>BJEL01000071.1:0-1207218 GCA_019972355.1 Drosophila kohkoa | reverse complement strand
AAGTTTACTACTAATAGTTGGGTATAGTTAGACTCGCACGTTGGGCGCCAAGCCAAAGAAAGCGCCACATGAAATGAAAAATTGTACCAAACTACTATATTAGTAGTATATTGACATTACAACAAGTGTTTAATGACAGTGTTTCACTAATAGTTGCTTGGATATAAGTGTAAATTGATAGAATTTTTCCTTTCAAGTCAGCGCAAGCGTTTTGCGTTTACACCCAATCAACTATTAGTAAAACACTTGCATTTAAATAAATTAAACACTAGTTGTAATGTCAATCGATTCAACATATTTGTAAATTGCCACCAAACGTGCAATAGAATTGACCTCTTGAGAATACGCTGGCGACAAATGACAAATGTCTTTTCGAATAGTCTTTAAATAGACCCTACAATATACACAAGCTGTGACACTTGGCGCGCAATGTGTGAATAAAACATCACCACTTAGAGTGTAGCAAGTCAATCTATCGTATTTGAAAAAGCAAGTGCGTATTTCGATATAGCACAATAAAATCTTTATGCTGAATACATTCGATGCGTTTAGTATTTAATAGTTGACCACTTAAAGTTAGGCCTGAGCCTATTTGATGGCACAGAGAGCACAGAACTGATTTGTCACAGCGAGACGTCAATGTCTAAAGCACTTACGCATTTGGCGCCCAACGTGCGCTGCATAAATTTATCTCGAAACTGTCGAAATCCACATGGACATATTTAGAGCGTGCTGAATGTTGTTTCTGTGTGTTTGTGTGTGTTCGTGTAATTGTTGGCTTTTAAACATTCAATGTTTACACAGAGACACAACACAATGTTTTTGGAATGCTCAAAGTGTTGTAAATTTGAGCTCGAAACAAAAATATTGTCAACATCAAGTTAATTATTCATAGAGTATGCACAGTTTCGGTACTGTTTCAGGTCTTGTTAGTCCACAGTCAGTGTGTGTGTGTGTGTGTGTGTGAGGTAAGCACGTGTAAAAGCCAACACGCGGAGGCATTCGTCTTGGGCACGTGTAAGCGCTGAGACGATGCCGCACATGGAAATTTACGATTGGCAAAGTAAAACAGTAACCAGTGAGGACACTAACCAGGACACTATCCAGGACACGAGCAGCAGTATCACACAGAGTCTCGAGTCTCTCAGTGGCATTCGCATTCGCAGTCGCAGTCGTAGTCGCTGTCTAAGTGAAGCAAAAACACGGGCACACTAATTCAAGCTGACATGCCGTGGCCAGGCCAAAAAGCCTTTAAGCCATGTTATGAGAGACAGAGTGAGCGATGGTGGCAACCAACCAACTGCTCCAAGTGTAGGCACAAAAGTCCAGGGATTGCACAACATACGAAAGAACAACAACAAGAGGCTCAAGTTGACGCCACTCTCTCTTGTTTACCGCAAGTTTTGTCAGAAACTTGGGCTTTTGATTGCGGTTGGCATTTGCGGCTGTATTTGCCAATTGCCAACTCACTGAGATTTAGATTTCGATTCAGTTACAGATACCGCATATACCATGGACATATAAATACATACCTACATACAATTTTTGAGAGTGAGGTGAGCGAAAACTTCCGTTCACGAATTGAGTTGTGGAATTGCGTTTGGCAGTTATTAAATAACATTTGCGGTTAGGCGGCTTGCGAGTCCGTTTTTCACTTTTCACTGCGAAGAGGGCGAGCGAGAGAGAGAAAGAGAGAGAGAGTGAGAAGGACAGCACACACTTTAAAGATTTATGCACGGCTATGCGTTCGCATCAATTCAAATTGTTTATGGCATCACATGGCGTATGCGCAATTTGTTATAATAAACATGTTGCTCGGCTTTTCAGCTCTTTCAGGCGATTCCATGCTGTTTCTTTCTGCATTTTTCTATACATATATATACATATAAAAAATATACATATGTATATAGTATATGCCAGTATTATTCCTCCCTCATCTACATGCCACTTGCCACTCGCACATCCTGTCAACTTGTCAAACAATTTATTGCGCCATTCTCTCCATGTTTCAGCCATCGTCCTGATGCCAACCCATCACATCATGATTTATAGCTGCCCGCCTGGTTTAAGTTGTCGCCTCCGGTTCAGTTCAGTTCGGTTCAGTTTTGGTTCAATTCGGTTCGGTACGTTTTGTTTCGTTTCGTTTCGTTTCGTTTCGGTTTTTCTTTTCATTTTTGCATTCCACTTTCAAAAATTTAATTTTCTACCATTGTTTGTTGACACCCACATACACATATACACAGCTGGGATTTTCGTTTTTTCTCAATGCGACAACATTCATATAATTGATGACGCAAGACAGAGTGTATGAATTGGTGCTTTTACATGATATAGGAAGTTGTTCGGTTGTTCGGCCCGGACTCTATGAATAAACATTAGCCGGCCGGTCGGCAAGTGTCGCAGATTACATGCGCTTAAACGCAAACACATGTGCACTGGCGCCCAACGTGCGGAGCACACATTTAAAGCCGTCAGTCATGTGACCTCAAAACATGTACTAAATCATTGTAATCTTAAAATTTGTTTACAATTTTACAGTAACAAACTTGAAATGGGCTAAGCGGATTCTTAATCATTGGCGCCCAACATGTGGATCCCACATTTAAAGCCATCACAATTCAAAACGGTGTAACCTTTAATTTGCTTCTTCATGTTATTTGCATTCTTTTTTTATATTTTTGCAATTTTAAAGTAACAAACTTGAAATGGGCTAAGCGGATACTAAATCATTGTAATCTATAATTTACTTGGCAATATAATCTAGCCTCGTGCTTCTGGGACACGATTCGTAAGTAGATTGGCCAAGTTAAGTGGCGGTTTGCTGTTTGGTCGCCCGTTGCTCGTTGCCCGTTGCCCGTTGCCAGTTGACAATCACATTGGCCATGGTCATTGGCCAGGCAAACGGTCACTTGAGCTTCCCCTTCAGATTGCCAGAGTTAAGAGTTAGCTGTCCCCAGTTGACAGTTTGCCCAAGCTGAAAACTGAAGCCCAAACCGAGCTGAAGCTCATCTATCTGGCAAATGCAAATAGCAAAAAAAAAAAAAAAAATAAAAAACCTTTTTGCACCCGCATTTTCATATCTATTACAATCAAATTGCAAATTAAATCAGAAAACGGAATTAAGCGACTTTCGAAAGAAAAACGCAAAAAAACAACAGCAGCAGCAAACGAATGAAAGTAGAACCAAAACAAGAAATAAGGGCAGAATGGAACGAGAAGAACACGTAAACGAAAGGAAAGGCGAAGGATAAAAGCTTTGACCAGCTATGCTGTAGCTGTGTGGCAATAAGATGAAAATCGTTTAAATGCGTTAGTTAAACAAGTCAAGTTATAAGTTCATTTTCCGGCAACCGCACATATCCGGCGAAGGTAAACGTAAATCCCTGCCCTTTCCCCTCCTCACCATGATAATGCTGCTGCTGCTGCTGTCGCCAACGGGTCAGCGAAGCGTGTGATTCCATAAAATTGGAGGCAGGTGTAGAGCAGCACAAAATAGAGTTTAGGGGGTGATGGAAATGCCGAGGGAATCATTGTCGCTGCAAGCGAGTTGACTGGCCAGCCAGCTAACCAACCAACCAACTAACCATGCAGCTAAAGCCAAGTCAAAACTGTCCCCACGCCTTTTTCAAGCTGCCACAAAAACTGAAGAAGGACAAAAAAAAAAAAGAAGAGCGCACTCTATATATATATATATATATATATATGTAGGTAGGTAGAATGAGGGAAACTCCCTCGATCTGGACGAGTTAACGCTCCCAATAGTACGTTTTGCAAAAGGGTGTGTGTGTGTTTTTTTTTTTACTCGTACTTTTGCTGCGAGGGCGTCAGCTAGCTGCAGCTCCGCTCGACTGCTCCGCCACTCAACTGGAGTAAACTGACGACAGCACAGCTGGGGAGCTGGCAACTGGGCACTGGGACCGCTTGCAACTAGCAAGGCTACGGCTCTAAACTGGCGACTGTCAACTGAAGCTGCAATGCAATGCGCAAAATACTACCAAAAAATACAAAAAAAAAAAGAAAAGCTGCTGCTGTTGGAGTATTGGCAACGCTGTGATACCCGTTAGCCATTTTAAAGAGGAAAACCTATTCAGTTGTTTGTTTAATAAGTATTAAATTGATCAGCCAAAATTGTGATCTTCCACTTGGACTACTAATAAAAAAAAACTATGGGTCCTCAAAGCGTTCGAAAATTCCTTAAAGATTTTGTTGTAAGTGTGTCCGTATTTTATAAAAACTTGTTATTAGAATAGTTGTTCCTTTTATATATAGTAAAAATTAAAAACAATTATTAGAAAATATAAATTTAGACGATTAACATATTTCTACGAATTTTACATCACCTTGAAGTCTCATAGAATTTACTTATTATCTTTAGATAGATAGATTGTAAATAAATAAAGAATATAAAAAAACCTTGCAGTTAGAAGAGACAAACATTATTAGCATAACAGCTGTGACCGTATTATACGTTTTAAAAATCCTTAGCCTTGTTGTCTGGTCATACTTGATTTTACGAAAATATAAGTTCATTATATACATTTAAAACTAAATCCATGTTGTGTATTAAATTTGAAAATGGATATTGACAATCAAATAGCAAAAAGTAAATAACACATTTGTTTAGTCTTCAAAAAGTAGTCCCAAAAATAGACAAAGGATCGATTGTTAACTTCGACCATATTCTCTTCATTCATTCTCTGCCCTGCTATAAACACCCTTCGTTGCATTGCTTACCAGGTATACAAATAGCGAAATACTCGCACACAAACAGTATGCAAAGTTTTGGTCTACGAGGGTAAAGGATATTCCCAGGCAAATTAAATGCAGCGGCGCCAGGTGTGAGCTGCAGCCAACTGCAGGTTGCAAATGCAGCTCCAAACTCTGGCCACTCTCATCTAATGCCGCATATTTGTGTCAAAGTTGTCAAAGTGCCAAAACGACCACTGTCAATGTTGAGAGCAGGGTGAGGTGAAGTGAGGCGGGGTGAGTGCAGAAAGGGATTGAAGTGAAGTGCAGAAAAGGGGTTGCAGCGTGTGATGCTGGAGCGAAGCGTTTAATTAGCGTAAGTAAGTGACACAGAACTGTCAGCCATTCATTGGGTGACAACAAGCTCCCTTCTCTCACTCTCACTCTCACTGTTTCTCTGTCTCTCTCTCTCTCGCTCCCTTAAACTCTTGTGCGTGCGAGTGTGTGTATTGTGAAACCAACCGCGATAACAAACACTTTGGTTACGGCTCCGAGGGCGTAAACCGTTTAAGTGCCTCACCATTTGGGCCGTGGACACAGCTTCTGACAGCTGCCAACTCAACGTTTGCTGCAAACTTGGCCAAGATCAAGCACACAATTCACACAGTCTTTAAAACTTGAGCACCTACATAGAGCACCGAGTAGATGATGCTATTTACGTTCAAGTCTGTTTATGCTGATAACCTGCACTCGAGCAAATAAGTAATGCAAGCCTCGAATAATGTGACCGTAATTCAAAATCATCAACAGCGACAGTCGAGTCCGCTCAACTGAGGCATACCTGGGATATATTTAGCGGGGGAATTTCTGGTTTATTGACTTTTTAAATATTTTTGAATTTTTGTATTACTTTATGCATAATGTTCATGATGTAATTGAATCTATTTTATATGTATAAATGTTTAATGTTCATTTATATCGATATACCAAATATATCATATGGTATATTTTTTATGGTATATTCATTTGGTATACCTTAAAACTGACACTCTTACATATTAATACCTTTATCTATTTACCAAATATATAATTTTATATCTTTTTAGTATTTTTGTGGTATATTTATTTGGAATATTTTTAAATTAATACTGCTCTGTATTGGTTTTTTGGGTAGCGAGTATCTCAAAATCCTATATAGATATACCAAAATATTATTTGATATATTTTTAGTATTTTTGCGGTAAATTTATAGGGTATATTTTAAAATTAATACCGCCTTGTTTTGCTTTTATTCAAAATACTAATATATCGATATACCAACTATAGCATATAGTATTTTTTTAGTATTTTTGCGGTGTATTAGTTTGGTATACCTTAAAACTGGCACTCTTATATATTAATATCTATATCGATATACCGAATATATGATTTAATATATTTTTAGTACTTTTGCGGTATATTTTTTAGATCTTTTTAAAATATTACTGCTCTGTTTTGCTTTTATGGGTAGCGAGTATGTCATAATCCTATATCGATATACAAAAATATTATTTGGTATATTTTTAGTATTTTTGCGGTAAATTTATAGGGTATATTTCAAAATTAATACCGCCCACACTAGACATTCTTGTTTATTTATTTTATATTTATCCTGTTTTGCTTATTTTGTATTATTTGATTTATTTTGTGTACTATTTATTCTGCTACATTTATTTCGTATTAGTTTTTCTTTCATTATTTATTTAAAAATATTTATTGTGGTTTATTTCCTTTATTCTTATTATCTTTTATATCTTGGTTATTTTTATCGATCGTTTGTGGACTCAAACGTAATAACAAACAAAATTGTCAAACTCTTCAAGCTGTCTGCAAGTCAAATACCAAGTTCAAATCATTAATTCGTTGCTTAATTCTAATTATACAACTGCCATGATTACACTGCATAACAAAGTCAGATATTGTTCGCTGCTAACAGCATGTCCAACACACATACATACATACATACATACATACATACATACATATATTATAAATGCAACAGCAAATTAAGTATGCAACATGACGAAAGCGAAAAGATGTCCGAGCCCCAATTAAGAAATGCGAGCAAATGTCACGCTGAATTACAGCTGGCAAATCTAATGCTACAAAGCAAAAGCAAAGGAAAGAAAAAACACTGCAACTTGAATTGAAGTCGAGAAGTTTGCAGTTGACGTTGAAGTGCAAGTGGATGTGAATGTGAACGTGAATGTGAATGTGAATGTGGCAGCTGCAGTTGAAACTGATGCCAGCTGACTAAACGGAGAGCCAAAAAGAAGTGAGAGAAAGAGATGCAGGAAACTTGTTGGCAGTTGACTGACTCTGAAATTGGGCTTCAGTTTGCTTTACATGGATTGTACGAACATCGCTGCGTATACGTAATACATATTACGTATACGTATATGTAAACGTAAACGTTATTTAAAGTGTAATAAATTTTGGCATAGCCAGGCCGCACTCCCGGACATTCGCCACTGTCTGACTGAACCGAGTGTCTGCATCAGTGTGTGTGTGTGTGTGTGTGTGTGTGTGTGTGCTTGGGCCATGTTAGCACCCTTGTGGCATGCATATATGTATGTATGCTCTATGCAGGCAGCCTGCACACCATCTGCCATTAACATGGCGCACAGTTGGACTTTTTGCAACACTCTCCCCTCTCTCTCTCTCTCTCTCCCTCTCTCTCTCTGCGTCATCGTGTCAAGATGCAAGTCCAGCCTGCTGCCCCGCTGGTCATTTTTGCTAAATGCAACTGGTAGTTTGAGTTTCATTTTTCGCCAGGGCACCAACTGTGACCGTCAATGTCGATTAAGAGATTTAACGGCCACAAAACTGAATGACCATTCAGTAAGGGGCAGCATTCTATCTGGCTAGATATCTCACATTCCACACATACGGATGCTGGATTCTGGATGCACATTGGCCATGTCCTCTTTTATTTTTGGGGGGGTTAACTTCCTTAACGAGCGTTGGGTTGCATTAAAATTAAACTTTAATTTCCCTTTTGCACAACATGCAAAATCTGGCAGAAGCATACTATATATATGTAGTATATGCTTTACTCGTTACTCAGATCAAATCAAAACAAAACTTCCAACTACCATTCTCCGTCTCCATCTCCATCTCCGTCTCCGTCGTGAGATGCGTGTGAGTGTTGACATGACACCAAAGCGACTACACTTTATAGTTTTTGAGTAAGTATACAACAATATGAGCGAGCAAGTGCATAAATGAATGACTCGACACTCCACTGCATGACAGACGGTTGGATGTAAGACAAAGAGAGAGGAGGGACGGAGAAAGAGAGAGAGCAAGAGTGAGTCACATCTCGGAGAGCAAAGAGGATAAGAGGACACAAGGATAAGACTACTACGACGCCATGTGTACGTTACATGGCACGTGCCCAGCGTGTCTCTCCACACTAACTAAAACGGAGGAGGCAGAGAGCGAAACACAAAGCGCAATGAGACGACGACTTCAAGAGCTCATTCACTTATTCGCTACAAAAAGTCGAGCACCACAAACTTCCGTTGCCGTTTGGCAGCACTTTCTCATTCAGCAAGTGTTGTCGATGCGATGCTATGTAAATTGATTAGCGCAACGCAAGCGTTCCATTCCATTGTTCCACTTTACAAAATTCAATAAATATGGGTGACGTTTTTTATTTCAAGATTTCGTTCCATTCCAAACCCTATGGGTATTCTATTCTATTGTTTCATGTATAAATCTGACACAATATAAATTAAATATTTAAATGACCGTCATTAAAACTATTTAGTTAATGTTCAAGCTCAAATTTGAAACAATGTTATAGATTGTATTTAAAATGTTCCATTTCACGTTCCACTCTTTATTTCTTTTGTTTCCCGTGGGGTAAATTGCAATTTAAATTCTTCACCATATACGAATGTATTAAGAATGTAGATTATATAAACTCGATGTTCTTTTCATCATTCCATATTCAAATTTCACACAATGTTATGGATTGTATTTAAAATGTTCCATTTCATCGTTTCTTTTGTTTCCCATGGTCTCAATCTATTTTGTTAACGTTCTTTATCATCGTTCCATATTCAAATTTATGGATGTAATAATCTTATGGATTGTTTTAAAAATGTTTATTTTTATCGTTCCACCCATTATTTATTGTTTTTCATAGCCTCAAATCGTCATTTGCATACTTCACAATACACAATAATAAGTATTACGAAAGTAGATTATATAAGTTCGATGTTCTTTTTCATCATTGCATATTCAAATTTCACACAATGTAATGGATTGTATTTAAAATGCTCCATTCCATGGCTCCCCACTTTATTTCTTATGTTTTCCATAGTCTCAAATCGCAATTTGAATACTTCACAATACACGATAAAAAGTATTACGAAAGCAGATTAAAAAAACGACAAAATTCTTTGAAACAAAATCGTTTTAACATTTAATTTTAAAACGCCAACAGTTTCAATTGCCGCAGCGGCTCAGCGACCAAACGAAACGGATGTCTTAAAAACGAACATGGCTAACTGAAACGCACTTAAGAGCATTTCCGCTTCGTCAAGAAGAAGAAGACCAAGAACCAAGACCATCGCTATATATATTCTATACTATATTTTTTTTTTTGTTCTTTCATTGTTCTTCGGCTCTTTTTGTATGTACACAGACAGTTTTGGGTTGGGGCTTTGAGTTTCATTTCAGTCATGGGCTGGGCTGTTTGTGTAACAACGTTACTTGGCTTTAGCAGTTGTTTTAGTGCACGCTTGATGCTCATATGCTTTATTATACTTGTACTTAACTACATATGCGATGCTTTTTACGGTTTCTACGTGTGTTTTTAACGGTAGCTACAGCACAAACGCTACTACATCTATTACTACAACAAGGGCGTCACCTTAACGGGGGGGCACGTGAATTCACTAAACAACTTTATTAAATGAGATTTGCAGCACGTAAAGCAAAGGTAAAGGTTAAAGGTTTAAAACTAAAGCTTATTAATTGTGACACTTGTGACGAAAATAGATTTTATGCTAATTAAAGTCCTTTGATGCAACTCTTTTTGATTCTTCAAAATACTAATATGCAGTATTATTTTCCAGTCATTATAAAATGTTATCTGTATTTTATGGCATTGTTTTTTTAACTTTTTTCTGATGAATTATTTCAAATGTTCATTTAAGATTAAGACCAATTAATATACACAAAAAAAAAACTAAAAATATACCACATGGTCTAATTACTGCATTAATTTAGTACTAAATTCAAATTTACCATAGAAAATATACTGAGACCTCTACAAAAATACTCAAAATATGCCAAGGAGCACATTCGGTATATTGGTATAGTACTGTGCTCAAAATATACCATAGAAAATATACCAATACCCCATGCAAACATACTAAAACTATACTAGCGGCTATATTTGGTATTTTGATTTTCTATCAAATTCAAAATATACCAAAGAAAATATACTAGCTAAGTACATGTTTTTGCACACACAAATATTGAATCATATATAATATAAAAATAATTGAATTTTTAAATTTTCAGCTGTTTTCTTGATGAACTTTCTATTAAAGATCCAAGACATTAAATGAGGTTATGAGGCTACTTTCTCGTTAATAAGTTCTGTTATGAGCGAATATATTGCACCCTTAAATTGCACCCCTTAAGTAGGCCATGTCACTGCTTAAACACACACACACACACACACACACACACACACACACACACACACACACACACACACACACACACACACACACACACACATGAAACATGAAGGCAAGCAGTTATTCACTTACACACGTAGACAATTATACATGCAAACTCTCGCATATGGAGCATATTATAACAACATAACATTTAAAAAAAAATACACATACACATACATATACATATATACATATGTATATTATGCTTGACGTGATTTCAGCTTGGACCGACAGAGCGGTAAATGTGTGTGAGTGAGTGAGTGAGTGAGCGAGACGGCTGCATTGACAGTTACACGCATACTTCAATTAGCACATAATTTACTTTGGGCTCATCAGAGTTCATCAGAGCGCTAATTGAAGCGCTTTTAGTTGAAGCCATAAAACCCAACGCAAGCTGAGTGTCTGCTTAAGTGTGTGTGGTGGTCTCCTCCTCACTCTCTCTGTGAGTGAGTGTGCGTGAGCGAGTGTGTGTGTGTGTGTGTGTGTGTGTGTTAGTGCAGCATAAAAGTGCTTAGTTGGCTGTTGAAAGAATTGAGCTCATCTCTTGGCACCTTTGGGTTTTACTTTGTTGGGTTAAGAGCATTTGCCCACTCACTCTTTCCTTCTCTCACTCTCCCTCTCTCTCTTTCCCTCTCTCTCTCTGTCTCTCCCTTTGCTACTTTTGCCATCTCACTCAATTATTTTGCAGTTTTTGCGGTTTTCGTGAGCTAATTAAAACCAAAACAAATGCAATTGTCACCGCATGGCAAAAATGCACAAGCTGTCAACGCCATGCACAATGTGCAAGTGTCTACGTGTGTGTGTGTGTGGGGGTGTGTGTCTGCGTTTGGTTTGTGTCATTGCTTAGCCATTGCAGCAACCGCAAAACAATAAGCAAGGACAATGCAAATGAAGTGGGCAGCGTGAAGCGACGGCAACTTTAATGCTAACACACACCAAAACACCAACGAAAAACAAAAAAAAAAAAAAAAAACCAACCAAAGCTACTGCAAACAGAACACAATGATTGTCACTAGGGAGATACGAGAGAGCCGGAGGGGGGATGCGGGTGGAGCAGACTTCCCTTTGACTGCTGCTCCTCCTTTTCATCCTCGTTCTCCTCCTCTTTCTCTACACCTGCACTTACTGTGTAGCTTTGTTTGTTCCGTCTGCTTTGTTGTTTTGTTTATTTTGTAACATATTCCCGCTGCGTGATGTGGTTTTTACTTGTAACCCATTGTTGCTGTTGCTGTTGTTGTTGTTGCTGTTGTTACTGTTGTTGCTGCTGTTGCACTTATATCAAAGCCAGACAAAGAGCTCTGGCGACGACCCGAGCACAGATAGATAGTTCTAATTGTTTGCGGGTAGCCCAATAAGTTGCAATCCAAAGTCAAAAAGCCAAAAGCGGATTTCATTCAGCAATTGCTGCAAATCTTGCACATCTTGCTTGGCAACCCTGTTCAGTGGGTTGCCACCTGAAGCACCTTGATTTGAAATTTGAAATACTTAACAAGCAGGTTTATCGCATGTTGCAGCTAAGTTGAATTAAGACAATTCGCATAAGTTGTTCTGCAGACTCAAAAGTATTCAACGATGATGAATAAATTTAAGCTGAATCGGAATTGAATTTTAGCTTTAAATAATCTCAAACAATTTTGAATCAACATTTAAGAAGCTTGTTAAAATTCATGTGATTTTAGTCAAATATTTAAATACTACATAAATAAAAAAAGAATTAAGAATTTACTCACCAAATCCATTTGATTTCTTAGCTCGTTTTATCTGTAACGAAAAAAAAAAAACAGTTTATAAGTTGCAAGCTATTCATTTTTAAAGTAAAATATACCTTAAAATAAAATGATGTAATTTCTAAACTTCATAACTAATGTTAAAGTTGCAATATAGATAGAAATTTATGCGTCTGTTGCAAAGTTATTCTCTATTTTAAATAAAAAATGTTGTAATATAATTTGTATTTATGTATATATTAAAGTTGATATACCATACATTACAAATAGTATATTTTTAGTATATTTTATATAATATTTGTGATGAATTGCAATCGTGACTTTTTTGCGTGGCACTCTGTGCTATGAACTGATATAACAAACTATATAAATAGTGTATATTACACATTTTATTGAATCTATAAACTGATATACAATATACTGATATACTGATATTTATATATAAATATATATCTATATTAGATATTTTATAGAATTGCAATCACAAGTTTTTTTTCTAAGTTTTTCTTGGCTCTGTAGTATGAGCTTATATACCATACTTTATGCATAGTATATTTTTAGTATATTTAATATAATACTTCATTGAATTACAATCTTTGTTTCTTTTGCTTGGTGCTCTATGAACTGATTATAGTATATTTTATATAATATTGTATTGAATAGCCATCACTGCCTTATGTATTTCTTATTTCAAATAAGAAGGTTATAATAAGGTTGATATACCATACTATACAAAATGGTATATTTTATATATCATTTTATTGAATTGCAATCGCTAGTTTTTTTTTTGTTTTTCTTGGATCTGCATTATGAACTTATATACCATATAGTATATTTTTAGTATATTTAATATAATACTTTATTGAATTGCAATCTTTGTTTCTTTAGCTTGGTGCTCTATAAACTGATTATACCATAGTCTATTTATAGTATATTTTATATAATATTGTATTGCATTGCCATCACTGCCTTATGTATTACTTATTTCAAATGAAAAGGTTGTAATATAATTTCTTGTTTATACACTAAGGTTGATATACCATACTATAAAAATGGTATATTTTATATATCATTTTATTGTATTTCAATCACTGCTGTTCGTTTCGCTTTGCGCTCTGCGCTATAAACTGACTGAGCTGCCCGCTTGCGAGCTTTGGGCCAAGGCAAACATTGAGTTGGCATATGAAACCAACACTTGGCAATGGCTATTGTGCAACTATTGTTTGTCTACAAGTGTTGTCTGTCGCACCCTCGCCCACTGAAAGCCTCTTCTCATCAGGCAACAAAACAAACTCTCTCGCTCTGTGTGTGTGTGTGTGTTGGTGTGTGTGTGTGTGTGTGTGCGGGTGCATGGAAAACTAATGTCATAGTCACGCCGCATGACGTTGACAACAATAATGTTGATGATGTTCTAAAGTGGAAGTGGTAGCAGGTGGCAAAAGAAGTGCTCGGGCAGCTTGCAGTGGCTTACACGTTTCAGCTGAGCCAACTGAGCCGCATTTTCGCATAGAAAGAGAGACAGAGAGAGATATAGAGTTGGCCGTCACACGCGACGTATGCGCAACATATTCGCCAGAAAAGCTTTAGCAGGCGCTTTCGCACAAACCTTTTGCGGCACTTTTGGCATTTGCATTTCTTTGTGCCGCCGCCACGTTTCTACTTTTATTTTTGTGGCAAGAGGGCGGAGGTGGAGGCGGAGGTGGAGGCGGAGGCGGGGGCCTGCATCAGTCGAGGTTACCAAATCAAGCAGGCAGGCAGTATGATGCCACATACACTCGCTCGCTCGTTGTTCGTAATTGCAACGTGCAGCAAAGGCACATTAAGGTCGGACGAAGAGGTGAACCAGGAAGGGGGTGAGGGAGGGAGGGAGGAAGGGAGGGATGGAGGCATTCATGCAGTCAGGACTCCAATTATGGCAATGAGAACTGTACATTGCATTATCCGTTACTGTCAGTGCCTAATGGCAGCAAATTTTCAATGCACATCTATCGCTGACTCACTCTCCCGCCCTCTCTGTCTATCCCCCTAGCGTCTGTCTCTCTCGCTCTCGCTCTCGCTCTCCCTCTCTCCATCTCTTTGCCAACGCTCTTTGTAAATTTTTATTTCCCTGCACAGCTGACATCGCCTTTTGTGTATGACAAATGGCAAAAAGGCTCGCCGGGTCGCTCTGTCTTTTATTCACACAAACCTCCTCTACCGTTCACTACTCCCTTCCCTACTCCCTTCACTACCCTCTTTGGCCTGGTGTGGTGTAAATGTAATAAGTAATGCATGCATAATAAAAATACTCGCTCTGCGTGTTCTATGTATGGCATACTTTTGGGCTGCATAGAAATTTCTGAGCTTGGAATGTTATAAATCACAGTTTGTCTGTGTGTCTATGTTACTGTATCTGTGTATGTGTGTGTGTGTGCTGGTGTGTGGCAAATTGAAAAGCTAGACACACATATCAGCTCGCCCACAGTGTATGTATCTAAATAGATATGACAAATTTATGCATATAATCAAGCGACTGATTCTCTCATCTACATGCCAAAGTTAATGGCGACTTTAATATTTCGGACTCGACCCTTTAAGTTGATGTCAAACTGAAACTGAAGTACAGTTATATATTATGGAATATTTACGTTAAACTTAAAGAGTTCTAACAATTCTGGCTATGAAAAAGTTTCTCGAAATTACGTTCTTGAATAATAGCATAAAATACATTAAAACCTATTTCATGTGGATGTTGAGTCTAATATATTTTAGTCACAATACTAAAGTACAGTTACATATTATATGAAATATATTTTCTTTTTAAAACTTTACATAGTTCTAGCAATGAAAAAGCATATGTATGTAGTTCATCCAAAATATGCTAACTACAAAGTCTTTTTCATGCAGATATTAATAATCTTTTTAAAGATTAAGGTTCGTTAAGTTCGAACAAAACCAGTTCAATATGTTGTGAACCATATAAAGTTTAGTCTTAGTCCATATATCACACATTTATATACATCATTAATTCACAGAGAGAAAAAAAATCTAGATTAAAAAATAGATTGCAAATTTTGCTAAAAGACTTTTATCGATTTAAAAAAAAAAAAAAAAATCTTCGTATAAGACTTTTAGGTTTTTTAAATTTAAAAATTTGTAAGCTAAATTTGCGTTTAAGGTTAAGACATCTTATGTTAAGCTTAAAATCTTGCTTTAAGAAAGTATTGACTGCATTTTGAGATTTGTCCATTATTGAAGAACAATTATAATCTTGAATTTTAAGATTGGGCAAACTAAATTTTTTGTACAATTTCAATTTCGATGTAAGAATAAACCTTGGTTCAATATTGACATAAAACAATATTTATCAAGATTTTAATCTTGATTTTAGCACGTTTCTTTCTTTATGTGAATCTTTCATTTTTAAGTCAACTCTTGTTGAAGTTGATATTTTCATATTTCGAATTTAAACACGACGTTAAAGTAAAGCATCAGTTAACACTTCGCGAATTGTTGAATATAGAACAACTGGCAAACAGTTAGATTAAAAGCAAGTATATTTATAGCATAACTTGCAACAGAGTAGAAAGTGTCTAGACAAGAGTTTTATGATTTAGAGTGAGCATCTATATTTGCTTATAATTCCCAACGGGTATCGACTGCAATTTGTTGAAAGAAGTGCTGAATAGCAGCATTGCAGAAAGTCGAGCAAAGTCGAGCACACGAGCAATGTGAACAAAGTGCCCGAGTAGTAACAACTTTTGTTATTGTTTCGCTCAGCAAAAGTCCCAAAGGCGATGTATATAGTACGAGTAGGAAATGTGGCAGGTTGGTTCTGCTGGCTGGTTGGTTGCACCGTTGCACCGCAACGTTCGGTTGCGACTATAGCCAACAAATTAGAGTCATCAACGGAGCCGCCATCATCAGAAAAAAAAGAAGAACAACAACAACAAACAACATTGACAGTTGCCGGATGAAAGTCGATGGCAATTGAAGTCAATCTGCCAACTGACAACGCCGTGTGCAACATTCAACTGCGATACAAATGAAGTGTATACAAAGTGTGGCAGTTGCAACGAACGTGGAACGACAACTGCAACTGCAACTGCAACGACAGCAACGGCAACAGCAACTGCAACAGCAACCGCTCGTCAATTGTTTAACTCAGAGATGTCAGGCTGCAGACAATTGATTAACTGATGGGCCAACAAAAAGTACAACAAAAAAACACCCGCTGTCGAAACACAGCCAGAACTACAACTACAGCACACTAGGCGTATGCGTAACTTGAGCTGGTGTGCCATACAAAATCATAAATAGCTCGACACACAACTCCTATCATGGCCTTTGCATAATTATGTAATAAATATAATTTCCATGGGAGCGCATATAATGCAGATGGCGACAGGCAGCAAGCGACGTGTGTGGCCGAGGGGGCGTATGAGCAACATTTGCCACAGAAGCGCGCAGTTTTGTTGCCAAAAATGTTGCCACCATAAAGTTGCCCTATATGTGACGGGTGTGTGTTTGTATGTGTGTGTGTGTGTGTGTGTGTTTGTGTTTTTGTTTCGGGTCAACACACTCACATGTGTTTAAGTGTGTGTGTGTGTGTTAATGCGACAGCCTGCATTATACGCGCTCTACTATATCATTTCATTTATTATTAAAACGGCTTAATGACAAAACTTTTTAGCATTTTATACGAAAATTACGAAATTCGCACAACATTTTGCCGGCAACAGAGACAGCAACACAACCCCAGACGATGCGGGGAGAGGCGTTACATTGTACCGAAAACGTGGTGAAAGTGACAGTTGATTTCAAAGTTGCATTAATTAAAACATTAATAATACAATACAATGAATCGTAAGCAGTCAAAATTCTTAAGCAATTCATTAGGAAATCCACGTCTTTAGCTGCAGCTAAGATGTTAATATGTTTAGTACTTTTAAGCAATGGAAACATTTGATAAAGTAAAGTGCAAATTGATTAAAAATATGAATAAATATAAATATATAAATAAGAAATACGTATACGTAATAAACTCCTCTTCATAAAAATATCATTAGAACACAGTTCATTATAAAATGATTTTACAAAATGTTGAGTTCCTCAAATAAATGTTTCTTGAATTAGTTTTTTTTTATTAAACTACACCTAATACAGAAAATTTCATTTTAATACACATTCTTTGTTTCTTATAAAACATTTTCTTTATGAAAAAAATGATATTATATTTGTTGAATTATTTAAGAAAATTAACACTCAACACAAAAAAAAACTTCTTTTTAATACATATTCTTTGTTTCGTATGGAAAAACTTCTTTATAGAAAAAAATAACATTATAATTGTTGAGTTCCTTGAAGAAATGTTCATTTAATTAGTTTTTTTTTAATTTAACTCCACTCAATGCACCAAATTTCATTTTTAATACACATTCTTTGTTTCTTATTGAAAAGATTCTTTAAAGAACATTTTCTTAGCTAAGAAAGTTTCTTCTAGAACGGCTTGGCAGTGTTTTATAGAGAAGTTTTATACACTAAAATGTATTCTATAAAAAGTGCTGCAACATTGTTAAAGAGAAATTCAAGTGAAATTTCAACTTCAATACAAAATGTGTGGCAACTTCGTTGCTGTCTCTGTGTGTGTGTGTGTGTGTGCTTAAGACGTTGATTCATGATCGGAGCTCTGATGTGAATAGGAAATGTCTGTGTTCTAAAGCTAATTAACTGCGCAAATTGAAATGCAAGTCGTTTAGATAGCCGCCTCAAATAATGCAAACAAATGTGAACATTTTCTACGCGCTTCGTTGCCTCAAAACCCGAACAGCAGGCAACACATTTTGAGCTCAACGCGTGCAATTAGCAACACAAGCGACTGCCACAGATAGCAAAAGCAAATGCAGAGGCAGCAACAGAAACAGACACAGCATCAGCTTTAGATTCAGTTTCAGCCTCAGCAAATGCTAGCCGGAAAATGGAAATGAACTTTATCTGGCAGTTGAATGCCAGATACTTCAACTAGAGATGAGCACGTGACACGATGAGCATGAGACGCGATAAAGTAACACGAATAAATAAAGTAACACGAATTTGTTGGATTTCTACAGCGCTAAAAACATTAAATATTAATTGTTCTCTAAGGTTTCTAATCGAAGTTTATTATACCCCAAAATAATTTGCAAGTGACATTAGAAGTTGAGTTTGTCTCACATAGTTTACTATCGCTTGACTACCTTAATACCTATCGATAGTAAAATGTTGGTTAGTAATACAATGAATTATATTAATATCCTTATAAGATGTAGTTATGCAATAGTAGACAAAGGTGACAATAGAAATTAAGCTTGTCTCACATAGTTAACTATCGCTTGACTACTTTAATGCTTATCGATATATACATATATATCGATAGTAAGCTTTTAGTAAGTAATGCCAAGAATTATATTAATATCCTTTTAAGATTCAGTCATGCAATAGTAGACAAAGGTGACAATAGAAGTTGAGCTTGTCTCACATAGTTTACTATCGCTGGACTACTTTAATGCGTATCGATATATATGTACATATCGATAGATACATATATATCAATAGTAAGATTTTAGTAAGTATTAAGAAGAAGAAGAATTATATTAATATCCGTTTAAGATTTAGTCATGCAATAGTAGACAAAGGTGACAATACAAATTGAGCTTGTCTCACATAGTTTACTATCACTGAACTACTTCATTGCCAATCGATATATATATCGATAGTAAAATGTTGTGTAATGTCATCCTTGAGAAAGTCAAAGCACGCGCCCACTACTTCAAGCGAAAAACCGAAAGCAAGGCAACACATAGCGCGAATAAGAGAGAATGAAAGATAAGAAGAAGAGTGTGCTCGATAGACAGCGACAGCGATAGAGGAGGAGGCAAGCAGAGGGCAGAAGAAGGCGTGACAATTATGTCGACATATCGTTGGCCATTGTGTGCCGCCATTTTGTCACGTTTATTATTACGATTATTACTTGCAGTGAGTGCAGCGCCTTATCGCCAGCCGCGATTGTTCCTAAAAGCTGAAGACACCAGAAGCGACCGACTCTGACTGTTTCTACCACCCCCCACCCTCATCCCCCATTCGTTGACTTGCACTTGCACTGGGTGAGTTGAGCGGAAGCGGAAGCGGAAATTGCGTTAATAAAGTGCGCACTGCACAGCTGCCGAGACGCAATGCGCTGCACTTTCAAGTGCTCTGTGCAATTGCGTCCAGTTGTCAAGTTATCCTAAGCTCAGACAGCCTATATCTTCTATCTCTCTCTGTCTCCGTCTCACTCTCTCTCTCTCTCTCTCTCTCTCTGTCTTTCTCAGTGTACAATTTCGTCCATTGCCATATCGTTGACGCAAATTGTCGCAAGTAAATGAATTATTTCTTATTATTGACCGCCAACGTAACGGAAATGCAGTTACTCTTCCCTCAATTTTGTCGGACAAACCAATACGACATGGACATGTTTGGTCATGTTATTGTTCTTGTTGGCATTGGAATTCGAATTGGAATTGGAATTGTTGTTGATATGTTCGCAGCTTGTTATTGAAGAAGGGGGAAATTGCGTGGAATTAGCCTTCACATGGCGCGTAACAGTTAATTACTTAATCGCCATGCTGTGTATGTTCAGATAAGAGTGCATGTGTGTGTGTGTGTGTGTGTGTGTGTATGTGTGTGCTTAAGGGTGTTTGTGTGTGTATATGTTTATCCTTGACAAAGCGTGTGTCGCCTGCGTTTGTTCGATTTCAACTTTAAGCGTAACTTTTACCAATCTAAAGTTGAGTTTACCCCAAAAAAAAAGAACTTTTAAAAACGACTCTTTGCAACATTTTCAGTTTAGCTAAAAAACAAAAAGCAAACAAGAAAACAAACTCTTAAAAAACAAGTTTTTCGAGTTGCGAGCTTTAAAGTTGTGCAACAAATAAATATGTTGTGTTATTTTTAATTTATATTTAAAAACAAATTAATCAATTAAAGTTTCTGTATTGCATGGTTAATTTTCAACTTAATTGAAAAATCTCCAGCAAAACAAACGTATGAAATTATTAATAGGTTGAATAACAAAATAAATAGCTAATTTTAATTTTCGTAGTGCGTTAATAAATCATACAATTTTATTTCATTGCCATTTGTTTAAAATTATTCCGCCTGCAATCGTGTTATTATATTATATTTTGAATTATTAGTTGCTTTGGCTCATTATCTGGTATATTTTGCACTCTATGGTATATTTTGAATGTAGTACTATATCAATATACCAAAAACATCATCATTGTCATATTTTCAGCATATTAATTTTGAAATTTTATTTACTATGGTTTTCTTACTAGTTATTTATAAAAACGTTAAGCTTCTATTTAAAAATTCAAATTCTTCAATGGTTAGAAACTTAAATAATTCACCCTTAAATTGGAAATCGAAGGAAAAAAATACGCAGCTTAATGAATCGAGCAGCTTTTGCACAACTGAATAAATATTGAATAGTTTTGCTTGGCTGCCAACTGTAGTCGTAATTGCAACTGTTAAGAACGTGGCTTAAGACAAAGTTTCGACAATTTACATTAGTTTTTGTGGGACTTTTGGCAAGTTTTGTTGGGTAATATTATGGCGATAATGTCACAAGGCAGCCGCATATTAAGTTGGCAACAGCACAACTCTCTCTTTCTTTCTCTCTCTCTCTCTCTCGGTCTCTCTGAGAACAGTTAGTAGCTAACTAATTACCAAAAACAAAGAAGAAAAAAACTATCGCAAGCACCTTGAGGAGACAAAAAGCGAGTTTGTTGCGGGAGTTTTGAGGAGGAAGCCGCCAGAGTCGCACTTAAGACGCCAACAACAACGAGAACAACGACAGCTTTGAGACTATCGAAAGTGGCAAAGGAAAAACGAAAGAAATGCACTACGAGCAAACTAATTTGACAACAACGAACTGTAAATACCCTAGAAAATTTCGAAAAGGATAAGAAAATTATACAGAAGAAGGATGAAATGATTTCTACAAATATTAATAGTAAAATTATCTTTCTTTCCGTTAAAAATGAAAATATGATGAAGATATAAGATGGATCATGTAGGAACAAAAACATAAATAGATAAACGAATTAATTAATAACTCAATAAATGTTTAAAAATAAATCACAATTATGAAATAAATAATTAAATAAAAAAACGTTGAAGATATAAGATTGATAATCAAGAAATAAATAAATGGAAACAAATATATAAATAAATATGTCTATAGATACATAATAAACAAATTAGTAAATAACTAAAGAAATTGTTAAAAAAAAATCTGATAATAAAATAAAAAAAAACTATAAAGGTATAAAATTGACAATAAATGGGACAAATTTATCATTACAAGTATACATAATTAAATAAGCACATTGATAAATAAATCTATTAAAAATCGACTTCCTAAAAAAATAACAAAATAAAATATAAAAAAAAAAAACAAAATAAATAATCAAACCTGCTGATTTGTAATAAAATCTTAGCTTAAATTATCTGTCATGTCTCGTTTCTTCATAAAAATTGAAATATTCTCTTTTGCAGGGTATTGAAAAAGAAAAGAGAGCAGAAATTTGTAGAAAGCAGAAACAAGAATGGCGACAACAATAACTGGCAATGAACTGAGAGCCTTCCAAGTTGCAACTGCAGCTGCAGCTTCAGCGACTTGCAACTTGCAACTTGCCGCTTGCAAGTTTTTTTTATTTTGTGATCGTTTTTTCTACTACTTTTTTTTTTTTTTTTGCTTTTCGGCAAACACAAAGTGCAAACGTTTTGGCCATTTTGGGTAGACCCAAAGACATGAAAACTTTTTGCCAAGTCAACGGCAACAACAGAGCGAAAGTTGCCACAACACATACACACACACATACACACCGAAACGCACACACACGCATGCAATTGTAAAATGTTTTTTAATTTGACCAAAATACTTTTGCAATAGTCACGAGATGGCTAACAAAATGCAGAGCAACAAACCAACAACAACAAAAAGTGCAAGCACAAAATTGAAGGCAACAAAAACTTGGCAGCCAAACATTTTGACGCTCATATAGCAAAGCGAAGAAAGGGGCAGACGGCACAGGTAAGGGGCGTGGCAGTGGAGTTTTTGAACACAGTGGGTGCGACATTGCTCGAACAATCAACTAAAAAAAAAAAACAAATAAGACAGCTACAGCCGAGTGTTCTCGACTGTAAGATATCCGCTACGCATTTTTAATGAAAGTGAAACATTGCGGTGGTATTCTTTAAATATACCAAAAGAGAGAGAAAAATACAAAAATATACCATAGTGTGTAAAATATACCGGATTATCAGCGAAAAGAACTAAAATCCGTAGTATTTAGGAGTTTTTTCCATCGTTATCAAATTCTTATAATTCATAAATACTATAGTCATTATTGTCAGTATCAAAATTCAGGACTATGCAAAACCCATTTTCAATAAAAGGAAAATATTGCGATATACTTTTTAAAAACATACCAAATTAATACTTAATAATACTGAAAAAATACAACAATATATCAGAAGCAACAATAAAGTATTAATTTATAAATATACAATTGCGTACATTATATACCATACAATATACCACAATCTATGCATCGATGTACTATTAATTTGAAAATATACCATTGAGTACATAACATACCAAAATATACTGGAAATATATTAAAATATACCACAATCTATACATCGATAATAATCCATCTGGCATCAACATACTCCTTATTTGCAAATACACCATTGAGTACAAAATATACCAAGATATACTGCATAAATATACCATCGAGTACAAAATATACCAGACTGTAGGCACAAAGTTTTAATACCCTTCAATCCATTGGATAGCGGGTATAAAACAAAAAAAGCAACACCAAAAAAGAATTGTGCGCAAACAAAAAAAATAAAACTTTAGCCGGACAATTGGGCATTGGGACTATGTATGCGTGTTTGTGTGTGTGTTTGTGTGTGTGTGGGTGTGTAGGGCGGTGTGGCAAAGGGGGAGGAGAGGGGGGCGTGTCGGCCACAAAAAGCAAGCAAAAGTTAACAACACGGTGTCTAGGCAGCATGACATGTACCAAGTTCTGCCATAACAATAAAAATTGCACGTTACGCTTCGAAGCAGGTGGCAATCTCCCTCCCTCCCCCGTCCATTCACCCGTTAGGTGGCAACCCTGGTAGCCAACAAGAAAAGGGACGCCAGGCAGCAGCAGCAGCAGCAACACAGCTGGACATGGCATATCAAAAAATATGTATTCTAGCCAGCTAATGTTTATGTATAGAGCGGATGTCGAGCTGCTGCTGCTGCTGCTTTTGCTGCTTTTGCAACAAAACGAAACTTTTCGTTGTTATTTCAAGTTAATGAAAATGTAAGACACAGTGCACACAGTTTGAACAATGCCCCACGAAGACAAGCTGCCACGAAAAGAGTCCTGCAACTGCAGCACTGGAAAGTAGAGAGGGGAAAGGTCAAGCAAAGAGTGGTCAAGTGCTGCCCACAAGCAAAGCCACCAACGACCTTAACCAGCTAAAAATACACGCCATTTAATTAACAGATGACGCAACTAATTCCAAAGTGTTATCTAAAGTGACTGTTTTAATAGCTGCGATTAGACAGACTACGGAATCAAAGAAAATATGAATAACAATTTTATATACGCTAGAAAAAGGATACAAACTGAAAATGTATCTGCCATCATATAGAAATCATAGAAGTTAGTTATGAAATACTTTTATATGAGCATAAAGGAGCTTGAATTGCTTTGGCTTACAATATGGTATATTTTACACAGTATAGTATATTTTAAATGTACTATATCAATATATAGTATATTTGGTATATTTTACACAGTATGGTATACTTTGAATGTGGTACTATATTAATATACCAAATATAACCTTTGGTATATTTTACACAGTATGGTATATTTTGAATGTAGTACTATATCAAAATACCAAATATAACCTTTGGTATATTTTACGCGGTATGGTATATTTGGAATGTAGTCCTCTATTAATACACCAAATATAACCTTTGGTATATTTTACACGGTATGGTATATTTGAAATGTACTATATCAATATACCAAATATAACCTTTGGTATATTTTACACTGTATGACATATTTTAAATGTAGTGCTATATCAATATACCAAATATAACCTTTGGTATACTTTATGGTATATATAAAATGTAGTACTATATCAATATATCAAATATAACATTTCGTATATTTTAACTAATTCTGGTATATTTTACACTTTTTGGTATATTTGGAATATAGTACCATATAAAATACCGAATATGGTCTTTGGTATATTTGTTTACTAATTCCGGTATATTTTGAATATAGTATATTTTTAGTATTTTTGTGGTATACTTAATTGACATATTTTAAAATTAATACCACACAGTTTTGCTTTTATTAAAAATGGCTATCGGGTATTTTCACAGTCGAGCACACTCGATTGTAGCTTTCTTACTTGTCTCCATTGTTAATTCTACAATTTGAGTTCACAAATCAAAAGTGAAATTTAAATCTTTTATTTAAGGCTCTAAATTTGTGTTCCCTCAATTACTTAACAATTAAACTACTGCGAAAAGATTTTAATCGCCAATTTAATGGTAGTTCGCACCTCATTCAGAAAAAAAGGAAGCGTATATAACATAGAAACTTTATTTCAACAATTTTATTTAAATGCTAATCTCAATTGCATTTAAAGTTCGTTTTTTAAGCCAAGCTTAACATACCAAACCTTCATTAAATAAATACAAAAACAGAAAAGAGAAAAGCGAAATGCGAAAACCATTTGCATTGCCGTCAAATGAAAATGTAGCATAGAAATCAACGTTGTGCGGCGCAGCAATTGAAATGAACACGTAAATCTGTGGAAAGCACTTTTAACACAGTTCAGTGAATGAAATTTTTAAAGCCTTTTTTAAACGCATCCAACATACGAATCAATAATCAAATGGAAAACGACAAATTCGTCGTTGGTATCGCACAATACGTGAGGACTTTAAATAAATATTGTCGAAAAAAGCGAAATCAAAATAATGTAAAAAAATAAAAATAGAAGAAGGAAAATATGTAATAAATTGCCCGACTTGCCGTATAAATTGTTAAATAAATAAATCTAAAAGTTATCTAAGCGTGTCTAAATTCGATTTACAGCTGCAATGAACGCGACGTCTGCTTGCAAAAAAATAAAGAGAAAACAAATCGACAAAACCCAATTGAAACGCAAGCAATGGCAACGCAAAAAAAAAAGAAATACAAAAACAAAAAATACAACCAGAATCCGAGGCTGGCCACAAAATGGAAGCAAGCTATATATTTATCGCCGGCAATAACGACTACCAAATGACCTACTTATCAAATATTATATATCTATCATGGAATAACAATTTGTTTAAGATTTACTATCGAACGTTGCTAAATAAATTGAAATTTAATGCATATATTTAGAAAAGTAGAATATAAACATAAAATAAAAGTAAGTGTGGAAGAGTTCAATAAGAGATTTTAATCACGATTTATTATTGAACTTTGCTAAAGAAATTTAAAATGAAAAGTAGAATATTAAAATACTAAAAACAATATTAGGATATGTGATTTTATTTGTCTGAATTTGTCAAATTTTTTTTTCGATTTTTTCTTGTTAGAAAACTTTTAGAGTATTCATGAAAACTGAATTAAAATATATAGTATATATATCAATATTATTTCTTTAAAGGATGATATCGTTTTTTTCAATCTTATCCTAATAGAAAACTTTTTAAAATTATGAAAATCCTACTTTATTTTTCTAGCAAATAAATTTTAAGTTCTGTACTACTCAAATTAGCTAGATTATATTGCAACAAACTGAAAATGAGCTTTACTATTTTACATTTATTAAAGCACTTCACAAATTTCTCAATATGAAACGCATTGGTTCAAATATTTTTGATTTGCTTTTTTTAATATCAGCTCTGGGGAGAGTATATCACAAATATAAATGCACGAAATATATATGAGCATTTCTACAATAAATATAGTATATATATGTATATCGGCGACTATCTGCGGCTTTGTGTATTTTAATTGCTATTGTCTGCCATTTGTAGTTGAGTCTTTTTTTCTCCCATATCGCACTTTTTTTTGTTGTTGTTTTTGTTTTGTGATTTGCGACTGTCGCTCTATGTTTTTATTTATATTTGTTGCTTAAATGCTCTGCAAATAAACATCAAAGATTTATTTGGCGAATATTTTTTTATGAATCATTTAAACAAACTACGCGCATATAGCAAATATTCGCATTTCTGTTTTTACCCCCCGACCTCGCATATTCACAATTGATAAATGGGACACATAATATGTGAATTGTGCAAGAATTACAAGACACTATTGCTTTTATTATTGTTATGATTGTAAATATAAAAGGATATCAGATGAAAGTCTATTTAAATATCGAAAAAAAGAGAACCAGCAATACGTCAACGTAAGGCAATTTGTATCCTAAACTTGATTTACAATTTGAAGAGTGTTTTATAAATTTATATTTTATACACGTTATCTGCATTGCAAAGCATATATTTTATACTTTAAATATTGCATTGAGAGAAATTAAATAAATCAAATAAAATATTTAATTTGCAGGAATATATTTTATACCTTAAAAACTTAAAACTACACTCGACTGTGCTCGACTGTGAGATATCCGCTACCCATTTTAGATAAGACCATATTCTACAAATATACCGCAGAAACATTAAAAATATGTCAAGACTATATTTGGTATATTGATATCGAACTACATTCAAAATTGTCAAATGCTCTATCTTTAAAATTAAATTTGCTATTCGATTTTGGTCGATTTGTGGAGGTGGAAGTGGGTTCTTAAAGCTCTTATATCTCTAATAGTGTTTGAGATCTAGGTGTTTATACGGTTGGACGAACTGCCAGACAGACGGACGGACGAACATGGCAAGATGCCTTCTTCTTCCAGTTACATACATTTCATGTAGGCACAAAGTTATAATATCCTTCTTATATCCTTGAACATTTTGAAATAAATGAAACTTTAAACTTCTACTCAAAATTTATGTTTGTCAAATTATTTGGTAAATAAAATTTCGTAAATTTCAGTTTCGCAAAAGTTCTTTCAGAGGCCTTACGGCACCCTCGTTGAGCCAAGTTGGCAGGACTCGAAGTGCATGTTAGCAGCGCTGCCTGCGAACTGAAAGGAATCGGAGAATCGGCAGCACTGTGAATTCAACTCGACTCGGCTGCTTGTGGTGAGTTGGTGGTCGACAGTCGGCTTCGGCAGCGACGTTTGGAGGAAGCAAGTGGTGCCAAGGAGCTGAAAGGCGCTTCGGGCAAATGCCGGCTGTGATGCTGTGTGTTAGTGTATGTGTGTGTGTGTGTGTGTGTGTGTGTGTGTGTGTGTGTGTGCGTTGCTGTTTCTGTTGCTGCGGGCTGCTGTCTGCTGTCTGTTGTCTGGACGGGTTTTGTCGCGTTGTTGCCTCACTGCCTGTTTGCCGGTGATTGTTTGTCTATTTATATGCTCATTATGTTTTCGCGCTTGTTTTACCAGGCGAAGCAACGCCACCAGCAGCAGCAACAACAGCAGCAACAGCACCAACAACAACAACAACAATAATGTAACCACTCTGAATAATGTGCGGCCATAGATTGTGGCAAGTGGAGTTGGGCGAGCATAAGATACTCGCTGCTGCCTGGCTTTGGCAATTTGCCCCGAAAAAAAAAATACTCACACACACAGCAACAACCACATTAACAACAGCAACACGAACAGCAACAGCAGCAACATCGACATCGTCATCAGCAACAACAAAGCATCGCAATTTGCCAACAATCCTTTTGGCCATGGGTCAACCTCATTTTTTTTAGTTTCAATGTCGCTTACAATCAAACCGCTTGTCAATCACAATTCCTCCTCTTGTTCCTCTTTCTCTTCCCTTCAACCTTGTTTTTTTTTTGTTTCTTTCGGTTGGTTACAACCAGCACACTCATCAATTAGGCAAGGACTAATTACACAGTTAGTTGGGGAGTTGGAGTGAGATAACAACCAACCGACAAAACAAAAACAGGGTATAAAAACTAGCCAGTTTTCATTTTTTTCTTTTTGAACACTGTCCCACAATAAAATACTTTAAAAATGCTTAATTTTATACAAAAAATTTATAGCACAAAAAAAAAGGAAGACTGTATTATCATTTCGTTTTTCATTCGCACCACATTAAAAAGAAACCCAATTTGTTACGCTTGACTCGTAATTAACGCACGGCAAAAACTTGTTCATACAAAAATGGTCAGGGAATTTTTTTAGCTCAGCGACACGGCGATAAATATAGGGGTCTTCAGAAAATATTAAACATAATTTACATATGTATGGTTTAACTATTATAAAAGTGATGATGTTCGCGAATATGAATTGCATTTTTTTATTTTAAACCTGCCACCCATATGGTAGAAGGGTATTTTAATTTTGTGCCGATAGGAAATGTATATAACATGCAGAAGGAGATATCGCCGACCCCATAAATATATATATATATTTGATCAGCGTCAATAGCCGAGACTATATAACTATGTCCGTCTGTCTGTCTGTCCGTCTGTCCGACTGTCTGTCTGTCTGTCCGTCCGTCTGTCCGTATGAACACCTTGATCTCAGATACTAAACTAATAACACACATTTAATAAATCAATCCTGACACAAACTTCAAAGCTAGAGTCGAGATTTGTGTCACATACAATATTAACTTTATTCTTTGTGATTCCCAAAATTTGGTTTCATCAGATAATTGTATAAGTTATTAAAAATATATATATATATATATATATATATATTTATAGTGAAAAACGGCTACTTTTTACTGATCTTAGTTGCTTTGACGGATAAGCTGGTATATTTTGCACTATGTGGTATATTTTGAATGTAGTTCTATATCAATATACCTAAAATATCATTTGATATATTTTAGTAATTTTGCGGTTTTTGTGGCGGGTATCTCAAAGTCCAGCATACTCGACTGTAGCTTTCTTACTTGTTTTTAGTTATCAAAGAAAACTCAAATGAAATTTCCATTCACTTTTTTGAAAAACTTGCAATCAGAAATAGACTTTGGATAATATATTTCCAAACAAGTTTATTAGTGTTAAGAAGCCTATTATTGTTAAACGAAATGCTAAAAGGGGGTCATAAAAACATTCCCATAAAATCTCAAGTTTATATCTGTCTTAACCACTTTTCAAGATATTGAGAATATGTAACATTAAATACGAAATTTATTTGAATAATTAAGTACCGTGATTTATATAGAATGTTACATGTTGTTTGTCATGACATTTAAAGTATACAAATATTAAGTATACGTCATGATTTCACTACCATCATTAGTAATAAGTACCTAGAGTTAAATTCACTTATTTATTACAAACATCAATGATTTTAGTTGAAAATATTAGCAAAGAAATTAAATTGATCACTCATCAAAATACCTTCTCTAGCATAAGCATATTAAGAACTTTTTCAAATATACAAAAGAAATAAACTTTTTCTCTATTTAAATTAATTAACTCGCATTAATTGGTTTCTGATTACAAAGCTAATCAAATTTCCTTTGGCACAAGCCGATTTTTTTTCGATTTATAAAGGGTAGAAAAAAACCAAAATCTAGTATATAAAAATGTTGCGAGGCAATTTCATGCAGTTGGTGCAAAATATCGCCAATTTAACCAACAAAACCAAAAAAAAAAAAAACGAATGAAAAAAAACTCTCGGTTTTCCGCTGGGAAAAATTCGTGCTTTCATATACGAATATAAAAATTGTGCAGTTGGCGCTTTTACCGCCGCCGTTGCCGCTTGTGTTACCAGTTCTCTTCCTGGCAGTATCCTGTTATCCTAGGCTAGGGATTCGACCTGGAAATGGGCTAGGGATTGGCTTTGAGATTGGGATTGCGAATGCGAATGCGAATGGGCTTGCAAGAGGTTTAACGTAGCGAAATGTTTGCGGTTTTACTTCATAAACAATTTGTGTGTATATTTCATAAATATTGTTTTATTTTTTCTCTTGATAATTTTTTCGCCTTCATCTTTCATCGTATACTTTTTGTTTCGTTTGGTGTTTCGCACATTTTATTTGCTGGTTATTACACAGTTTCTGACGGGACACATGACGCCAGGCAGTGCAGGACAATGTGGCTGCCCCAAACGATAACCAAGGGGGCAAAGGACGGGTTTGCAAAGGATCAACTTTTTACTGTGAATATGGCGGAAAGTCAACGTGTCTGTCTGTCTCTCATCTCTCCTTCCCTCTCTCTTCACTTCGCTCACTTTATCTCCTTCTTTCTGTATGAATTTGTAGGCAAGGCACAAGAGTGACTTCTGCAGTTCTCCATTGCTTTTAAACATGACCAGCGGCTGTCTGTGTTTGCCATATGCGTTTGTTTATTTACACACACACCCAGGAATATACACACACACTCACACACACACACACACACACACACACCAAATGAGACGCACACACATGCCATGCAGTTGACACTGGCAACGCGCGCGAAAGTTGCAGTCAAAGCTCCCTAGGGTCGTGTTTATCTTGCGCTTACACTGAATATTCCCCTTAAACTTCGCTCTTATAGCACACTGAGCGAATGCAGAGCAACTTACATGAATATTCAAGCAATGAATTATTCAATACCACTTGTTTTATAACCCAATTTTAAATTACAGATGCAAAAGCGATTAAGTTTATAAATAAACAGCAACGAATTGAAAATTATAAATATTATTTAACACGATTTTTGACTTGTGTAATTTGCAAAGCATCAAACGACACCAAAGACACATCTAAATTATATTTGTCATCTGATAAACCCATTTTAATTGAGTGGTCTACAAAACTTCCACACAGCAAAATAAATATAGATTGAAAAAATCTTGATTTAGGATAACATCTTATTTTAAGATTAAAATCTTGAAATAAGATTTTTAATTTGAAACAATCTTAAATAAAGGTTTTTATGTTAAATTGGCCTTTTAAGATTAAAAGCTTCTAATTTGAAGATTCAAATCTTGATTGAAGATTGTTTTATTCTAGATTTTAAAAGAAGATTACATTTCTTGATATAAAAACTTTTCAATCTTAAAAAAAAATATATGCATATGTGAAGTTTTAAAAAAATGTAATAACAAAAATAATTTACTATATACATATGTATACTAAGTAGTATACAATACATATAAGTATTCAACTTTATGTTACAAGGCCATTTTTTTTTTTATTGCATAAAATTGTCATGTTGGCAAAAACAACTTCATTCAACGTTTACACACGATTTTTCGCAACTTTGTTCATAATAATAGCCACAAATTTGTACATTTGTGCTAATTACATTGTTTTAGCCGACTTTTTCTCACAGTGTGTTGTTAATACTCTTCATTAAGCGACCATATTGCTGTTGAAAGCAAGAAAACCCTTTGAAAATTGCTAAATAAATTTTAAGAAAAAGAATAATAATAATAATAATAATAATATTGCCAGCTTAAATTTAAATAGAAACAAAATAATTAAATAGATAAAAAAAATTATTTACCTCAAATTCGTATAAAACAAATTTTGAAATTAAAATTTCAGATATGAATAATTAAAAATGTAAACTTACCAATGCATATTTTAACTCAAGAAGAACATTTAAAGTTCGCCATGTTGGCTCACTGGAGATTTCCTTTTTCTCATATAGCTGTTGTTGTTGCTTTTAGTTTTGTTTTTGCTTTTGCTTTTGTCTTGGCGACTGTCATTGTTTTGCCCTGTTGCCGTTATTCCGCACAGTTTGGCTGCAAAGCATTTTATTGCCACTGCACGTTTTCATTTTCATGCAATTTGTCTCGCACTCGCGGGTAAAGGCTTTCATAGCAAGGGGGTGTAGGGGAAGGGGCATGACAATGTACCCCCTCCCATGCCAGCAATAATAATAATAATATCGTAACGGCGCCAACGCGAAATCATAGCCCTTATTTGGTCCCAACAGCATTAATAACTCGTTTATCATATCTGCATAACTGGAACATACACACACACACACACACACACACATGTGCGCACTTGTTTGTTTGTATAGGCGCATAGACTTTCTCGCGTGACACTGCATTTTGCCATAGAGTGCAAATCCCGCAAGTAATCAACTTTCTCGCTCCGTCCAATTGTCCAACGAGCAATTTGTTCAGCAAGCTAGACAAAGAGAGAATGTTTCACTTATTGCACACACACGCACTCACACTACCATGCAGCTGTTTCACTTGCTCCGCCAGCAAATATCATTGAAAGTTATCATCAATTGAAGTCTTCCCGCTTCACTAATTCCGTTGCATTCACGGACACATACACATACGCATGCGTGCATTCGCGCCTTGCAGTCTCGCAAAGTTTTTATATGTGTGTGTCTCTATTTCTATTTTTCTATGTGTGTCTATTTTTCTTATATGCGCACCTGTTTCACTTGTTTTGCTGCATCTAACTTGTTGCAATTATTATTTTATTTGATTTGCAATTGAATCTGAACACAGTGTTACAGCGCCGCAACGAAGAAGCACCACTTAAAACCGACCGAAAATAACACAAATCTTATTTCTAAATTGCCACCACTTTCCGTTTCACTAATTCCGTTACACTCACGCACACGCACACACACATACGCATGCGTGCAATCGCGACTTGCAGACTAGCAAGTATTTTTAGATGCACACCTGTTTCACTTGTTTTGCTGCATCCAAATTGTTGCAATTATTATTTTATTTGAATTGCAATTGAACCTGGAAACATTGTTGCAGCACCTCGACGAAAACGAATCACTTCAAAACGACCGAAATTCACACAAATCTTATTTCTAAATTGCCACCACTTCCCGGTTCCCGAATACCGTTACACACACAAACACATACGCATGCGTGTGTGTTTATATTTTAATACCCGCACTTTTTTCACTTGTTTTGCTGCATCCAATTTGTTGCAAATAGTACTTATTTAATTTGCAATTGAATTTGGAAACTTTATTGCAGCACCGCGACGAAAAATCACCACTTCAAAACGACCGAAAATAACAACAATTTTCTTTTCAAATTACCACCACTTTTTTTCGGAGTAGACGCGCGCGAAGCACCGACAAATAACTACATATCGATAGTAATTGGCGGCGCTTATCGATTCGTGATGGATGGGCGATTACACAGATTATGCTAATTAGAATTAGGGCTGCACACTCTACATAACTTGAGGCAAAAAAAGGATACGCCATAGTGCTTAACTTAATGCATATACTGATATTATGTTGAAATTAACAATAAGGACAATTTAATAAATTAATTTTCAACTATTTCTGGGACATTTGTGGTGCATTCATCAGTTTTAAAACAGTGGCACCACTGAAAACAACATTCGCCAGCCCTGGTCAACCACAAGTCTGCCAATGTCATTTGGGAAGCAGCACAAAAGGCGGCTGTTGTGCAAGAAGAAGCAGAGCGGAGATCAAAGCGAATTCGCCAAGCAAACAAAATGTGTAAATTTCAATTGCGGCAACGACAACAACAACAACAATGTGGGAACTGTGCGCGCAGACGTAAAGTGAATACAATTGTTTAGATGGGGCGGACAGCGCTCAGCTGTTGTTGTGCACTCACTCACACACACACGCTGCTCATTTGCGCGTTGTCATGTTTATGTTTGTTACGTTTACCTGTTGCCCACTCACACACACACACACGCACGCATACAAAAGAGAAAACGTGAAGCAGCAAAAGAGGCAAAAGTCAAAGCGAGACGAACCAAAACAAGATTGTTGTTGTTGTTACCCAGCAACAAGAATACCTCACATGTAGTGTGTGTGTGTGTGTTGAGTGAGCAGGCGTGAGCATGTGTGTGTTTAAGAGTGCAGGTGTGTGTGTGAGATGGCCCGCAACGGGTTTGTTGGCCCGCTGCTTGAGCTCTTTGGCATTTTCACAACGTCAGAAGCCAAGAAGCTGCGCAGTCGCAATTGTCTCGCAAAGCAAAACAGGCAAACAACAAAACAAAAACACAGAAAAAAAAAGCAGATCTAATAACAAGTGCGTCCGATTTAGAAAATAAGCCGCTTAAAAAGTGACAGTAAACAAAATACGAGTCGAGTGCCCGACAGATGGCGCTGCCCAACATTGAGGAAGTGCGTCAGAAATGCGGCACCGTTTACACTTGGAATTGCGCTGGCGAACTCTATGGCATCGAGTGTGAACTATGCGAGGAGCGTCCCCTCTGCGCCCTCGACGAATTCGCCGAGCATATGGAACTCTGGCATTCCGATTGGCAGCAATCGGAATTATCATCCTCATCCTCATTATCATTGTCGTCGCCTCCCATTGAGGATGAACTTATGCACGAAGTGCTCGCCGAACAGCAACAGTTCATTTGTCCATCTGGCGACTGCGAGGTCAACGAACTCAAGCAACAACTTGTCCAAGAGCTGAATGCCCTTGACACGCAGCAGCCAGCGACGCTGACGTTGACGTTGACAGCGCAACAGCAACAACAACAACAGCTGCTGCTCGTCGATACACTTGGACCCGAGGAGCGAGCGCAACTTCGCCACGATGACGCTGTAAGTGCAAAACACAAATACTTAGCCTAACTACCGTTTAAACAACTAACAAAAACAAGTCACTTACCTTAACTACCGTTTTTTTTTTTAACCACTAACCAACAACTCCCAACGGAGGCTAAACTAAGGCAACCTAAAAGACCGTCAGAAATCTACACTGCAATTCAACATATCTTCTAAATTTGCTTAATTTTAAAAAAATATCTTCAAAAATATTTAAACGTCTTTAAAAAAATTTTAATTAATCTTTAAAAAAATGAATTTAACATTAACTTTTAGCTTATTAAAAATATTATATTAAAATTAATATTTTCAAGACTCACAGAAATCTACATTATAATTTAACAGATTTTCTAAATGTCGTAAAAACAAAAACATTTCAAATTTAATTTTAAAAAATGTTGAAATTTATTTGAAAAAAGATTTAATAGTTCTACAAAAATTAAGAAAAAAAATTAATATAATTTTAAGCAAAATCAAAATCTTTGAGTCCATTATACTCATTGTATTAAAATATTTTTATTTTTTATTTGTATGCAAAGAAAAATGTTAGAGCTCCCTGACCTACCTTAAATGTATGAAATTCTGGACCTATCCCAAAATGATATTTTCTACCTCCTTTCCAATGAATTGATGAATATTATACAGACTCCAAAAACGCTTATTAATTATGAATTTCTTAAGCTATAACAAAATTATATAATAATGTGAATAAGTATGATAGATATTTATACCCGTTACCCATAGAATCGAAGGTTATTAACAGGCAGAATGAGGACATATCCGACCCGATAAAGTATAAATATTCTTGATCAGCGGTTGACAATCAAGTATATATGGTATATATGGTATATTATAAATGCAGTTCTATATAAATATTCCAAGTATATCCTTGGTATATTTTTAGTATTTTTGTGATATTTTAATTTAGTATATTTGAAAATGTTTTGCTTTTATTGAACGAGTGTCTCACAGTCGAGCACACCCGACTGAAGTTTTCTTACTGCACCTATTTTATTTCAATTCAACTGAATTTCTGATTATTTTCATACAGTTTTCAAGTTCCTAACTTGGCCTATAAAAACTTGCATTATATTTTCTTGACTTAATAACATATAAGAATGTGGTTTAGTGATAGTTGTTAGATATTTTTTCAATTCGAATACAAAATTCTAAACAAAAACGTATTATTTATGAATTTCTAGATGTATCCCAAAATGTATGTAGTTTAGTCTGTTAAATATTTTTGTAATGATGTGTCACCTATTTTATTTCAATATTAATAAACTTATTAATACTTTCATTTAGTTTTCAAGTTACTAACTTACGCTATTTTGTCTGTCTTGAGCTATCCCAAAATCATATAACAAATATGTGGTTTAACGATAGTTGTAAGATATTAAAATGATTTTCTCCAACGTGTTTATTAAAGAAGCTTTATTTCTTTTTTCGTTTCTGTATATAGAGTTTGCCCCCCGCTGTGGAGAACAACAACCAGAAGCTGTCGTCGGAGCACGTGCAGCAGCTGATCGAGTTGTATCGCTCCGAGACACGCCTTTGGAACCAGACGCATCCCGAGTTCCGCAACGTGGAGTTGTGTCGCGAATCCTGGCGTCGCATCACTTCGGCTTGGAGTGCGCACTGCGGACGCAGCTTTAGTGTCACCGAGGTGCGAATCCGAGTATCGACGTTGTGCCAACGTTACATCAAGCAACGCGAACGCCTCGATGCCGAGGGCGAAGGTGGCAACGATGAACTCGATGATGGATCGAAATTCGTGCACTACGATCAGCTGAGATTTCTGGGCGAACAGCAGACGCTGCTGAAGCGTCAGGAGCACGTTGCACGCGAGAATCGGAAGCTGTTGGAGATCTACGAACACTATCCGATCCTCTGGCACAATGCGCACAAGCGATTGCGTTGCACGGCAACGATGCGGCAGCGTCATGAGGCACATCGTGGCCTCCAGTTGGCGTTGAGTATGTGTGGCATCAAGTTGTCCGGATTGGCGATGCAACGTCGCCTGCAATCGTTGCGCAAACGCTATCGATTGGAGAAGATACGCTATTTGCATAGCGTCGTGGAGGGAAAGCAACTGCAGTTTGTGGCACGCTTTGAGCACTATGCAGAAATGGAATTTCTGCACAAACACATCGATCCCTATGTGTGTGCGGTGTGTGGCAAGATCTTTGAGCAGCTGCCCAGTCATCAGGCGCACGTACAAAGCGGCTGCGAGGGGCAACAACAAGTAGTCGAGTTGCAACAGCAAGTGGAAAAGGCAGCCACATTGGGTGAACTGATGACTCAGCTGGAACAGCAGCAGCTGAGCGAAACGTTGCCGCAAGTCGAAGAGCAAGTGGAGGAGGCGGATCAGGAACAGACAAAGGAAACAAGCTTGCCACAAGTTGAGGAGCTGCCACTGCAGCAACCGCTGCACAATCTGAGGAAGTTGAAGGAGGATCAAACCGAGCCCAACAACGACGGCAACACGTATGCGTTGCGTGTGCGCTTGAGCTTGCCACAAACACACAAACTGATCGAACTGTATCAGGCGCAACCACAGCTCTGGGATCCCAATCATCTCGACTATCAGGCGCGCGTAGAGCGTCGCCAGGGCTGGCAGCAAATCGCCAGCGAGTTGAACGCATTCGCTGGCACCAGTTACAGTTGGCAAATGTTGCATCGCAAGCTCATCGATTACATCAAGTATTATCGCCGCGAGAGGCAGCAACGGGAACAGCAACGCAACGATCAGCGACGCGATCAGCAAGGGGAACAGCAACGAGAACAGCAAAGTGATCAAAAATGCAATCAGCAATGCAACGATCGGCAACACGATCAGCAAATCGATCAGCAACGGGAACAGCAAAGGGATCGGCAACACGATCACCAAAACGATCAGCAAGGCGACGATCATCAAAACGATCAGCAACACTTCATTCAGCAACGAGATCACCAAAGCGATCAACAACGCGATTATAAACGCAACGATCAACAACGTAGCGATCAGCAATGCAACGATCAGAAAAGCGATCGACAACGCAACGATCGGCAGCGCAACGATCGGCCACGCAACTGGAGCTTTTATCAGGCCTTCAGCTTCCTGGATGACATTGTGCCCATCAGCTGTGAGCTGCAGAAGACGCTGCAGCAGCGCGAGAGCAATCTGAAGATCATCCAAGTGTATCGCAGCTACGAGCAGTTGTGGTGCACCCAACATCCGGATTACACGAAGCGCAAGCAGCGGCAACGTCAGCTAGAATCGCTGTGCACCCGGCTACAGGAGGAATGCAATTTGCAGATCAGTTTGGAGCGTTTGCGGAATCGTTTGATCGAGTTTCGGTGTCAGTATCGTCAATGCAAGCAGGCGCGTCTCGAGGCTGTGCAACACGGTGTGGCATGGCAGGCCAGCTACGAGTATTACGAGCCGTTGCAATTCCTCGAGCAACATGTGGCACCCTTTGGCTGCGGTTATTGTGCAGATAGCTTTAAGCGACGCTCGGACTTTGTGCGCCATCAACGTCAGGTGCATGGGCAGCAACAACGTGGAAGGAATTCTTCACCGAATTCGTCTTCGCTCGAGCACATTTGCCACATCTGTGGCATGAAGTTCTCGCTTCGTACCAGTTTGTTGGCGCATTTGCGTCGCCATCTCGGGCAGCGGACACATGCGTGCAACGAGTGTCCCAAGAAGTTCTTCAACTCGACCGCGTTGCGTGTGCATCAACGCAGTCACACCAAGGAGCTGCCTTATGTATGCGAGCATTGTGCTCGGGGCTTTGTGAATGCCAGCAAGCTGAATCAGCATCTGAAGCGTCATGCCGAGCAGCGGGATTATCCCTGCTCCCGCTGCGATAAGGCTTTCTATACGGCCCACGAGCGGGATCGACATACGCGTGCGCATCTCAATATCAGGGACAAAGTGTGCCCGTATTGCAATCGCGCTTTTGTCGTCGGCAGCGCTTACTATGCCCATCTCAATCTGCATCGCGGCGAGAAGCGGTACAGCTGCTCGAATTGCGGACAGCGGTTCGCTCAGTATGCCGGACTCTATAAGCATCGCAAGCGATGCACGGCCAATGCGAATGGTGATACGGTCAACGAGAAGTAGACACCGAGAGAGATAAGGTCACTCTTCATTCATTGATGGACTACTTTTCAATCAGCTTTTATTTTCTAAATGAATTCTGTTTACTGTTTACCAACTTACTTGTAAACAGTATTTCTATACGGTCAACGAGAAGTAGACACCGAGAGAGATATCGAAAAGGTCACTCTTCATTCATTGATAGACTTCTTCTAAATCAGCTTTTATTTTCTAAATGAATTCTGTTTACTGTTTACCAACTTGTAAACAGTATTTCTTTTTTATTTGTTGTTCTTCTTTCATGTTGTTTTCGTAAACGTTTTACTGCCTAGAAAACTACGTTATTTTTTACAAATTTATTTTTCTAGCTTTTAATATCTCATTTTTAACTTACAAAACTAACAGACATTTCATGGTTAATGTCACATTCGTAACCGTTTCACTGGCTTACTCGGCCAATGCGAATGGTGAGAGAAACGAGAAGTAGATACAGTGAAAGAGAGAGGAAAAGTCTTTATATTTGATGGACTTCTTCTAATCTTCTTTTTATTAAAATTTAATTTCTATTGCAGTTTCGAAACTCCTTATTATCACACCATATTTATTGTTTTAATTTGCTTTCAGTCACTTTCGTAAACGTTTTGCTGGCTGCTACTTTATTATATTTCTTTCTCTTTCCATATTTACCTCTAGACTTCAAGCAGCAAATGTTTTTGTTATGTTATTTTTGTTCGCTTATGTATATTGCCATTTTCTGCCCAAGTAAACTTACGTAAACGTTTTACAGACTCTATGAATTGGACCTATTTCTCCTTTCATCTCTCTCTATATATCTATCTCTGTCTGTCAAAGTAATACTAGCAAACGAATTATGTATTTCCATATTTTACTGCCGAAAATAATTCTTGCCTTGCATTACTTTTGGTAGCGTTTTACTGGCTTTGTACTTTAGCAATTATTTTTGTTTCCTTACATTTTATTACTGCATTCCCTCGTCTTCGTGAACGTTTGAAAAAAATCCCTGACCCATACTCTTAAATTTTTTTTTGTTTCTCTACTCTTAAACTAGTTTTATTAGCAAATACTCCCCAAATAAAAGAAATAAAACTATTTAAGCTTTAATGTAATGCACGAGGCTAATTCCTTGTAATAAACGAAGAATAAACCAATATTGTTTTAGTTTTTCATTGTTTTGTTTAATGCTGTCTACTAAATATCGACTATTGTTTACTACTAGTATTATTATTAGTATTTTTACTTACAATGGTAGAAATTGTTAAAAAATTGTTTGGGGAGGGGGAGAAAAAAAATTGCTAAAAAATTGAGTAACCAATACACGAAAAAAAAAAATAGAAACAGTTCTCAATTGGATTTGGCGAAACGCTTGAGTTGTCGCAGGCGATAAATATCGTTGGTGGGCGGCGCCGAATTCTGCAGCTCATCATCGCTGTCATCGCCACCGGGCAGCAGACGACGACGTCGCGGCGGCATCGCTGTCACGCTGTGCTGCACTCCCGTGTACGTGCTCGTGTCCACAATCCAGTGCACCGACTTGGCCAGATCAAAGATCTTGGGCGTCAGATCGTTGTCGCCATTCGGTTGAGGTGCAGCTACAAAAGAAGAATCCCAAAAATATGTCATTAAAAGAAGTGAACAGAAAAATATACAAAGAATCGATTAATAAAAAGCTTACGGCAATCATTTCAAACAAAATCTTGTGTATTCATGTGTATTCTAAAAAGTAAGCAAGCTAATTTACACAAATCATTCTAGCTTCAAAATTACGCTTGTTATTCGATAAGTCTAGGTGTTCATACGGGCGGACATGGCTATTGACGCTGATCAAGAATATATATACTTTAGAGGGTCGGAGATGACTGCTTCTGTTTGTTACATACATTTCTTTTTTTAATACCTACTATTCTTTTATTGAAATTCCCAATTCATTGCTTTGGCAGTTACAACATTGTATGCATTTAAATAAGAATTGTATACAGAAGTTTCTTTCTGCACAAATCTCTCATATCTATCATTATTGATTTGCTTTAATTTGATTAAGACATTACTATTCAATATATAAATTAATTGAAATTGACGCATTTTCTTAACTAACTTCCCTTGTTTGGCAAATCATATACATTTAAATAAAAATTAATTTAGCTTATTAAATTGCATACAGAATTTTATCTGCACAAATCTATTGCATTTAACTTGATTAAGACATCACCATTTAAAGCATAAATTGATTGAAATCAAGAAGTTTACGGCAATCATTGAAAGTATAGTTAATATAAGAAATTTTGCATAAACTTAGCAATTCATTGTCATTCCTCATATGCATTTAAATAAGAATTCTTTCAGCCAATTAAATTTATGTATATATAAGCATATCCCCTGAACAAATCTTTCATATTATTCGACGAATTTGTTTAAATTTCACACAACTGCAAATTCACAGTCAGCAAATTTTGTAAAGTCTAACAACAACTATTGCGAACTTACACTCTGGCAGATTGAGACGCATAAAGATGTCGAAGAGCAGCTCGACGCTGACGAAGGGACCACGGAAGCTGTTGGGCGGCGGCAGAGCGGCACAAAGCGCCGCCAATGCTGGCGGCTGTGGAAAGACGCCGCCGGCGAGCGGATGTGCACCGGGATGAGCGCAGGAGCGCGGCTTGAAGGGAATCATCTGTGTGAAGTCGGGACGTGGCAACGGTTGAGCTGCCTCGCCATCGGCCTCGGCATCGTTGTTGTGACTATTGGCTCCAACACCGACAACGCCGCCGCCGCCTCCCACTTTGTTCAATATGATGCCCAAATTCTGTAACAAAGCTGAATTGATAAAGCCGCCGAGCAAAGGGAAATGTGTTGAGAACTTACCTCGGCATATCCAATGGACTTGAGTTCGGTGCTCGTGCAGGGATACAGATCGAGAAACTTGTAGCGATCCACCAGCTGTGCCGTCTCCTTGCCCTCGTACTCTTTTAGCTGCAGAAATGAAGCACAAACATTAGTGAAGAAAAGTAAGGAAAAATAAACCCGAAATATCTTAAGACTGGGCATATCAAATAGATTGTTAAGTAGAATTGAAGTGCAAGCTTTAAAATTAATAATAACGATCATACAAAGCAATCTTAGAAAGAATTGAAAAAGAATTCCTTGAACTTACATTTTCAAATACAGCACTGCGACGTCGCTCCACCTTAACAATGCTGGACAAGTCACCGATGTTCGACTCGAATTCGAGAAAACGGTTCCACACCTCCACGCTCTTGTGTGGCGACAGTCCGCCCGAGCTCAGGACACGTTCGAAAAGGACCCGCGTATTGTTATCCTCGTTGAGATGCGACAGATAATCAATATAGCACATGACGTACTCGGGACTGCCGCCGAAACGCTTCAATCCCAATTCAAAGATACGAAACGCAATCTCCTTGTCCTTCGAGCAATAATATTCCATCAGTGCGGCCGCCACAAAGATGTGGTAACGTGAGCGAACATCCTCGCGTGCCTTCTTGAAGATGCCACGCGCTGATTTGATGCCCTCGGCGCGTCTCGCAAACTTCATGTACTGCACATAGACCTGAATGAAGCGGCGAGGAAAGAAAATATATAATTAACAATTATAGAATAACTTGTAAAACAAAAGTAACAAGTAAGAAGGCTTCTCGACTATGGAATACCCCATTTTCAATGAAAACAAATTAGTGCGGTATTACTTTTAAAATATACCAAATTAATATTCCACAGAGTGCAAAATATACCTGGTTGTCAGCCAAACCATCTAAAATGCGATTGCAGGACGAAAGTGGGCGTGGCAACAATTTTAAACAAACTTGATCTGCGTGCAAACATCACAAGTGCTGCCGAAAAACAAAAATAGCTCTATCTCTTATAGTCTCTGAGATGTAGGTTTTTATGCAGACGGACTGACAGACAGACGGACATATGGCAACGGCTATATAGTCTCGGTAGTTGACGCTGATCTAGAATTTATATACTTTCTAGGGTCGGGGATGCCTTCTATGCCTGCACAAAGTTATAACACCCTTCTACGCTATGGATAGAGGGGTTATAATTAATTTCAACAATTTGCTGCAGCGAGACTCACCAGCGTGGGATCAATGTCGGGCAGCGTGAGCAGCTTGTTGTACATGCTGTGCACTTTCTCGTACTTGAGACGTCCCTCCTCAAAGTCGGCATAAGCAAAATAAAGCAAAGCATTGCGATTAAGTACACCGTTGATGGAACGCTCCAAAATGTTGGCACACTCATCCGCAAAGATTTTGGCCGCCTGCACATCCTGCAAAAGTCGAAACGATCATTAAAACCAAGTCTTAAAATTTTTAAATACAAGAAAAGAATCTTAAGATTAAAGGTATAGTTAAGCTAAGTAAAATGCGTGCGGCCAAAGGCAAAGGCAACGCAGCAAATGGATTAAATGAGTTGGCAAAGCCAACAATCAAGCCATGTGCCACGTTACCCAAGTGGCGACACTTCACACAACAAAGAGCAACAACAGAATGATTTCGATTTTGAAAAGCATGATGTTCTCCTCTATTTTCGATTTTTGGTTAGAATTCAACACTCGACTACGCACGCCTTTCTCGGTGAGAACACGTGCACTGGTATCCAGAAACTGCGATGCCTGATGCCAGACGGCAGGATGATGGGTCAACACCAGCAGACACTGTTCGGTGGCAAACATGACGCGACGCGTCACCAGCGCAGTGTCTTCGGTGCGCAACGGATTCGATTTCTCATAGGTAATGAAACGTTTCCACAGCTCCACTTGTTTCATCTCCTCCTTGGTCAGTGTCGGTGGCACCGCTGGCAAATTGCGATTCAATCCCTTCGTATGATATTCCAATTCCTTTGCCACACGTCGTGCATTCATATAATCCCTGCAATACAAAATGTTGTCGATAACTCGTATTGTACAAAATTGTGCACCAGTTAGTACGTACTTGGAACGCTCTAGACTCATTTTCTCCGATATAATCGGATTGATGTTATGCTCGAACGCAATGTAATCCTTCCACAGCTGCTCGATGCCGACAATGGGAGTCACAACGGCCTTTTGATACACACGTCGCACAGCGGTGATCTTCTGATTCTCGGCATAGTTACCCACGGCTTCGACGCCGCGCAAAAAGTATATGTAATCCTGCCAAATACTAAACGAATGCAAATCCATGCCAATCTTCTCCAGCGCAAAGTCATAAGCCTGAGCCATCTTTTCTCTGTGAAGTGAAGTGTTTAGATTATTTGCCGAATGCTGTAATTGAAGTATGCTTGCCCACTTACTTGTGCGTGCTGAGACCCGCTTTGGTTTCCTTCACATAGGTCAAGTATAGTTTCCATAGATCAATGTTCAAGATTTTGACCAGGCAACGTTGGAAGAGCTTCTCCACACGCTCGTAATAACGGCTGCGCATCTCCATCTCTATGTAGAGTTTCCAGTATCGTGCTGTGGTGGGGAACACATTCACCAGCGACTCGTACAGACTGCGCACTTCGTGAATGGGACGCGTTTGTGCCTCACGCAACATCACCGACCACGATTCGATGTCGTAGGGACGCAGCTCGACAACTTGTTGGGCGCGCACCAAACGTTCCATGCCCCATTCCTACAGAACACATAAGCCATAACCAATAAGCAATATATTTTATTATTTTGTGCACTTACTATGTCAATTTTAATCAAATCCCTTGCAGAAGTCATTGTGTTGTTGGTGTTGTTTTGCCGGCTTGCAAATTTGGAAGTGTGGCTAATAATGTTTTGCTGCAGCAGCTGCTGCTTTTCTTCAGTAGTGTTGCACTCGATATAGATATTCACTCACAATCTGCAGTTCACTAAATTATAGTTTGCATTCAAAAACAAAAGAAAAGAAAACTGTCGGCAAATAAAATAAAATGCGGCTTCTGAAGCAATCGTGCAGTGTGACCGCACATACACTTGCCAAATACACCGCACTCAATAAATATACTGAGCCATAAAAATACCAACTGGCTGACTTCGATGCTTTCTGAGCTCCGATCTTTTCAACAAATTTTAAAGCTACCCTATTCTTACAAAAAAATTAATTAATTCACGAATTTTGGTTAAATAATTTGTATTTTTGTTAATTTGAAGCTAATATTTTTAAATGGAGATAAACTAAGATTATTTAAGAAGTATTATTGACCATAAAAAATACAAAATTCTAATAAAACCAATAAATGTTCTTATCAATAGTTCAGAAAGTTCGTAATTATTATTCTTATTATTATTTCATCGTTGCAGTAGAAAGTAATATAGTAATTTTTTAATATAATGTAAAAAAAATAAATAAGCGATTCTGTTAGAAAAAAATCGTTTTTTTTCTGTCGAAAGAAAATAATCGATTATTGCGTCGATTTAAAATCGAAACGGATCCAGTGCTACAGCTCACAATCAAATTGACACGCTACGTTGAACTGTTAACTTCATTCGCCTTGTTGGCGTAATGTATCAAAACAACAAAACACAATTTACGTAAATAAAGAAATAAATAAAACACGTTATTTCAGTTGTGTATATATTTTGTTCATATATTTTTGTATTTTTTTTTTGTGTGATAAATAATACACAGTTTAAAAAAGCTGAGGCCGTGATTTGTTGTTGGACAACAGCTTGTTGCTTTCGATGCTGCTCTACGCATAGCGGTAACTCAACGTTATTTAGCGTGATGCCACCTTGCCATAAAACTCGTCTATCGATTTACATATAGAAAAGTGCAAGTGCATATCGATTCACAGCGATACATCGAGAGGCACAAAAAATATCAAATAACAAAAACGAAACGAACGAAAAACAATCAAGCGTGGCAATCAAACGAAACGAAACGCATTTAAATCGACAGACATATTGTACTAAAAATCAAATAAAATTCGTAAAAATAACGTGCATAATAATAAATGTTGAAGAAAAAGTATGAGGATGAGCTCAACGTGATACAAAAGAAAAAAAAGAAAAAAATTTGTGTGCTAATTGGAAGTGACAGTTTTAACTGCCAACAGGAGAGAGAGTGAGCGAGAGAGTGAAAAAGTAAGCACCCATACACACATCGACAGGACCAGCTGTTGTGTTGAACAACGACAAAAACGAAGAAAGGAGAAAGAAAGAAAGAGGTTAACGTTAACATTGTGCTTGGTAAGCAATCAATACGATTTATCTGCGCTTATTTTTGTTTTGTGTCTATTGTTTTTTTCACATAGTACGTATTATTTCCTGCATTTTGGTGTTCCCGGTGCGCTCCAAACTAATTTTCAATTAATTATTCAATGACAATCAGTGGGCCAAGTGCAATGCCTGTTTCCTGTTGATGTATAGTTTGTCTATATTTGTTGTTGTTGCTGCTGCGCTGCTTCCTGCGTCGCGGCAGAGGTTTATTGACCGTACAAAAAAAATAAGTGCACAATGTTTGTGTGTGTGTGTGATAAGGCATAATAAGTGTGTCACACACACACACACACACACACACACACAGAAGACGGCGACAACAAAAATTACACGGCGGCTTTTGTGTGCAAAGTGGAGCAAAAACTTTTTGCTCATATTGTAATTGTACATTTGCCCATGAGTGTATGTGTGTGTGTGTGTGTGTGTGTGTGTGAAAGGGAAAAAACTCACGTATGCATGTCGAACACACACACACACACAACATAGACAAGCTGCTGTCAGTGTCATTTGACGAAACTCTCAGGCTCTTGTCCTCTATATCGCTCTCGTTTAGTTTTTGCGCTGTTGCGCTCCTTGCACAACATCATCATCAGCAGCAGAGACGTCAACAACATGTCGACTTTTAACGCTTGTTTTTTAATTGTGCATAGTTTTTGCAAAAGGCATTTAAGTAGCCTTTGGCCTGGCAGGCATGCGGTGTCAAATGGCGGTGGCGATTGCGAAGGCGATGGCGATGCCACTTTGCCTACATTGAGGCGCAAAGAGGTATAAACACAGGCACACGTACATACATAATACACATAGCCTAGCGCTCACGTACGCACGCTAGCCCCTTTCACTAGCTGCCTCTCTCTACCACATTGTATCTTCTATGTTAAGTCTTTGCAAGCAAATAAACACAGCAATTACTTGAAATGGGAACTGTTACACACGCACACTCACGTGCTAATGCATGTGTGTGTGTGTGTGTGTGTAGATAATGCTATCAATGCGAGGATTTGTGCGAATCGTTTGAGTTTCTTATGAAATATTTATTAAATGGACATGACTTCCACCCCCCTACCGCGTTCCCCCATGCCTTACACTCCGCACTTAAGCTGAGTTTGCTTTTTAATGCGTCTGCTGCAGCAATTACTCATATATAATTTTGTACAAAAGTGGAACGTCAAAGGGCGCCATCTGAGGGGGCGTGTAACAGCAGCGGGTTAGCGGGTAAGGTTTGTCTGTTGATTGATTATCAAATTGCCACCAAAACTCGCCCAACGACAGTTGCAACAACAACAACAGTAATAATAATAACTCACTGACTGCATGTGTGTGTGTGTGTGTGTGTGTGTTTGCTTGTATTTGTACTTCCACTTTGTTGCTCTTTTTCGCTGTGCTTCCTTTGCTTCGCATTTTGCAAGCGGGTAAAAAAGGGTAAACGGTTAAGCAGATTGTGCTATATATGTATATGGCAGGAGGGTAAGGAGAAGGGTGAATGGGGGGGCGGGTTAAGCCGGCGCCTTGCCGTCTAAATCCCTTGACGGAGGGAGACGAGCATTGCATGTTTGCATACAATCAAATACAATATCTAAATTAATCATTCAATCGCATTAGTGCGCCACAGTTCCCCTACAAAATAGACATGTGTATTTCTTCTTCTTTCTCTGTATGTATGTGCATTACTGCATATGTCGTACGTGTGTGTGTGTGTCAGTGTGTCAGTGTGTTTTGCTCATCAAGTGCTTGCATATCAATCTCAATAAAAAATACTTTATCAATAACACAACAAAAAGTTCAATTGGCTTATGAAAGAAATGACGTGAACACGTCACAAGAGAATTCTGTTAACATTTAGAGCAACTCATCAAATACTCTGCCTCCTGTTAATGTTAAATGGTTGACTGTTAACATGGGACTTAACATTGTAATGATCAGCTTAACAGCTAACGTTATTAGCTGTTGCTGTTAAAGTGTACATGTTAATGTACAGCTGTTAAGAAACTGTTAGAGAAACTTATTATGGTAACTAGCGCTTAGAATTAATAAAAGTAATTATTTTGAAATGATATATCCAACATGTTTAATAATTATTTACTGATTGCAATTTTGTATTTATTATAATTAACGTTATATTTGTCTAAATCGAAACGAATAATAACGTATTCCATATTCTACATAATTTTGTTATGCTTTTCAAAAATGATGTAAAATTCTATATAATTTTAAATGAAATACTCCTTAGAGTACAAAAAATTCTGTGGTACTCTTAACACACGCATTTCTAAGAAACCTTCCAGCCGAAAAAGCAAATTTAATGGTACAGCAAACCTCAAAAGAGTTGTTAAAGTGACGCTATTAATGTTAATGTTTTCTTTGTATCCTTACTACTAAACACTTTCTCCCCCCAAGCAAATTTGAACAAAAGTTTTGCGTTTGCGCTTTCACTAACGTCATCACGTTGATGTGTATTTAATCAATTGCTCAAGCGTTGTCACTCGGTATCTCTGTGTGTTTATGTAGAATTCTAGAATTCTAGAAAAAGTCAGTCGAGTCTCCTTCAAAGTGTAATTAGAGAGCAGCTGCTGTATTGCAATGAACCTATCGCTTATCAGCTGAGCTCGTTGTTCAATTAAGTCGAGGCCAATTCACTGAACTGAGAGATCACATCATCATCAGAGATCTTGACTACCAAGTTGTTCCGTAATGTGTGTCGAGCAAAGAGCATCTAAAGTACCCAAAAGACCGAACAGAACTAAAATACATTGTATACATCTATATATATGTATATTGTATATTCTTTTTATTATTATTTGTTGACAATATTTGTTTTGTATTTGAATAACAATGTTTTGGGTTATTGTTGCTGACGCGACAGCAACATGCAAATGGAAGTATACGTAAGTATATTGAGGTAGGGAGGAGTTAAGGAGTTATGGAGGATGTACCAGTTACAATAGTTAACGACATGAAAACGACTAATTTGACTATTGGCAAAGGCAGTTGTAGTTGTAGTTGTAGTTGTAGCAAGCAGGACGTCTAAACAACGGCTGGAGGGCTCCTTCACTTTATTACATTTCGATGTCAGACAAACAAATCGCTGACTGACGTGATAACAAATAACCGCAAATATTATATATTTGTATGTATGTATCTCTACTGATTTTCTGTTCCCAATCAGTGTACACAAAAATGTTTGTACATAATTTGAAGGCAGAGCAGGAGCTTAGCATTCTTTTTTCTTTCTTTTTTTGTGGATTGGATTGGATTGGAGTCTCAACGACAATGGAGAGACCCATCAATGTCAAAGTCTGAAGTCTGTAGTTTGCTTTGTTGCCTTCGCTTAAACGGTTCGTTCGCGCGCGTTCAAAAAAGAAAAGAGTTTATTGTTTTTTACCTCATCTCTCAGCATGGACTCGACATTGTCCGTTGTGGGCGTGCCGCTGCGTGTGGGCGTTAATTATGCACCGAAATTTAGCATGCGACAAATCTACAGCAAAAAGCACTTTCGCCCTGAACGCTATCGCCACGAGGTCGCCAATCATTATCGTGACTTCAAGATGCAACAGTCCTCACTGTTGCAGATGCAACGACGAATGTTATCGACATCGGGTCAGCGACGTCAGCGACGTGTGCGTTGCGTCCGTTTGTTGCGTCCATTGGCGCCATTAGGGGCGCCATCATTAGCGTCATCGTATGCTCAATTCCGTGGTCAGCTGCCCACCCATGTGCACTACTTTCCAAGGTACACACACTCTCACACACACACACAAGAACAACACCAATGCTAATTTAAGCAAGTAAGAAAGCTACACTCAAGTCGACTTATCCGACTGTCGGATACCCGCTACCTGTTTTTGTGGGGACGAACTCAAGCATTATGCTTACAATTTGTTGATTTTTGAAAGTGTGGTATAATTTAAGGAAAGCTAAGTTAAAAAGAACAAATTATATGTTTAGTATTTTTAACTTTGCTTTCTGTAAAATATATCACTGCTTAAATGCTAAAAATTTTAAAAATACATAAAATATAATTTAGTATATGTAATTGTTTAACTGGTATTTTTAACTATTTTAACAAGTGTGGTATATTTTAAAAGAAATCGTAGTTAAAAAAAAAAACTAAATTATATATTTAGTTAAAAAGTTAAAAATACTAAATAATGTACTTAGTATTTTTAAAATACTATATTATACCAAACCGCATATTCAGTATTTAAAAAAAAACAATATGTTATAGTAAAACACATGTTTAGTATTTTTAAAATACTATATTATGCCAAACCACATGTTTAGTATTTTAAAAATACTATATTATACTAAAAGTATAGTAGTATTTTAAAATATTATATTATATGAAAGCACGTGTTTAGTATTTTTAAATTTGCTTTCTAAATTATAAGTTTAGTATTTTTACACTTCAAATTGAAGTTAAAATACTAAATTGTGTGTTTAGTATTTTTGACTTTAAATGTTTTACTATTTTTAACTTAGCGTTCTTTAAATTAAACCACATTTCCCAAAAAAGTTAAAATTAGTATTTGTAAAATACTAAACTATATGTTTAGTACTATTAACTGTTTTATAGCTTCCAAAATCTTGTCATCTAAATTGATGTATGCCACTAAATTCAAAATATATTATATTAAAAATAATATTTTATGAAACTTAATGAAAGTGTGAAAATACTCAACAAATTTGGTATGTGTAGTTTTTAGAATCTCAAAGATCTAGCTGTTTAAAGAGGTGGTTAGACAGACAACAAATTTTCTTGGGTCTACCAATCATAACAACCTCTGTACCCTGTAATATAATGACGGGTATAATGACGGTCGCTCTATGCACACATGTGTGTTTGTGTGTACTTGGGTTTACGGCTAACGAAATGTGGGTGGGTGTGGCGACAGTGTGCTCTGCGTTGTCGGTGTCATAAATGTGTCTACATAGTATACACAGGCTGGGCAAAACCCTGCCCCTGCAATACACCTATGGAACTTTGCGGTTGACATGAAATTTCCGCCACATCTTCAGCTCGAATTTCATGTGGCCTTTTGCCACAGCTCGAGCTAACGTCACTGTCATGGCTATGATAAGCTCCATAATATTTGTAGTGCGGTGCGGTTCTATAATTGTTGTTGTTGTTGTTCTTGTTGTTGTTGTTTTTGAACCCCAGTGGATGGGTACCTTTGGGGTTTACCTACAATTTCACTAAATATATATTATCTATATATATCTCCACACACACACACATACAAGTAGTATAGTATGATGTGTGTGTATCGCTTTGCAGCTAGTTTGCATGTTTCATCTTGTTGTGACATGTAATCGAGCACGGGTTGGGTCTCGGTTTCAGTCGCGGTCTTCTCAACAGTCTAGTCCCCGGTATAAGAGCCTTGTGCACAAAATGCCAAAGTGTCAAGTATGTGTGTAAGCTATGCTCAGCTTTGCAGTTTTAAATGCAATTGACAAACATTTTAATTATTTCACATTTGCATTTCAAGTGGTTGACAGGAAGAGTTGACAGAGAGCGTCCCTTCCTAACCGACCTTCTTGCACTACGTTTCTGCTTTACCAGCTTCAGTAAACAGCAAGGAAATGCGAGATTTAGTATTACAAGTTTTTACCTAAAGAGCTTTTTAAGGATTCAACTTTACTCAAAGTAAATGACAGTCCGCTTAGGGAAAGAATTTTTACTTTGCTACTAAGTGTCAATACTATGAAGTAGCCTAATTTCGCACTTGGGGTGTATTTAGAGACCTCCCAGGAATATTTTACCTAGCATTAAACCGTATTTTTATGTATTGACAAATATTTAAATTATTTAACATTTCCATTTAAAGTGGTTGACGAAAAGTTGACAGAGAGCGTCCTTTCCTAACCGACCTTCTTGCACTACCTCTCAGCCTTACCATCTTCAGAAATGCAAGATTTAGTATTACAAGTTTTTAACCAAGGAGGTTTTAACTTCACTCAAACTAAAGGAGAGACCGCTTAGAAGTTATTAAACGAAAGTGAAGAATTTTTACTTTGTCAACTTATCAATACTCCGAAGTAGCCTAATTTCGCACTTGCGGTATATTTAGAGACCTCCCAGGAATATTTTCACCTAGCATTAAACCGTATTTTTATGTATGTTAAACATTTTAATAATTTTGCATTTGCATTTTAAATTGTTGACGGAAAGCTGACAGAGAGCGTCCTTTCCTAACCGACCTTCTTGCACTACCTCTCAGCCTTACCATCTTCAGAAATGCAAGATTTAGTATTACAAGTTTTTGACCAAAAAGGTTTAAACTTTACTCAAACTAAATGAGAGTCCGCTTAGTGGTTTTTATACGAATGTAAAGAATTTTTACTTTGTCAACTTATCAATACTCCGAAGTAGCCTAATTTCGCACTTGGGTTACATTTGGAGACCTCCCAGGAATATTTTCACCTAGAACTAAACCCTATTTTTATGTATTGACAAACATTTTAATAATTTTGCATTTGCATTTCAAATTGTTGACGGAAAGCTGACAGAGAGCGTCCTTTCCTAACCGACCTTCTTGCACTACCTCTCAGCCTTACCATCTTCAGAAATGCAAAATTTAGTATTACATGTTTTTAACCAAGGAGGTTTTAACTTCACTCAAACTAAATGAGAGTTCGCTTAGGGAAAGAACTTTTACTTTGCTACTACTCAGTGCCAATACTATGAAGTAGCATTTAAAGTGATTGACGGAAAGTTGAAAGAGAGCGTCCTTTCCTAACCGACCTTCTTGCACTACCTCTCAGCCTTACCATCTTCAGAAATGCAAGATTTAGTATTACAAGTTGTTAACCAAAGAGGTTTTAACTTTACTCAAACTAAATGAGAGTTCGCTTAGGGAAAGAACTTTTACTTTGCTACTACTCAGTGCCAATACTATGAAGTAGCCTAATTTCGCACTTTTATTTAACATTTGCATTTAAAGTGGTTGACGGAAAGTTAACAAAGAGCGTCCTTTCCTAACCGACCTTCTTGCACTACCTCTCAGCCTTACCATCTTCAGAAATGCAAGATTTAGTATTACAAGTTTTTGACCAAGAAGGTTTTAACTTTACTCAAACTAAATGAGAGTCCGCTTAGGGGTTTTTATACGAATGTGAAGAATTTTTACTTTGTCAACTTATCAATACTCCGAAGTAGCCTAATTTCGCACTTGGGTTACATTTGGAGACCACCAAGGACTATTTTCACCTAGCAGACAGCACTAAACCGCATTTTTATGTATTCTACTTCCCAGTTGTTTTCCATTTGAAGTGACTTTTGCAACTTTACTGACTACCATTTATTGATTGAGTTGTAAACATGCTCCATGGGGCTTTAGTCTGCAGCTAACCTTTTCGTTTTTTCGTTTTGTTTTATTTTTTTTTGGGTAATTCCAGAGGGAGTCTATTTCGAGTTGTTGTTTCATCAAAAGAGCTATTTCCGCGTCGCACTTAACCTCACTTGTTGACATTGCCCATAAACGATAACGATAACGATAAGTAAATAAGAGCCGTGTGTTTACGGGTTTTGGGTGTGGGTGTGGATGTGGGTGCTGTGTGCATGCATTTCGGTAGAGTTGTCGAAATCGCTGTTTGATTACTATTAGCTCGTTTGCTGGTGTTTTTTAATACCCTTGTTGAGTCCATTATATTTTGCTCACGGAATGTGAAACGCATTAAATGAGGCTTAACAGAGTTAACCTTAACCCTAAACGCTGTCTGTCGGTATGCTGTCTACTCAAACTAATGCTACAACTGTTTTGGCTGTCGTGACTATAACTTTATTATGGCTTCTATTAACAGCATGTAGCAATTTTATAGATCGGAGCACTCTATAACATACAAAAATTGTCTTATACATCGGATATATTGGTTTCAATTTGTTTTTAGGATTCCTGAAAATTTGGTTCCGATCAGATAACAAATTGTTTAAGTTATTAAAGAAATATATAAAATAAAAACGTCCACTTTAAAGCTTAGTTGCTGTGGCTGACATCTGGTATATTTTGCACTCTATGGTATATTTTGAATGTAGTACTATATCAATATAGTACAAAAGCCTTCGGTATTTTATTTAATTTTTTGAAAATGTGTAGCAGGTAGATACAGTATATCAATATGCCAAAAATAGCAGTTGGTATATTTTTTTTTTTTATATTTTTGCGGTGTCAGTTTAGTATGTTTTTAATATTTAATATATACATATATTTAATTGGTATATTTTGAAATGAATACCACAAAGTTTTTCTTTTATTCGCAATGGATAGCGGGTAACTCACAGTCTAGCAGACTGGACTATAGACTTGATTGTTTTTGTTGATTGACTGTACTCTCTTAATTATATTATTTTAAGACGCCATCACATACTACTGTGGGCAAAAAGTAAGGTGAATTTTCAATTTAAACTTCGCGGGCCTAACAATTCGGCCTAATTCTTTTTTTCTTAAGTTGGCAAGACTGTTGATGACATCTGGGGCAAATTTCATATGAATGTCATTATCAGAAATATATTTACGCTTGTGTTTTCCAAGCGATCAAGAGTGCATTTTTCGATTTTTTACAATGTCTGAATGAGAAGTGCCATCAAATTTTGTTTGCCGAATGAAATTTCGGCTGCGGAACCACCACAACCACCGTATTCGCCTGATTTGGCTCCGTGTGACTTCTGACTATTCCCAAAACTGAAGAGACCACTTCGGGGAACGCGTTTCGAGTCGATTGAGGAGATAAAAGCTGAATCGAAGAAGGCACTGATGGCTATACCGAAAAAGGAGTATTTGGCATGTTTCGAGGATAGGAAAAAAAGTGCGCATAGGTGTATTTTATCGGGAGGGGATTACTTTTGAAAGGCATGATATTGATTTAGAAGAATAAATAAAGATTTTTCATTTTACAAACAAATTCACCTTACTTTTTGCCCACAGTAGTATTTTACATTGAGTTCTGTTAAGTGAGTGCTCAAAATAACTTGAAATTCAAATAATAATAAATTACTTAAAAAGTCTGACAAAATTTCTAATTTAATAGTAAAGTATTATATTTAAAAAAGAAAAACAAAAGTTAGAAGCTACTTCATAAGCTTCTTATTTAAATTTCAATAAGAGATTGAAGATATAATAGAACGATTTTGTAAAAATCGCAACCTCCCAGCTCTTACTGTTGGATGGTTCAGTAAGTGAATTGGTTTAGAAAAAGAAAATGAAATATATTGAATCTATATATATAACTATATCTATATTATAGATAGCTCAATAATACATAAATATTTAACTACTGAGGGCATCAGAAGTTCGGCATGTCCCGCAATGCTACAAAAGAGTTGCGTCTGGCTCTCGTTTTGTTTATTAGTATTTCATTTTGTTGTTTGCCTGTTTGCTTGTTTGCATTATTGTTGTTGTAATTAATGTTTGCCCCCCTCTCGAACTCGACCAACCGCATTCTTGCCTTTTCCATTTCCATTTCGATTTCTACTTCTCATTCTCGTTCTCGTTCTCATTGCTAATTACAACAGATTCGGCGATACGTATACGCAACGTGGACGGCAGACGATTTGCTCGGCAGCGCCACCGGACGACACCTACAACGATACGTTGCGTCGCATCAAGAGCGCCCAAAGCTGTGACGAACTGAAGGCGCTCGTGCAGCGTCAACTCGACTGACAACAGCAGTGGCGGCGTCGTTGTGGCAGCCATGATGGCCGCAACACCAACAGCAACATCAACAGTAGCAACAGCAGCAATAGAGAGAAGTCCGAGCAACAACGTGACACTGGCGGCAATTATGAGCAGCGTGTGCTAGATATTAATGCGCTAAATGCGGCGGAAAACCTACAAAAACAGCAACAGCAACAACAGCAACGCATCGACTTCTATACTTATTTGCAATTGGCCAACGGATACTACGAGCGCGGTTTGCAGGCGAACATTAAGTATCTGCAATCGATTGGGCAACGTAATGCGATAAAGCAACAGCAGCAGCAGCAACAGCAACGCCAGCGACTTAAGCAGCAGCAGCAGCGACGCTACTCGTTGGACGCCTGGCCACAACAACAGCAAGAAGAACAAACAGTTGTTGCACAGCAGCCAACAACAATAACAACAGCGACAACAACAACGACCCATAGATTGCCGGGTAGATTGAGTGCGTTATTGAAAAATTTGCGGCATCGCAAGCGTTGCCAGACTGTTGCGCAAAGCAACGTTGCCATTCGTGTGCATATAGCGCCAGCGCAACAACAACAACAACACCAACAGCAGCAAGGTAGCATGTGTGATTATGCCGAAAATATTAACAATCATAATAATCATCACAACAATATTAATAATAACAACATTAACAACAACAACAACAGCAGCAGCGGCAGCAACAACAGCAGCAATTGCAATCTGCCAGCAATCGAACAAATTGAACAGCAGCAGCGTAAACTTTACGAAATAATCGATAACTTGAGCCAGCTCAGTTTGTGCGATAGCAAGAGTGGCGGCAAACGATTACCGCTGATTACGCTCACCGATTACACGCAACAGGTGGCGCTGTATGGCGGCAATTTCGATATTCTTGCCAGTTGTCAATTGCAAATACCCAACGACGAAGCCAGACCACCAACATAATAATAATACAGATAATATATATATATATTATATAGCCAACAAATATAATACTCGACAACAAGTGCAATTAATTGCCACACACAACAAAAGCTATAGGAAAAGGAAAACGTAAACGAAAACGAAAATAAAAGAAAAGCAGAGCAACGCAAACAAACAAAAAAGAGCAAAAAAAAAGAAAAAAGAAAAACAACAATTCGAACAAAGCGATTTGCGCGCGTCATCGGAAATCGGTTTTATATGCAAACGGCGGACAAACAACCATAACAACAACAACAGCAACAACAACGAGAGCGTGAACAACTTAAGCAACGCGGCAGCAGCTAATAACGGCTAGAACACAGAAAATATAAAACGGCTTTTGAGCCAACGTATTGCGTATTTGGCGTTGCGCGTTGAACAATGGTTGCGGCTGCTGCCGACGTGCCAATTACAACAACAACATCAACAGCAACAAGAACAACAATAGGCAGCAACGACGACGCAACAGCAGCGACGTCGACGCCAGCAGAGACGTCGCCGACAACGACGACGACGACGAGCAGCAGCAACGTTGAAATTGCCGCATTAACGGCAGCAAGTGCCAGCGGTTCACAAGCAGCGACCTCTAATCTAAATAATAATAATAACAACAACCACGACGACGACGACGGCGACGACGACAACAGCAGCAATCATATTGATAACAGCAGCAGCACCAACAGCAATAACAACAACAACAACATGTCCGATGCAAGCGATGCCGCCAAAACGACAACAACAACAACAACAGCAGCAACAGTTGCAGCCACAGCAGCAGCAGCAGGAGCAACAGCAACTTCAAAAAGTGCCGTTAGCCAACGCAATGTGGACATTAAGATCGAGAAGACAAGCAACATGGAGGCGGCCACACAGCAGTTGACCAAAAAGGTGCTCAAACTCGATCTTGGCGGCAAAAACTTGGATGAATACTCGCTCAAGTCGCCAAAGTCACCAATTGCAGGTAAGGCAACTTAACAGTGCTCTGTTAAAGTGTTAACATTCTGTATGATAACAGTGAAGTTTTAGTTTGAAAGAACGGGTTAGAAAAGTTGAAAGTTTAAGAAGTGAACATTGAAATTTTATTTTAAAACGATAATTTAGAAAACTTGAAAGTTGGTTAAGTGAAAAATTAAGATTCGCGATCGTTGTGTAGAAAATTTCAATTTATGAACTCTTTATTATGATGTTAAAGAGTTCCAGTACTTTAGATCTAATGTTTATAGTCCTCTTAACTCAGTTAAGATTATATTATAGTCCAAAAATTTAAAGAAAATTTTTTAAATTGAACAGAGTTTGTTAAATTTTTATTGTTAAACGTTTGAATTCAACAATATAAAGTATCACCATGGAATGTTAATGAAAATTAACTCAATTTAAAATACATTTTTTATAGTCTTCAATTTTTGAGCAGACAATTGGAAAATATTTCAAAGAAGCATCATAAAATGACGCAGCATCGTGAATTTGTGGATATAAGAGCATATTAAATTGGTTTAAATTTAGAATTTCCGTTGTTTTGGCTGTTTTAATTACGAAAAACTATCAGCTGCAACAATTACCGGAAATTCCACAAAATGTTCAGCAATTGTGGAGCACTCGCAGCCTTTAAAATGATTCATTGAAAGATGTTCTATTAAATACAAACTTTCAAAGTGCCTTTAGAGATTTAATCAAAATGTTTAATTTAAATTACTCATTTTGATTCAATCACTAAGAGCAAAGGCAATTTGAAAGTTTGTATTTAGTAGAACATCTTTCAGCAATAGAACAAAACTAAGCAAAAGTTTGATTAATCAGAAAATGTGTTAAAAAGTGTAAATGTAGAATTTTAATGAAAATAATAATAAATAACGAGATATTCTATGAGTTTCTGAACAGATAATTTCGACATGGCATTGATTATATTATTTGTATCAGTCTATTTTCTTCTTTATCATGTGAGCTGCGTTGTTTACCTTAATAATAAACAGTGTTGATCTTGTTGGGGTCTCAAGTGTCACAAACAAAGCATTGAATTGCCATTTGCTATAAATAACGATCGAACAACCCGGCCACATGACAATTTTCCAGAAGGAAGTAATAAAGGTTTGCTTAGAGGGTTGGGTTATTTTTTGAGGGAAGATCGGAGCGAAAAAAAAAGCCGGCAGATCGTTTTGTTTTTTGTTCTCTTTTTTTTTTTTTGTTGGTGTGTGCTTGTGATCGTCTTATCGCAAAAGTTTATTTATTTAATTACATTTTTTTTGTTGTGTTTTGCATGATTATGAAAAACGTTAATTAATTGTGGTTTTATTCGCAGCACGCTTGCCGCATCAAACATCATTGACGTCATCGGTGGACGTTGAGGATCGGAAAACATTACGAGAGGCCTTATATCAGGGTATATTCCATCGACATCGCCGCACCATCTTCGCTGTGGGCAGCTTTCTGCGTATGCTACGGAGTCGCAACTCTCAGTACAATACCATACGCAGCTCATCGGAGGGTGAGGATATCGATGAGGTTAGATAAAAATATATCTATACGCATATTTAGTACATTACTTTGTATGCCAGCGTCTTAACTAGAGTTTTTTTTTGTATACATATTTGTATGTATGTAGTTCAAATTAGTAGTTCCAAGTTCAGTCAGTCAGCAAACAATAACAACAACGACAATCTGGGGATTCTATAAAACCACAAAATATAATAATAAATAATACAGATCGATTGGGGACAGACTGATAAAAATGAAATGAAAATGTTTTGATGATCTACTCTTATTGAATGCTGCTGGCCGTTGTGTACGTTGTGCTTGTTGTGCTTGAGTTTTTTATATATATATTTTTTTTTTCATTGTTCACTTCTGTTAAGCATTCGATAGTATATACGATAGTTTCTACGATAGTACGTACTTGGTGTGTATTATGATTGTGTCATCAGCAACAACAGCAACAAATAATCGTGCTTCATCTTGAGAATACATAAAATAGCCCAAAAAAAAAAAAAAAAATACAAAGCAACCATGAGACTAGCCACAATGTTGTGTTTAGCATTTAGTGACAAGAATGAAACCAAATACAACCAAAAAGATACAAACTATCTAACATAGTATATAATGTAGTCTGTGCCCCAAATTTTCATGACGAACGTGTATAAAAAAAAAAATACCTGCTGGCCATTTAAATCGTAAATTGTATCACCATTGCCTACGAAACTTATGCATTCCAAGACAAGCTTTCCTTGAACCAACTTTCTTCTTCTTGAGTATACCCAACCCTGCCTTTCCCCTTTTTCCCCTCTCTCTCTCTCAAGCAAGCTTAACGAATCTGAAAGACGCCTTATCTATAAAGTAAAAAAGAAAAACCAAACCAAAAACAAAAAACAACTGAAAATGAAAACAAATAACAAAAAATATAGAATTTAAAGCCTTTTTCTTATATATACAAAATACGAAAAACAACAAAAAAAAATATTTATATGAATTTAAGCTAATTGTGAACCATTAATATCTATTGTACTATATGTATGTAATACTGTCAAAACTGTAACTGAAAAAAAAACAAACAAATTGTATATGTGTAAACGCGCTAAACTTGTTCGTTTATTATGCCCAAGAAACACATCCATCAGTCTGATAGATAGAAAGCCTTGCAGGTAGTTTAATCGTTGACTCTTTGTATAACAGTTATAACACTTTCTTTTTTTTGTATAACACCTCTTTCTAGTTTATGAGCTGGTACTTATCTGCTAGCTTTCTTTTACCATATCGTATAGGCACCTACTGTACTTTCATTTCCAAACATATCTTGTACAAAATTGGTTGAAAATATCTATCCAACTTATTATCTCACCTATGCGAACTCAGCTGTCTGTGAAGTTATCATCGTTAAATTTCGCACAGTTTTTAATTATGCAATGACAAAAAGATTTACCATAATAAAAAAAAGTGATTTCAAAGAATTACTGCAAAATGACATCATTTTTATTTATAATAATAATATTACAAGTTTCCTCTTATGCCTTAGAAAGTTTTGAGCAAATCTTTTGATTCAAAATTTTGGACCACAATATCATTCACTTAAGATCTGTTTAGCACTATCTGCAAGGATATAACAATAACTACGGCATGCCGTTGATAGCATTTTCGGTTTATTTTTTAGTTTGTTTAATGTTTTTTCGAAATGATATTTGCTATTTGTCGGTTTTCATTGCAACGGGAACAAAAACTTATAAAGCCGCACACGAAGAAAATGTTTTTTGCGCATCCTAAATGTAATAACTATATAAATATATATATATATAAAGATCTAGATATATGTATACCAAATGCCTAGTTCTAGTTAAAACATGACTATTGTATACCCTATTGATGCGCCATACACACAAAAACAAACACACACACAAACACACATGATATATGTATATGATATGATATGTACGTGTATTTTAGAGCATTTTTGTTTAGAGCTAGATAACGTAATGTTTAAAGAATTTTGTACAGCGATTGCATCGATTTATATATCGAAATATATCGCTTAAAGTGTATAACAAATTTCATGACAAACAAAACAAACAAAAATTAGCATTGTTGGCATTGTTTTTGATAGTTAATTTCATATGCTACATAGTATATACATACTTCATTATTACTACATACATATTGATTATTGACTATTATTATTATATATAAAAAAAAATACATTTTTTTTTGTTTTTTTTTTTTTTTAAATAAAAACCAAGTGAAAATCCAGTTAATTTACAAAGAGAACCGAAATAAACATAAAAAAACAAAATTCGTACACTTTTTTTGCAGTTTCTCAAGATGCGAAAATTACTCAAGTTTCCACATCTATTTGATCGCTGAGATGCAAATCGCCACGCGACATTTACTACTACTATATATATTCTTATATATTATATATATATCTGTTACAACTGAAATATAATAAACTTTGCGAGATTAGGTGGAAAATAAACGCGGTTGCTGCCACCAACTGGCATTTGGCATCGTGAACGCCGGCATCATCGGCATCGCTGGAAACATTGGCATCGCTGGACTTGCTCCAAGCATGGCAGTGTTGTAGCCCAGCTGCGAAAGCGCAATTTGGTACTGAAAAGATTCAAGTAAAGGAATGGGAAAGGTTGAAGTACTGAAAAGTCTCTGGAATGGGTAACTAGCGAATTCAGCACTCACTCTAGTGAAGAGATAAAGGAAATGGTCGAAAAGGTTGAGGTACTGAAAAGTTTATGGAATGTTTATGGTAACTAGCGAATTCTCTACTCTAGTGAAAATATTAAGGAAAGGTACTGAAAAGTCTATAAAATAGATATTTAACTAATTCAGCATACTGGTGAAAATATTAAGTCAAAGTTCGGAAAGGTATTGAAAAGTCTATAGAATGGGTAACTAGCGAATTCACTACTCTAGTGAAAATATTAATGAAAGGTACTGAAATGTCTAAAATGGATAACTAACGATTTCAGCATGCTTGTGAAAAGATTAATGAAAGTTCGATAGGTTCAAGTACTGAAAAGTCTCTGGAATGGGTAACCAGCGAATTCAGCACTCACTCTAGTGAAGAGATAAAGGAAATGGTCGAAAAGGTTGAGGTACTGAAAAGTTTATGGAATGTTTATGGTAACTAGCGAATTCTCTACTCTAGTGAAAATATTAAGGAAAGGTACTGAAAAGTCTATAAAATAGATATTTAACTAATTCAGCATACTGGTGAAAATATTAAGTCAAAGTTCGGAAAGGTATTGAAAAGTCTATGGAATGGGTAACTAGCGAATTCACTACTCTAGTGAAAATATTAAAGAAAGGTACTGAAATGTCTAAAATGGATAACTAACGATTTCAGCATGCTTGTGAAAAGATTAAGGAAAGTTCGATAGGTTCAAGTACTGAAAAGTCTATGGAATGGGTAACTAGCGAATTCAGCACTCTAGTGAAGAGATAAAGGAAATGGTCGAAAAGGTTGAGGTACTGAAAAGTTTATGGAATGTTTATGGTAACTAGCGAACTCTACTCTAGTGAAAATATTAAGGAAAGGTACTGAAAAGCCTATAAAATAGATACTTAACTAATTCAGCATACTGGTGAAAAGATTAAGTCAAAGTTCGGAAAGGTATTGAAAAGTCTATGGAATGGATAACTAGCGAATTCACTACTCTAGTGAAAATATTAAGGAAAGGTACTGAAATGTCTAAAATGGATAACTAACAAATTCAGCATACTTGTGAAAAGATTAAGAAAAGTTCGAAAGTTTGAGGTGCTAAAAAGTCTGAGGAGAAGTCTTCGCTAGTTACCCGAATTCACTACTCTAGTGAAAATATTAAGGAAAGGTACTGAAAAGTCTATAAAATGGATAACTAACGAATTCAGCATACTTGTGAAAAGATTAAGGAAAGTTCGAAAGGTTCAAGTACTGAAAAGTCTATGAAATGGGTAACTAGCGAATTCAGCACTCGAATGAAGAGATAAAGGAAATGGTCGAGGTACTGAAAAGTTTATGGAATGTTTATGGTAACTAGCGAATTCACTACTCAAGTGAAAATATTAAGGAAAGGTACTGAAAAGTCTATAAAATAGATATTTAACTAATTCAGCATACTGGTGAAAAATTAAGTCAAAATTCGGAAAGGTATTGAAAAGTCTATGGAATGGGTAACTAGCGAATTCAGCACTTTAGTGAAGAGATAAAGGAAATGGTCGAAAAGGTTGAGGTACTGAAAAGCTTATGGTAACTAGCGAATTCACTAATCAAGTAAAAATATTAAGAAAAAATATTAAAATGGATAACTAATAAATTCAGCATAGTGGTGAAAAGATTAAGAAAAGTTCGGGGAGGTACTGAAAAGTCTACGGAATGGGTAACTAGCGAATTCACTACTCAAGTGAAAATATTCAGAAAAGGTACTAAAAAGTCTATAAAATGGATAACTAACGAATTCAGTATACTAGTGACAAGATTAAGGAAAGTTTAAAAGGTTCAGGTGCTGAAAAGTCTGAGGAATGGGTAACTACTGAATTCAGCATACTACAGAAAAGATTAAGTAGAAGATCGAAGTCTATCGAATGGAAAATGGCGAATTCAGCATACTAGCGGAGAGTAAGCTCTAAAGGCAGGCAGAAAAATTATTACAAATAGTTTAGTAAATAAAGTTCGATAAGCTAGGTTTGTTTAATAACTTCGGAAATTTCTAATCAAAAGTTCAGCAGGAAATTCAGGTATTCAGCACATGGTAAGACGTTCACTACACACCTGCTTGGGATCGGCGGCCACCACGTAGCTGCCCTCTTTGACCGCCTTCTGAATGGAGCTGCGAATCTCTGCCGCCTCCTTGAGATTCTGTGGCGTCACTCGCACTAGGGCCGCCTGACCCGTGGCCAACTGGGAGGGATGCAACAGCCAAGTGGGCTGCACCACCTGACGACGGTGCAACATGGGGCGAGCGGGCAACGGGTTGCAACTACCGAAGTAGACGAAGAAGAAAATTGTGATGATGATAATGCGACTGCAATGCATTGTGAACTGACCGAAGAAGTCAGTTAGAATGCGAAAATGTTGACACGAGATCGATGCTTGGTCAGCGAAAGTGATGGTGAAGCACGTTACTCGACTCGCTGGTTCAATGTCAGGTTAATTTTTGGAATTGGAAGACGACATTGCCCGGGGCCAGAGCAAAGCAAATTCTATTCAACACTTGAATGAAGTTAAACAATTTAAGTTTTATACAAAATCAAATGTAGCTGCTTTTGATTACATTTGCTCTAATTCAATTTCAGTATGCAGAAAATAAAGGTAGAAAATAAAAAACTTATTTAACTACTTTACATTTCTTTCTATGTTTGATCTCAGTGGTATAGCTTTTACATTATATTTCAATTGTTAAGCTATATTCGTTTTCTTATACTGCATAAAAGTTTGTTATTTGTATCTTATTTTGTTAAGAATTTCTTGAAATATATTGACAAGTTAAAGAATAGTTTGTAAACAAAGTTGTTCCGCAATTCATAAGAAAAGAAACAAAAAACTTGTATATTTTAATCTTTTTTTTAAGTACGCCTCGATATAGAGGCCATCATATTTGATTCATTAATTTATTGTAGCATTAACAAGTATGTTGCATTACTCTTGCAATACTTTCGACATTCAAATTATGTTTTAATTTCAGAAGAAACTACATAAATAAATCGTACACTTGAAGAAAAAGAGTATTTCGAATTTCACACTAATTTTCAAAGCAAATTCATTGAAGTTTACAGAAATTTTTGTATACAAATTGTATAATAATTATAACAGCTCTGCATAAATTGAAAATGATTTAGGGAAAAAAGCACACAACAGTTTCCCACAAAATGCCTAAGCTTAAGTTTAAGTTCATGTGTGCTACACACAAAAAAAAGAAAAGAAAAGATACAAAATTGAATTCGTTGTTGGCAGTTTGGCGCACAAAAGCAATTGTGTTGCGCTGCAATTATGGCTATATAAAGTACTTCTTGTGTGTGTGGTGTGTGTATTGTACATTTTGAACTTAAAGTTAACAAACTACATAGTATTATTATAATTATTCTGATAAATGTTGGTCAAGCGTTGGAAGCGAGAGTGAGAGCTCGCTTGTTCTCTCTCTCTCTTTCATTGCTGTGCATCGTTTGTGTTGGTTTGCGGCTGCTGCTGCTCATCCAATGGCTCCTCTTTGATATGCACATCATCATCCTCTTGATCCTCCTTGCTGTTCTCATGCAACAGCACATATTCACGGGAACTGAAGCCAAACTTGATCACATCCTTCTCCATCAGTTCGTAATATTTGCGACCGTCGATCTTCTTGTTATTCAAAAACGTTCCATTCGCCGACTCCAAATCGATGAGATACAAACGCACACGTTTCCCCTGGCTGCCATCGTCACGTTCGAAGGGCACCAGACGATATTGGAGCGCCGCATGCTGTTTGGAACAACTCGGATGATCCACAGCAAGATCGACAACTTTGCGATCGCGTCCAACCAAAAAGCAACTCTGTCGATGTATGTGCAGCGTGGGCAACGCGGTTTCACCTTTGAACGGATACAAGCGCCAGCGTCGCTTTGGTTTGCGTGCCTCGGGTGGCTCCGAATACTTCACCACAATCCCATTCACTTTATTGGTGTCCTCGGTGAGGGCGCCGCTCAGTCCAAAGTTGGGTTTCTCTTTGTCGACGACGGGCTCGTCGTTGTTCTCATCATCATTGGACTTTTTGTTGTCCTTGTCGTTGCTTGGTTTGCCCCACTCAAAGTGCTCGTCATCGCGATTATTGCGCTGCTGTTGCTGCTGGCGACGTCCTCCACCTCCTCCTCTTCCACCGCCACCTCTATAGGAGCGATCTCGCGGACTGCGACTACGGCTGCGACTGCGTCTGTGCTCAGCATAAATTAAGTTTGGTTTAGAATGTTTTTGTTTTTTTTTTGTAGGTATAACTTACCGTCTTGCTTCGGGCGAGCGACGCGGACGATCACGACGCTCCTGACTGCGCAGCCGCTGCTGCTGGCGACGTTCCCGGCTGCGTTCCCTTTCACGATCTCGGTCGCGTCCTCGCCGCATTTGATCACGGTCTCGGTCTCTATCCCGATCACGTTCCCGCTCGCGTTCCCTGTCTCTGTCCCGCTCCCTATCCCTGTCACGCTCCCGCTCTCTGTCCCTTTGCCGCTCTCGTTCCCTGTCCCGGTCCCGTTCTCGCTCCCTTTCCTTTTCCACATCTCGGTCCCTTTCACGACTGCGACTTCGTTTGCGCATCTGTTTGGTATTTTTACTGGCGCCGCCGCCGCCACCACGTTCGGGACTGTCCCATTTGGAGCGCTGCTCTTGCACCTTGCTTTCTATCGGCGACTTCTGTTGTGTTTTGGGTGATTCGTCTTTGCTTGTTTTTGGTCTCTTGCTGGCCGAGACTTTGTTTTTGCTGCTGCTGCCGCCGCCGGCGCCACTTCTACTGCTATTGCTACTATTGCTGGAGCTGCTACTGCTACTGCTGCTGCTGCTGCTATTACTGCTGCTGGAAGCGGAGCTGGATGTGGAGCTGTCGCGTGCTGTTGCTTTGCGTTGGCGCGTTTCACTTCGTTGCCGACTTTCGGTATGCTGCTTCTTCTTCTTCGCCAGCTTGGCTGATTTTACTTTGCGCACATCATCATCACTGGCTTTGGCCGGTGACGGTGTGTCGGCGTCGTTGGTGCGCTCCTTACTGCGCGCTTTTGTTAATTTCACCATTGCTTTTGTGCACACTTTGCGCACGAGATTTGTTGCAAATTAACAAAAATCAAGCACACAACATCAAATGCCTTTGAAATTATGCTAGTGATGGTAGCGGGACCGGCTTTGCTCTTAACAGCTGTTCGAAAAACGATATATTTTCAGTGTGCTGCTGCGCTATGAAATACTTATCGATATACGTTACATTCATGTGTGACCAGTTGTACCAGCATTCTATAGCTAAGCTTATTTGTAGGAAATCTAAGTATTTCACTTGTGGTCACACTGAAGCAAATTTGTGCAAATTTTTGGCTGTTCAAAATTCAGCGCCTTTTTATGCAAGTTTTACAGCACATTAGTAAGTGTAACCAGCTGATATTTATCGGAGCTTGAATATTTTGGTATATCTCCATTTCGACGTTAAAACGCATATTTGACAAAGCAGTTTGTGGTCACATCTTAGCACAGGTGTTAAATAAAACAGCTTTAAGAAAGCTCTTCTTTTTTTTGTAAGCAAAAAAGTCTGAATTCATCTAAAAGAATAATTTATTCAATAACAAACGCAACAACACACACACAAATGATGCAAAAATACGAATTTTGATTTTAAGTTATTCGTTTAATTAATGTGATAGTGTGTGCTATGTGACCAATGCTTTTGTTGTTGTAAATGTGCAAAGAATCAATTACAAGCAAATCGAGCAGCTCGAGCAGTAATCAAAAAAGAAAAGAAAAACAACAAAAAGCCCAACTTTATTTGCTGCATTAAGGACAACGTTGTTTTCTTTACGCCTAACCATGATGACACCATTTGATGATTTTATCTATTTAATAAATCACGTGCTGCTTGGCGAAGAACCGGTAAGTGGCAAAGACTGCTAATAAATCTGCAAAATCTTCAACGCACAAATGCATACAAATAAGCTTAAACACACACACACTCACACACAACATATGTACATGCATGCACTTGCCATGATACCGTAATTGCAATAACAAAACATACACACACTCATGCGAATGCAAGACTAACATGAATTTTTCAACGTTCCTTCCTTATTGTCATCCAAATGTGCGACCAGACTATCGAGGATTTCATACTGCTTGTGGGCACATTGGTGGCATTCATAGCATTCATACTGTGGTGCTGTTTTCCCATACAGCCAAAGGTAGGTAGAATTCCACGCAAACACACACATACACACAAACACAAATGTACGTACAGTAGTATTGTCTGACAACGGGACAATTTGCTAATAAAATTCACATATTTTCCATCCCTCCCTTCGATCGCTTCGACGTGCACAGGAGCCGGGACAACATCGTCAATTTACATGCAAGATAATACCGAATCATATAAAGGCATTTGATGCTGCAGCCGCCGCCGCTGCAGCCGCTACCGTTACGAACAGCAGCGGCAGCACTGATAAGGGAACCGGCAACAACAACATCAGCAGCGGCGGCGCCAACAACAACACAAATACAACTACAAATGGCAACAACGGGACGACGGGCAGTGCTGCCCATAATAATCTTAGCCAATACAATGGCGCCGGCGGTGGCAGCATCAGCGGCAGCTATAGCAAAAACGGCAGTGTGGCCATGCACAATTATTATGTGAAGAGCGGCCATCATTGCTGCACCTAATGGCATATGGCAGGGTTGCCACCACGGCGCAGCAGCTTTGTAGTTTAAATCTTAGTTTACAATTTGTGTATGTGTTTATATTTCATTTTATTTTTTTCTTTGTGTAATTTAAGTTTGTGCTATGATTGTCATAATAATTGTGCCAATTTGTTGTTCAAAAAGCGCAGCTAACTTGAACGTTATTCCCCAAAACTCGTCCCTTTACCCCAAACGAAAACACAACACTTGCCCCCCCCCCCCACACTCGATACTTGATACTCGATACACTTGGGTGTTTGAATATAATTCGCAAGCACATTTGAATTGTAATTGCTCAGACTGATTTGATCGTGGCGATAAGTCCATGATGACCTTGAAATATGATTGAGAAAATGAGAAATGAAAAGAATGAAAAGTATGACGCAAAAGTTTTTAAAACTTCCTTCATTTAGTAACAAGTATATATATATATATATATTTATAATTGTATTGTATTGAAAACAAACAAAAAAAAAGGTATACCAAAATTATACGAAATATGTAAAGACAAGCTAAAGCCTAGCAAAAACTATTTATAAGTATTTATGATGTAACTAATTGCATATTTATACGCATGTTAATACAATCACTAACAATCCCATTTACCCGTCCTTCCCACCCATTCGACACCCTGTCTTCATCCCAATTGAAACCGACAACAACAATTATAAAGAACTACACTCGACCGATAATTCATAATATACTTGATATATATTTATATATATAAATATATATGCATACATATATGTAATCATAGTCATTGTCATGAAACGAGTTTCTGTTCTGTATTTTATAAGTGAATATTAAACTCGAATACGAAGTCGCAAGAATCACATCAACTAGCATAGTTATAGTTAGTTAGTTTTTTTTTTTTTGCTTTGTTTTTCTCAGTGTATACTTGCTATATATATAAGGTATATAAATTATATGTGTTTGATCTCATTTATCAATTTATTTATGTGATGTACAAGAACAAAAAAAAAAAAAAAAGAAATGAAAACAAATGCAAACTCTTCACGTCAAGGGTTATAAAAATGAAAATTCCCTTTTAAAAAAAGAAAAAAAATTCCCAAAAACATTGTTATTATTTGCCAAGTATTTATTTTTATAGGTATTACTCAACACAGTGTCGCCTATAAGTATCTGTACACAATGTGAACATACTAATCAGCAAAATCACACACGTCCATCCAATCCACAGGCCACTTGAGAACACCCATTGCGCGACCACTTGACGATTCCAATATCGCTTTATTAATTTTCTTTTGTTTCATACCCGTTACTCACGGACATCGATGGGCTCTAATGAGTTGATGCTAATCAAAATTAATTAATGTAGAAGAGTGAATACAAATGTTTACTGAAAATTTGGGATCGTCTAAAAATAGTATATAGCGAAAATGAAGTGCTTGAGGGAATAACGGGTATTTTCCAGTCGATCAAGATCTTTACTCTTTTCATGTACTTTAAAAAGAAAAAAACAAAAACAATTGGTAATGTTGGTCATTAAATGTATTTTATAAATTAATAACAAAAGATAATTAGGTAACGGTAACAATAATGCTTAATACACATTACGAAATATCAACATTTTGATACTATCATTATATCTACTATACAACATAATTAAGGAAAGTCTAGCCAAGGGCCATAAATATCGCAGGGCACTTATAGATAGTTAAGATATACATACATATGGTAGATAGTACTAGCATTTTGGTTTCTTAGTGGTAATTCGCTTTGAGCTTTTAGCTCGATCTATTTAAGTACATAGAATATTGCGCTTTGGTACCAGTTGGAATGTTTTTTGTTTTTGTGACGAATAGGGTTTGTTTTTTGTTGTGGTTGTTGTTGTTGTTGTTTATAAATAATCGTGTATTTATACCTAAACAGTAGACAGTCTTAAGGAGTACCTAAGCTAAAATAACAAAACACGAAAAAAAAATATCCTTATGACAAATGTTTCACAAACTTTGAGGTTAGGTAATGCCCACTTATTGTCTAGGTGGTAACTCTACAAGTAGCTGGCACAAACTATCTCATGTCACAAGCACCTTTTTATCAGATACTCTTTATATACACATTATACATGAAATTATTAGTGTAACAGGTCGTATACACAATCAATACAGTTGTTGGAGCAGATAACATAGCAGGCAGACATTCAGCGAATTGGAATTTCATTCAGTGACAATTGTTCTGGTGCCAGCCAGAAGCTCGATAGCATGAAACTCCCAACTCGAATGAACGAAGCTATTGAACTGGAACTGAAGTTGCAATTGGTGAACCGGAACTAGCTGCTGCAAACGAGCGGGAAGAACACGTTCATCTCGATCAGGATTTGCAGTACTATAAAAACAGTGTACACAACAAACAGTGCGACGCCCACGCGTTTCGTTAGTCGGTAACCGCTGCAGCTCAATATAATGAAGAGCGCAATTGTCGATAATATCAATATGATAATATTGTACTCGATACCCTGGGTGCCCACTTGCTGCTTCTCCCCAGTGCCATAGTTCATGCAGTTTTTCACAAACCACGGCACGCCGAGCGATAACAAAATGGCCAACGAATTGGCGCCCAATGAATTTGATACACCAATGCCACTTTCACCTGCAACGAAAACAAAATACAAACTTAATAAAATTAATCGTAAGTTGTATGCAGACATGTGATTTACCATTGCGCAGCGAAATCAGGCTGGAGACCGCTTCGGGCATCGTGGAGCCGGCGGCAAGAAATGTGAGACCCATTACAATTGTGGGCACATGAATGGCCACACCGAACGCCGTCAACATCCAGACAATAAGATAAGCGTTCGCGCCAATTGTGATAATGCACATGATAAAGGACAAGGGATATAGACGGCGATGACGCATCGGATGCGGAATGATGACGCGCAGCAACAGTCTGATGGGAAAAACAAAGACCCACCAGCATTTCATAAAACGTGACGCATGATGGGGATAGGCAAAAATGCTATCGGGCATTTGATCCTCTTCTTCATCTTCGCCATTCCCTGTGAAAGGACAGCCATGTGATTATCGATTGCAAAAAGCTGTAATCGAACCGGTGGTGGTAAGTCGATTACTTACAATTCTTTGAGTGTGTTAAGTTGGCTGTCGATGACATTGAAGAGGTATTCTCTGGGAAATTGATCACAAAAAGTCCATCGCCTGAGAGCGGATCCTTTTTCAAAGGCAGTTGTGCTTTGGCGCTGTTCTCTGGCGGTTCCGTTAGGTCTAAAAAAAGAAAATGAAAATCAATTATCAATGATTAGATACTTTCGTTTTTCCTATATTTATATTAAATATTTATATTTACGTCCTTACTCTTAATTTATGTATTTAAGCTAAAGACAAGTTTTATACGGTTGTGAGACTTTCCTTAACCTTAAATATTAATGAAAAAGATGATTTTAAGCAAACTTACCGTAGCGCGTGGAGAAGCAACAGTTCATGCGATCCTCGATAAAGACGCGTATGGCAGGCATAAATTTGTTGTTGTTGAATGTGATCAGATAGTAGAGCACCAGGAAACCCATCATAATGCAGGACTCGACAAAGCTAATGCTACCGCCCCAAGCGAGCACCAGTAATACGATCGTATTGAAGATATAGATAACACAATCACGAGCTATAGGCCACCAGTCCAACTGCACTGGCTGCAAAAAATAAAAAGTGGTCGAAGTGTTTTAATCACAAACCAAACACTGAAAACACTTTCGCACCACTTACCTTATTGATGCAGAGGGCTGCGAGGCCAGCAACACCCAATGTATTGAACATTAGAGAGCCAATAATCGTGCCCAGACCCATGTCTGATTCAAGTATCAATGTACTTATCGTATTCGTAAAAAACTCGGGCATTGAGGTGGCCGTGGCCATGAATGTCGCTGCCGCCACATCCTTGGATAGATGCAGATCCTCGCAGATGCACTCGACGGTGGGCAGAAAGTAATCGTTGCAAATAATCGCAAGCAATATAAAGAAATATATGGCTGCAAACACATGCAATACTACCCAACCCTGACGTAGTTGTTCCACTGTAAAAAAAACGAAAAGGGGGAAAAATGGGTTATAATACTGATTGATGTGAACTCGATTCGCATCAGAGTTAATGTTCTGAAATTTGGTACTTGTATTTCTTATTTGAAAATTTGAAAATTAAGTTCAACAGTCGAATTATTAAGTGTAGCTTTTCATGTTCTATTTATTTTTCTTTTTAATTGCGTTAAACAATGCTATCTATATTTGATATTTGGCCTGCCTATCTTTGGGCTGCTCATGAATTCTTTTGTGTCTACGGATCTCAATTCTTTTTAAGAGCGTTGACCAAAAGCAACCAATTTAGATGCTGACTCAACTTAAAAGGGCTTTGCTTGCAGCATTATCTTATGGCCTTATCTTGCCGTCTATCCAGTTTATAATCAGAATTGGCATTGTGATATTTATTAACGAGATACATTCATAGCTAAACTATTATACTATATAGTAGGTATAGTAAGCATGCGGGTCCGACATGTACCTCAGAGTTGTTGTAGCTTAATTAAAGGTTTTCACACACACACGAGTTGCTTTTCGCGATAAGAGGGCCGCCGCGATTTGAAGAGCAGCCCAAAGAGAGTGTAAAAATAGACAATCAGATCGGTATAATAGTTTATATGAGGAGCTTTTAAACAAAACAACAACACTAACTGAAACGACGTCTGATTTATTGAGCATTTTTTCTGTCCCCCCCCTCCTAAATTTTTAACGCGCTTATCGCAGCACTTGTATTGACCCTGGCCCAGTGATAACGTCGTTAACGCTGAGTCGCAATGCAGGAAGAGCTACGTAGCATTGGACATCATTGACTGACCATTGCACCTTGGGGGTGCACACAACAAGTTCAAGTGTATGTATGTATGTAGGTTTTGCACACAGTTGAACAGGTGATAAAAGTGGAGTTGTTCCTCCCCAATCCCCAATCGAGATCATTGAAATTGCAACGATATCGATTTCACATTACTTACCCGTAAATATCTCGGCAAACTCATCGAGCGGCGCATCAGCCTCTTCGCCAGGACACGTTGCCCTGGGCAGTATATCGAATAGTAGCTGTTCATCCAAATATCTTAGCGATGCTTCCAGAAAGTTGGTGTCATTATAGTTCGCTGCAAATGGATAAGTCAGGAAAATCAACATTTATTAATGTATGTCATATAGCAGTAAAATTATTTTAATGACTAAGTTTGAAAGAAAATAATGCAGATAACACCCCTTACTGGGTTAACGAAAGTTAATGATCTGATAAGATTCCGAGTCTGTAGTCCCTCAAAGTTACACGCCTCAATTGCGGTAGGTTTAAGTTAACAGAGCATAGAGAGAGAGAGAGAGAAAGAGAGTGTGTCGAGAATGTAGTACTACATCAATATACCAAATATAGCCTTTGGTATATTTACATATTTTTGTGGCATAATAATTTGGTATATTTGAAAAATAATGCCGCAGTGTTTGCTATTATTTAAAATGAGTAGCGGCGTTCTTTCTTGTTTTTTGGCATTCTCCGTAATAATAAATTCCTTCTCCGTAATGATAAATTCCTAATTCCTAATTTATAATGCTTAATTTTATTTTCTATATCTTCTTCAAAGCTTAAATATAGCAAATGTTCTATTCCTTTTAAGCTGTCGCCCTTTGTACTCCAAAATAAGAGCAAACGTTTTTTATTTTGAATATTTAATTATTGTCAATATTTAAATATTTTCAATAATTAATATTTTTCAACAGCAAAACCAAACACATTCATATTTAAGTTCAAGACCAAAAAGGTAAGAGAAAGTCCTAGTGTGACCAGCTCATTTGAAATGGTATTTTTGATTGTTTGAATAGGGATATTTTAACATAAGCCAATTTTACATTCAAATGGATTATCTGCATACATTTTTTGCATGAATTATTGTATTGCTTTGATTCTGTTCCTTTGTTTGATTCCAAAGTTTTATTCACTTGTAACGATCAGCTGCCAATTTGTTCTTCAACCATTTCTGTTGCTATGCAGGTCAAGATCGGCATTTTTCCCCCCTACATTCCATGATGGCTGGTGGTGTTGGCAAATGAATGATTTCATTTAAGTGTAATTCTCACGCAAAAGGTGGAAAGAAAGAACAAAAAAAAAAAAAAAAATTCCACAATTCGTGGAGCAGATAAACAATTATATGACGCGGTAATTGAGGTACATAGTAATACCTGTGGATGCGATTTCAATGCCTAATTGCATAAATTGTAAATCAAACAAGTCGGAACATAAACATTTAATGCCTTTTTTTCTGCTCAATACGCCCTCCAAAGTTTAGCCAAGTTAAGAAGCAATCGTAGCGCAATATTATTATTGACTTTGATTGGGATATTTTATGAACTTGTTATTATGGCTAATTGTTTACGCCGATTTGTTCCGTTTTGTTCCGTTCATAATCAGGAAATTGAATTGTCATCCAAAAATACGAGAAACACTCATCACAGACGATTTGTTTTCACATTTTTTGTCGTTTTTTGTTTTATGGTTTATTATTAGCAATAATTTCGGCTTACTGCGAAGTGGCCGAAATAATTCCTGTCTATCGTTTTTATCTTTGTAAGTTAATTCCCATGAAATTGGCCACAATTAGTCGAAGTCGCAGTCACAGTCGCAGTCGTTGTGGGTCTCTCTGGGATCGTCTGGGTGGCCGTGCTGTCTGATTGGCATATTCTTATCAGCACATTTCTTGAGCAAACTCTTGTACAATACACACAATATACAACCTTCTCTCACGCCCCCTCTTTTTTATTTTACAACCTTCCATGGGGCAGTGATTCACATGTTGTTGTTACTCCGACTGAAGGTATCATTGTTTTCCCATGAAATTGGCAATACGTTGAAGTTTTAGCCAGACATTTTATGGGCCGTAAATGTACGATAACTAGTGCACGTTTAATTATGAATATGTGTATCTTTGGGTCTAAGGAATTCAAGCAAAAGCATTCCTTAGTTTCCAATGATAAGTAAATATATTGTTTATATAACTTCCACTACATTGTAATGCAGTTTGTAATGCATTAGAAATAAATATACATAATTTTTAATCAAGAAAATCAATTGACTCGAAATTAAGCGAGTTAAACTTTGTTTGATGCCTAAAATATTGAATATTTTTGTATAAAATATTTATACATTTTTATAGATAATTTCAGTTTAATGCATTTTGTAATGCTTATATTGATCACTCATTTTGCATATAAAATATTGTGTATATAACTTTCATTATATTTTAATGCAATTTGTAGTACATTAGATATACATGATTGAGAAAAATCAGTTGAGTCAATTAAGCGATTTCAACTTTCTTTAATGCTTTGAATATTGATTATTTTTTGTTAAATATTTCTGTGTTTTTGTATAGATAATTTCATTTCAATACAATTTGTAAGTTTTAAATATGAATTACTCTTTTTGCCCTTTCTACAAAAAGAAATTCTTTACAACTCTTTTGCAATCTCTTGTGCTCGTAGTGTATTCGTTTGTCGACTATAGCCCAGCTATCTGTACTCTTCATTGTTATTATTCCCTATGCACAACACTTAGGTATTTGGTTTTGACCTTTTTTTCGCTTGAAACTCTTTCAGCACGTGCGATACGCTCGGCAGCTTTGCACCAACTTGTTTATGCCCAGTTTTGTTGTTGTTGCTATGAGTATGCGTGTTTTTTGTTTTATTATTTTATTTGTTATTGTTTTTGTTTATGTGGGTGCTTTTTGAAGAATTGCATGTCTTTAGCAGCTGGCTGCGGAGAACAATAAAATAAGCTGCAGCAATAATCAGACATAATTTGGTTAATTAAATAAAACTTAAACTTGAAAATTGAAGCATAGCAACCAAAAGACAACAGCATCATAAACCCCATAAACAAAATTGAGAGTCGACATGGGAAATACCCTATAAACACATGATGGAATGGAATGGAAAAGTATTGGAAGACGAATCTAGAACAATGAATTAAGGGAATGTGGAAAGATGGATAACGAAATAAATAGAAATAAATGAAATGAAATTGAAACAATAAAGCTGTAAAAACGAACGAAATCGAATCGAACAGAATTTAAATATGACAGTCGAAGCGAATGAAATGGAATCGAAGAGAATTGATGTGCAAAGAAAGTATAGGAGCAAATTTATAGAATATAAAGAGAATTTACAAAGAATAATGAAATGAAAACTATTGTGTTTAAGCTGCCAACGGAAACGAAATGGAATGAAACAGAATTTATTAAAATGCAAGGAAAATATAGAAGAAAATTTATTGAATTTAAAATGAATTTGAAAAAAAAAGCAATGTGAAACATACTGGTTAAGCAATCAACGGGAACGAAATGGAATTGAACAGAATTTAAATGTAGCAGTCGAAAAGAACCAATTGGAATCGAACATAATTCAAATATGACAGTCGAAAGGAACCAATTGGAATCGAACAGAATTCATCGAATGTTCATATTGAAACACAGAACAAACAGTTGAAATTATTTTCTTTAAAAGAATTCCAACTGTTTGTTCTGTTCTGAATTCACTTACTAAAAAAAAGAGTAAGCCAGCTTAAACTGATCTTCATGATGTCTCAAGCCACTTCGCCAAAACGTTATACCCCATGTAATGCGAATACCCTGCAATTTAGTTGAAACTATTCCAAAAAACTGGCTCTTGTCGGCCTTTTTTGTCAAGTTGCAGCTTTGCTGCAGCAGGTGCCGCATCTTATAGCGAGTACTCGCAACTGCAGCAGATGTGTGTGAATGTGAATGTGAATAAACGAATACAAATACGAATGTGTGAATCTGTGACTGTGGAACGTGTGTGGTTATGGGATTGCATCTAAAGCTTGCGCTTAGCTGCACACAAACAAGTTTATTGAACCTGTTGACAGCTGTCGCTTGGGGGTTGGGGTTACGCCCATTGATTATGGAGGTCGGATCAGATCAGATCAAATCTGATCTCTATCTTATGGAGAAATACCCAAACAGTCGAATGAGAGCCGCTAAAAACCCAGTTTAAATATAATATTTATATTTATATAGTTAAGCATTTTAAGCCAAAGACATTGCAATTTCGTATGCGGAAATTGTGGAATTCAATTAGGGAAATCCCTCCGCACCTCAATAATGAATACGTCACCATCGGGCTCCCTTATTATCAACATCAATATTTACATTCTGTTTGCCCATTGATGCATTTCATTGTGCAATTTATCATTCGATTTGCAATCGGAAAATGTTTTGCCATAATTACCCGAGAGACCCTTTCAACTTCTTCTCCCCCCCGTCCGTTAAATGGGAGCTCCACGAAGCGCGAAGTACAAAAAAGACGCCCCCAAATGCATTTTGTTTATTTAATGTTTAACTAAGTATTATTAACACTCGACTTCAGAGCCGCCCTCCTCTCGCACCCTCATTATTATTACTATTATTATCACTGCGTTTGTTTTTTTTTTCTTTTTTGTATTAAAAATATTGTTGCAACTTTGCCGTTTAATTGGCAACTCGTTTCTCTGATCGTGTTGCGACTCAATGCAAATCAATCGGTTTCCCAAGCTGACTGAAAACTGCTTGCTAATTGTTGTTAAATCAACAAATGCGATTATTAAACACTGTCCAACCAAAAATATGGAATAATATTTTCATCATTTTAAGAACTTGCTGCAAAATAAATGATTGAAGTAAACGAAATGAAAGTGAAGTGAAGCGAAGGCAAAATATTAAAAAGAAATGAATTTAATTGAAATTTATATTATTGCTTGAGGCTAGTATATTATATATATATATTATATATATGTGAAGAAATGGAATGGAATGAAATTAAAGGGAACATTTTTAAATGTGAAGAAATAAAATGGAATGAAATCGAAGGAAACACAAATAAATGCGAACAAATGGAAAATTTAATCGAAAGAAAAATGAATAAAAGTGAACAAATGGAATGGAATGAAATTGAAGGAAACATGAAAGTTGCACATTATTTTGCAATAAATTTTAAATAAAATTAAACATTTAAATTGTCACATAAAAAAAGTGGAACACAAATTATGTGATGTTATTTACAAACAAATTGTGTTTTGGCTTTAAATTTAAACTAAGTTTGAACTATTCGTCATCAATACAAAAATGAAAAACAGTTTGCTCAGACACTCTAGACAGGTTCTTCCCTCATATATTACACCTGTTACTATAATAATAATAATAATATCATAATTAAAGCTGGTTTTTGTTGCCCAGTGTTTTAGCATCAAACGAAGGCGCCGTTGTCTGGCTGTCTGTCTGTCTGTCTGGTTGGTTGCTTGACTGTGGCTCTAGCTCTGACTGTGGCTGTGACTGTGGCTTGTTTGTCTGTTTGTTCGACAAATACCAGAGAGACGATGATGATAAATGTGCGCCGGCAAAAACGACGAAGGAGGGAAATAATAAAGCCAGAAGCAACAACGATGACGATGATAAAAAAAAACAAAGCAACAGAAACTAAAATCAAATGAAAATAAATAGTAAATAATATTGTAAGCACTTGTAAGTTGTTGTTGCCAACTACAAATACTACAAACTAATGTGGGCTTATTTAGTTTATCGACTGCAAACGTCATGGATGCTGTGTTGTGATTATTAAATTGATTGAACTTTGGCGCAAAGAACAAACAAACAAAACAGGTGAAGTCGAAAGTGCCAAAGCCAGATTCCAGCATAGTGGAAGACAAATTCGAATTCTGCCTTTTCATGCTTCCAGCGAAAAACGAAAATCGAAAAAACACCAATTTATTTATAAATATGTTGTTAACAATATGTGGGACGAACTTTGGTTAACTATTTTCTGTAGGTCGCCTAATTCTCCGGGATCAGTTCCAAGGAATCGGGGAATTCACACAATTTGATCTCCCGCCCTGCCGTGTTATTTATGTTGAATCTGCTGTGATCAGTTTGATCGGTGATCGGTGATCTGTGATCAGTGATCAGTCTGATCCGCCGTAATTGTTGGCTGTTAATTGTAATTACCGCTGTTTGTATTGTTTCCCAGTTTATGCAATAATTATTATGAAATGATGAAGAGTACACATTAGATAATTCAAATCTGAAGTACACTCGAGTGTTGTGTTATGATTTAAAGTTGAAAACTGACTGTAGTCAGGTTGGTTTGTTCTTGTTGTTCAAGAACAACGGCATTAAATGATGTTCAATGGAAATTATAAACATTTTTGATTTATTTTTCTCATTGATTGAACTCTACATTTAATTGTAAATAATTAAAATTAAAGTCGAGAAAAGCTATTCACTTATTCTAGTTTCTTATTATATCTGCTACCCAAAAGAAGATGTTTGTATCGAAATACCAAAAACATAGCATTTGGCATATTTTTAGTATTTTTGCGGTATATTAATTCGGTATATTTTAGGAATAAGAAATTCTTTTGTATGGCAAAAACGATTATTTACTACGGCATAGCTGACAATCTGGTATATTTTGTATTTTGTGGTATATTTTGAATGTAGTATAATATCAATATACCAATTATAGACATTCGTATATTTTTAGTATTTCCGCTCGATGGTATATTTTGAATGTAGTACTTTATATATGTCAATTATAGCTTTTGGTATATTTTTAGTATTTTTGTGGTATATTAATTCGGTATATTTTAAGAATAATAAGAAATTCTTTTGTATGACAAAAACGATTATTTACTACGGCTTTGCTAACAATCTGGTTTATTTTATACTTAATGGTATATTTTGAATGTAGTATAATATCAATATACCAATTATAGTCATTCGTATATTTTTAGTATTTCCACTCGATGGTATATTTTGAATTTAGTACTTTATAAATATGTCAATTATAGCTTTTGATATATTTTTGTATTTTTTATATATGTATATTTTTTGCGGTATATTTGGTATATTTTAAGCGGATATCTCACAGTCTTGTTAAAACTGTTTTGATAGTTGATTTGTCTTCCTTTTGGATCTTTTCGCCTGTGTCTGCCTTTGCGGCAGAGAACAGAACTTTCCTATCAATAAGATAATCAACGCTGTCACCTGATGCTGTCTGTTTCGAAGTATTTATTGTTGACTCTCGATGTGTGTTATCTGCATTTAAATGCTTGATAAAAAGCCAAAACAAGAACTAATGAGTTTTCACGGAGAAAATATCTTGGAAATCACTTTTGCATTTGCCTGTCAAATATTATCTGCAAGTTCAAACGGTTTTGATTGAATACCTTGAATATTTGTTTGAATAACAATAATTTATTTAATAAGTCTGCACAAATAAAATATGGAATTAGCGAGGCGAATTGAATTTATAGAACAAATATATAATTGACAGAGAAAAGCGACTTTATCAGCAGTCGAATTTGATAAGAAGCGTCAAGTTTGTAAGTGTATATCATATTTTATTTATTTATTTTTTTTCTTTTTTTTTTTTGGAGGGGGTCTTTAGATCTTAATACGTCGCTGATAAGTCAAGGGAGAAGTGCTGTGAATGCTGCCAGCTGTTTGGGAATCGAATCAGAGATTGATAGTGCAAATTGAACTGATTTATCAGCATAACGAAAGATTTGTATGTTTTATATAGTGTTTTTTTTATCTATGATTTGTCCGATAATCAGCTGTCTGTCTGATTAAATGTAATGAAAATGTAACAAACTCAACATTGTAAAGGTATTTTGTTGAGTGTGTGCATAAATTATGGAAGTTGCGGCAAGGTAACTTGCATCAAGTTTTTTTTTTTTATTTAAATTTTGGGTCTTTTCATTGTGTATTCATGGGCAAAGAACTGCAGTGTTGAATACCAAATACCCTCGAAAATACCGTATTAAAGCGGCTTTAACAAACGTAGCGCAACTTTCGCTTTCCTTTTGTGTGCTTGTAAACTAGTTTTTTTGTCTTTTGTTTGTATCTAGCTTGTCAGTGAATAAACGAATAGTAACTGGAAAACTAGGACTAGACCAATGAACAACAATGTTTAAGACTTTAGTTGTACAACTAAAAACCGCACTCGTCTTCATGTCAGCTACTTTAGCACTTTGACTTGACATTTGTGTACTTTGTGCGACTTTAAAATATGAGACGATGGATGCAGCAAACGTGAAGAGAATAATAAGAAATTGTCTAAAGGAATCTCTTGTTATTGTATTCCTATTTTTCCTCTCTTATGTAGCTTCTCTACCCAATTAATTAGTTTTGAATTTGATATGCTATATTTAAAGCTAACATCTGCTTAACAAACTTCTGTTGTCTCCAAATTCCCCACGATCCATTGAAAGTTTCGCGTCTCAGACTGTTTCTCTTGAACACGGTTTTTCTTTGGCCAAAGTTGTATCTTTTTTTTGGAGTACTCGTATTTTATTTACTCACCTGTTGCTTGTGTATCCGCTATGAGGCTGGCAAACACGATGAAAACGCCAAGCAAAAGGCGCGCGTTTTTCAACATTCTATCTACAAAAAAAAAAGCTCGCAAATTTTTTCTCCAAAAAAAAACTTGGCTTTGATTTTTGTGTTGAGACGACAAAAAATAAAAAAATTAACAAGCACAAAACACAAAAAAATTGTTGAACGATTTTCGCAAAGTGTTTGTTTGTCTGTTTTCCTTTTTTGTTTTATGGTTGGAAATTGCAGCTAGAGCAAAACACACACGGCGTATGCGCAACGCGTTGAAACATTGACTTTGACTTTGACTTGAATTGAATTGAGCAGCAGCTTTGCTTCATGAGCTTTTTCTCGATCGATTCTCTTTCTCGTTTCGATATATTTGTGAATTGATGTATTATATTATATTATATATTTATTACAAAAATTTGTGATTTGTTTCGTTGTTGTCGTCGGGTATTTGAATTCGCAAATGCAGCTGCTGCTGCTACTGGTACGCCAACCGCTTGGCTAGAATTGTATCGCACAACTAATTAAGTGCGGCCAGCGCGCGCGCGTCTTAATAATAAACAGCGACGCCAACCGCGCAGTCGACGTCGCCGTCAGCGTCGCTGCTGTCGGCTGTCAACGCGCTGCCGCTGCCGCTGCCGCTGCTTTGGACGTGATAGAGTATTATTATTGGATGATAACTCTCTGACTGGAGACAAGTTCTCAGCAATAGCAACAACAACAACAACAATTTTTCAGTTCTTTTTTTTCGAGTGATTTTCATTTCAATTCTGATATTGTAATAACAGCTGTGCGTATGTGTGTGTGTGTGTGCATTATTTTTTTGGTATCACTCTCGCTCGTTGTTGCCGCTGATTATACCCGTTATCTGAAGGGTGTAGAAGGGTCTCAATAACTGAGTGAGAACTTATCGTTGACCCCCTAAAAGAAAATATATATATATACTTAATTTCATTTCATTGCATTTTTATACCTAGCTATTGAAAATGCCTTAACTCAAGTCAAACATACAGTTATTTTTATAGATGGACAGACAGACAGACAGAAAAAAAAAAACATATACCAAAACATTTCTTTTATATTGAGAAAAGAAAGAATCTCATAGTTATTGATTCACACTTTTATTATACCAAAGAATGAATTTGATAATATTTTGTTTGTTTCAAATAATAAATGGATTCAAATATATTATCGTAACATAAAGAAAGGTTTCTAAAATCAATCTTAACTCTTAATCAGTATACATATGTGGTAATCAAGAGCTATAAGAAAAACCTTTACTTATTTCAAAAAGATTTCCCCATATATAGTTTTTGTAACATAATATAAGTATAATATCAATATATAATAGAAAAAGATCTGAAATAAGTAGCTAAAAGTCTTTTAACCTAAATCACATTTTATAAGACTCTTCTTTTCATTTCATTTCATTCATTTTTTCGTTGTAAATAGTGTCGCATGTATTTATTTCCAAACATCCGTCTGTCTGTCTGTCCATCTATAAAAATTACGCTATGTCAGACTTAAGGCGAGTTATAAAAATTCAATTAAACTAATTACCCATTACAAAAAATAAATGTTCTATTTGATTGCCAAAAAACAAAAGCATACAAATAGTTGTCGGGTATCTCAAAGTAAAGCACATTTGTCTATAGCTTTTCTACTTGTTTTAAGTTGAGTTGAGCATGTAACGCTGAGGCATGTGTGCTCATTAATAGAGCAGTTACCGCGCTCTGATAAGAACTTGCTAAAGCAACAACACTCAGAAAAGACTACTAGTTTTTTTTTTTTTTTTTTTTTTTTTTTGTGCCCGCGCGACAGTTTATCAATCTAACATAGTAATATTGCTGAGACGAAACCTTAACCGCAAACTTGAAGTCATTTGTATGGCGACTTGCAAATTGAAATCAAATGAAAATACTTTGGGTATTTTCACGCTTAACTGGAAAGCAATAAATGCAAAGCCTATTTATAATGCTCACGTGCCAGAGATCTCAATAAAACGGGATCTTGGCTTAATCGTCATGCGATCATTCGATCGTACTATATGTATTTATACTATATAGTAAGCGGGGGCATTCACTTCATTGCTTCACTTTCATACACACAATCACTTACTTTTTTTAATTGATCTCTATTTTTGCGATCCTGATCAGCATTATTGCAACTTGCACACTTGATTGCATTGTTGATAAAAATTACAAACAAAAAAAAAATCACATGTAAGATAATCAAAAGTGTCGCTCGACGTTGAGATACCTGATATGTGTTTTATCTTAGAGAAAGTTTAATCATAATTAAACTAGGTTGTTTCTTAAATACATAATATTTGTGCTCTTGTATCTCTTAAATATTTGAAAAACGTTTAAAGGTAGTTTCATTATTCGTTTATCATCTGAGTTAACTTATCATACACTTTTAGCCCTGGAGTAACTGGTATAAATAAAAAGAAAAACGTCAGCAACGATTTATCCATTAATTATTTTCAGAATGTACTTCCCTGTGCGAAAGTCTCTCGCTCAGAGGTATCGATCACATCGCATCGCATCGCATCGATCGTATCGCAATGTGTGCTATGATTGTGCAAAGTTCAGTTTTGTGAGCAAACACATTCGTAACACACTCTCCGCTGGTGTTTGGGATTTTATTTTATTCATTTTATTCAACTCACGCCCATATTAACATCTTCTGTAATCAATTTGAATCCTAGTATTTTCCCAAAAGAATTTTGGTTACTTTGTCAACATTCAAATGCGATTTTTATTAATGACTCAGTCGTCACTGAATTCCCCAGTTACTTTCGTTAATACGATTATTAAACCTGCTACCCGATCCCTATCGGACAGAAGAAGGCATCTCCAACCCCATAAAGTATATACATTCTTGATCAGTGTCAATAGGCGAGACGATATAGCTTCTAGATGAGAATATGAGAGAAGATATAAGAGGTATAATTGTACTCCATAGTATATTTTGAATATACATACAATGTATTACATAGTACTTTACCAATATACCAAATAAAGCTGTTGGTATATTTCACTATTTTTGTGGCTTTATTAAAAATGGGTAGCGGGTATCTCACAGTCTATAAAAGTTAATATACCAAATATAGCTTTTGGTTCATTTTAGGTATGTTAATCAGGTATATTTTTAAACAATAATTTGATTAAAAATGTATTGCGGTTATCTCACAATCTATATAAATATACCAAATATAGATTTTGGTATATTTTACATTATTGCGGTATATTAATGTGGTATATCTATATCTTTAAATTGAGTGTTTCACTTGTTTCCTTTTTGGTTCGTGCATTTGGTCGATTAGATCACTAATTTATATAAACAAGTATTTTATTAAATGATTTATAGGGCGTATAATAAATGTGTTTTTAAAATCGTATCATGTACTTTACATTACAAAAGAATAAGGTAAAATTTGGCTATTAAAAGGTGTTTCACATATTTTCATTTCCTTCTATGATTTGTACAAAGTCATAAGACTTGAGTTTCGTTTCTATTAAATCCTTTTTTTTCATTCCATGTGACTTCGTTCTCTTTGTGCATTGATTTATCATAAGTTATCCATTGCAATTTGATCAATTATTGATATGAATGATTGATTCAACTCTTGCTTATTGTATTTATAAATAAATTAGAAAATTGTCGTGAGTGAAAAACTTTTGTAGATTATTTACAACTTTACATAAAACTTCACTTAACCAATTATCATATATTTCAGCTTTTGCCAATAGATCAGTTTTGTTAATTAGCTAACGCTATGCTGAAAAAAAACCTTTTTGGGAAAATTTGGCAAGACAAAAAGTGAAATATCATTAGCGAAAAACGTTGTAACGTTCATTAATACATATGTATATATTCATACTATATATATGTCGCGACTATTTTTAGAAACTTCTTTATCATATCTCTGCCATCTGTGATTACCCTTTTTTGCCAATCGAGACAGTCCACTTTTACTTGGGATTATAAGTGTACTTTTTCAGTGCAGTTCTTTTGATTTTTTTTGATATTACTCTATATATATAATATTTATTGTTTTCCTTTTCTTGTGATGTTTGTCTGTTGCGTCTTCCTGTACGTCACACTTGTTATGGCGCCGAGGTATATCAGAACCCCCGGAGACGACGTCACAAAACAATTGCGTAGTCGGTATAGCATAGTATCGCATCGCTCTGCTATAAATCAAATTGGCCAAAATAAGCCATACCCCCGTCTGCAAAATCAAGTAATGCTGATAGACATTTTGACTGGTCGACTTAACTGGCTTCGCCTGGTTTCCGCCCCAACTTTCAAATGTCCAACGATACACAGAGAGAGAGAGAGAGAGAGAGAGAGAGATAGAGAGAGAGAAAGAAAGAAAGATATGACAATCTCACGCGTGCGAAATATTTTCCATTCTCTTTCACCTGTCTGTCTTATACTATATGCAATTCGTTAGTTGAACATTATTGATACTGTAACTTGGAGTGTTTAGTAGTTTATCTGGTGGATTAGTGACTGTGGGTAATATAACCTTTGAGTTTCAGTCTATTCTATTTGTAAAGTGAGCTCGACTGTGAGATACTCGATACACATTGTGAATTAAAGCAAACCACATTAATATACCATAAGAATTCTATATATATTAAAGGTTATATTTAGTGTATTAATATAGTACTACCTTCGAAATATAACAACGAATGGAAAATATACCAGATCAACGGCTATATTTAGTATATTGTATTAAAGAGAGATACTCGATACACGTTTTGAATTAAAGCAAAACAGTGTGGTATTAGTTTCAAAATATACCACATTAATATACCATAAGAATACTAAAAATATACCAAAAGTTAGCTTTAGCATATTAATATGGTACTACCTTCGAAATACAACAAAGAATGTAAAATATACCAGACCAACGGCTATATTTAGTATATTGTTTTAAAAACATACCATAGAGTGCAAAATATACTAGATTGTCAGTCAAAGCAACTAAGACAAGTAGAAAGTATACGTATCCTTCTATCCTATGGCTAGCGAGTATAATTACGATGCCTAAAAAAGTTATTATTGCTGATAATATTTACAAGATGGATTTCTGAAAATAATCAGATTATTTCCATAAAAAAATTAACCATTTAAAAAAGAAAGAAAACCGAATAAAAAAAGAACGAAATTCTTGTCGAATCTACAACTTTAACTTTGCATTTGATAATTTCTGAATTCTCTTGAATTTCGATCCTTTTTTTTTAAAACAAAATTGATTGACTAACAATCCACAAAAAATGTGCATCATAATCATAATCGTAATCGTAGTTCCCCTCAACCTGGTTTTTTCTTAGCACTTGCAATGACTTTGAAGTATGTTTTCTGAGCTTCTCCGCCCATTTGAAGCTAATGAACTGCGATTCCATATAAATTTGCCCAAAAACGTATTTCCAGATTAAATCTGAAGAATATTTCGTAAGCGAAAAATTCATGTTATTCACATGTGAATACTCAAGAATTGCACTGAATCATGCAGGGCATTAAGAAATATGATTTGTCTAATCTGCTAAATGAATTTCTTTTTTTTTTTGTGCGTAATCAATAAGTAACTATTTTAAGAAATGTTCAAATAATTTATTATTATTTCAAGTGAAGCCACAAAATATCAACTCAGATTTATTCACTGAGTATTTTCGATTGGTTTCACTTTTCAAAACTAATTTATGAGAGTGTTAAACAACACGTGTGCTTGCCCCATTTTTTTTTTATTTTTGGTCATTTTTTTGGCTTTTCAAATATGTTGTTGATAAGTTCGAATATTGAATCAATTAATCGGACACCGAGTTGGCGGAAATTCGCATAATGGCAATTGAAAAATTCACTTGGGTTGACTTTTATTTTATTTATTTTCATTAATTACAAACTCGTTTACGATTATACTATTTATAATCTCAAGTGTGGCCTTTAATCAGACTTGCTCGAGTTTCTTTTTATTTCTTTTCATTTTTAGTTCAATTCAATTCTGTTTTTTTTTTTTTTTTTTTTTTTTTTTTTTGCGCTATTTCCTTCTTACGTTTGAGGCCGCGATTATCAGGCAAACAACTCAAAATTTGACATCGTAAGTGAGAGTCCGATCTAGATTAGAGGCCACTTGAGAGCTGACTTAGCTAGTCAAGAAGCACCCACACCCAATTCACAATTACCGATTATATAGTCACGAGCTAATCACATTCAGCTTGCCGCGCCGTCTCCGTCGTCTGCAACCATAAAAAAAATAAACTGACGATGGCCCAATGATTTTATTCACAAAATTTCACTGTGTGTTACCAAGCGAATTACGACAGCGACGACAATCAAAACTTAAGTACTTTATCCCCCGATTTATTGATTCCCTAAAAAACAATCGCCCCGCTCGTATAACGTTTTTCCCTTCAATTTGTTACTTTAATCGCTGGAAACGTGGAGAAGTGTGGGTCAAATATGTATATATTTCCGAATAATCGTACCATTATTTCTAGGATTGTGCGATTTTTTTCTTTTCTTTTTTTTTTCTTTGAGATATGTCAGCGATTTGATAATACACAATTTAGCAAATGTTAAATATCTTATCTAAATGATTTTCAATTAATATTTGTGCTGGATTTTACTAGTTAACGCAGTTTAGCAGTACTTTGAAATTATCTAAATAATTTAGTACAAATTCAGTACAAAGTACTATATATATAGTATAGTAATTGTTGAAATTGTCAATTTGCTTAGCCTCAAATCTAAAACGGAAATGATTTTCAATTAATATTAGAACGGAAGTCTTGTAGATGGCAAAGTTGAGTGGTAGATTTCAAATTATCTATACATATTTTACACATCCAAATATAAATGTTGTAAATAACTTGTAAATTAAAAAAGACAGTACTTTAATATACTAAATATACGATATATAAAAACTTCCAGTTTGTAGTCCACAGAGCCAAATCTGACCTCTATTTGAGCTTCATAGTTCATAAGATATAGTATTCTAATAACTAAATATATCACATATGGTATGCCAATCTAATAGAGCTGAATCGCAATTATCTTTCCATTAAATAAAACAGTATTCTAATATACTAAATGTACAATATATGTACATATGTTATGATAATATACTAAAACAGTCAAACTTTTTCTAAATTATTTAGTGCAAATATCATACACCCTCCAATATTATATAGTAAATATGTCCTTATCAATAATATACGAAAATTGCGATTAGGTTCACTTATCCTCAAATCTGAAACGGAAGCTTTTCGCTTCAAATGACTGATATAGTATTTGTGTCTCTAAGTTCTTTAGAACATATTTCCAGCTTATTGTAACTGTATCTGTATCTGTAGCTTTGTATCATTTTTTGATTTTCAACTGTGGTGCGTACTAAACGCTTATCAATAATATATAAATTATAACCACACACATTCTTGCAGAGATTTCCAATCACTTATCTTCCAGACTTTGTGTGTGTGGACGGACAATGACAATTCTTGATGTCATAACAGACCACAACACCTAGCGAATTGACGTCATTGATATGGCGATTGTCTGCTGCACACACTAACTGTAACAAATATGGCGGATAACAATTTTAAAAAGCCATACTATATATCACTTGCAATACTATATGTACATATGTATGATATGTATGTGGTATTCCCCTGCAGCTATTCAATCAAATATTTCATTAAATGTTTAGCGCCATATCGCAATCGAGAATCTTTAAGTTGAGTTAATTTACACCCCATCATCGATGCCGACTAAAGTGCCGTCCTCAAAAAGGTCAGATATGTGTTAGATGATGATAGAACACACACTTATGAAATAGAATATTAGTGATTAACAATTGATTTAGTAATCGATACAATTTACTATACTTTTGTAAAATTGAAATAATTTAGAAGTTTGCACCGCAAAATAATGATAACAAACATGAAAGCTACAGGCGAGTGTGCTCAACTGTGAGATACCCACTTTGAATTAAGGCAACGGTGCGGTATAAATCTTAAAATATACCGAATTAATATACCGCAAAAATACTTTATAATTATGTTGCATATTTGCGATATTAACATCAAATATACCGAATTAATATAAAGCAAAAATACTTTAAAAATATGTTGCATATTTGCGATATTAACATCAAAAATACCGAATTAATATAAAGCAAAAATACCACAAAAATATACTAAATGTGACATTTGGTACATTTAAAATACCAGATTGCCAGCCAAAGCATCGAAGATCCTTAGCAACTAGGCATTTTTGCTCATATAAAACTATTTCATAAATAACTTCTACAAATTTTATATGATTGCAACCAAACTTTTAGGAATCATAAAGACTTAGTTATTACGTGTGTTATACGACCTTTATTGGTTTAAGGGGGCGGAAGTAAGTTTTGATCCTGATCATGAATATATATACTTTATATATTCTGCCTGTTACAAATAGCGATTAAAATAAATGACTATTCAATTTTAGATTTTGTGGCCTGATAAGACTGGGTTGTAAATTCTACGATGATTTATTTAATTTCCCTTTTTCTCTACTATTATTTGCTATAAATTTTAAGTTATATTTCTATCCTTTTAAGTAAGATTTCAATTTTTCAAAAATCTATGCTTGATTTCTTGAATACACTTCTTCGAATGGGGGGGGGGGGGGGCAAAAGTGAAAACTGATAAAATCAGTTGAATAAATCAGTTAACAAAAATTCAATAGCTTTCTCCTCCTTATCGCCTTGCTGGATGGCCACCAACATGAGTGTACATTCAAGACGTACGACTAAATTAAAAGAGGACCCACCCAAAAAAATAATAATCGCAGCGGTAATCGCATCTTGATAACACCCCAGGTGTTTTCATAATATGGCGATTGACAAATCTTATTCTATTATTTCGCATACGCACTAACAACAAAACGAACGTCAAAACAAAGAAACGCAACAAATGTATAACTTTATTTTTCATTTTATATATAGCATAGAGTATGTATATACAAGTAATTTATTAAATTTTGCACGCTCTTAAATAATGATCTTGATGTTGTTGATATTGAATGATAAATGGAAATGAAATCATTCCATTAGTCATAGTTTAGGAACGCATAATCCTCGGATTCAATATCGCAGACCTTCTTTAGCGTTACGACCTCGATATAAGATGAGACGATCAAAAATATGACGTACATTATGAAACTGCACCAGCCGACAAATTTGTTAAGGGAAAACTTGGTGATAAGAAAGCATATGTAAACCAAGAGACCGGTTCCAATCAGCAGTCCGGTGGTAATCGAGAGGCCCTGTGAATTAATTAGAATGTTTTTGCCGGTATACAATATCATAATTGTCCATGGCAGTCCCAGGCAGATGAAAATATCGAAGGTGTTGGATCCAATTGCATTGCACATGGCCATAGAGCCGTATCCTAAATGGATGGACAAATAAATTGGCGATAGTTTAGCGATAGTTTGAGGAAAGTTTCAAATATTGATAGTGTTGGGATAGTTTTAGATTTGATAGGCGATAACTTTGTCAGAACTTGTATTGTCTTTGCAATATGTTAAACATAGTTTCAGAATCGATTGACGATATCTTAGCGATAGTCCGACGATAGATAAATTTGGCAATAGTTTTAAAAAAAGAGTAAACTTAGTATAGAGCTAATTTCGGAATGGATTGGCCATATCTTGTGACAGTTGATAGCTTAACAACAGCGTGAGGATAAATAAATGATAGTTTAGTTGAAGTTTGATGATAACATATATCATGGACACTTTAACGATAGTATGAGAATATATCGATTAAGGTATTTATGAAAATTTTACAAAATTCAACCTATTTATTTAAATCTTACAAAACCCTACGAAAACCGTAATATGAACGATAAAAACGTTCAAGTATACTGTAAAATAAAATATATGTATACGAGTATGAAAAAGACTATAGTTAATTGGCCTTACCTTTCGTGCAGACTATATAGGAAGAAATAATTTCGGGCACACTTGTTCCGATTGCAAGCACGGTCAGTCCCATGATTGAATCTGGTATCCCAATATTGTAGCCCACAATGGTGAGCAACCAAGTTATAAAGTACGATATAATGCTGATCCATATCACCGCCAATAACATACTCAAGGGGAATATTGAGCGAGCACTTGGCGTTGTTATGGCCAGCAATACAACGGCTGGGTATTTGATAGCCCACCAAATTTTTACGATCAATTTAGCCTCTGGGTCAGGTCTTTCCATAATTGTCTCCTTGAATGTTTTCAGAGGATCATCCTCTCGCTCCATGGGATTCTCTTGCATTATATTATCTTCATCGAATTGCTCTATAGAACAATCAAATATACAGTATAGTGTATTATGTATAACACAATTATGATAATTACTTCCAACTAGGCCTTGCAAACGGCGATCACATGCCAATGCAACTATGTAGAGGATATAGAATGACAGCAGACCAACTGCCTCATATATCACCACTTTCGAATCATACAGAACCCCGAAGAGCAGTAATATGGATACCATGTACCAGAAAGTATCTCGAGTTATTGGCCACCAGTCCATTTGAGTTGCCTTGGGAGAATAAGAATGCAATGAATGTATTTATATACTATATCTATCATAGCTACATATATCTCTACTATATCTTATATCTCTAATATATCTTATATCCCTAGTATACCTATATCTTTTCTATATCTTAAATCTCTGCTATTTCTTATATATCCTGTATATCTTATGTCTCCTATACCTACATCCCTTCTATACCTATATCTCTTCTATATCTTATATATCTTAAGTCTCTACTATATCTTATATCACCTCTATATCTTATATCTCTACTATATCTTATATCTCCTCTATATCTTATATCTCTACTATATCTTATATCTCTACTTTATCTTATATACCTTCTATACCTATATCTCTTCTATATCTTAAAACTCTGCTATTTCTTATATATCCAGTATATCTTATGTCTCCTATACCTACATCCCTTCTATACCTATATCTCTTCTATATCTTATATATCTTAAGTCTCTACTATATCTTATATCACCTCTATATCTTATATCTCCACTATATCTTATATCTCTACTATATCTTATATCCCTTCTATACCTATATCTTTTCTACTATATATGTATGTATACTTTTATCTCTTCTATATCTTATATATCTTAAGTCTCTACTATATCTTATATCACCTCTATATCTTATATCTCCACTATATCTTATATCTCTACTATATCTTATATCTCTACTATATCTTATATCCCTTCTATACCTATATCTTTTCTACTATATATGTATGTATACTTTTATCTCTTCTATATCTTATATATCTTAAGTCTCTACTATATCTTATATCTCTACTATATCTTATATCCCTAGTATACCTATATCTTTACTCTATCTTATATCTCTACTATATCTTATATACCTACTATATCTTATATCTCTACTATATCTTATATCCCTAATATACCTATATCTCTACTATAAATATATCTCTTCTATATCTATATGTCTATTATATCTATATATTCAATATCTCATATCTCTACTATATCTTATATCTCTTCTATATCTTATATCTTTACCATATCTTATATCTTTACTATATCTATAGCTTTACTATATCTTATATCTCTATTATATTTTATATCTATCATACTTTGTATCCTTTATCTCATCTATATATTATATCTCTACTATATTTTATATCTCCTTATGTCACTTTTATATCATTCTAGAATTTCATACCGATATCTCTATATATTCTTACTTGCTTTCTTACCGCGCTTACGAAAATACCACAAAATGCCGCTATACCAAGCACATTGAATACTGATGACCCAACGATAGTTCCCACTCCGATATCTCCTTTGGTGACACATGTGCCCACGATGGACACAAAGAGCTCTGGTGCCGAGGTTGCAGCCGCCAAAAATGTTGCGCCAGCAACATCATATGACATTCGCATTCCTGTGATTAATGGTGTGACGAAGGTATGTCATATATGTATGCACATATGTTGTACTCTTTATCAAATACCAATTGCATATTTACGTACCGTAACATAAACGTTCCATAGCTGGGACCAGATAATCATCACACACTATTGCTAGTATGAGGAATAGATATAGGCTGATTAATATCGATATAATGACATAGCCAACGTTTTTCTTTCGCATAAAATTTGGAAACTCTATAATATCTGGAGGCGTACAGTTCAAGTCATCCCTATGAGGAGTACGTAGAAAGTTTGAATCTGCAATCGGAGGAATTGAATCAAATGTGAGGAATGTGTGACCATCATTGAATTCATAACTCACCGAATTCTTCTTCGAGTATTGCATTAAAGTTGATATACATTTCAAAAAAGAATTTTGTTCGAAAAAGAAAAGTGTAGTTTTTGGTTTTACAATATGAAATAGTTGTGAAAAGTAAATGCTTTTAGAGCACTTTCAAAAGCTACTAGATCAACAACTCGAAATAAATCAAGGCACTCTCAATCGTTGTTATCGATAACTATCGGTGTTGAACAAGGGAATTGAAATGAAACAGATGATTGGTAAATTTTCTTTGTTAAATCTCATATATTAATCATATAAATACATTATTGAATTTGTTGTTTGGTTTTTGTTGTTTTTTGTGGTTTGTTTGTTTTTGTTTTGATTTGTTTTGTTTTTTTTTTTTGGTTTTTGTTTTGTTTTGTTTGGTTTTTTTTGTTTTTGTTTTTTGGTTTGTTTGTTTTGGTTTTTGATTTTTGGTTGATTCTCTCATGTCACTGCGATGTGATCACTGATGAGTTTTTCATTCTACTTTAATAATAATAATAAAAAAAAAGTATTACAATAACAGCATAACGTAGTAGCATAAGGTAACTCAACTATCAAGGTAGATAGAATAGAACAGGAAATACATATTAATTAATTAAAACGACTGCACTGCAGAGTTGCCTCGGCCCACTTTCTCTCCCTCTTCCTCTCGCTCTCGCTCTCTTGCCTCTTCCACTCTCCCGCTCTCTCTCTCTTTTTAGTTATAATTAGCTTCAGCTCTAGATTCCAGATTCCAGTTGCAGTTCCAGTTCTAGCTCTAGTTTCAATTGCAGTACCAGTCCCAGCTCCAGCTCCAGCCGCGAGCTTCCAGCTCCCTAACTTCCTATCTCGCAGCTCCTTAGGCTCCCACAATGGCTCATGATCGTCCGCAGGTTGGCAGATTGACGCGAAAGAACACATTGAGCTCAATGAGCGAGGCAAATACCATAAATACCAAATAGATCACCAAACAGGCGATGCCCACTTTCTTGTCCAGCTTGAACTTGTTCATCGAGAATGTCAAATAGAGCAGAAACAGCGTCGACAGCAATGTGATCGCCGAATATTCCAAGCCCGCCGAATTGATCGCCACATAATTCTGTCCCGGCAGTATCGGGAAAAACACCGCCTTTATCAGCCACGGCACGCCCAGGCACAATAATATATCGAACGTATTCGATCCAATTGAATTGCATATTCCCATCGATCCGTGACCTGCCAACAACAACAACGACAACATAGAGCAAGGAAAGGAAATCCACAATTAATATACAATCGAATCACGATCGTTGCTCACTGTTCATTCAACTCATACTCACCGCGTTTGGCCACAATCACACTGGACACTGCCTCGGGAACGCTGGTGCCGGCGGCCAAAAACGTAATTCCCATCACCGAATCGGGTATCTTAAGTGTGTCGCCTGGAAGAACGAAAAAGAAAAGTACGACACGTTAAAATTACGTTTATGCCATGAAAGTTCATGATATTCAGAATATTCGAAATTTGGGAAAAATTTTACGCCATGACAAACCCAATTTGAAACGTTTTCGCCATTGAAAATGATTTGAACAACAAGGAAAATATTTCATCTTTTCTTAATGTTTTGCCATGAAAAATCATGAAATCGATTTAAACAAGTAAGAAAGCTACTTCCACAATTTGTATCTGATCGCAACCAAATTCTCAGGAATCATAACTACTATAGTTATTATTGTAGATACCAAAATTCGCAACTCTAGCTTTTAAATTACGCTTGTTATTCGATTTTTATGATTTGCGGGGGCGGAAGTGGGCGTGGTAAAAAATTGAAACAAACTTGATCTGCGTGCAAACATGACAAATGCTGTCGAAAAAAAACTATAGCTCTATCACTTATAGTCTCTGAGATCTAAGTGTTCATACGGATAGGCGGACAGACGGACATGGCTAGATCGTCTCGGCTGTTGACGCTGATCAAGAATATATATACTTTATAGGGTCGGAGATGCCTCCTTCTACCTGTTACATACATTTCCTGTTGGCACAAAGTTATAATACCTTTCTACCCTATGGGTAGCGGGTATAAAAAAAAGATATACAAAAATTTAAAATCTTTATGTTTATGTTGTGGAAATTCATTAAAATCTTCAAACTTTATGCCGTGATAAATAATGAAATCGCATACTAAAATGTTTAAATCGATTTGAAAAACAAGGATATACAACATTTGGAAAATATTCCATTGTTGTATCACAAAAAATCATAATCAAAATAAAGTTTATGCCATGAAAAATCATACATTTAAGTAACTCAACTATAAAATAAATCGATAATCACAAACTTACCAATAATGGTTATCATCCACGCGACCACATAGGAGAGCGATCCGATCCACACAATGCACATGAAGAAAGTCAATGGGAAGATCCTGTTGCTCTTGTCCTTTTTGCAATCGGGTATCGCGATGCGGAAGAGCAGATGGATGGGCCAAATGATCAGCCACGTGAACTGGGCAAAGCAACTCGTACCCTTTGGATATGTAAACAGCGAATAACCCTCCTGTTCCTGCTCCTCCCCTGCAGCAGCTGCCGCCGCAGCCACCGCAGCTACCGCAGCGAGCTGCGACTCAGGATCCGCATTGTCCACAACAGCCGAGACCGAGACAATGGGTCCGATTGCTGCCACACCAACGCCAACGCCAGTTCCAGCTGCAGTTCCTCCACCTCCTCCTACTCCTCCAGCTGGACCGGTGCTAACAGCTGCAACGACGCCTCCACCACCGCCTAAGCCAGCTGTGGTTGTGGTATTGCTGCCCGCCTTGGACTGATCGTTGTTGAGGCCGCCATTCAGCTGAATGCTTGCCATGTTCTGGCAGATGCGATTCTCTACAAGTTCTGTGGAAAGTTGAGAAGATTATTTGATTTTATTATTGCCATTGAAAATGGGTTAACTGGAAAGCAAATGCAGGAAAGATTCGAATGTCATGGAAGGGGAAAACTGGAAAGCAAATGCTGGAATAATTTGAATGCCATGGAAGGGGTAAACTGGAAAGCAAATGCAGGAAAGATTTAAATGGAATGGAATAACTGGAAAGCAAATGCAGGAAAGATTTAAATGGAATGGAAGGGGAAAACTGGAAAGCAAATGCTGGAAAGATTTAAATGCCATTGAAAATGGGATAACTGGAAAGCAAATGCAGGAAAGATTCAAATGAATTGGAATGGGCAAATTGGAAAGCAAATGCAGGAAAGATTCAAATGCCATGGAATGGAAAAACTGGAAAGCAAATGCAGGAAAGATTCGAATGTCATGGAAGGGGAAAACTGGAAAGCAAATGCAGGAAAGATTCGAATGTCATGGAAGGGGAAAACTGGAAAGCAAATGCAGGAAAGATTTAAATGGAAATCAGAACTGAAGTGGAGTAAAATGGAATGCTGGAAAGAAGTGGAAGAGAGTAATAAAAGAATATGAAAAGTTAAATGGAAAGAAAGTGCATAAGCAGATTGAGTGGAAGAAGAAGAATTAAAAACTACTGTTAATAGAAAATTAACAGGGATGAAATAGAAGGACAAAAGGAAAAGTTCGCGATATTAAAAATATCTAGCAATTGGAAAGTTTAAAAATAGAAAGGTAATGGAAAATTAACAAGATAAAGAGCTCAAATGGAATGGAAACTGGAACGAGAGCCAAAATTATGAATGGAAAAGGAATATGAAAAGGCGATGGAAAGAAAGTGGATAGACAGATTAACTGGAAGCAGAATTAACAAATAAAAAGGAAAATAAATTAAAGTGGAAAAGGAAATGAAAGTGTAAACTAAAAAGAAATGGAAATAGCAAATGAAAACGGAAAGGGAAATGCAGTGAGAGAAGAAATAGAAGAACAACTGGAAAGGTTGAAAATAGAAATGCAAATGAAAAGGTTTTAAGAATGGAAAATTATAATTGAAAAGGAAAAGTTACTGGAAAAAGAGCACGAATGGGAAATGGAAAACCAATTGGAAATCAGAAAAGAAATTGAAAATAAAAGGGCATCAGAAAAGATTAAAAATATGGTATATGGAAAGTCAAGTGGAAGGGTTGTATAAATGGAAATCGTGCGTATAGAATGGAAACTGGAACGGGAGTAGAACTGATGGTAAGAAGTAAGAGGACTGGAAAAAGACTACGATTGGAAAGTGGAATTTAAGGAGGGAAAATACAAAACCAAGAGAAGAAATTGAAAGTAAACTGGAATGACATGGAATGAAAAGTTGGGTAAACTCTGGAAGTGGACTTTGAGTAGGAGTAACATATAGTATGTTGTAGCTTTGTTTTGTGTGTACCTGGTTCCTTCTCATTGCTGTTCTTTGTGTGTATGCTGCAGTTGGAGGAGCGGCTGCGCGAACGCGCCTGCTTAACGCCACCTGTGTGTGAGAGTTGTTGGCAAGTTGTATGTATTTGTGACTGACTGTGTACGTGTGTGTTTTTGACCAACTGACCGACTGACTGACTGACTAACTTGTCTGTCTGTCTATCAGTGTATTTGTCTAATGATTGTTAATCAGACAATTACAACGTTTATGCGATGATTAAACTTGGTTTGCAAAAGCAAATGTGAAACCATTTCAGCGTCTTATAAACGTGGGAAAATTGTTTGATTTAAGACCCATTGAATGCAGTTTAATCTAACAACATTTTAAAACACTCACCTTTGGCGCACTTTTGGAAAGATTTGTCGAAATACATGACTGCCAAATAGACGGCATAGAGCGATACCAGAATGAGAGCCTCGTACCATTCGACGCGCTCATCGTGCATCACACAGATTAGGATGGCGACTGTAACGCCATAGGCGATGCTGTCTCGCGTCAGAGGCCACCAGTCCAGCGGTATAGTCTAAGAAAAGCATAAACAAAACGAAACGAAAAAAACATTGTCCGTTGGAATTCATGGTGGAATTGCTATGGAAAAGTTGTGATGCGAGGCGAGGCGAGTTGAATACTAACCATGCCGGCACCGATGCCACAACAGGCGGCAACAGCGAGTATGTTGAACACCGCAGAGCCAACAATGGTGCCAACACCAATGTCGCCCTCTGTGATGAATGTGCCTATCACATTGACGAACAGCTCCGGCGCCGATGTGGCCGCTGCCATAAACGTGGCGCCCGCCACATCGTTGGACATGTTGAGTGCTATGTATTCACAAAAAGATAATCAAATAATAATAATGCAATACATCATATCATAAGTGTCATAGTTGCAGCTGAATTGAATCAACTTTTTTGTTGGATTACCTGCACAGATTTTCTCGACAGCTGGCACAAAGTACTCATCACATACTACTGCTAATGCTACAAATAAATATAAACTGGCTATAACATGAAGTACAACAGCACCGGACTGTCTTTGCGCCTCCGTGAATAGATCTCTGGGGAAATCATCAATGGCGGGCAGAGTGCAATTTATATCTGTCATTTGGGAGTAGAATCGGAATTAAAGAAAGTGTTGCCAATTAGTTTTAGTCAGATATTCAATTAGGTATTTATATTAATATTCAGTTGGCATTATAGTGCTTGATATTCATATTCATATTCACATGTTCGTGGCATTCAAATTCACATTTATTTTCATGTGCATAAATACTTTCTTTGTGGCAACATTTCATTTTATTTATCTTCAAACTAAACTACTTTAAAACAAATAAAATTAGTCTGCGCACTTCTTTTTAATTATAGAACAGGTTTACTTCATATATTCCCTTTTTTACTTTATTTATCTTTTCAACTAAATTTCTTAAATTAAAAAGTCATATTATTCTGAATACTTTTTTTAAATTATAGAACACGTTAACTAGATAAATTCCTTTTTCTAGAATTATTCTTTAAATACGATTTATTCATTTTAAAACTCCTTTATTATTTCTTTTTACAAATTTTATAGATTTTTTTTCCTATATTTATTCTATAAATATGATTTTTCAATTTTAAAATTCAATTTTAAAACTGTTTACAGGTTTGCACATTTCTATTGCCTACTTTTCTGCGTTTGTGTCTGAAGAAGTCTGTGAAATTATTTTGTTAAAATGCTTATCTAAAGAACTTCCGACATTCCTGTTTTTATGGTATCTACAAAGTCGTGAGTACATCAATTTATTTATACTTTATGACTAAGCAAAACTTTGACAACAAATTTATATATCAATATCGGAAGCATTAAATGCTCAAGAAGAAAGATTACTTCATTTGAATTTTTGATATTTTATATGCAATATATTTTATTGTACTTTTTACATTCTTGTAGATAACCATCAATTATAATGGTTAGTTTCAATACAATTTAATGTGTATGCATAAAGAAAAGAGATCATTGAAAAGAGTACTTTCTTAAGCTCATTCTAAAATCGTTTACGATATTTATAGTTGTCTTTTCTTTGAACATTTAAACATCACTTTAATTGTGTTTTTAATTCAAATTCGAAATCCATTTTATAATTTTAGTACATTTCGGAAAGCAGATCAATCAGAGGATCCATTTTCTAAGCTCATTCTAAAATCGTTTACGATATTTATAGTTGCCTTTTCTTTGAACATTTAAACACCACTTTAATTGTGTTTTTAATGACGATTCTTAGGCACCCAAATTCGAAATCCATTTTATAATTTTAGTACATTTCGGAAAGCAGAACAATCAGAGGAGCTCATTCTAAAATCGTTTACGACATTTATAGTTCTCTAATAATTTCCCCAGTTCTTTTCTTTCAATATTCGAACACCATTTGAAAATTACAAAAATTAATATGTTTTTTATCCACTCGAATTTGAAATTCATTTCATGAACAAAAACGCGTCTCAAAAAAGGTGAAAAACTAAGCGAATTACGTGTGTTTAAGTGCATATTATGAATAACAATAATCGCTTGATTGATTAATGAGTGTTGCATTCAATTTACAGTTCACAGCTCTTTAAATATCAATTAAAAGTTCAGCATTTGCACTTCACAACATCAGCTCGACAAGTCGACAGCTCGTCTGTCATTACAACTTATCTCATCTCATTTCATCGCATCGCATCTCAATTCATTTGATCTCTCGCGTCTCGACTAATTCGAATGACCTATTCATGTAATGCACTCAAATGTTATTATAGATAACGAGTGTGTGTGTTCACACTTTATGAATAATCGTAATGCGCACATTTCATGTTACGTGGTTGCACTTTATATTTTTGTTTATTTATTCCAACACAACAAAAATAAACAAAAAATTCTTTTCACAATTCTTTCTCCTATTTTCTTGTGTCGTTTTTCTTTTTGTGTCGATCTCAAGCGCCGGTAAAGAACTAAACCAGCGAAGCAGCAAGAAAAACCACAAGACTGTCATTCGGTCAAGAAAACAACATCATCAAAAACAAAAAAAAAAAAAAAAAAAAAAAAACCCCAACAACAAATAATAACAGCTCGTTTATTGAGAGGGAGGTTCGAGTTTTCTACTGTGTGAGGCGAGAGTCTGAGTCTGAGTCGTGTTCGTTCTTCGTCTCGATGTCGATCACGATCGCGATCTCTTGTGCGTCGCTCGTTCTTCAGCTGCACTTGATTATCGATCAACTAGACTTGCATTTTTATTTTCGTTTATTTTGGATCGAGCGGAAACAATGATAAATACGAGAAAACGCTTTGATCATGTCGCCATCTCATCATCAAATGCAAATTCAAATTGAAATTGCAAAAATAAAACGCGCTCAATAATCAAACGCTGACCCAACACAACACCAAAACAATCAAACAATCGATTGTCGATCGGAGTTTACCTCAAATTAGGTTAATTTGTTTACACTTGAGGTAAACATGTAAACAGCCATAATATTTTGCAGATGCAAGATTTCAATGTTATTTCTTGGAATCGTGATTCGCACTCTAAATTTGTGTGCTTTACCAACTTCGTGAAAGACATTTTAAAATAGTTTATGCGCAAAAATAAATCCATTAGCTAATTACTTCAACTTCGCACATTCCTCAGCTTATTGAAGTAAAGACTCGACTTGATAATTTCACAATTTCATATAATCTGTTCATAAGTTATGAACACTTAGAATTAGTTGCTATATTTATTGACACAAATTCCAACTCTCGAACAAAATTGCTTAAGCAACACAAACTATTTGTTTGCATTTGTAATCTTCTTGTTTGTATTGCAGAAGTACACAAGAAAAAGAAGAAAAAGCTAAACAGCTAAAGAATTGGTAAAAAGTAATCAGATATTTAAACTTGATAGTGTATTTGTTTTCAATGATTTTAATATATCATAAAAATTGTTGTATGTTGCCAATTAAATTGAGAGCTTTAGTTTTTCAATGTTTTTAAATATTACTAAAAAAAAAATTGAATTTCTTTGATTAAGATTTTTTAAGTTAAAATTTTAGTTTATGGTAATACAAAATGTTGATAAGAAAAGTGAATTTTCAAGTAAGAATGCTTCAGTCAAGTATGTTCGACTGTGAGATACCCGGTATCCATCTCGAATAAAAGCAAAACAATGCGGCAATATTCATAAAATATATCAAATCAATATACCAAAAAATACTAAAATATACCGAAAGCTATATTTGGTATATTTACATAAATGGACTGAGATATCTGCAACCTATTTTTAATAAAAATTATATTCTAGAAATATACCAAATTAATATACCAGAGAAATACTAAAAATATACCGAATGCTTTACTTGGTATATATAGAGTGTGAGATACCCGCAACCCACTTTTAATAAAAGCATATTCTAAAAATATACCAAATTAATATACCGAATAAAAGCAAAACAATGCGGCAATATTCATAAAATATATCAAATCAATATACCGAAAAATACTAAAATATACCGAAAGCTATATTGAGTATATTTATATAAATGGACTGAGATATCTGCAACGTATTTTTAATAAAATCATATTTTAAAAATATACCAAATTAATATACCTGAAAAATACTAAAAAAAAAATATACCCAGTGCTATATTTGGAATATTGGTATATATAGAGTGTGAGATACCCGCAAACAATTTTTATTAAAACCACATCCTAAAAATATACCAAGTTAATATACCGGAAAAAACTATATTTGGTATATTGCTATAATTCTACAATTAAAAATATACCAAAGAGTATAATTATATCTGTTAGATCTAGGTGTTGATACGGACAGTTGACGCTGATCAAGAATATATAAAATATACTTTAGGGGGTTGGGGATGCTTCCTTCCACCTGTTTCAGGTATTTGCAATCATTAATAGTGTAAAAGCAAGTAGACTAAAATGATTGCCAAAGTAAAAGTCTTATCTTAACTAAAAGCAAAAGTGCGCTGTGTCAAAACGAAACTCAGTTGCAGTTATTTGAGGGCAATTTGCATAAATTTCGATAAACAATTGAAGGTAATTTTGCAAAGACGTTGTAATAGAGGCACAAGTATGATCAACCTCAACATCAACAACATCATCATCATCGTGATCATCATAATATTTACGACCAACAATAAATAGAATGACAACAACAACGAGATAAGAAGACAACAACAATATTTATGAAGTGGAAAAAGAAACCGAAATGTGGCAAGATTGTGGGGCAAGTTCTCACTCACTCGACACTTTAGTTGACTTTACGACAACAAACAAACGGACAAACAGACAACGTACCCGGGTTTTTGACTCCAATGCTATGCTCCCCACACCTCCACACCTCCTACCTCTCATCCCCCTCCGCTGTGCCTTTCCCTCGCCCTCAGAGTTGCATCTTCGGGGTCAATTGAGCAGCAGCCAAACGCATTTTGTAACGCGTCGGACCCGCATAATGCAATAATGCTTAATCAGCATTTACACAGCTAAGCTGAGCTTCACTTCACTTCACTTCGCTTCACTTGCTCCAGCTAATGATAATAAATTTAACATGGATAACAATCAGCGAAATGTTCAATCACTGTAAATTAAGTTCACTTTAATTGAATAAGAGCCGCATAAACAGTAACAGAAGCAGAACCAGATGTAGAAGTAGAAAGCGACAAAAAACAAACAAACAAACAAACAATTGAGTTGCAATCGTTATTTGAATGATCTAATAATACATTATGAGTATAGAACGAAATCGAATTAATAATGGAAAAGATTAAGCATGTCAAAAGTCAAAAGTAGTTTAAGTTATAGGCACTTCATTAAATTATTGTTGAAATCGATTTTTAAAAGTGTTTTAATATTCAAACTTTAGTCTTATTTTTACAATTTTTGTGTCATAAACAAATCAATCGACTTTTAATTGTTTTCTATTTTAAAACTTTTACAAATTTTCAATTTTATTAATATTCAAATTTTCTTTGATCTTAAAAATTTTGTTAATTTGAAAATTTCGATCGACGATTTTCAATTTTATCAATATTTAAATTTCTGTCGATTTTAACAAGTTTTTTATGTACAAAATTTTGAGCGATTAATCAAAATAGTTTATTAACAGCCACTCTTTAAAATTCGAAGAGAATGTAAAGCAACAACACTTCAAATATTCGGAAAATAAATATGAACTGAATTTATAAGATTTTCTCCAAAAATTAAATGCAACAGCGCGTTTTTCAATTCTGTTCAATGTTGACATCGCTTGTGAAGCAGTTTGCATTGTCCAACACTGTCAAAGTAGTATGCTTAAAAGCATATTACGTATACGCCTCGTAGGCTCAAAGAGAAGCACATCATATATGAAAACGAAACAACGTAAGTAAATTCTATGCGAAAATAGAAAATGGATTAATATCAAACAAAATTAGAGTATTGTATGTACTACTACAATAGTATCTATAACAACTTTGTGGAATTAAGTTCGATAGAGCAAAAAGAAATATATAGTATGAATAGAGAATAGATATCTATGAATTCTGCTAAGAATATGAAATGAATTTATAAGAAAAGAAAAAGCAATAGCGCGTTATTCAATTCTCTTCAATGTTGACATCGCTTGAGAAGCATTTTGCATTGTCCAACACTGTCAAAGTAGTATGCTTAAAAGCATATTACGTATACGCCTCATAGCCTCAAAGAGAAGCTTACCATATATGAAAACGAAACAGCGTTGTGAAACTAAATTCTATGTGAAAATTTAAAATGGAATTAATATCATATAAAAGTAGAGAATTAAAGCTATAACAACTTTATGGAATTAAGATAGAACAAAAAGAAATAAATTGCATATGAATATAAAATAGATATCTATAAATGCTACTAAGAATATAATATGAAATGAATTTATAAGAAAAGAAAAAGCAACAGCGCGTTATTCAATTCTGTTCAATGTTGACATCGCTTGTGAAGCAGTTTGCATTGTCCAACACTGTCAAAGTAGTATGCTTAAAAGCATATTACGTATACGTCTCGTAGCCTCAAAGAGAAGCACATCATATATGAAAACGAAACAACGTTGTGAAACTAAATTCCATGTGAAAATTTAAAATGGAATTAATATCATATAAAAGTAGAGAATTAAAGCTATAACAACTTTATGGAATTAAGATAGAACAAAAAGAAATAAATTGCATATGAATATAAAATAGATATCTATAAATGCTACTAAGAATATAATATGAAATGAATTTATAAGAAAAGAAAAAGCAACAGCGCGTTATTCAATTCTCTTCAATGTTGACATCGCCTGTGAAGCGTTTTGCATTGTCCAACACTGTCAAAGTAGTATGCTAAAAAGCATATTACGTATACGCCTCATAGCCGCAATTGGCTTTTGTTTTTACAAGAGACTCAAAGCAGTCACAGACAGAGCAGGACAGAACAGAACAGAATGAAACGAAACGGAACAGTCGCAATGGACATAGTTATAGTCCAGATCAGAGCTATATACTCAAGTCACACACACAGACATAAAACTGTGTAAGTTTTTTTTTTTTTTTTTGTGTACATAAAGTAAGCGAAATCAACGCGACAATGCGTTTTAATATGACTTTTGTATACCGTTTAAGTAAGTTTCGAGAGCACCCAAGTTGTGCCTCAGCTTAGCTCAGCTCAGCTCTGTATCTGTATCTTGTTGTTGTTCTTGTTGTTGTTGTTGTTCTTGTTGTTGTTGTATTGTATCTTGCGCAAGTTGATGTGCACCCAGCGAACAACGGCATCTGACACCGAGACAATTTAAGATTTATCCAAATTAATCATGTTTCACACACAAAAAAGAAAAAAACGCGCTCATCTATGCTTTTGATCACGTATTCTTAAGTTGCTTCGCTTCTTCTCTGATATTTCTTGAAATATAGTTGCAAGTTTTCTAGGCTTTCAAACTTATTTCAACTATGATTCATCCAAAAATGTTTAGAGATTGACCAATTGAGAATAATTGTTTAAATAATTATAGATTTCTATGTTTGAAACTCACAAAAAGAAGAAAGAAAATTCTATACAAATAATAATTATAGTTGCTTTTCTATATGGAATTTTCAACTTTTCTCTATTGCTCAGAATCGGTTGTGACTAAACACTATAATCTGTTCGCCTTCCGGCCTAAAATGATAAATTTGCGTGAGCTTTGCGCTTTGCGTGTGTGTTGTGAAATTCTTTTTGAGCTCAATTTGAAGATGTCGTGGGTAATAATTGAATATAGATATATATAGATATATAGATTTATTGCACGCCATATGAAATTATGGTGTTTCATACTCAGTTTTGATTGAGTGATCAACTGAGCGTATACTTGATCGGATTGCGCATACGCCGCATTGTACGTGGCGAAAGACAAGAAAAGGAAAAGAATGCAGAATGCAGAATACAAATGAAGTCATCTATAAAAATTAAGTTTTCCGCAACAAAAATACGAAAATACAACAACAACAACAACAAGCTAGCTGAACAATAGGCACAGCAACAACAACAACAACAACAGTCTGTATTTTTTTTTTCTATTTTATTGTTTGTTTCTTTTCTTTGCGTTTCGTTTCGTTTTTTTTTTTGTGTTCTGTTCTGTTTTTTTTTTTTTTTGTGCATAGTAAATGTCATTAAGTTTCACTTAATGAGCCAATTTAGACAATTGATCCATATGCTTTAGTTTACGCGACACACACACACATACACACACACATATACACATATATATATATATATAAATAGATTATGTGTGCATGTGTGTGGAATTGAGGGAAAACGCGCAGATAGCAAAAAAAAAAAAAAATAAAAATAAAAAAGATCCACGAGAATATTGAGTTATATAGAGATAGTTTTGCATAGTATATGTATTAAAAATATATAGTATATATTATATATATACTATGTAACATGTGACGTCACTGTTTAATACACCCACACACACACACACACATCCACACGATCAAACACACACACACACACAGAGAGAGAGAGACAATCAAGACTTGTAATTTGCGTTAATTGCGCTTGATACGCTTTGATTTTTGCCGCATTAACAAAAAGGACAAATACAAAAAAGAAAAAAAAATTGTTTTTTTTTTTTGGTTTTTGATGCACACAAAAATAATAATTTATGAATTATCAGCACAAACTTTCTTTGTAGATTTTCTTATTGAGTTGTCGTAATTGATATTTTCCAGTTTTTGAGTTGTTCCTTTTATGTTTTTTATAGGCAGATGTATGTATTATATATTGTCAGTGTTTTTTCTTTTTTTTTTTTGTAGTGTATTAATTTTTTTTTTTTGGTTGGATGTACCCGTAGTGCTGCTAAGACCCCAATAGTCTTCCATTGCTGCACGGTGTTGTAGTGGTGATGGACACTCGTAAACTGCGCTGCGGCCGCTCTATGAAACGCAATCTCAATCTCAATCTCTGTCGCTTCCACTTCAATGGTGTTGATTCGCCCGCTTTAGCTTTAGCTTTAGCTTTAGCCTCGGCCTCGGCAGCAGCAGCAACAGCAGCAGCACACACACACACACACACTAACACACACAACAACAACAACAACAACGCCAACTACACCTACACACACGTGCACGCATGTAGTAGTAAGTTTTTAGTCTCTTTCTATATGAACCGCGCGTTATTTTCAATTGTCGTGAAGATCTCTTGCAGCGCTCAGGATGGCGATGATCGTTGCTAGCGGGCGGAGTGGAGGGGAGGGAGCAACGAGGCGTTTGCGACGCGCGTTGGCTGGCAATTTAAAGCACAAGGCGCGACGTGGCGCGACACTCATACACACCCACACACAGCATCGGCATCGGCATATGTGCATATGTGTGTATGCGTGTGCGTGTGTGTGTGTGTCTCACTTAATGCATTTCGCGTTGTCGCGGCGCGTTTTAAAGACAGAGATGCCAAAACGGCAAAAAGGCATAAATCAAGGGGCAATCATAAAAACTAGCCGCCTTCTCTCGCTGTCTCTGTCTCTGTCTCTCGCACTCGCTCGGGGCTTCGGCTTCGGTTTTGATTTCGGTTTCGGTTTCGTTTTCTTATGCTTTCTATATTCCTCGTCTCGGCAGCACTATACAGTTGTCTCGCTCTCGCGCTCGTCTCGTGCCAGTCACACAGTCACACTTAAAGCCTGCCTGCCTGTCGTCTGCTTGATTCTCTTTTGCACACAACAACAACAAAATCAAATGAAACACACTTGCACAACAATAACAACAACGAAAAAAAACAACAACAACAACAACAAAAATAACAATGACAATAGGCAAAAGTCAATCCCGAATCCGGTCGCTTAGTTGACGTCGCGCATCTTTCACATCTTTCTTTATGCTCGCATCTCAATTTGTTTGATTGTATGTGTGCATTTATAGTGTCAGTCTACTAGGCTCGTTTCGACTTTGCCTTCGCTTTGCTTGGGATTTCACTTCGGCTGCGACTGCAGAGCATCGAGACTGTGACTGTGACTGCGACTGCGGTCTCGGCTTCGACTTCGGCTCGGCTTCGACTTCGACTTCGGCTCGGCTCGACTTTGCTTGCTTTTGATTTTGTATTTGTTTTTGCTTTTGACTTTGATTTAGTTTAGCGTATGATGTGTTTTTGTTTTCGTATTCGTTTTCGTTTAGGTTTTTTTCTCTTTTTTGTTGGATTTAACTTTTGACTTTGGCTTAGTTTTTTTCTATATATTGTCTTGATGCCGCCGACGTTGACGTTAAACTGATTCGATGTTTCGGATAGCGCTTTAGTCGAAACTGAGCATCGAAATTTTTTGCCGAGCTTGATTTTTTGTTCTATAGCGCATCATTCGTTGCCATACACACAACACATTCATACATACAAAACATACCGATGTCTGTATGTGTATAGGCATTTTAATATGTGTAAGTGTGTGTGTGTGTGTGTGTGTGTGCAGTTTATATACAGTTTAACTAACTATAGGCCATTTACTTGTCGTCGCACACAAAAAAAAAAACCGATTGCATGCTGACCACACACACACACTCACGCACACCCATCAAATGCTGTGTGCGTGTGTGTGTGTGTTTAGTGTGCTCGCATTATTATTGTTGTTGTTGTTGTTGTCGTCGGACAGTCTCCAGTTTCGCAAATCGGATTTGTACACGATCAAATACGATCGAATACGAACCGCCCCAAAGGTCATGTCATGGTACAGCGACTAACTAATTATGTTCTATAGCCCAAAAGCATACAAACAGCTCGTGCCATCAAAGAAAGTCCGATTGGGCTTGGCTCCACTAACAACAACAACACCAACAACAACACCAACAACAACAACAACAATTTCCATTCTTTTATCTAATTTACAGACGAGCATAGCCTACTTATAATGCTTTGTCAAATCTAACCTAAAAATAAGTATGTTTAATTAACCTAGTTTATGCAGCATTTATTGCTCTATTTTTTCCTGTCTTCCACGCCCTAAACAACAACAACAACAACAACTGTTTAATAGTCAGTTTTATTCTTTTACGTTTTAGAATTCAGAAACTTTTGTAAATATAACTTCCATTTATTATATTCAAATACATTTTAATTGGTAATTTTAATAGAATACGATTCACAAATAATTCTTTATGCTAAACTACATTTCTTTATTTGATAACTATATTTTTAATATCTATATATACCACAATATGAAATATATAATTTATTCTACGCTTAATATTTCCTATTCATTTTTGTTGTAATGCAAATAGCGGGGAATTTTCAAACATCTTTGTTATTATTTTACAAAAGTTGATTTATTACGATTCATATTTCTAATCCGTATTTATTTTTCCATACTTGAATGCTCTTAAATTGTTTATTTACATTTACATTAACTCAAGTAATTGAATCAAAAGATCACAATATTGTATATTAGAAGAAATTTCTTATTGATATTGATTCGTTGAAATTTTAAGTGATTTCTCTGATTAAAGGAATAAGAAACTTGATTGACAACTGTTTACACTGGATATGACAACTCGACATATTAGACATAACTTTTTTTACTTTTTAAATCAAAAGAACAAAATATTGTATATTAGAAAAAATTTCTTATTGATATTCGTTGAAATTTTAAGTAAGTGATTTTTCTGTTTAAAGAAATAAGAAACTTAGGAGGTTGACAACTGTTTACACTGGATATGACAACTCGACATTTTAGACATATGTTTTTTTTTTTCTATTTTTTAAGAGAACGTCTTTTTCTGATAGCATGATAATGTTATCTCATCTCACCTGATGATTCGCTTGATTATTGTGTTTCCATTCATTAGATTTTCATTCACATCTATCTTATCAAAAAAAAAAAAAAAAAAAGTTAAGATCTGTTGCCAGCTGAGAGAAGCGAGTCATGTCCACAGTTAGAGTCAGTCGTCAGCTCTATAAATGGAATTGAAAATAGTTTACAGAATGTCAAAATGTTTGATTTGCAACATACTTGCACAAATATGTTCAAGATGATATCAAATATCTTTGTAAAGAATCTATCTAGAGAGAAAACTAGTGGAAACATGAGAAACATACGTGACGTCTCATACAAAAAGGGCTTATCTCTGTTTGCCTGCTGCCAGGTGATAAAAGTCGAGTCGGACATGCGATTTATGGACTCAATGTAAACATGGTACTATATCAAATTAGATGAAATCTGAAATGGTCGGCAAATGAATGAATTGTCTCTGGCCAGTGTCCAGCTAATTGAATTGAAACGCTTCTAATTAGGCACGAAAATGAAATAGTTACGAATGACAATCACCGAAATCGTGTGGTTTGTGCTACTATTTAACAAACTATCATACATATATACTATATATAGACGTAGTACTCTGGTACCCGTTAATAATGTCATACTAAGAGATCTCTCTGTACGTGTGTGTGTTTGGATCAAATCAAACGCATTGTAACCCACTCAATTTGATGGCATTTTAATTAGACACGCATACCAATTACGATCAATCATTAGACAGATACTCTTTGATATTCTCAAACACAAGTATTCATTTTCCAAAAATTACAACTGTCAAGCGTTACTTGACCTTTAGCAAATATTTACACAACATTCTGTCTCTATTTAATGTGAGTTCGTTACTTGATATACCCACTACTATGTAACAGTCATCTTCGACCCTATAAAGTATTCTTTATCAGCGTCAACAACCGAGACTATATGACCATGACCGTCTGTCTGTCCGTCCGTATGAACACCTAGATCTTATAAACTATAAGAGATAGAGCTATAATTTTTTTTCGACATCATTTTTATACCCACTACCTAGAAAGGATATAACTTTGTGCCGGCAGAAAATGCATGAAACAGGCAGAATTCATGATCAGCGTCAACAACCGAGACTATATAGCCATGTCTATCTGTCCGTCTGTCCGTATGAACACCTAGATCTTATAAACTAAAAGAGATAGTGCTATAATTTGTTTTCGACATCATTTTTAATTTTTGTACGCAGATCAAATGTGTTTTAAATTTTTACCACGCCCACTTCCGCCCACGCAAATCGACAAAAATCGAATAACAAGCGTAATTCTGAAGGTTTCGATAAAGACAATAATCATCCTAGTATTTTTTATTTCTGAGAATTTGGGAATATTGCGATCGGATAAAAAGTGCATAAGTTATTTGAAAAAAATCTTTTGTATGGGTATAAACGCCTACTTACTACAGGTCTTATATGCTTTGGCTGACAATCTGGTATATTTTGATGGTATATTTTTAATGGATGTAGTACTATATTAATATACCAAATATCGCATTTGCTACATTTTAGTATTTTTTGTGGTATATAGATTTGGCATACTTTAAGAAAATATCACACTGTCTTGCTTTTTTTTCACATAGGTAGCGAGTATCTCACAGTCGAGCATTCTCGACTGTAGCTTTCTTACTCTATAAAATGAAACTTTTATCGAAGTCGTCGTGTGAAATATTCAAAGTGCAACATACTTAATTGAGTCACCTACAAAATAAGCCATATTTCATTTAGATTTGAGGCTACAGTATAGAACAAAGGCTTATCAATGGCAAAGTGACAAAAGTCGTGCTAGATTATCGCTAAAATTCAGTTTAGTTTTCTTTCATTTTTTATTGTTGTATTTGTAATCTCTGTAGAACTTGACCCCCAAATGATTGAAGGCATTTTGAGTTTGTTTCTTTTTCGTCTTTAATGTAAGGTGTCAACGAGGGGTGGGGGTCGGGGGGTAGGAATATTTAAGGATTATTATAGGGATGTTGTGCCGGCTAGCTGTTGTGATTAACTTTAACAATTAAAACTAAGAATTTTCATTATCTTCCTCGAACGTAATCGCTCTCTCTCTCTCTCTCTTTCTTTCTTTCTGTGTCGCTTTCGCTCTCACTCGCTTTCTTTCACACACATGCCGAAAACGCAAATGCTGATTTTTTTTGTATATACACATATAACAATAACCCCACTTATAAGTTAAGATAGCAAATAGTTAGGATTACAAGCAAAAAAAAAAAAAAAAAACTGAAACAGAAAATTGATCTAAAACAAAAGTATCGTATATGTGGATAGCAATGACAATGGAGCATTGAAAGTGTGTTTGTGTCTGTATGTGTGTGGGGGGGGGGGGGGGGGGGGTCAGAAGATAACTCTATATATAAAGTAAAATATATAGTTGGATGGTTTTTGTTTGTTTTGGTTTTTTTTCGCTGGGATTGATCATCGTCAATTGGGCATGCCGACGCCCTGTTGAAAGCCGAGTGTCTCCTGTTGCTTCTTCACCTCGTCCTGCATCTCGAGCGCCAGCTTCTTGTACTTCTCCGCCTCCTTCTCGTTCTTCTCGATGCCATCGCCACGAGCATACATCTGACTGAGATTGGCACACGCGTACATGTTGCGCAACTCGCACGCTTTGTACGCAAATTGAAATGCCTTCTTCATGTCCTTCAGCACAATGTAATCGGTGTCCTTGACCCCAGCCGCTTTACCCCCCGCCCCCGCTGCTGTTGTCGTTGTGCTTGTTGCTGCCGCTCCATCCTCCGGTTTCTTTTGCACACCCGAAATGTGCATGCCCGACAAATAGAAGCAAGCGGTGGCATTGTTCATGTCACAGCTCTTGGTCAGAAATTGCAGGCCCTACAACGTTGCATATTAAATAATAAATCAGATATACATATGTAAGTGGAATGCATTCATACTTACCTTGGGCACATCACGATCGATCTCTTTGGGCATGGAGCGTGAGACGAGCAACAGACCCGAGTGCAAACAAGCATCCGAATCGTTCAGATTACAACCCTTCTCATAGTATTGATAGGCGACTCGCGGTTCGCCTTTGCTGCCCGATTTGCCCTTGCCCAGAAAGCTATAGTTGCCATATTTGTAACACGACTTGGCATAGCCATAATCATCACATGTCGATTTGTACACCTTCGATGCCTTCTCGAAGTCCTTCTTGATGCCCTCCAGATAATCGCCCAGCAGATGGCAGACTGCAAAGACAGATGTAGAGAGGCAATTAGTTTTCTTTCGATTTGAGGAAATAACAAAATTGATAGTTCTAGGTATTTACCCAGACATAACTGGAAGCTATAGTCCTATTATTCACACATTTTATAGGTCAAGTTTTGATTGTCGTCGAATTTATATAGGCGGACAGAAATTGGTATCAGATCTTATCAAAACACACCTAATATATTTTTTCAGTTACCACTAAGTTATAATTCCCTTCTATGCGTTGCAATTGTTATTCAAACGTTTGCAATACGATTTACGCACAGTAGTCAATTGATTATGTTATTGTTTTGTAATTGCTCAATACACAGAAACCTAGGTTAGAGCACACACACACACACATACGCAATATTGTTTTTGTTGTTGTTGGTGCTGCAATCGCACAGCAGGCCGCCTGTTGTTGTTGCTACATTTACCTTCCGGTTTCTTTTCCGAGTAACAACCGAAGCGATATTCAACGCCCAATTTCTCGACGTATTCCTTAACATCAGACTCCTTTTTTAAGTCGTACGCCATCGTGTTTGATTTATAATTTGTGAATAAAAAATAACAATTGGAAGTGTCGTAGCCTCTTCTAGCTGCTGCTGTTGCTGTTGTTGTTGTTATCGTTGCGGCTGTCTGTCGTTCTTCTTTTTGCTGCTGCTGCGACTGCGGCTGTTTTTTCTACATTGACAAGCAGTGCTGGAAAACACTGCTAGACGATTGCCGGTCGCTGACTATCGCTTGGCCACTTGCACAACTGTTAAATTTATTAAAATTAGAAAAAAAAAGTAAGCAATAATAATATATTTTGCCTATGCCTCTTTTTTAAGTGCACATTTCATTGACATTCTTCCGAATTTGCATGCAAATGAAATGTTATACTTTGGTATATTTCTTTGTGCCTTTGGTATATTGCTGCGGTCACACTCTTGACTGATAAGTTGGCGCCAGAATTGTATCAAATATTTAAATTCAAATATTATGAATATGCCATATTTGCTATTAAGCTCGTTTTCTTTGATTAAACCCAATTGTACAGTGCATTATAAATGTTTGCATACATATCGTGACCAGATAATTAATTAATGGTTAATGCTTTTGCAGCTACTGTCGTTAAACCAAGAGGACATTGGATGTCTTCAGAAAACTCTATAGCAACTGCAGCTCAAGGATGACCACTATTGGACTAATATCAATAGTTGCTTCTTCAAGAAAATAAAAATTAGGAGAATACATTTTCAACAACGTTGTATTTGACAACAAACTAAAACTCATGGAGCAACTATATACAACAAGTAAGAAGGTTCAATCGAGGGTGCTCGAATGTCAAAAACTCGCTACCCATTGCCTTTTTTATAAATAAGTTCCTAATTATTTTGACAGAATATAAGGGAGAGAAAACAGACGGATATAAGGACAGACGGGCACTATGGATAGCAAGTATAATAAGCAAGCAATCGTCCTTAGCTAATTTTTATTTCTGTAGTCAAAGAGCTTGGGTATCACATCGCCGCACTTGGCTGAAATCTTAATGTCCGCCAAATGATCCGCACGCGTTTCGCCAATGTTGACAATCGCCACCGGCAACTTCAGATCCTTCGTCTGCAGAACAATGCGATAGCCTGAGAAGACAAGCAGACTGGAGCCCAGCACCAGCAACCCGTCGCTATTATAAACCATGCGAGCAATGTCGTCCAGACGCTGACGCGGCACACTGTCGCCGAAGAAGACAATTTCAGGCTTAAGATCGCCACCACAACTCGGACAACTGGGTATGATAAAGTTCTCAATATAATCGGCGGGTATTTCCACATCACCATCGGGTCGTATCATATCAGGGGCATCTTTAAACGCCGGATTCAATGAGGTGAGTATGCTCTGGAACTCATGTCGATCGATCCGATAATCGCACTTCAAACACTTGACCACGTAACCGCTGCCATGCAATTCCGTCACTTGTTTGCTGCCCGCTTTCGTATGCAAACGATCCACGTTCTGGGTGACCACGGTTTGGATGCGTGTCTCACGTTCAAAGCGTGCCAGCGCATGATGTGTGGCATTTGGTTGGGTGTTGGAGAAATTTGGCCAGCCAACAAAGTTGCGAGCCCAATAACGTTTGCGTACATTGTTCGATTTAACGAAATCAATATGCTGTATGGGTTTGTGATTGGTACGAGCATAGAGACCAACGCCCTCTGAACGATAGTCGGGTATGCCTACAAGATTTAAATTACGTTAGTAACTGTTTGAAGCCAATGTTTGGGCGAGACATCACCTGATTCTGTGGATATGCCCGCGCCTGTAAGAACCAAAATATTTGGTTTGGACAGCAGAAAGTCTTCGAGACGCTTTATGTCATTCTCAAGAGCCGGTTTGTGTTGTGGCACATATTGTTGTAACTTCGTAACGCTGCGGCAACGCAGCACGCCACCCAAACGCATTGTATAATTGTTGCAAACAAAAAAAAAAACTAAATGTTTATATATTGCCAAACAGCTGTTCCGCTTTTTGGCACAATGTTTTGCAGCACTAAAAATAGTAGCGCATCGATAATATATCGCACAAGCAACCTTTGCCACAAACGCTGGGCAGCGTGACCATTTAAAAAATACCACATTTGTTTATACCGGCTTAACAAATAATAATTCGCGAGTGCATCTTGTTTTCAAAGAAAAGACAAAGAGAAAAGTACGAATTTTAAATACCTATTTAAATCAACATAAAAAAAATAAATGATAGAGACTTCAAGCATATCAGAATCCCTTGGCGGCCAATTGCAGCAGCGGTATATTTGATGACGCAAATTAGTGTATTTTGAGCGACAAAGTGCAGCCACGCTGTCTCTTATAGCAGCGGCCGCAGTGGTGAAAATTTGAGAATAGCAACATTTTCATCGAAATTTGTTAAATTGACTGTGCATGAAGAAAGAAGTTTGCATTAAGCGTCACGCTAGTTAATTAATACGTATGTGAAAGTGTTGAATAGGCGCACGCTTCTGTTTAGTTTTAGCGACGCAAAACACACACAAAAAAGATATTCAACTGGCTGGCTGCTCACAAATAAATATCGTACACGATTCACATTCACTCTCATACAATATTACCGTGTGCGTGCCTTCGCGTGTGTGTGTGTGTGTGTGTGTGCGGACGGGCGAGCGTGTGTGTAAGTGTGTGTGCGTGTGTCGGCTTTAATTTGCACGCACGCCAACAACAAATACACACACAAATACAGTACATATTAGTTTAGGAAAAGTAAAAAAAAAAGAAGCGCAGGAAAACAGCAACAAAAATGTCATATCCACCGCGTGCGCCGATGCCGCCATATATGAATGCATCGATACCATCGATTCCACCGCCGCATGTAAGTATCGCAAAATAGTACTTGGCCAATTAATTTACTATATTCATTTTTGTTGTTGTAGCTAATGCCGCCGATGGGAAATCCTCCGCCACGCAGTTACCGCAATTCGGCAACGATCAGTTCACAGCCCACAGTCTATCATCGACCACCAGAGCCGCAGCCACAATTCCGTGGTCCCATCATCACCGTCTTTGTGGGCAACATTAGCGAACGCGTTCCCGAATCGCTGCTCAAACGCATTCTGGCCACCTGCGGTGTGGTGATCAACTGGAAGCGTGTCTCCACCTTTGGATTCTGTGAATTCGAGTAAAACGCACAAAACTAAACCCCCAATTGCCATAGTTTTCTAATTTGTTTCTGTATTTTACAGTGGTCCAATTGCTGCGATGCGCGCTGTGCGACTGCTCAGCGAGCTGGAGATTGATGGCAAAACGCTGCTGGCCAAGGTGGATGCCAAGAACAAAGTCTTGATTGAGGACTACAAGGAGAAGGAGTGCAAGAATGGCGAAGGAGGTGGCGGAGGAGGAGGCGGTGGTCATGGAAATACTTTGGATGAAAAGACTGAAGACGAGTATGCGACAAGTCAAATGCACGAATTGCTCGAGGAGCATAAGCATGAGTTCGATGGCTTCGATGGCAGCAATCGTGGTGATTTATATGGTGCCAGCGGTGGCAATAGTCGCAATAAGAAAGCGCGACGTGGCGAGGATGATTTGAAGATCAAATCGTTAAATGACAATGCCCTCGAGGAGGAGAAACGTAATTTGATTAGCAGCGAAATTGGTAAATTTCGCAAGCGTGCCGAGGCCGATGAGCATCGCAAGGAGCTCGAGAAGGAGAAGGAAAAGGAGAAGCAGCTGGCCAGCAAGGAGAAGGAAAAGGAGCGTGAGCGTGATCGCGAGCGTAAGAAGCAACGCGACAGCGAACGCAAAACCAGCAGCAGTAGTGCCAGCGGAGCACCGGCAGGAAGTGCAAGTAAAAATGCAGCCAACACCTCGAACAGCAGCGAAGTCGACGAGGTGCTGGAGATTAGCGACAAGGAGCCCGGAAGCAGCAGCAGCAATAAGGAGCAATCGGCGAGCACAACAAGTCGCAGTCGCAAAGAGTCCGCGGTGGTCACCATCGATGCCTCGCCGCCACGCCACAAGGAGCACAACAACAAGGATCGCAGCAGCAGCAATGCCACCGCCTCAGCCGCTGCCGGCGGCAGCAGTAGCAGCAATAACAACAACAGCAGCAGCGGCGACAATACCAGCACAACAAAGGCCAACGACAGTGGGCGACGTCGACGCTCCAAGTCGCGGACCAAGGATCGTGAGCGTGATCGCGAGCGAGAGCGTGAGATGCGCGAGTTGCGTGAACGCGAAATGCGAGAGCTGCGTGACAAGGAGCGTGAAAGGGAACGCGAACGGGAGCGTGAGCGTGAAAGGGAACGTGAACGCGAGCAGCGGGATCGTGAACGGGATCGCGAACGTGAGCGTGAACGCATGGAGATGCGGGATCGCGATCGAGATCGTGAACGGGAGCGGGAGCGGGAACGTGAGCGAGAGCGGGACGAGAAGGCCAACAAACCGGTGCGTGATGCGCGTCGCGAAAAGGAAATGGAGGAGGAGCTGAGGGAGCGCAAGAAGGCCGAGAAGAAGGCGCGGGAGAAAGAGTCCGCCTACCAGGAGCGTCTCAGCAACTGGGAGATACGAGAGATGCGCAAGGCCAAGGAGAACGACAAGGTAAATTGGCAACTACACGATTTTATATTTTATAAGATTCGTTATCTTCTTTGACCTACTTTAGCTTATCGAATAACTGAATCGTAAGATTCAGATTATAGAAGACTTGATGCTAATATTTAAGAATGTAAAAACTTTTTAAAAATAACCAACTTTTTGTTGTTTTAGCATCGTCTGAAGGAGCTGATGCGTCAGGAGGAACGTGAGAAGGATGCGAAGCGTCTTAAGGAGTTCGTCGAGGATTACGATGACGAACGTGACGATGCGCTTTATTATCGCGGCCGTGAGCTGCAACAGCGTCTGGCGGAGCGTGTGCGTGAAGCGGACGCCGATTCCAAGGATCGCGAGAAGGAAGCAGACGAACTGTCCGAGTTGAAGAACAAAATCTTTAGCGGCGACTACGAGAATCCCTCGCAGGAGTTTGAGAAAGCGCGTCGCGAAATCGAGAAGCTCTACGAACCCAAGATACTGATCAATGTCAATCAGGAGGCGGCGCAGCGACGCAGCCAAGAGGATGCACAGTTAGATGCGCTGCAACAGGAGCGACGCAAGGGCAGCAGCGATGCGTTGTATGACAGTGTTGTGGAGATGACGGGAGTGCACAGCAAGGTGCCGCCATCGGAGGATTCCATATCGACCATTGATGATCATGCCTCGATGGCGGACACGGCATCCAATGCCAGTTACTCGCATCTCAAAAATAGCAGCAGCAACAACAACATTAGCAACAACAACAATCAGTCGGGCGGCGATAGTGTGAGTCGACAGAACAGCGAATCACGCGATTCCTTGTCCAACATTCACACGCCCACCATGAACAATGCTCTCGATAATCTGGATCATGGTGGCGGCGGAGGAGACAGAGGAACCAGTGCTGCTGCCTCTGCATCTGCTTCTGCAACGCCGCCGATAAGCATGCCGCTCATCTCGCTCACGTTGGGCAACAATCTCAAGAAAAAGAAGATCGAGGCAACGGGAGTGTTTGTCAACGACGACGACAACGATGAGAACATCAATCCCAAGAAGCGCAAACTGGTGCCATTAGGTAAGCATAATAGACAAATCAAAACAAAACCCAAAAACAATGTAAACACTTGTTGGATCTGTAATACTAGAAAGAGCAGGACAACATGAGTCGCAAGCTGGCAACAAGTTGTAGACGCACTCTCTTGTCCCGCTTTCTCTTGTTAGTGTAAGTAGTCTAGCTTACAGCAAGGATGGGTGGGTTGCACTATAAAGAGCGAGACAACACGAGTGTTGTGCTGCTAAACTTGCAAGCTTCATCAGGATGGCAAGCTCTGTGCGCCTGCGTAGTGTGCTCTAACGTACTAAACAAAATATACCAGGCAAAAAATATCGAATACAATTGCAACAACAAATTAATACTCGTTTTTTTTGCTTTGCAGACTATGATGACAACATTGGGAACAGCTCGACAACAGCGACGGCGAGTGCAACGCAGACGGCCGCGGAGCGTCAAAGTTCTGCTGTATCAGCGGCAACTGCGGCTGCCGCTGCCGTTAGCCAAAAGATAGCCAATGCCAGCGGTGGGGCGAGTGTTGGCTCCACATCATCGGGCAGCGGTGGCGGTGGTAATGGTGGTGGCAGCAGTGGCAAGGGGAGCAGTAGTGGTGGCGGCGGCAAACACGGTGGCAACGCTGGCAGCAATAGTAACAGCAGCAACAACAGCGGCAGCAAACAGCACGGTAAGAATGATGCAGCTGCATCTGCGGGCAGCGCAGATGCTGCGGCGACAAACACCAAAAAGGATGAGAATGGTGCAAAGGTGCATGATGAAAAACGCCGCCATATAAAAAGCATTATTGACAGGATACCCACACAAAAGGAGGAGCTATTTAATTATAAGCTTGACCGCAACGAGATTGACAGCGGTCTAATGGAACGCAAAATACGTCCATGGATCAATAAGAAAATCATCGAATATATCGGTGAGCCCGAGCCAACATTGGTCGACTTTATCTGCTCCAAAGTCTTGGCCGGCAGTCCACCCCAAAGCATACTCGACGATGTCCAAATGGTATGTCCACACAACTACTCGTATACAATTTCAATTTATAACGATTCATTAATTATCGATAACTTGTTGTCATCACGAACAGGTGCTGGATGAGGAGGCTGAGGTGTTTGTGGTGAAAATGTGGCGCCTGCTGATTTACGAACTGGATGCCAAGAAGAGTGGCATCGCCGGCAAGTAGTAGAAATGGCATAAGTGGCCACACTGACGACGCGACCAGTGACCGACCAAGCAGCCAATAAAATTTGTGGCAGACGAGCCCGTTGCTCTACATTTAAGTTACATCTGTAATGCCTAGACACTTTAAAAAAAAAAAAAAACAAAACACAAAAAAAATCAAAATGATCAAAAACAAAAAAGAAATCACTATATGATTATTATAACAAGTGTGTACATAAGAAATTGTGTCCCCTCTAACCTCACCCCTCAACAAACAAAAAGAATCACCTTGTATTTTTAGCGATAACGATAATTGCAAAAACAACATTCATCGATAACTGTAAATACACTCACACACAAACATTCAGCACCAATCACGCGAAAACAAAAACAAAACTGCTCCTGAAATTGTTCTTTTTTCGTACTCTGTTCTTTGCGGCTATAACAAAAAAGAAAGTGTAATAAGTTTTGTATCTCATCTAATTTTTTTTTGTATGAAATTTGAAACGCAAAGAGATCATGACTTGAAAACAGTAATGTCTTCATATAAATAAATAAATCAAATGAAAAACAACATTTTGAGAAAATCAAACTGGACTCGTGCTCTCTCTTTTGTACAAACGCACTCATACATACATATACATAGGAAGGAGGCGGACCACAACAGTGCGCTCTCTTTCGCACTCGTGCATGTAAACAATGATGATCGTTGGATGTTATGGAGTAAATTATATTTACAATTAAGGTACGTAAAACATCATTTGTTTGTTGTTTGTGTTGCTTACCACAAAAAGCGATACCAAGGCGGGATTATTGAAGTAGTAGACGATTTGACTTTATGCTAATGATATTTTGAAACGCTTTTTTTTTGGTTGTTTAAATAAATACACTCTAGAAATTTGACAAAAGATTGGTTATCCAAACGAGGCCATCATCGATCAACAGTAACACGTCGATCCGGCAGCATCAACATCCTGTGTGTTATCAATAGTCATGCCATTCGATGAACCGCTGCCGGAGCCAAAATATTCTGATGACACAATCTGTAAGTGCAATTCCACAATTAACGATTACAGTTATCAACTATAGTACTGCAAGTTGTTGACTTGCCTTTTCCACAATATCTCTGAATGCATCGCTCACAAACTGATCACATTTCGCTGATGTCTCAATGAATAGCGCACGATGCTTGCGTGCAAATTTGCGTCCTTCCTCGCGATCCACAACACGATCCTTATCAATCTTATTGCCCACCACAATTATGGCAATGTTGGGATTATCACTGAAGCTATCCACCTCCGCAAGCCATGCCTCCAATTTCACAAGCGAATCGCGATCTGTGATATCGTAAACGAGAATTGCGCCCAGAGCTTTCCGATAGAAACTGGGCGTTAGACTGCGAAATCTTTCAGCGCCAGCTGTGTCCCAAAGTGCGACTTTGTAATCAATGCCATCTACATTCATCACCGCCGATTTAAAGTCCATGCCAATTGTGACGTCATGGTTCTCATCGAATTTGTTTTCCACAAAGCGACGTACCAGGCTATAAACAATAAGATTTGAATGAAATACGCAATACGCATGCTATGACACACAATATTACTAAGCCAATCTCTATTTAGGTATTTGTTTACATATATATAGTACACGTAGATGTGTGTGGGAGCGTGTATTTACATATAACTGCGTATGTATGTATATGCGAAATACGCAATTTGGAATAAGCTAGTTATTAATAAACTTGCCTGGATTTACCAACGCCACTTTCGCCGATTATTAGCAGTTTGATAGCTCTGTCAGCCATTCTTAATTTACTTGAGTGTAATTATTTATTCTATATTTATTTATTTGCTGCTTGCCTTCATTTACAATAGTAAATATAAAAATAGAGCTTTCTTAAAGCTGTTTTATTTGGCTGAGTGTGACCACATGCAAATTTTCTATAAAATATGTCTTAAGACCAATGTAAAGATAACTGACACTTGGCTGCACTTCATTTAACATTTTAGTATATTTCCAAACGGATGTGAATAGGCGCGTTTCTTTAAATAGCTTTCTATTTTAGTGTTTTGTTTTTTAAATATAGATATTATCTAAAGCATTTTTTTCTCGCCATTCGGGTTTTCTCTTCCCCACTGATCAAATTGTTGTCCAATAGTAATTATCATCGGAAAAATTTAAAAAACATGTATATACTGTTTTCACTCGCACTGCCACTTAACATGAATCTCACCAGTGTTAGACAAGAGTAGTGCTGTAAAGTGTCGCAACTGTCAAAAATCGGCGTTTGTTTTCAATTCGCAGCCCTAGCTCGATTGTGCGGCCCTAGTTCTTTCTTTTTTGACGTGACCAGCGAGAAAAATGGTTGGTGCCGAGTTTCTATGAATTTTAATTTTACGAAATAAAACACATCCGTATAGAAAATAACAAAGAAATATGTGAAACATTCAACAAAATATGCATTTAACGTGTGTGATTTATTATTTTTTGTGTGTGCGCATTCTTAATATAGTGGAAACTAATTGCATTTTTTTTTCATGTTATTCCTCTACAACGAAACACAGGTGAAGGTTAAGTGCTCCGAATTGAGAACCAAGGACAAGCGCGAGCTCACCAAGCAATTGGATGAGCTCAAGAATGAGCTGCTTAACTTGCGTGTGGCTAAAGTCACCGGTGGAGCACCATCCAAGCTCTCCAAGATGTAAGTCACAAGTCAAGTCGAAACAACATCAAACAACAACACTAATAAAATTTGTTATTTCTTCACTTTGCAGCCGCGTTGTGCGCAAAGCTATCGCTCGCGTCTTCATTGTGATGCACCAGAAGCAGAAGGAGAATCTGCGCAAGGTGTTCAAGAACAAGAAGTACAAGCCTTTGGATCTGCGCAAAAAGAAGACCCGCGCCATGCGCAAGGCTCTGTCGCCCCGCGACGCCAACCGCAAGACGCTGAAGGAAATCCGCAAGCGTTCCATCTTCCCACAACGCAAATTCGCCGTCAAGGCATAAATATGAAGGCGAAACAATATACAAATTGTTAACCAACTACATCATATATAGTGTGCGCTAAGAAAATTCTCCTGAAAAAGAAAGAAAAAAGGAATAAGAAAATAAAACCATTTTTTTTAAATGTGAAATCTCTGTGTTTGTGTTACCAACGCGCGTGTGTATGTGTGTGAGCTATAAATGATGCCCAAGCAACCGAAGTGTCCAATAGGATTTGCAGTGTCCCAATTGGTAGCCTCAAGGAATTTGTCATGCGAAGGCCCGAGCGCAAAATAGTTTTTGCACGTGCTGGCTCTGAAATGAATTTTATTTCATTTCTTTTGGGATCCATGTAGGCCATAGACCATTTGTTATTTGCAGCACACATTCAGGGATTCTGGTGTCAATATACAGAATTAGCTCACGAACAACTAAACATCCAATTCAATTTTTTGTTTATACCATTAATTTAGTTTAAAGGGATTTAGCAAAAATAAAGGGAAAGATGGCTGTTAATGTGCACTCGACCAATGTTTCATCGGAGAATTTTTCGCGCCATGAGATGCTAAACTGGGTGAATAAGCAATTGAAGTCCGAGTTTCGCAAGATCGAGGAGCTTTGCACTGGTGAGAGAGGAGTTGTCCAATTCAATTGTGTTACATTTTGATTTAGTTTATGATTTGTCTTTCGTCTTTTAGGGGCCGCTTATTGTCAGATGATGGACATGATGTTTCCCAATTCGGTGGCCATCAAACGCGTTAAGTTTCGTTGCAATCAGGAGCATGAATTTGTGCATAACTTTAAGATTTTGCAAGCGAGCTTCCAGAAGAAGATTGTCAAAAAGGAGATACCGGTCGAGCGTCTCATCAAGGGTCGCTTTCAGGACAATTTTGAGTTCTTGCAATGGTTCCGCAAGTTCTTCAATGCCAACTACAATGGCAGGGCGTACAATCCACTTGCCGCTCGCGATGGCATCCCCATGGGCTATGGCCAGAGTACCATCAAGCAGTCGATAGTGCTGCCAACTTCGATTTACGGCAGCGGCGGTCGCTCGCGTACTTTTGATGTGGACCAATCGATAAGTCGCATCGGCAGTCAATTGAACGAAACGCATGTAACGCATACAGAAGTGCAGGACATGAAGAAGATTGAAGAGGAGCGCAGCATCTATAATGCCAAGTTTCGTGACGTGCGAATGATTTGCGAGGAGCATTTGAATGACGGCGATAATCCGTTGCTTCAAAAAATCCTTGACATACTCGATGAATAAGTGCTCTGTAGTATATCGATAACTTTCCAATCGATGATAAAACAAAAGACACAAGGAGACAAGTAGAAAACACACGGACATACACACACATATGAGCATCCATACATAAAAGCATAAAGCTAACATCAGCAAACAAAAACAAAGGTACATTAAAAATAAATTGTTAACAATTTACAAATTACAAATAAAAATGCCGCTGACAACCGATTGTCAATTAAGGCCGCGTCATCGAAATATATATTTTTTTTATTTACAGAGTTGCCACCATCGTCCCATTACATACTCAACCGCATAGTTATTACCCTTTTATACCCTTGCTCCCTCTCGTCGCAACTGGGTGAAGTAGCGAACACCAAAAAGAAAACAGCCCGCAGTTTAATGAGGCCTTGGCGAGGGTTGCCAATAAACTTTCTCTTCAGGTTTGCTCATAGGTTTAGGTTGAGGTATATCTGGATGACCCTAAGAGGGGTGGAGTATGGACCAGTGGAGGAACATCCTGGGTGACACGTCACACGTCACGAAAATCGGAGTCAGGATAACGCTGAACATACATACATAGAAGAGATGCTCCAGTATTTCCTGCACTGATCACTATTCGTGATGCTCCGCATTAAGTTCCGAGCACTAGCCTGACGTACTTTGCTAAGTTGATAACCATAGCTTGCAAATAACTGTCGACCGTTTTTTTTGTTGTGCTCTCGTTGCGAGCACAACCGAAAAAGTTCGTACTCTTTCGCTCTCGCTCTGAGCAAGAGACTTTTGCTGTCTTCATTTCTGTTTTCTGTTGAGCGCTTTTCGTTGAGCTCTTTGTATTTCGGTCGTTCAATGAGCAGTGCGTAAAGAGCGGAACGAGAAACGCTCGCACAAAGAGAGTCAGCAAAAGACCGATTGCCCGAAAAACTCAACGCAAACGGTCTTCACACTTACTTTCGTTGTTGTTGCGTTCGTTTTGCAGACGAAATACAGTAGAATCCGGTTATAGCGACTTTCAAGGGACCGTCGATATATCCGGATGACCCACTAATCAAAAGGAGAAAAATAAAATTTTGTTTATTTTATAGTTGCCATAGGTTTTTTAAATACAATTAATTAATGTTTTAATCAATTTAATTTGTATGGGTCGTTCGAGTTTTCGTCACAATAACCGGACGGATACTATAAGCGGCTTCGTTATAACCGGATTCTACTGTATTTCGTCTGCAAAACGAACGCTTCAAGATTTGCTTGCCTATGCGTGTGAATGTATACCAATACATACGCAAAAGACTTTTATTTTCACTGAATACGACAAAACGGTCTTGGAACAACCGAAACAAAACAGAATAGAAAAAAAGGGTTTCAGTCTGAGCGCGAGCGATCTTATTCAAGAACCTATAAAACGGTTGCTCTCTGAGTCTTTTCGTAAAGTGTCAGAGAGAGACACTTATTTGCGGACAACGAGAAACGGTCGACAGTTATTTGCAAGCTCTGTTGATAACTCTTAAAGCGCAACAATTTAATAGTAATGAAACTTTAAAAACACATGTCTTTCACACTAACATCAATCCCATTCCACCGAGGCAATAGTAGACATTCAGTCCCTTGCCGTTGCCCACAAACCCGATCTTGTTGCTGCGCCTATTGAAGGCCACATCCCACAGATTCGTGTTATTAGCCGACAGAAAGGACAGCGTGTTCTTGGTGTTGCGAGTGTCCCACAACTTGACGGTGCCATCGCAGGCACCACTTACAATAAGTCGACCATCCGGCGAGGTGGCCACCGACATCACAGACGAATCGTGTCCCTTCAGATTATGGAACATCATCCCACTGGGCAAATCAATGAGCTTTACGGTCTTGTCATCGCAGGCGGCCAAAGCACGTTTCATATTCGGTTGAAAGACCAATTTACGTAGAGGATGCTTAAAATTGCGACGCCGCAATATCTGACCAGTGGCACCATCGATCAACGAGAATCTACCGGCATAATCGGTGGCACCCAACAAACGTTCATCTCCGCTGATAGCCAAACCAAGGATATTCTCACAACGTTCCGTGTCGTAGCTGTGCAACAATTTCCCCTTCGCGGTGTCATACTTAAAGATACATCCATTGCCGGAACCAGCGTAGACAGCCTCATTGCTCTCAGCCCCAAAAGCCGTGGACCAGAAATTGCTGACCAAACGGTGACTGACTCTGGGCAAACGTACGCCAGTGTGGATATCCATCAACATTAGATTGCCATCCAAAGCGATGGCAGCAATGCAACTGCTGTCCGGACTGACGGCCACACAATGAATACCCATGCACCCAGGCAAGGGCAAAGTGTATTCATAGGGGAACACATGATCCTCTCTGGGCGATAAATGCACAATTCTCACTTGCGGTTCGATGCCGCCGGTAATAATGAATTCTTTGGCCTTTTGCCTGCCAGTCGACGGGGATCTTTCGCCTTCTTCAACTTGCTCCGGTTTAAGTAGACCCCAGGCGCAACACCAGCATTGCTGATCATAGGTTGTATCGCTTAAGTTTTTGTTTATTTCCATATTATTATTATTATTCCTTGTCATTGAATAACTAACTCTCTCTCTCTCGTTCTGTATTTATTGATTGTGTATGTGTTTGCCTTTAAGACAAGTTTGCTTAGGCCTGCCTAGATCCCCAAAAGTAAAGTTTACTAACCATCCAAACACAGAGGTGCAAAGGGGTTACAAATGACTTTCTAGGCTCGTGGCAAGCAGGCGCCAGTCGACTGAAGTCATGAGCCAGTCATGTGTTAACCTGAGCCACTTTCCTAGGCAATCGTTGCCAGTCATTTGTCAGGCTTAAAAAAGTCAATCAGATCAACTTGAATATATCTACATATATATATTGGCAAATGTATCAATATGAGCTTGAGATTAGGAAGACAGCTGCAGATGAAATGCAATCAAAGTTGAGCGTAGAGGAACTTGACAAATACATATACAGAATTTGATTAACAGTTCGAGATTTAATCGTAGTTGCAGCTTGAGAAGAATGACATTATATTATGCAAATATTAAGGAAGTTAATTTCTGTAGTTCAAGATGGGAAATTGGTAATGAAAAATGTATTAAGAATCAAAAGTGAAAACGGATTGCATCTTACAAGTGTAGCAAAGTAATTCTAACTTTCCTAAGGCACATTTAACTAGGGAACAACATAGATTATTGAAGAAAATTACACGTTTTAATTTTATAGAAAAAATAGAAAAACAAGCAAGAAAGCTACAGTGCACAGTGGTTGCGTCCATAGGCCAAAATTAAAAAAAGTCAACAACAAAAATGTACGAAAAGTAAACAAATCGTTTCTAAATTGTCCAACCTTTTTCAATGCAAACTAGATTTTTCTGGATATCTAACGGTTCTTTCTAAAAATAGAATTGAAGTTGCGAGAAGGTAGTTGTTGATGCGAGCGCATTGTAGGTGAGGGGGCACACCTCCGTTCCGCCGACCGAAAAGCACTCAAAGCTTTTTCGCTCACCAGCAATGCGCTCAATGCGTAAGAATGCACTCAAGCTCCAGTGCTCTCAGCTTCTCTCTCCCACAACTCTCCACCGCAGAGCCGAGCTTTGCAAGGGCTCGGCGCTAGATCTGCAAAATGCCGTCGGCATTTTGCCTCGCCAGTATTGATCTACTTTCGTTGACAAGCGGTCACCCCCAATAACCCCCTCTCTCTATTCGTTTTGTAACTAATAACCCGAAAGTTTAAATATATATAATAGAAAATATAAACGCGAGTGTTTTTATTTAATTTCGGGAAAGGGAAATCTGGAACCTATCTGCGCCACCACAACAGTAGTCATTTGCACAGCACAGCTTGTGCGCATCGCGAATTTTTCACAACAAAACCGAACTTTTAAGTAGTCAGTTCATTTATTACGTGTCCAAGTTTATAATATTTTTAATGGATTTTGATCATCTCTACGGGAAATATTTTTGGCCGCGGCTTCATACAAGCCCAACCACTGTGCATTGTCTGCTAAAAATAGTAATATTCTTTTTGCCAAAGTGTATTCTTAAGAAGTAGTAATTAAAAAAAAGAAATACGCTAAAAAATAATATCGACTATTTTCGATAATTAATTAAATAATATGATACAAAAACAATGTACTATTTATCGATTATTTTTTTAAATGAAAATATTTCAAATAATACGTTACAAAAACGATACGTTTTTTAATGGTTTCTTCTGGGTTGTTTTTCCTGATACTATATCCTTGAAAATTCGTAACACCAATTTGTGTGCTCAGCTACGTCATACCTATCGAGTGGCATTCAACGATTTTAAGATTTTAACGGAAATATTTCGCAAACATTTTTTACAGGAGCATGCAAAAATTGGCCAAAATTTCGAAAATCCGCCGTAACTCGGTCATTTGAAGGACGAATGGCATGTCCTTTGGCACAATGATAGCCTTTTCGGACACAAACCGAATGGCATACTTAAAAGGACGAATATCCTTCCATGAGTCAAGTTACAAGGACATTTTTGTAAACAGAAAATAGTTTATATCTCGTCCATATCCTGTCGGATCCTTGCAAGTGCTATGTCAAATGAAGCAGCTTTATGAACACTATAATCCTGCCAAAGGACTTCCGAATCGTCCTAGTAGTTGACGTTGATCCTCCGTTATGTGTTTTTCGCACATTTTCCACGGTCCTCAGACTGCAAATTTTGAGCAGTTGGATTCGTCGATGACCCCATGATTTTTTGATGCCAATTGTTAGTGTTGGCTCTCGGGATTCTTGCAGCACGAGTCCTTTTAAATTGGACCAGGATATGGCCGATATATAGCTAATTTTCGAAAAAGGACATTCGTTTTTCACCCAAAGCTTGTTCAAATCTTTAAGGATCTCGCCGGGACATACGCCTTCTTACACAGGACTTCTAGCACAATCGAGTGGCATTCAAGGATATCGCTAAGGAGGTGAGATATCCAAGAGAGTTCGAGCATACTAAAAACGACGAATATCCTGTGAGCAAAACAGTTTCATGGACATTCTCGTATACAAACAAAGAATTAAAATATATCTCGGCTATATCCTGTTTGATTCTTTCAAGTTTTCTCTTGAAGTACACTTCAAAAAGGACATTCCATCGTTATAAATACATGGTTTATATCGTCACAATATAATATTCTCTATATTTTTGTTGTCGTTTTCTTCTGTGCTCTCGAATATAATATAATAAATTTATATATAGTATGTAGATTTGTATAAATTAGGGGAAAAAAAATACATATGATTAATAAGTATATTAATTGGTGTGTGTATTGCAAACTCGTCGTCGAATACAAAAGACTCATCATACTGAATATGTTTGGCACATTTGGTTGATACTATTCTTTTGAACAGCGTGAAACAATGGCGTGCTGCGAATAACGCCCGATAATTCCTTTGAGTTTTTGCTTTGGTGATAGTTTCTACTTGGCATCGGCGACAGCGGTTCTCCCCAGAACTTGAGCAATGCGAATATCTTAAAGTACGCCACCCTAAAAAAGGAAAATGTCATTCGATTAATTATATACGATTGTAAAAGTAAAAAGACAAGGCTGCGAAACTTGAGTCTCAAATATAAGAAATTGATTAACACTTTCGGTTTACAACTGATTCAAGTTTTGCAGTCCTGCTAAAAATAATCAAGTGGAGTGCCTCACCTGTAATTGCGATTGCTGGCTGCATAGATAATCGGATTGATGACACTGGACGCCCAGGCCATCACAGAGGCAATGATATGCAGCCAAGGATAATTGGTTTTGCGCTCATCGTCCACCACATTGGCCAGCATCAGCGGCAGGAAGCAGATGAGAAAGCACAAAAATATGGTGACCATCATCACAGTGAGGCGATTATCCTCTCTCGCCTTCCTTGTGCTCGTTGTCGTCACATACGAGCCGGATGCTGATGCATTCTTTGCACCGCCGGCAGCGCCAATTTGGAAATTATCATGACTGCGTATCTTCTTCTTCTGATGCAGCACAGTTATGTAAATGCAGGAGTATGAAATGATGATGACCAAACATGGCAGCAGAAAACCAATGAGGAATAGCGTTTTCTTAATCGATTTGCCATCCTTTTTGAGTATTGTGCAGGAGAAGGTCGCCTCGTCCAGTCCCATTTCGCCCCAAATGCCCAAAATCGGAGGTAGCTGAAAGCATTTAAGGATTAATGCACAGTTTCTAATTTGTTGATCGATAGTAAGTAGTGATGCACAATCGATAGTTTCGATATATTACAAATAACTTATATTTTTTGCCCATTAAAAATCTCTTTTTGATTTGCATACCATAAACTTTGAGTATAAACAAAAGCAACTGAACAACATTATTGACAATCGAAAAACATCGATAGTACATATATCGATAACTTTGCATCACTAATCACTAAACGAAAGACCATCTTACCAGTAGCAGGAAGGAAACGGCCCAGACGAACAACAGCTGCAGCGTCGTGTACTTGGGCCTGTAGATCTGTGAGTATCTGCTGTGACAAGCGATGAGTATGTACCTGAGTAAAGATTTGATTAGTTGTGTAATCGAATTAATCATTTTAAATGTACTCTGCTACCTATTGAGTGTAATGCCCACCATACTGAGCAGCGAGACGGCGACATTGCCATAGAAGATCACTGGAAATATCTTGCACAAAGTGCTGCCGAAAGTCCAGCTCTAAACAATAAAATAGCATTATTAAAATTCAAAAATCATTCAAAATATATTAGTGTTCTACCTCCTGAAAGAATCGAACGGCTGTCAGTGGCAGGCTGAAGGAGCAGAAGAGCAGATCCGATATACTGAGCGAGATGACAAACGCTGTCGTCGCATGTTCGCGTATCGTTGGACTTTTGAGCAGCGCCAGAAGCGTAATTAGATTTCCTGCAATCATCCAAATGTTGTATTACAGTAGGGGATTTCTATGTGGATCGAGGGGCATTAGTCGAGAGATACTCGTACTTACCGAATACGCCGATGGTCACAAAGACACAGGCACAAATGGCAGCGAAAAGCGTTGCGGAATGCGGGTATATAGACTGTGTGGGAACGTCCATGCTGCAAAAGATTTAATTCAATTCAGTTATTGGTATAAGAATATTTTCATTTCTATAAACGATTTTATTCTAATAAGATGAAATCATTTCAAAAGTGTGTGGCTAATTTAAATTAATAATTTTTTCATTTATATAAAGCAATATAAAAAGATCTTTATTCAACACTAATTATAATGCATTAACGATCCTATTATATTAATAAATTAGTATATTATCACGTTGTAAAATAATGATTTTATTTGAATAAGATTAAATTATTTCGAAAGTGTGAGGGTAATGTATATTTATATTTTTTTAAACGGAAAATATATAAAACAATAATCCCATTTTAGATCTTTATTCAACACCAAATTAAATAATTTAATGATCCTATTATATTTATAAATTGGTTTTCAATAAATTAGAATGTTATCATGATTTTATTTTAATAAGATTAAATAATTTTAAAAATGTGTGAGTAATTTATATTTATACTTTATTTAATTTATATAAAGCAATTAATTTAAAGACGGGAAAAATATGAATCAAAAGTCCCAAAAGTATAATGAATTAATGATCATATTATATGTGGAATGAATATTCCATAATTATATTAAATTAATGATCATATTGTATTTCGAATGAAAATTACATAATTATAATGAATTAATGGTCAATTTAAATTTGGAATTTCATAATATAATGTATTAATGGTCATCTCGAATGATAATGAAAATTTATTAATTACAATCATATTATATTTGGAATGATTACGTTTAAATAGAAACTTCATTTACTCAATATCAATAGATTATAAATTAGTGTTCAATAAATTATAATACTATCACCATTTGACATTTTCGAATAAGAAACTTAATTGATAATGGCTCGTCGTGCACTTTTATCCGTTATATTCCCGTTACATTCCAATCTGCTGTAAACTATCCGTTCTTAGCAACTCTCCACATCTAAAACCAACAATTTGCATCGCTTCTAACTAATCTAAACTTTCTATATTTGTTATATATGTATTTTAAACTACTTGAAGATTGTGAGCTGAATAACTCTCATATCGTTTAAGTTGACCTTCAATTGCATTTGTTCTAGTTTAATCACAATTCATTTATAGAATGTGCATTGCTTAGGTTCAAATCATGGATTAGTATTATTTCATTTAGTCAGATTCTACATATTTTCTGAGAAAAATGTCGAATCATTTATCTATGGTTTAAAAAAGTACGATTATGAATTAACCCGCGTTTGTGGGAATCAGAAATTTTCCAAACTTTTAATTGACCGTAAAAAAACCATTTATAATTCCCGTAAACCGTTATGAAAATTCCCGATTTAATTATAAAGTTCTTATTTTAATTCTGATCGATTTGCATTTTGAGTTCGAAACAAGTTTATTGAATTTTTTTTAACTTCCGTTTTTCCACAAATCACTGACGACACACTTTTTACTTTCATTATGCAAAGTAATCGTTTTTTAAGTCGAAATTCATATTAGTAATCCTGGAACCGGAAATTTCTTCCTTTGTTTACAGTTGTGTCATTGCGTTTTCCCCCGAATTTGTTCTTAAATTGTGTGTTATCATTGTGTGCCATTTCGTATTTCGTGCTATCAGCAGATGTTTTTCAATGCATTTTCTCTCTCTCGTATACAATTTTATGGTCAATTCGAAAAACAGCCGAAGATAAGCGGGGAAAAAGGTCAGCGCTGAGTTAAGGGACGTGATCAACCCACCTTATAGACGCGAGATAGAGATTGTGACTACAACTTGATTTAAGACGAAGCGAATCCAATCGATAAGTGCAGTCAGTAGAACTCGTAAATTTTCTTGTCTTTTTTTTTTTTTGTTCTTTTATGTTTCTAATACATGTTGAGTGATGGAGCTTGGAACCGAACTTTGCGACGCGCCGCTCAATATCGAAATGTTGCAACCACAAAAAAATATCATCGCAGAGCAATGAAAAATTTCAATTAAGCTCTGTTTGTTTTTTCGTTGCGTTGCGTTGCGTTTGAGTTGACTTCAGTTTCAGTTTCAGTTTTATGTTCAGTTTTATACCCTAACCAAGTTCGAGGGCGGCCTCGTCGAGTTCTTGAGCTGTTAAGTTGCACTCAACTATTGGAACTCGACTAATAACGTAGCTACGAAGCTGAAATTTGGCATAGTTGATTCTTACAAAGAAATATGGTTGTATATATTGAGATAGTTTGATATATGACCATATAAATGAATTATAAAATATTATTATTGATTATCAAAATGAATTTATCGTATTTATGCTTCAAAAAATAATTATTATAGTTCCACTATATTGTCAAATTTGTGAAAAACAAAGTTCAAATATTCGAAAATTATTCCTTATAATAAATCGGGTTACAATTTTGTACCCCAGAATATAATACGATGTTCCAAATTATAATTAAATTTAAGAATATTACAATAGAAAATAAAAACATTAATTGTATTGTACTTAATAATAATAAACAACACGCATTCTGAAGCAAGCATTTCTTGCACAAATTTCTTTGAGTGTCACTTTAACATTCCACTTTCTTTGATAGAGTATTTAAAGTTCGGCGTGTCAAATGCACTCGCTCCTCTTACATTTTAATTCTTGTTGCTTTTTTTTCAGTTTCAGTTGCTGTTGCTTCTTGTTGTTGTTGTTGTTGCTGTTGTATGTGACAGTTTCATTCTCTGCGTTTTATCCACGCAGATAACAACAACAACAAGAACAAGAACAACAAGAGCAAGAAGAACAAGAGAGCTGGCAGGTCGCAGAGCAACGTGAAATGTTTTGCATACACACAATTTCATTTATTTAATGCTTTTTGCTTTTTATTTGTATTTGGATCGGTTAAATTGAAAAGCGCCTTGTTACGCATTTAACGCCGTTTCCGGTGACTCTGCAACAACAAATGGGTTCTTGCAACAGCCCCCGCACCACACACACACACACACACACCGACACACACATACACACGCACACTCACAGACACTTATGCACTCCCCTCCTGCGCAACAGTTTTCCGTATGAGTTTTTAGGCTCTGTTTGGTTTCGGGGTAAAACGCGGCCCGCTTTCATGCATGATCAACATGTGTGTGTTTGTGTGTGTGTTTGTGCTCTTCTTCTTCTTCTGATTCTGCTTCTTCTTCAACTACTTCTTGTTGCTCTTCTATCTTTGCTTTGCTGCTTTCGGCTTTCGACTTTCGGCATTGGGGAGGGAATGACACAAAAATTAAATGAAATCTGAATATGCATGTCTCACTCTTTCCCCTCCTCCACTACCCTCCCCCAATCTAGCTCTCCTTCTCTGTCACACTGTTTCTCATACCTCCCCCTCCCCTCTCCTCTTCAGTCGTGTAACTAATGGGGGGGACCACAGTGATATTAGAGATAAGCAGTCTCATTTATGCTTGGATACAAATACATACATACTTATGCTTGTGTGTGTGTATGTGTGTGTATCGCCATAAAGCAGAACATTCCCTTTTTAACAGAGGGTCAGGATTGTGAGCATATATCGCACTGACTTTAAATGCTTCCCATAAAGTCTTTTTGGGGTGCTCAATCAAACGAGGGGAGCTTAATAAGAAAGCGAAACTGCGTACAATCTTCAATAGAACAACTAAAAAACAAATTCGAAAATTACACACATTTTAACAAATGTCCGTTTTAATGAATTTTGTTAAATAATAATTCAAATAGAGTTTTCCCAACCTTCAACAAATGCGCTAAATATCTCACAATTAGCAACAAATTTAATTAGTTTTTAATTTAAATTCCTTCTGATCATTTTTTTTTACATGTAGTAGAGATCCGTATATTTCATATACTTTTATAAAAAATCGATTTAAATCGAAATTTGCAATCAGAAGTTTAATACTGTGCCTTCGAATTGTTCGAACTACCCTCGCCTATTGATGATATTCTTTCTGAAAATACACATTTCACATACGTTTAATGTTTACACGCTGTCGTCGTTGTCTTATCTGCAATATCTTTATTCAATTGAGAGTCTTGAATTTGAATTCGACTTGAGCAATCAATCAATACACAAAAGTCGCTGAGCTTATTAAATAAAGCCTCGCCTCGCCTCGACTCAAGTTATGTCAAGGGAAAATGCAACTTTCGTGGCATCAGCATTATCATTTTCTTTGCTTTTCACATATTTTGTGTCAAGTTAAAAATGAAAGAAAGTCATGACTAGCAGATTCTCATTAACAGTAAAACATGCAGTTCTTTTCTGCACTGCTTACCGGTGCGTGCAAAAAACCAAACACTGACACTGCTTGCAAGAAGTGCGTACGCAATGCATTACATTTTGGGCAGGTGCAATTAATTGACTTGTATATATTTCAATGAAAATATGCTAGACCTTAACATACCCGGCTTTGTTAGGCAGACCTTAACACTGCCAACTGCGCGTGCTGACTAATCGAAAAATCGAAAATGCTTAATTAACACATTCGCTCGATCGAGCTGATTGGCGTTTAGCGCGGTAATAATAATTATTAGCATTATAATATTATTTTCTTTTATAATTTCTTAATGTGTATGCATAACTCGACCGGAACAACTAAACACAGCGCCCAGCGTTGGGGTTTTTTCTTACACATCATGAATGAGTCGAGCTTTTGCATTGCATTCGTGCGTCGTCGTAAGACAAAAGCTGTTTCCGTGTATGGGCAGATGAATCATCAGCTGTGCTGCTGCTGCCGTTTGGTCAAAGCCAGCGTCAGAGCTCAGGTCAAAACAAACACAAACAAAAAAAAAAAAAAACGAAAAGATGATGCATACTCTTATAGCTGATAGCTATGAAACTCCAATGCAAGAACAATGCAGTCGATGCAGACGATAAAAACAAAAGTAAATAAGCAAAAAAAAAAACTATATATTTGAAAAGGAAACGAAAATGCGAGGAGAGGCAACAAAACTGAAGCGAAGCGAAGATGAATGTGTGTAAATTCGTTTTGGATGTTGGAGTACATCTGTATGTGAATGTGTGTATGATAAAAGTCGCTTACGCATGTGTGTGTGACAATTTCTGCATGCGTATGTGTGTGTGTGTTGTATTAGCTGCTGCTGCTGTGGCGGCTGCTGCTGACGGAATGAGTGAGAGAGACAGAGAGGGGAGGGTGGAAAACGTCAATCGGACAATCGAATTGAATGCAGCAGGCAAACAGCCGTTTGTTCTTTATCATACAAACAACAACAACAACAGCAGCAACAACAACTGTATGCGCAATGTTTCAAATTATATTTTGAAGCCACATATGCACACACACCAACAAACATAAGCCCCACACTCATACTCTCAAACACACACACGCACACATTGAAAGCCATGATGTTACATTGTATTATTATTATTAACCAACTGGTTTCATTTGTTGCTTACCCGTTTTTTGATCAACTGCAGACGGTGAAGATAGTACAATTTGGGAATTCTAGATGGCGCCACTAAACTAAACACTATGGAATTGCGTGAATTGTAATTGTAATTGCATTTTGATATGCTTCACGTTTTACTTTTGTTTGCACTTCTTCACATACACGGCTCAAACTAACACGCAAACATACACACACGCACGCACACAGCAAATTGTTTAAATGTTATTCGAAATTGGTAGCAAACTTGTCGTACGCAGGCGGACTAGACATTGTGTCGTAGTTGTTGTTGATGTTGCTGAAGACTCGATTCGGCTGTGGAGATCAATGTTACGTCGTGTTTGCGCTAATAACAAAAACAAATAACGTTTGTCAACAACAAAAACATGAGCGAAATTTTAAAATTGAGTTAGTCAATTGCATGGCAGAAAGAAGGGCAGAAAGATTGGGAAAATACACGTCCGAATCTGGCGGCGAAACAACAACAAATGATCATTCATTTCAGAAGAAGTAAGAGGCGGAGAAGCATCGATAGCACTATCGATGCATCGATTTCTATACAATTTTGTAATCATCGATTTTTGTATGGGAAACATCAATGTTATTTGCAGCCCCCTAATAAACATTAATTTATTATTGAATAAATTACTTATCTATATAAATCCCTAAAGAACATAATTTATGGAAGATGTAAATATAATATATAATCGAAATGGACCTATGACTTGACATTGGCTCAATGTTAATGTTAATGTTGAGCCGCTGCTGTTCCCAAATGACACTGTTAACCCTATAAGAACGATCAAGGGTGACCATATCCGCGTAAGCGCAGCTGCTCGTAGGTGTTTACAGTGCCATTTTGAGTAAGGTGTGAAATTTATTGTAACGGCTGGAAATTGTCTCGAAATAGAGTTTATGGTCACACCGCAAAACAGTCGTTAAGGAAAACCGCATTTTAAAAAATCACTACAATACAATGTGCAAAAATTAAATAATTAATGTTGGAAAGGTTTTAAAAGCAGCAATGGATCAATTTTACTCCACCTATATTAAAAACAAAACTTAGCTTAACAATTTAATTATACACACGCCTATGCACTCGTTAAAAGAAATAGACCATTAACAACCAGCATGACGGAAAAGGAAATTTGAAGCTTGCACGAACTGAACTTGAAACTTCTTTACGACTTGTTAATGGCCGTCGATTTGCATAAGTCTTTATTATATTGTTATAGATTGTCTAGCAAGTGGAAAAAAGTAAAAAGCACAAATTACAAATGTTATCCATTATTCAAATCAGCCGCACACTACAATTGAAACCTGTTGTTGGTTATCCTCCACATCCTGTGGACGTAACAAGTTTTCTCGTCTCTGACACCAAATGCGCGAGATAAATGTGGTGCAAAAGAGCGGGACAGATATAGGGGGAGTGAGAAAAGAGATCAATTACTTTAAAGTCTGCGTCACTTTTGATTTCAAAAATAAAATGCGGTTAAGCAACAAGGAAAATGAAACGTTGCTGTTGCTTCACTTTTCTTTTCCTTTTCTATGTTGTTAGTCTGCCCCACAATAAATGAAATATTTTAATAACTCAGCTTTTATATTTTTATTACCATTATTATTGTTATACGTCGGTTGTCAGGAAATATGTAAAATTAACCCTGGCTGTTACACACATACTATCTTAATTAACACTTGTGTGCGTGAGTGTGTGTTTATAGGACAGTGTGCATGTGCATGTGCATGTGTATGTGTGTGTTTATTCAAACACGTTTCGTCTAATCGCACCAATTAAAAGTTGATGAAACTAGTTGCTTGGTAGCTGGTGATCCGTTTACTGCAGCCGAGTTGAATAAACAGGCAAAGGCATCCGCATCCCAGCTCAGTCAATATGTGAGCATTATTTATGCGACCAGCAAGAAACGAAAAAGTGAAACCCGGAATCCTATTTAACGACCTACTACACTTTGCTATGAACTGCTTGCTTGCACTACTGCACTGCACTCACCGACGATACACACACACGCACATACTGCTTGCACGCACACATAGCTAACGACATAAGTAGCTAATTAGTTAATTTACCGGATTATTGAGTGCACAGTTAGCTAATCCAGACTGCATACTTTATGTTGCAAATCTGATAACAACATTGCTAAAATCAACACAACACACACGCCCGTCTATTTTCGCACTCACTTAGTAATTACTTTCAATTTTTATGCATTTGTTTACGAGCTCAACTCGCTTAACATTTTCCACTTTGCCGTCCATTATTTATAATAATATCAATTTTGATGTTGTCATGCACCCACAAATCGCCACGGTCCACTGCGGGATACTTGGTGAAATGTATAGAAATAAAAATAAAATCAACTAACTTGTCAAATTCGATACATGTGTTGTCGTTGTTGCTGTTGATGTTATGTTTTTCTTTTGCTGGAAAGTTGGCAAGGATCAGAAAAGCAGTTGAACTGCTTCAAAAATGCACCATGTCAAAATGCCGCCGGCGTTGTGGGCGTGCGCAAGCTCGTCTATATAATATCCGCATTCAATGGTTTCCTGCATTTTTTGCGTTATTTTCTTTTTTATACATATGTATGCGATTTCACTTGTAACGTAATTGCTTTCAGGTATTATGTTAGAACAGTGTTATATTTTAATTTGCAGCACATTTTCATTATTTCGCTTTTTGCTTAGCTGACTTCTTTTGATGCGACTGAAAAACACTAGAATGTGTTTGTAGTGATCTGGCAAGGCGATTTTGCACTGCGCAGTGTGTCCACACCTAAGAAATGTAATTGATCGCAGCCTAATTAATTAGCATTTTATTTAAATCTCTTATAAGGCACAATAAAATTCCTGTTTATCAGTAATTAAGCTGTTTTTGCCCCAAGTTTTGCCTAACATATTTATGAGTTTCGAATAAGAGAATCACTAGAACCTTTTTGCAAGGATCTGGCAAGACCATTGTAAATTGCTTGTAACGGGATCGTCAATCTCAATGGCACATTAACAATGCCCAATTTAAATTGATTGCAGTTAGATTTGTGCAGTGTCATTAGGTCAATTAAATACGCATTAAGACGGTAAGATTGACGCTGTCAATTAGGATTTGCTGTGATATCCATCAATCCTGGCATAATGTGGACGCTAAGCACCCAACAATCTGCATGCAGTCATGTCGCCAACGTTCAAGCGAATAAATCGCCCGACAAATGAACCGCTGCATCGACGGCATCGCCTTCGCCGTCGCCGCCAGCTGCTGTTGGTGAAGCAAGTGCAACATCAACATGGGGCAAGTTGGCTCGAGCCACAAATGCAGCGAGGTAAATGAAACCGCCCACAGTCGCTCCCTATTTGACAAAAATAATTTTTTTTTTCTTTGATTTTTGCCTTTTTGCAGCAGCTGCTACGCAACGACGCCATCTTTTTTTGCACAACGGCGGCTTTCATGAGGCGATTGCGCCAGGTGAGCATCTGTTTTGGAAAATGCGGCTCCCGTTATGATTAACCAATTTAACCAATTTTATCATTCCACCATTCCCCATTCAACATTCCACATTTTCCAACTCCCAATTCCAATCAAAGTGCTCGTTATAGCCCAATGCTTCAGTCTAATGCCCGTATGCGGCATTTATGCTGCAACTGCGCAGGGATTGCGCTTCAGCTGGCGTAGCTGGCGCACCTGGTACAGTGTGGTCTGCATTTGCAGCCTCAGCGTGGACACGATCTTCACCATTAATATGACGGCACACAGTCTGCTCGATGTGCGTAATGTAGGTGAGTACCGTAGTTGGAAAGAGATAGCTAGACTCTGTCATTATGGCCGCCATTTTGTGAAGGTAATGCAAAATAATTCAAGTTTTAGAAAACTCTATCACTTTTGAAAGGAATACAGTTCAAGGTGGTCATAGTAATTAGCTAATTTGTACATTGACGTAAAAATAATTGATATAATAACAACAAGTAAGAAAGCTACAGTCAAGTGTACTCGACTGTGAGATACCCGCTACCCATTTTGAATAAAAGCAATATATTTTGCGGTATTTTTCTCAAAATATACCGAATATGCTGCAAAAATACTAAAAATATACCAAATGGTATGTTTGGTATATCGGTATAGTACACCATTCAAAATATACCATAGACTGCACAATATACCAGATTGTCAGCCAAAGCAACTAAGACCCCTAGTAAGAAGGCGTTTTTGCCCATACAAAAGTATTTATTTAATAACTTCCACAATTTTTATCTCATCGCAACCAAATTTTCAGGAATCATAACTACTATAGTTATTATTGTATATACCAAAACTCTAGTTCGGAGATGCCTCCTTCTACCTGTTACATACATTTCCTGCCGGCACAAAGTTATAATACCCTTCTACCCTATGGGTAGCGGGTATAAAAATTACAACTTTCTAGCGAAACTTTCTGCATATTTGAGTATTAAACTCACCCTTTTCCTTTGCAGAACCCATAATATTCCATGTGTGCAATCTGCTGGGCTTTTGCGTCTTCCTTCAACTGGCGAGAAAGTGGCCATCGTTAATGCGTCATTGGGCTGCCGTGGAGCAACATTTGCCGCGCCATCAGAACTGGAAACAACGCGAGCAACTCGCCCGGCATATTCACCATGTCGCTATGCTGCTGCTGTCGCTTTCCTTGAGTATGCTAATTAGTTTAATAAAGCAGTTACTAAAGCTTCCGTTTTTCCTTTGCAGTGGAGCATCTGCTTAGCATCATTGCCTTTGTGTATCATGATTTGTGTCCGTCTCGCAGGGATCCCATCGATTCGTATTTGTTTGCCACTGGACCGCAGCTCTTCCATTTGTTTGCCTACTCCAACTGGTTGGGTTGGCTGGGCAAGCTGCAGAATGTGCTGCTCACGTTCAGCTGGAGCTACATGGATATATTCCTCATGCTGCTGGGCATTGGTCTAAATCATTTACTCACTCGACTCACGTGCCATCTGCAGCATGCCGTACAACAGGTGAATGAATGCGGATCACTTGCTCACGCCGTCCATTTGCTATGCACTGCACAATCTCCACAATCTCTATCGACAACTACAATTGCGACTTGTTTTTTGCAGCCCATGCCTGAGGAATTTTGGACGCACACACGCAAACGTTATCGCGCCATTGTGGAGCTCATCTATGAGGTGGACGACGCCGTCTCGGTCCTCATCATAGTCTCCTTTGGCAGCAATTTGTATTTTGTCTGCCTGCAGCTGCTCAAGAGCATAAAGTGAGTAATAAATGGAGACAGACAAATAGCAGATAGATATTATATTAAATTGATTGTCAATGCGTTGAGTAATTGCTTTCAATTTTAATGTCTTTTTCTGGCATAATGTAAATAATAGTATTTTCAGCTCGATTTTTGAAAGGATTTCAGCATGTATTCAGTATTAATATATACTATTTTTGCTAAAGCTGATTTTGCATAAACTTAGCAGTATACCAAAAACCAAATTCACATTCAAATACAAAAGTAAAACTGAACTTGAAAAGACAACATTACAAAAAAAATAAACTATGCTAAATGTTAGAATTCAATTCTATAATAATATATAAATCTGCAAAGAGGAAAATGTTAATACAAAACAAAAAAGCAAAATTGAAATCTATAATAATACAATAAAATAACAAAGTAGAAATTAAACCGAAAAGAACTCAAAATATATATCCAAAAATAATGAAGGTACAAATTCAAATATATATTACAAATTTTATTGAAATGTGATAAATTATATGACATAAAAAAAAAAACATTTTAAAATTGAAATCTATAACATTATCTTAAAATTTAAAAGTATAAAGCAAATTAAAAAACAGAAAATATTAGAATAATACTAATTGAATATCAAATATTTAACACATTTAAATTAAAAAATATAACGCGTATTGAAAAGATATAAAATGCAAGTCAACATCAAATAAAATGTATTATACTACAATATAATTTAGTAAATAGGGTTATAGTTAGTTAAATAGTTGTGAATATTTACCTGAAACTCTTTAATTATTTTCTTTCCAATATATAAACCAATAACCTCCTTTTCATTTGCTCTTTCAGCACGATGCAATCGACAGTGCACGCGTTTTACTTTTACTTCTCGCTATCGTTTCTGATAGGCCGCTCCACAGCCGTGCTGCTCTTTGTGTCCTCGGTGAATGATGCGGCACGTGATCCGCTGTTGCAACTTCTGCGGCAAGTGCCACACGCCGGCTACAGCGATGAAGTGTCGAGGTTGGCCAGCGAATTGTCAGCGGACAATGTGTCGCTGAGTGGCCTCAAATTCTTCAGCATTACCAGGAAGCTATTTCTGACGGTGAATGAATGAATGATTGATTGATTGATTTGTGGTGGCAACGACAACTGAGTTTCTGTTTTTCATGTTTCACGTTTTTTTGACAGGTCGCGGGCAGCATTGTTACCTATGAGCTGGTGCTCATACAGTTTCACGAGGATAAGAAATCATGGGACTGCCACACGCAGCAGTCGCTTAACTGAAAATTGTAAATGAAAATATTTGGAGGAAAATGGTAATCCGAAAAAACGAAAAACGAAATTGAAACCCAAAGAGACAAACACACAAACAAACTCAAAGCACTTAATCAAGAAATTTTACACTGCACAACACACAAAACACATTTTGTCCAGTTGTCGCTGGTGGGGAGTGAACCAGTTTTCTTGAGTGATGCAATGCGGCCTTAAATGGTGCAGCAGCAGCAGCAGCAGTTGAAGCAGCAGCAGCCATCGATGTTGTGTGCGCCTTCCTAATCATTTGAACCAGTTGACCAAATGCCAATGCCAGGCTAGGCAAAGCAAAGCAAAGCCAGCCAGCCTGCCTGCCTGCTTGGCTAGCCTGCCACTTCCTGTCGACTGTAACCCAATTCGAATCCGGCCAGCTGCGCCAGCATCACCAGCAGCAACAGCAAGCAGCAGCATATATAAGACAGCGGGTCGGCCTACTTGACGCGCAGACAAGCAACGTGCATCCAACTCGCAACAAGCAAGCAAAAGCAAAACCATCAACCATCATGATTAGCAGCAATCGCTCTTCAACCTTAACGCTCTTCGCTATCTTCGCCTTCGGCTGCAGCCTGAGCCTGGCCAGCGCTCAGTACTTCTATCCCGGCGCGGGACGTGCCCAGCGTTCGCTGTTCAGCTCGGGGCCACCAAGTGGCTGGCACGGCGGCTGGAGCTCTCCGCCCAGCTTTGAGCTGCCGCCGCGCTCCAATCACATCACCAAGGACGAAGTGTTGGCGCTGCTCGCCGCCTGGAAGGCAGCCGAGGCCAAACCGAAACCAACGCCAGCACCAGCTCCGGCACCCGCTCCCGAACCGGAGCCAGAGCCCGAGCCGGAGCCCGAACCCGAGCCGGAACCAGAGCCGGAGCCCGAACCAGCTCCAGCCCCGGCCCCGGCGCCAGCTCCCGCTCCAGCACCTGAAGCACCCGCTGGACCGCCACCCGGTGTGCCGCTAACGGTGTCGCTGCCCGCCTTTGTGCCCATCCAGCTGTCCGCGATGTACACGGCACCGGTGCCCGTTGCTGGCGCTGGCCTGGGTAACTTTGGCTTTGGCTTTGCCGGCGCTGGAGCCATTGGCGGCGGTGCTGGCGGTGGTGGTGCTGCTGCCGCTGGTGCTGCAGCTGCTGCTGGCGGTGGCGGTGCAGCCGGAGGAGGTGGTGGAGCTGTAGCTGGAGCTGCTGCCGGTGCAGCTGCAGGTGGCGATATTAGTCGCATCTCGCGTCCATTTGGTACACGCCGCAGCAATGCCAACATTCGTTTCCCCATCGCCAATCCAAGGAGCTACGCTTCGGCCAACTATGTGGCACCTCGTCCACGTTACTATCGCACCATCCTCTCGGAGACCGCGCAGCCAATGCGGTGAGTTTTCCCACACGCGATTGCTCGCTCGCGCATTAATCTGCTGTTATCTAATCTTGTTTACCGAATAATGTTGTCTAACGATTTCCTGTTTTCATGTTTCGTGTTGCTGCTGCTCAGCTTGGATGCCTTGCCGCCTGCTCCGTTCCTGGGAAATCCAATTCAGTTTGTGCCCAGCAATTGGAATTAAGCGCTCAGCGATTGAGAACAGCTCCAAAAAGAGAGACATCTAAATAATGACTTATTATATATACCAGATATATATATATATAAATACTCTGACTGCAATCTTACTCTATATACTTTAAACTATATGCTACTCATTTATATATACTTTACTATATATATACTTAACTGTAAATAGCTCAATGTCTAACAAATCACATTCTTATTGTTATTGTAATTCAATAGTTTTTGTTTTTTTTTTTTTTAAATGTTTGTTGCAAGTGAAATATGAATAAAAATAATACTAAAGATCAACCCCAAAAATCTTACACTGTTTTTAAATCTTTTACTGGATATGAAGTTCAAGTTTATCTCTTGATAAATCTAAAGATAAGTTTATATCTTTGAATCATATTATTAAATATATTATTTAATCTTTTATTATATTTGAGTCCTCCCTCAATTATTTTCTTCATCCTAGATTATATCGTTTTCATTTGATGACTTTTAAAAACTTGTCGCCTATATAATCTTTGAATATCTTAAATATACTTTATGCCTTGGCCTATTGTCATGAACTTTCTACAATAAAAACATCGAGAAGCAAGTAATAAATCAAATTTGAGGAATTCCAAGCTGTTCCTTTTTCTATTATGTATTAAAACTCTAATTATTTTTTAAATATTATTGAATTCATCTGTCGAAATCGTTATTTAAACGATAAATCAGTTCTTAAACTTTATTTTCAACTCCCCCATAATGCGCTTTAAAGCTTCATCAAAGCTCTGTCCTTATTTTCTTAATGCCAGTAATGTTACGCATACGCCCCATACACCAAACGATCTGATTAAAAAGTGCAGTTGACTTGATTTGCATCTACAAATCGTGGACACGCTGCAATCGTAAATGGCTGAAATTCCACCTGAGGCCTTGTTGACATATCCAAGCGTGGCCAACAACACATCACGTACTTGCCACGCCCATAAATGTCTCAATTAATCAATGCACTCCACTGGGACTCATATCTATACACGCGTATCTAGGTATCAGCCCAGTTTGCATGGAGAAATTCAAACCTCGCCCCAAAGCATTTATGGCGACAGGCGCAAAATTTCCAACAACGGCGATAAATGGATAAATGCATAAAGTCAAAAACAAAAAACAAACTCTGCCCAAATGCGTGCAATTGAAGCTATTAGGAAAATGAGAAAAAAGATGAAAAAACACCAAGTAAGAAAGCCAAAGTCGAGTGTGTCCGACTGTGAGATACCCGCTACCTAGTTTGAATGAATGCAAAACAGAGCGGTATTATAATATACCAAATGAATGTACCACAAAATACTTAAACTATACCAAAGACTATATTTGGTATATTGATATAATACTACATTCAAAGCAAAGCAGTGCGGTATTATTCTTATAACCGCATAAATTTTAAAATATATCAAGAGCTGTACTTGGTATATTGATATACTACTACATTGAAAATATACCATAGAATATAAAATTTAACAGATTGTATGCTTTTCTCCTTCTTGAATGAGAACAAAACAAAGCGATATTATTATTACAATATACCAAATTATTAAACCGCAAAAGTATTTAAATAAACCGAAGGCTTTATTTGGTATATTGATATAATACTACAATGAAAGTATACCATTGAGTACAAAATATACCAGATTGTAAATTTTTGCCACTTTAAATAAATTTAAGTCAAAGCATAACCGAATGGTATAATTGTTATTTAGATATACTACTATATTTAAAATATACTGAAGAGTACACAATATACCATATTGTAAATTTTACCCATACAAAAGAATTTCTTAAAAGCTCAAGTGCGGTCGAAGAGAATTGTATCTCTAGCTAGCTAAAGTCTCTGAGATCTAGGTGTTTATACGGACAGACAGATAAGATTATGTATATCGTTTCGTTTGCTTACACTGATTAAGAATATATATACTTTATAGGATCGGAGATGCCTTCTTTTGCCTCTTCCACACAAATCTATAATACCCTTCTATCCTATGGGTAGCAGGTGGAAAAAGTAAAAAACATATTAGTTATTTTTACACAGCATCTCTGATGCAATGAATCAACGGGCAACGACATCAACAGGGACTTGCTGTGTAGTGCCCAGTTCCATTTGAACTGGTTTTTGCGGCCCCTTCGGTGCTGTGAATGCATCGTCGAGGACGATGCGCTCCGATCAGCCCATAAAAAAAGGTGGGACAACGCTTGCCCATTTTATGCTTTGAATTTACGACACACTCAGCTACACTATGCAACAAGTTTGGCTTAACAAATAAATTTGATAGACATACTAAATTTATATTAAAAGCAATATTTGTGCACTTTAACTATTATAAAATATTTCAATATGTATAATAAATTTCAGCTGCATGACTAGAAGATTGACTAAGCTTTGTGTCTCGTAAGTCAATTTTTCAGAGTACTTAAGTAAAGTTACAAAGCTTTTAGTGTCAAGTGTTAACACGCTTTAGAAAGAATTGAAGTTTGGCAGCCTTAAAACTTTTAGTACAAGTGTCAACAACTTTACAATGAAATGAAGATTCACAGTTTAAAAATCAACTTTTGAAAAGCACTTGCAACAAAATGGAAAATAGTTCAAGAAGCAAGTCAACACGCTTGAACAACTATTTTTAAATAAAGTTCAATGAGTTATAAAGTGTAGTGTAAACTCTGTAAATGAATTTGCAAATTTAGGTCAAGTTTTACAATAAACATTTAGAGGGTTTATTTAATAGTTAATTGTGATATTAAGGCTCTCAATATAAAATATGGAGCCAATGACAATATGACATTAAGCAAATAGTTATTGTGGTTTTGTGTTTTGCAGTCCAGTGTAAACTTACAATTAATTTACACACACGTTTATTAAATATATATTTATGGATATTTTCACACATTTGATATAAATGGGCCTGCTGACATGTTTTTTGCCACAGGCGACAGACAAACGCTTTACTCCACTTAGTTATTAATGCAGCCGAATCGAATTGAGCAATCGAGCTTTAAAGTCGACGCCCATTTGTATAGATTTGTGTTGTGTTCGTTTTTGTTTTCGTGTTCGCGTTTGTTGTGTGGCATATCATTATGGACTTCCCGCACAGCGTGCAGAAAAACATGTCAAACTCTTATTATAGTAGACACCTTACATATTTGGCTATTGTCAAGTGTGTAATGAAACTAAACTAAACTAAATAGTTATTAAACAACAAAAAAGAAACAATAAAAGTAAACAATTAACAGTCGCATTAAACACATGGTTAAAATAAATGGCAAACAAAATTTATAAACGATTTTGTTCTTTTGTTTTGTTTGTCTTTCTTTTTCTTTGGATGACTAGTCAAAATACTTGGGCAAGAGTTTCTCCAGCAAACACCCTAGACTCTGTTGGCCAGCAAGCAGCGCAAAGGCGCCAGCGATCACATAGTTGAGGCGATAGACAGCCGCCTGTGAGTAGAGGAGCACGCATCCAGCACAAAAGTACAACACCAACGACAATATCCAATAGCCACGACTGTGAAAAGCAATGATGAATACCATTTAGTTAGTGATGTGTGCGTTTTAAAAAAGTTGAAATTAAATAATTAGTAAGCATGCTAGGTATGGTGTGGAAAAGGAGACTACCAAAGCAGCCATGATTTCATTGGTTCGCTAAGAAAAAATAAGTTAAAGTATGACTTAACCGAAAGGTTTCGGGGGTATAGAAATGACTATGGAACGTAAAGTTCGAGTGAAGTGAATGAAAGTTAAACTTTCGATTAATGGATAGTTAAAAATGGGATGCTAAGTATGATGTGGAAAATGAGACTACAGAGATATAGAAATGATTATGAAAAGTAAAGTACGAGTGGAGCGAATAAAAGATATATTATTAATCTTTAAACAAATGGATCGAATAAATACAGAAATTATAGAAATGCTGATGAAAATGGAAGTAGGAAAGCAGCGATGTTTTCAGTGGTGTACCTTAAATTCAAGGCTTTAAAAGTATAGTCATGGAAAGGGAAGTCGAAAAGCAGCAATGTTTTCACTAGTTTACTTATAAAAAGTGGCATTATTAAGAAAGCTAAACATATAGAAATAAAAAATGTAGGTATGCAAATTTAAGCATTAAGCATACCTAAAGAAAGGATATAAATAAAAGTAAATGCCTAATGAATGAGTGTAATGGAAAGTTGATTTCGATTATTAGTAATGAAATTAAAGAAAGAGTAAATAAGTAAGGCCGGGGAAAGGGTTTAAAAAGCTATAATTAAGTGTAGTGGATAGAACTTACAGTTTTTGTGGCGCGCGCAGCTGGAGCAGCAGACTCAACGAGGCCAACACAATGACGTTGGTGACCAGCGACGGATCTGGCAGATTAATGCCATGGCTGCAAAGTAAATTGAAATCGATTAATTGATTTCGCAGTTGTGTGTGAGGTTTTTGCCAACTTACCGACGACTACGCAGCCAGGCAAGCGTGGTGGGACCATTGAGCAACAAGAGCATGAACAGCATGAGCAGCAGCGTGACGTGAAAGGGAAAGTTCTGCAAGCCGACGCAAAATTCTGCCGCCTTCTCGTCAGACTTCTCCTCAGCTGCTGGCTGAGCCTCTTGCAATGCCTCTGTTTCGGAATCGGCTTCCGTGTCGGGTTCATCCAGTTCGAAAAGCGGCTGCTCCGTATTCGCTGGCGTCTGCTCCTCGCTTTGTTGTTGTTGTTGTTGGGCACTCGTCGTTGTTAGTTTAACCAAATCGGCCGCCTTTTGCCATAGAAAATCCTCAAGATAATCTTTGTAGGCATTCGATAGCATCAAAAAGTAAAATACAAATGCCAAGAGCAGGCCAAGACCGCTGCTGGCGCCAATAGCAACGCCAATTGTCAATATGCCATACGTGATTGGCAAATGTGTCATGATCGACAATAAAATATTGGAGCTGGATGTCGAGAGTCGCGTCAGCCGCAATGCCAGGCGATAAAAGACATGTCCGTAAAGCGTCAGTGCTAACCAGAGTCCCAGCACCAACACAATGGAGATGCCAATGGCGGTGCAGTGTATAATGATCGATACATTGATGCTATAGTCGAGTGGCTCTGGTTCCGGGAAGACTTTCAAATTGAGTATCAGCTTCTTAAGCAGCCGACAGCCGGTGACCAAATAGATCGATGTGTACTGCAGATAGCCAATGTAGGGCTTCAGGCTATTGAAGCTGCCAACGTGCTGGAATTTATCCAATTGATTGCGCAGCACAATCAGCAGAACGCACACCAAATGCGCCGGAAACCAGCCGTAATACTGCAACACAATCCGGGACAAGGCATCCGCATAAGAGTATTCATAGCTAAGAGCGAGATGGCAACAATTAATGTTTGACAATTCATCACATGAAAACGAGGCGTGTACTCACCTGATACGATAGCGACAAATTGGATCCAAGTACAAGTCGAGCACGACGGGATTGAGGGAAGTGTTGTAATGCCTTGGCATCAGCGTGGGCACATTGACATAGAGTCCGGGTTTCTGATCCGGTGAGCTGAAAATTATTCAAATTAGATGCGTTGGAATTATTAAAGTATTCTCTAACAATTTAAAGGCTTCAGCTATCATAGTTTCAAAGTTTTAGTGCATTTTACAAGCAGACAGACAGATAGTCGAATATTAAATATACGTTTAGGCTTTTAAGTAAGGTATGAATGCAAGTGAAATGAAATAACTTTTACTTGAGATGCTTTGCTAACATAAAAGTATTCTCTAAAAATGTGATGGCTTCATCTATTATAGTTTCGAAGTTTTGATTGGACAGACAGATGAATATAAAATGTACTTTTAGTATATAAATTATATATAGCCCTAGCTCAAGTTGTTGCTATGCTATAGTTGTTTCTATTAACGGACAGACAGACAGCTGAATAAACAGCTTTAAGCGAGGTATGAATACATATAAAATAAATTAACGTTAACTGAAGATGCGTTGCTATCATAAAAGTGTTCTCTAACAATTTGATGGCTTCAGCTATCATAGTTTTAAAGTTTTAGTGCATTTTACAAGCAGACAGACAGATAGTCGAATATTAAATATACGTTTAGGCTTTTAAGTAAGGTATGAATGCAAGTGAAATGAATTAACTTTTACTTGAGATGCTTTGCTAACATAAAATTATTCTCTAAAAATGTGATGGCTTCATCTATTATAGTTTCGAAGTTTTGATTGGACAGACAGATGAATATAAAATGTACTTTTAGTATATAAAATATATATAGCCCTATCTCAAGTTGTTGCTATGCTATAGTTGTTTCTATCAACGAACAGACAGACAGCTGAATAAACAGCTTTAAGCGAGGTATGAATACATATAAAATAGATGGACGTTAACTTAAGATGCGTTGCTATCATGAAAGTATTCTTTAACAAACTATTAGTTTTAAAAATTTGGATTGTTTTTACAAGCGGACAGACAGGCAGCCAGACAAACGATAAAATATACTTTTAGTATTTAAAATATTCTTGTGAACCTACGTTAGTGTTTGATAGCGTTCAAAACCAGCTGCCCAGGGCACACAAAGTTTGGCCGTGATGCGATAGTTGGGCTGCAGACACTGCAACGGCTCGACATAGACACGCAAACTCTGATAAGGTTCGACCAGCTCTGCGACTCGCAACTTGTAGTGCAACGTGCCCTGTAGCGTCTCATTGACTGCCGTGCGTCGTCCATAGGCATACCATCGAGGTATGCGTATATCGACAATGCGCTCCTTGGGATCATAGATGTCCAGATTGTAGCCAGTGCGCTGGCTACCTGGTGGCAGGCGTACCAACAAATGGGACCACTGTTGATACGTTTTGCGTAAATTGTGCAAGTCCAGCACAGCAATGCTGCGCGGTTCGATCTCTGCATTGGGCAAACGCTGTATCAGATGCGTCAATGGTGTCGCCTTGTCGCTGTGGAGATGCATTATGATTAGCTTGATATTTTCGATTTGGAATAGCAATTTGTTTAGGCTCACCAAGTGAGTGACTCATTGTCGTTGTGACGTTGCGCCTCGCAGCCAAACAACCAGTTCTCATCACTCTCCACGTTCAGCGCCTCGATGGCAATTTTCTGCAAGAAATGAATTCATTATTTTTAGACAACTGTTTTGCTTGCATAGCTTAACAACAGCTTGTAGTTAAGTTTGGAGTAAACAATTCACATATTTTTGCTTAAATAACTTCCAACTGATTGTGACCAAATACCCAGAAAATGAAAACTGACTAAACTACAGCTGTTTTGCTTGCCTAACATTCACTTATCAGGAATGATTTAAAAATAACTTTGTAATGAAATTGGTTGGAAATTATGCAGATACTTAAAGATTTGTTTAAGCTTATTCTATGTAACTAGCTTGCAATATTTTCAGCTGCATTGTCATCAAATTTGAAAATCTTAGCTGCTATAGTCTTAGAGATCTGGGCGTTTAAAGTCGCGGACAGACAGACAGTCGGACGGGGCTAAATAGTTTAATGTTTTCTGCTGCTTTCCAAACATATTTACGATTGGCAAAACGCACCTTGTAACGCTCCTGACGCTGCAGGCCAATCAGCTCGTGGTATTGACTCTTCAGGCCGCTGGCAAAGAACTTGTTGATGACCAGTCGTCGCTCCTCATGCCAATTGGTGCGCGACGGCAAATTGACCAAACTCTGCTGACGTGGTCGTCGTCGCTGCAATCGATAAGCAAACATTATAGATAAGATGAAGATTGCATGTGAAACCCATGACTTACCACAAAATGCGACAGCGCAGATTGCATGTTGCGCTGCTTGTTGCTGCTAAAGATGACGGTGTCATCGCTGCGTCGCTGGGCAATGCTGAAGAGGAAACGATTGATGACCTGCATGAACTGCAGACACCAAACTGCCGACAAATGGTCACAACTGAGGCTAACACGTGGAATGGCCGAAGTCTTCAAAAAATACAGCACAGAGATTAGAACAGAGGCTATTCAATAGAGTTGCATCCGCTTACCATGGCATGGAGATCGTTAAACTGTGAGCTCGTTAATCCTGCATTGACCAAGAGATCACGATTGCCGCCGCCCGTCGAGATGAGCAGCACATTGTCCAGCTTCGGTGACAATTCTTGGCTGGCCATGCGCTCCTCGCTCAACTGCTTCTGATGCAAACTCTGGCATACATTCGTGCTATTCGTCGGCTTTGAGGCGGTACGTGTGCGACTCAGCTGCGTGTGCGTGTCCACATAGAACTGTCCCAGATGGGCATCTAAATTGAGCACCGGCTGATCCAATGGCGTTGATATGCTAATAATCGCATTGATATGTTGACTTATCTCCGCATCTGTGAGCACCGATTGCGCCAATTTGCCGCCCATCGAGTGGCCAATTAGCACAATGGGACTGGGTTGCCGGTATAGCGTCAAAATGCTGCGTATGCAATGCTTGAGAAACGTTTGCTGATGATACATATAGCCGCCATAGACAGCCGACAATTCCTCATCAAAGTCGATGGTATAGTAGTCCAGATGCACACCATTCTCCACATGTTCGCGTGCCTTGCGCAACGCCACCGAGGCGAGAGAACGCACCTGTTTATAGGAGCCAGCATTGCCGGGCACAAATATTACTGGGGCGCCGGTCATGCGACTCTTGAGGGGACTCTCACGGCGCACACTTTCGTAGTAGTAATAGAGGCCATAATTGGGGAACTGTTTATTCGCCGCAAAATGCACACGCTGTTGAAGAATATGCAATTAACTAACTATTACTATTGCAAAGAAACCAAAGATTGATTTTTTTCTTGATAAGTTTACCGCAAACATGGGCTCGCCAAACATATAAGTCATGCGGCAGGCGTTGGGTTCCACTTCCACGTGCAGCTGGCCGATCCCGTAGATGAAACTGCATATTGAGCCAATTACAAGGAGCACCGCACAGTTCCGAAACACTATCATTTGGCATAAACGAGAGAATTTGACGTATTGTTTTCTTTTTTTGTTTTTCTTTTTTGTTGTGCGGCCGCTTTGTTATTATTTCGCTTGCACGGCGTTGCCAGATGTTGCGAACACAAACAAATACAAAACAGCCAGATTATTTTGAATACCAGACTAGAGGTGAGTGCGTGTCGTGTTTTAGCCTATCGATCGTTTTCTATCATTGTTTTTTTGTTTTAAGTTCGCTTAAGCAAATATTCGTAGCAGTATAGTTTTTTTTTCGTTTACCTATTTTAGCAATGATAAAAGACAGGTCTTATTAGTGGTGAATGCTAAATATCGAACAAATGATACCGATATGTGGATTTAAAAAATTAAATATATCGACTAAACTAATGCAAAGCCTACCTACAGAACAAGACAATTTTGAATCCGGGTCTAGAGGTGTGCGCGTGTCGTGTTTTTGAAAACAATTTTAACATTTTTATTAAACTCACTTATGCTAATATTTGTAAAATATATTTATTTTGTATTTTTTCATAATTTGACAATTTTGCTTATTAAATATAGCGGGTGTCAAATAACAAATAAACAACAAATATCCTTACATATATTCAAATCAACTAAACTAATCTAAAGCCTACGCTGCATTCAAAAAGGAGGGTGTAATTGTGTGTTATTCGTTGTTTATTTATTAGACTTTATGTGTAATGTAGTATATATTAATAATTGTCTTTGATGTTTCGATAGCACGGCTTTAAAAATAGCGACATCGATAGGAAGGCTTACACACACACACGCCACAGTTACAAATCTTTTAGTGCACACACACACACACACACACTCATACAAGTACAAGCATTCCAATCGAATACCTTTTTGATCTCTATAATATACACGTGTGTGTGTGTATTGATTATTGTTGTTGTTTGTATTTGCTCACATCTCGCGTTGTGGTAGTCCATCATTCAGTTAATGAACGCGCTCGCGCTCCCTTAACCTACCCCACCCCGCCCCCGCACGCATCCACCAGTAAGAGCAGCGACATCAACGCTTCGTAACGTGTTTACGTTTCTCTAAGCCACCCTGTGTGTGTGTGTCTATGGGTTGAACATACATAAATACCATATATGCGTGTGTGTGTATGTGTGTGCGCTTAATTCGCGCATTGTATCTAGCTAACTGGCTGGTTGGATAGGGAAAGAAGCAACAACAACAAGAAGAAAAAAAAACAAGAGAGACAGGAAAAAAGACAGTTATGCCCTGCTGCGTCGCGCCAATAACAAAAACAAGCTACATAGCTGACGCCGTCTCGTTGTCGTCGTCTTTGCTGTCGCCGTCTGCGCCGACGTCGTTGTCGTTGTTGTTTTTGTCGTTGTCGTCGTCGTTTGGCTCTCTCGCATCTGTCGATCGCTGGCTGCTCTGCTGCTGCTGCTGTGTTGTGTCTTCTGGGATCGTTTGTTAGTGTATGTCGTGGTGTCGTTTATTGTTGTTGCGCTGTGTTGTTGTTACGCGCTGTGACTGACTTGTTCAATGATTTAGTAAAAATATTCATAGCTCATTCCAAAACTTGTTCTTGTGCCTGCTGTTGTTGTGCCTTGTGCAAATACAAAAAATATATATATAAAATTAACGCGCTACAATTTCTATGTATCTATCAAATATTATACATAGTATTTATAATGTGTATTAGTATTTAAAGAAAAATTGTTGTAAACTGCAGTAGCATCTATCAATCATTCAAAGTCCAGCAAGCAGAGCGTCGGCGTGTCTTCTTCTTGCTGCTCGTGTGCAATTCAAATACTGCGCCACCTCCTTCTACTCTTTCTCCACCCACCAACAACAACACATCATCAAAATATCTCCCACCAAAAACAACTGCAACACAACCACCTGTATCGAAATTTATCGAAAACGAAAAGGAAACAAAACATTGACTTGTGCATATACAATTTAGTTATCATTTATCGAAAATGGAAGTGTGGCGATCGTTGACGATTGGCGCATTTCTAGTGCTGGGATTCGTGTGCTTCTATGGCGTGGTGGAATCATGCAATGAAATCGTTTGCGCCTCCATCGTTTCCAAGTGCATGTTAACGCAAAGCTGCAAATGCGAGCTTAAAAATTGCTCCTGCTGCAAAGAGTGCCTAAAGTGTCTGGGCAAAAAATACTATGAGGAGTGCTGTAGTTGTGTGGGTAAGTAGCTAAATCGATCGATCGATCGATGATGTGATCTCAGCTAATATGATTTGTGTGTGACATTATCATTATTCATTATGGCGCTGCCGTCGTTGTCGTTGTTGTTTTTGGTTGTATGCAAATACATAGGTATGCGTGTATCTGTGTATTTGAGCGAGTGCCTGTGTGTATGTGAATATTTGCGATGTGTAATAATGCGATCGTGCTCAGCGTCAACGTCTATCGATAGTTGAGCCGCTGTTTGAAACTCGATTACACAAATAGAAAACATTAACACTTATGTCGTGCTCTCAAAATATGAATTTCTCAAAATATAATAGTAGTTAAAAATTAAAAAAAAATAAATAAATATAAAATAATATATATGATTATTCCGTTAATATTTTGATTGCTGAAATAAGTATTCTTCAAATGAATTATTATGTATTGGTCTGTTTTGTGAAATAGTTAAATTTATTTAAATTCAGTTTGCTATATAAATAAAATTATTTAAATAGAGTTTGCTATATAATTAAATTTCTTTAAATTTTTGCAGAGTTATGTCCCAAGCCCAATGAAACACGCAATTCGCTGTCAAAGAAATCGCACGTAGAAGATTTTGAAGGCGTGCCCGAGCTCTTCAATGTACTGGCCTCTGAAGATGACAGTGATAGTGATTATTGGGATGCGTTCACATTTCAAGTGGATTGGTCCAGGGGCAAGCCCACATTGGAGAAGGATGAAAAATATTATCTTAGTGAGTGTTGGACAAAAACGTTCATATGAAATACCCGAATAATGAATTAATTCTTATAGAATATAACGACAAGAACTTGGAAGATGGCGGCGCCGAAGAGCGTGACAATTTGCTGACAGTTAACTGCACAGTCATATATTGGGATCATTGTGTGTCGATGAATAAATGCCGTCAAAGCTGTCAAACTACAGGTGCTAGCAGCTACAGGTATGTCAAAAAAAAAAACACTACGATGAGAAGAATATCTTATTTAAATTATTCGTTATTGTATTTAGATGGTTCCACGATGGTTGCTGCGAATGTGTAGGCTCTACGTGTATTAACTATGGAGTCAATGAAAGTCGCTGTCGACGTTGTCCAGAATCAAAAGATTCCGACGATGATTTCGATGAGAACATCGATGAAGAGATGCAGGACTTTGGCGACAGTATGGGTCCTTTCGATGGCTCGGTGAATAGTAATTATTGATTAAACAGCGAACAAAATGCCATTTAAAGATAAAAAACCAACAAAAAAGAACAAGAACAGAACAACATTTAACAAATTACGTTACTCAATTCAAGTGACATTATTATTGTGTAGTACGAAGTAATTTTGTATAGCATTATTATTATTATTATTATATTTTTTTTTTTGTAATCTTAAAGAATAGGCGCTTTTTGATTGTTTTCATATTTGAACAGACCAAGATATATATATATACATAAATATATATTTTTGTAGAACCCAATAATAAAGATTATACATATGACATAAACGATGAAATTAAAACAAGTGATTTTCCTAGGGATGGGTGTTTTGTAACGTGAGTGACTTGCATAAGGGTTAACCTTGCTGAGCCGTTGTTTGATAACAAACATACACACATGCATACACAAGTACACAAATAACACATGACACATGAATGAATATGGAAAAATTGTTTATTTATTCCCATATTGATGTGTAGAAAATGTATTGATGTAAAGATGAATTTTTGGAATTTATTGAAACAAATTAAAAGTGTGCCTATTAAAATAGACGCCGAAACAACAACATAACGTAAAACAGCTGATTCAGAGGCCAGCCTGCCAGTCAGCCGTTTTGCGACGGGGTGGCAACGCTCGATGCATTGCATGTAATTTCAAGCGAACAACATCAAGTTACGTATTCGCAACCGGCGGCCAACAAACAGACAGCGAGACAGAGAGAGCTAGAAAAAGTGGCTGGAAAAATTATGTTCAAGGGTTTGCGACATGTGAGAAATGTGCTGCAACGTGGACACTACTGCAATCAGGCAACAGGCCGCTGCCATGCCACCTACGTGACGCACATGATGAAAGCCGAAGCAGCAGCGTCGGCGGCAGCGGCATCGGCAGCCACCAAACACAACAACAACAACAATTCTGGTGGCATCGGCAGTGCTGCTTTGCGACACCAGCTGAGTGTGCCCGCTTTGCAGCCGCTGAGCTGGCGACAGGTGAGTGAACTGAAGAAGTTGTAGTCAATTGTTGTCAACTGATTTGCATCTTTGTTTAGGTGCAACTGCTGCGCTCGGAGTACAAGGCAATTGTGGGTGTGATCGCGCGCTCGCTGCAATTGACGACACGCGAGGTGCAGCAATTGCATTTGCGCTGCCTGAGCTCCCGCAAATCGGACAACGAAAGCAGCAGCAGCAGCAGCAAAAGCAGCGATGACAAAAAAGGCGACAAGTCGGAAAAGAAAGCAGCAACAGCTGCTGGCGACGACAGCAGCAGCAGCAAAGAAACAACAAGCAGCTCTGGCGAGGAACCCCCCAAGGACAGCAGCAGCAGCAGCAATAGCAATAACAACAAGAACAACGAGAATGACGAGAAATTGCGCTCGGTCCTAACCAAAGCCGTGTTGTGGCTCTTCACCATCTACATGTTTGTGGCCTTCATCTCGCTGCTTATCACGCCGCGCACCGAACGTCCCGAGGGCTCCACACGCTACGTCTCCTGGAATGAGTTTGTGCATCACATGCTTGCCGTTGGCGAAGTCAAGGAACTGATCATACGACCCGACATGGAGATGGTTACCATCATTCTGCATGAGGGCGCCGTGATCAAGGGACGTAAAGTCACCTCGAGCATTTTCCACATGGCGGTTGCCGATGCCAACAAGTTTGAGGAGAAACTGCGGCTGGTGGAGAAGCGGCTGGGTATCAAGGACGGCGTGCCAGTCACCTATGATCGGCAGACGGATACAACCGGTCGCATATTGATGCTGTTGCTCTTCTGTGCCCTGCTCATGTCGATTGCAACGCGCATGCGCAGCATGAAGAGTCCCCTCAGCATGGACTCCTTTGTAAGCAGCTTTCTCAGCTCTTATGTATATTTGATATATCCATTGATTTGAACTCTTTTCTGTTTATAGAACCAAATGGGACGCGCCAAGTTCACGCTGGTTGATCCCTTTGATGGTGGACGCGGCGTTTTGTTTCGCGACGTTGCCGGCCTCAGTGAGGCCAAGCAAGAGGTGAAGGAGTTCGTTGACTACCTCAAGTCACCGGAGAAGTACCAACGTCTGGGCGCCAAGGTGCCACGCGGCGCCCTGTTGCTCGGTCCGCCCGGTTGCGGTAAAACGCTGCTGGCCAAAGCGGTGGCTACCGAAGCTCAAGTGCCTTTCCTTAGCATGAACGGTTCCGAGTTCATTGAGATGATCGGTGGCCTGGGCGCCGCTCGTGTGCGTGATCTCTTCAAGGAGGGCAAGAAGCGTGCGCCGTGCATTATTTACATCGATGAAATCGATGCCATTGGTCGCCAGCGTTCCGGCACCGAGAGCATGGGACAGGGAAGCTCTGGAGAATCGGAGCAAACTCTTAATCAGCTGCTTGTTGAGATGGATGGCATGGCTACCAAGGAGGGTGTTCTCATGCTGGCCAGCACCAATCGTGCCGATATACTCGATAAGGTAAGGTACTTCTTCCCTGAATTAGCCAAACTTTAATCTTTGTTTCTTTTCAACATTTGCAGGCTTTGTTGCGTCCCGGACGCTTCGATCGTCACATACTCATCGACTTGCCTACGCTGCAAGAGCGCAAAGAAATCTTCGAGAAGCATTTGTCTTCGGTCAAACTGGCCGAATCACCGAGCACATATTCCCAACGCCTGGCACGCCTGACGCCCGGTTTCTCCGGTGCCGACATTGCCAACGTGTGCAACGAGGCGGCGTTGCATGCGGCACGTCACACGCAGTCCGAGGTGAGCAGCAAGAATCTGGAGTATGCCGTGGAGCGTTTAGTGGGTGAGTGTTAAAAACTTTTACAATTCTCTGTGCGTGCTCTACATTTCTTCTTTCTCTCTTTTTAGGTGGTACCGAGAAGCGTTCGCATGCGCTGTCGCTGGCGGAACGTAAGGTGATTGCGTATCACGAGTCGGGACATGCGCTTGTCGGCTGGATGCTGCCCAACTCGGATATCCTGCTCAAGGTGACAATTGTGCCACGCACAAGTCTCGCATTGGGCTTCGCTCAGTATACGCCGAGCGAGCAGCATTTGTATTCCAAGGAGGAGCTCTTCGATAAGATGTGCATGGCCCTGGGTGGTCGGGCCGCCGAGAATTTGATCTTTCAACGCATTACGACGGGCGCCCAAAACGATCTGGAGAAGGTGACCAAGATAGCGTATTCACAGATTAAGAAATTCGGCATGAACGACACTTTGGGTCCGATCTATATACGCGATGCGGATGAATCGGGCAGTTCGGGCGCCGGTGGCAGCAGCAAACCGTTCTCCAGGGCCATGGAGAACATCATCGATAACGAGGCACGCTCTATAGTCTCAAAGGCGTATCAGACCACCGAGGAGATACTCATCACGCATCGCGACAAGCTAGAAAAGGTGCGTCTCTATAAATTCCTCTATACATATTACATCATTTTTGATATTTGATTTTGATTTGAGCAGCTCGCAGAGGCGCTGTTGGAGAAGGAGACACTCGATTATGATGAGGTTGTTAGCCTGATTGGTCCACCACCGTTCGATCCGGCCAAACGTCAAGTGGAAGCCGTTGAGTTTGAGCAATCGCTGAAGAACCTGAGCACCGACGATGCGACCAAAGCCTAATGGCGGCATCTATTATTAGCAGCATTCATTTCACACCTTTCTCGCCACTATCCCCAACTCTTCACCCATCCACGCCATCCAGGTTCATGTTCAACTAAATGTAAATAAAGTTGTTTACCTTTTTAAATTGATTTACACATCTCTGAGTCACCTGTCACTAGTTTGTTCGCTGAACTCTCGAGACCTTTTTGTAACGCTACAAAAACCTATAAAAACAAACTTCAGCTTAATGTGCTACTCTATTACCTTAGCGATTAGTCAGTAACGTCTGCACCCTACACCTCTGTCAAATTATTAAGTTTTAGGCTAGATCAAACACTTGGGAACTTAGCTTGATGCTAAATTAAATATATAATTTATAAGTTCAGCTAACTAAACTAAAAGGAATTGTTTTGAGATTAAGTAAGAATTTTTTTAGGCCTAATATGTCATTATTATTTTAACGAGTTTATAGCTTAATATTTTATTGGGTTAAATTCTTTTTTTTTTTATTGAATACATTACGTTATTGATTTTTTAGTTAACAAAAAAAGAAAGATAAAGGTTCGGTTAGCATTTTATTAGGTTATGTAAACTTTACATTGTAAAGCCATCAATATTTTAGAAGAGATGTGTTGAGGTTATTAAATTTATTGATTTTTGTATTTGTAGCTGACTAGTGTGATTATAATTAATAGAGTGGGTCTACTAGCTAATTCCTGAGTATTTGAAACTATAACAATAACTAAATCTTAATACTTGCTCTATAACATTGAAGTTCTTGGCAAAATGGCAACAAAGAAATGGCTGCCTTAAAAGCTGCAACGACTTTTAGATACCCTGTGCATAAATAAAGTTACTATACGAAGTATAGTGAATTGAAGTTAGGTGAGCATTTTTTTCAGGTTATATAAAGCCATTAATCTGTAAGTTAAAGTTAATATTATTAAATATGTCAGTTAATAGTTTTTGTAGCTGTCTTATAGTGACTAATAATAATAATAATCTTGTGTTTATAGTGCATTTATAATCGATAGCCCTGTTAGAGGGGATCTCCACACTAGATAATTTATTGGTACTTAAAACTATAATAATAATTTAGTCTTAATACTTGGCCCATAACATTGAAGTTCTTCGGAAAATGACATCAAAGAAATGGGTACTTTGGAAGCTGACACGACTGTTAGATACCGTGTACATAAATTAAGTTATACGAAGGAGGGGAATTGTGTTAGAAGGATAATGTAAAGGATCAGTAGAGATATTGTTGAGAGTCAGAAAAATTGGTGATCCATGTTTTTGCAAGTAAGTTATGACTTCATAACGGAAGCGTAGTGAACTCCCATTTAGTTGGCACTTGTAATTGAGACGAGACGAACTCTGCGAACTCGATGCCCAGAGTTCAGTTGAGAGATGCAAATAAAAACGCAATGCATGCAATTATCGGATGTTAGTTGTGAAATCAGTGGCGAGCAAAATGTTACGTGAAAGTTCCAAATTTCCTATTTTACTTTTATTGTTGGGCATAAGCTCGACTAGAGCTCTGGAATTGCGTGAGTTCAGCTTGTAGCTACAGCAATTTTCCTTAGGATTCAAGTCTCGGTCTTCTCTTTGCAGCTTCGCCGCTGGAGCGCTGCCAACCCGAAGATCAGGACTGCCTGATCGCGCAGGTTCAATCGTATTTCCAGCACTTTAGCCAGGGAATTCCCGAACTGAAGGTGCCAAGTTTGGATCCCCTGGAGTTGGGAGTAGTGCGTGCCTTAAACAATGATCCCAGCGGTGCGTTGTCTTTTAATCTCGTGCTGACAAACACTTCACTCCACTTGCTGTCGAAAGCGCAGCTAACGAGCATTAAGGGTTTCACCAGAGACCTGAGTAAACCTCTGAAACTTACCTGGATCTTGAGTGCAAAGAAACTAGAGGTGCATGCCACCTATGACGTCAAGGGCAAGATCATAATGCTGCCTATCGTGAGCAAAGGCGATGTTGTCATTCGTCTAAACGATGTGCAGACCAAGAGCAGAGTTTCAGCTGTTGCCGAAAAACGTGACGATGGCAAGTACTATCTGAAGCTAACCGAACACAAGTCCGTCTCCAAAGTTGGCAGGCAAGTTGAGCATCAGGATTTTCCAAATTGCATTCCTAAGCAGTTTTTTTTGCTTTCTTTCAGTGGTAACTTTAGCATGTCAAACTCAACCAACATAAATCCAGCATTAGCGGATAGCATGTTGTCGGTGTTGAACAATGATTGGGAAGCGTTGTCTGCGGATATTCAGCCGAGGATCACGGAAGCCTATGATCGCTCCATTAAGCGTGTAATTGAAAGCCTCTGGAATGCAGTGCCCTATGATGACTTCTTTAACATTGTCTAAGATCGAGGCATTTATTTCAATAGTTTTATGTATTTATGAGAAAATTGTATTTAAATAAAATAAAGTACTTATTTTGGGTGGTTGAGCTGGCGCCCAACGTGCGACATTATAAAGCATTTTCAACAAGCATTTAACAAATATCTTTTGCATGAAATGGTTAATACGGAAGTATCTTATCAAGAAAGTAGAGTATAGCACTGGTAGTTGCGTAGAAGCGTTTTCAATAAAATTATTGAAACCAGCTACGTGGCTATTGATTACGCAATGGGAAACTTGTTTCAACAAGTTGTTCGATTATTAGTTGTTCGAATATTAATTGAGCTTTACATCAATGTTCATTATTACTTGCAAGAATTTAAATAATTATATGGCTTAGCGTATTTATGCCACGCTCGCATTAAAAACAGTTAATAAATGTCTCAAATCAGCTGCTAACGATCGCAGCATTGTAACAACAAAATTAAGAGAGTTACATTGTAAGCGATCTTATGGAGATCATATAACAACACGTAGATCCCAGAACTATATAAACCATAGCAAGGCTCAGACAGTATTGTAGTTTGACGAACATGTTAAAGATCGCGCTTAGAGTTCTGCCCCTTCTATTGGGCATTTGCGGTACGCTCGCCCAGGGATATATTCGTAAGTAGCTTAGTTTTAAATATTCAGTGTTAAATGTCTTACCACATTCATCTACACTTGAAGCCTCCGCTTTGGTTCGCTGTTCAGTGGATGATAAGCAATGCTTTAAAGCTCAAGCAGAGCAATATGTGAAGTATTATAAAAATGGAATTCCGGAGCATGGTATTCCGGGCGTGGAGCCTTTAGAGTTGGGAGCAGTGAACTTTCACCTTGGCAACGCAAATAGCCAGTTACAAATGGAATTGCAAGCAACAAATATCGCTGTCTCAAACTTTGGCAACGGCATGATCGTAGACAGCTTGCAGATAAATGTCTCTGCCACGGATCTTACCACACCCTTTAATGTGATCTGGAAAATAAGTTTCCCCGAGCTGAATATCAATGCGGATTATACGTTGACGGGCAAATTTCTTATCTTGCCCATGAATAGCAAGGGTAAGCTGAAAGCCAAGCTGACCAAAGTAGTGGTCACTGCTACTTGTTTTATTCAGCCCGAGAAGCGTAAAGATGGCAACACGTACTTAAAGATCGTCAAGATCGGCGCAACAGAATCCATTGGCAGGTAGACGACGCAGTCCTTCAATACTTTATCAAAATGCATTGTCCATTGTTTTTATTTTACAGCATCAAGATAAACTTCACGAATCTATTCAAGGATGCGGAACTGAATGAAGCAACTGTGAAGGTGTTCAACGATGAATTTTCGACATTCGAGGGTGAGATCAAACCGAAGTTACTGAACGCCATCACACGTAAAATGAATTCCATATTGCAAAAGCTCTTCGATGTGATGCCTTATGAGGGTTTGTTCCTCAATAAAAAAGTAAAATAATTATATAAATAATTTGTTGTTTTTGGATTGTTGGCACTGTTCTGGCAACGTTCTTTATTGGATTTTTTTTATTGTGTGGATTTTTGGATAGTAATTTCGGCTGGAAGATTACGCATCAATTAATAGTCGGGTGATTTGTGTGGACAACTAAAAAAGAGATGAAACAAAGTTACAGAGTGAATGAAAATCGGAATAGACAAATTACTTACCTGAATAACAATCAAATCCTTTGTGTACGTGGTGTGCTGCTGGGTTGAAGTTTGTCTAGGCCTTGGAGAGGGGGCTTAATTGCTGGTAACTGGTCGCAAATAATGGATTCAGCAGCAGCTGCAGCTTCGACCGCTATCCATCGCCGTGCTGCGTTTGATCCTCCTCCGGATGTTCCACAATCTTGCTCTCTAGCGGTATAATAGCCTGTAAAAATAATAAACATTAATTGCTTTGGCTCTAAGACCTTAGTTAAACGTTTCTCACCTTGATTTTTCGATGTTTGGTCTCTTTGTCGTTGTCGGGCGGACTCTCCGAGCCGTCGGTGGTCTTGATAAACGACGAGTAGAACGAGGAGAAACTGGAGCCATCCATATCATCGCTGTTGCCATTACTGTCCGTGTATTTCTGTGTGGGTAGACACGAAGAGTTAGAGCAGGAATGAGGACTTTTATAAGTTGGGATTTACCTTGGTGTTGGCGGGATTGCTAGGCTGATCGGATGTGTAGTCGCCCTCGCCCGTTACCGAGGCTATTGGTGAGTCGGGCACCTCTTTTTTCGATGTATCCGATGGCGCCACATTCGATCCCGGTTCCGCCTTGACGGACGTAGCCTGTGAAGCGGGACGTTGCAGCTGCGACGGCGTTATGGAATGAAAGGCGCCCTGAGTCTTCGTGTTGCTCGAAAGCGGCGCGACCATAACTTGTTGTGCCTGCAAGAGAGATGCCAAAGAATTAGCAATGCGAGATTATTTCGAGATAACTAATCAGCATACCGTGTACACCGTTTTGTTGTAGTTGGACTGTGAGCCACTCGATCTTTCCGGCATCTGCAGGGCATTGCCAACACTCGAGAAGGGCATCGGCTGGTACATCATTGCGGTCGCGGCCGCTGCCGCCGGATGCGTGTAGAAGAGCGAAGGATGCGGATACATCACACCGGCCATGTATTGCAGCGGCATCGCTGCAGCTGCCGCCGCTGCTGCGGCTGCTTGTTGCGAGGTGCTCGGCTGATCGCAGCTTTTGTGCGTGCGTTGCGGTGCATGAGCATTGGCGGCATTCGCGGCAGCTGCCGCATTTGCCGAGGCGCTGGCCAACGGCGCCGGGATGTAGTAGAAGGCGGGGAAGAGGCTGTGCTGCGGCGAGAAGCTGCTTTGGGCGACCGCAGTGTGGGTGGTGTGAGCGGAGGGTGTTGTGATGCCCACCGAGAAGGGGGGCCAGAGATTGATGTTCTGGGTGCAGTTGAGACTGCTGCCAACGTATTGATTGCTGGCCAACGATGGCGTATTGGGCGTTGGGCATTTGGTTAACGTATGACCATCGGACACGCCCACATTGGCGCCCACACCGACGCCACTGAGTGTGAGCTGTTGCTTGGGTTTGTTCGCCTCGCCCTCCCAAGAATGCGAGCCACCGCGCTTGATGCCATGACCGTGTCCCGGTCCGCTATATTCGAGCATCTTCTCATTGGCGGATTTCTTGTTCTTTTCACCTGTGCGTCCACGCGACTCGCGATGCTTCTTCAGCATAAATTTCTCCATCTCATCGTTGTGCTTGTTGAGCAGCGATTCGGTGAGCGTGACCGTAACGGGCGGTGCATTGGCACTGGCCCCGCTGGCGGCAGCCGAATTGCCGCCGCCCGAGGTGCCAGTGCCGGCATTGCTAGTGTTGGTCACACTGCTCATGCGCACATTGCTGCCGGTGGTGAAGTTGCCGGATGAACCGCTGCCGCCACTACCCTCGAAACCGTGTACGGGACTGACGGTGCTGCGTGCATCCTCGCGAGCACTGCTCACATACGAGGATTCCACTTTGGGCGGATCGAGTTCGACGGGGGCGGTGACAGGCTTGCTGTTAAAAAAACGCAGCAGGTTCTCGTTATAGTTTAGCTGATTGTAGCTGGGTGGCGTCTCAGTGGAACTCTTACTGTCATAGTAGTCGTGATGCGGCGATATTTCACCAAGCATTACGCTATCACGCTCCGATACGGTTAGCTCGTTCTCATGCGGCAACTCCAGCTTTAGATCCGCCCGCGTCACCTCATCCATCAGTGTTTCCATGAAGCTGGCGAGCGCCTGGCAGCGACGCGAAACCTCTTGCTTAACGGTATCCGATGGTCGCGACACCGTCTCCGCCAGCAATTTGACAATATCCTCCTTAATCCGTGTGTTGCGGCTCTGTGCCTCCTCGGATATCTTTGGCTTCGCATTGGGTGCCATTTCAAACACATTGCACTGTTTGGGACCTGTAAGAATCATGAGCAGGAGAGTGAATTAATTAACTTGGTGTCGAGATGGGTTTGACATGAAAGAAAACCCTCTTTTTCTAGAAATAATGTGTGAAACTTTTTTTCCCCAATCAACCTTTCTAATCTCACGAAAGAACTTCGGATTGCTGAGTAACTCTTTTAAATCTATGGATACATGGGAAGCCTTTTTTTTAACAACTTAAGCCTGAAACTATTCGCTTTCAGGTTATATTTTTTCTAAAATTAAGGTCTTTTCATTTAGTATTCCATAGTTAGGGACTAAACTATGGAATACTAATGGCTGACATAACGCAAAAAGTTACCTCACTTACCCTGAAAGACTCGATGATGTCCGACGACAAATTCCAGCTTGCGTGACCAGGGATTGACGAAACTAGTCCATTCTGTTTCGAGGAGTATGTAACACCCATTCTGTATGAGAAACCTGTACGGTTTGCTGCAGAAGGAAGCACCAGCTGTTTGACCTTTTTTCATGACCATTTCGTAGGTTTCCTTCATTGCAGTGAGATCTTCATGGTGATAGAAATCCATAATGGACCGTCCAATGAGGTCCTGTGGCAGATAGCCTAGTGCGCTTACTGAGGCACTATCCACATGCGAAATGATGCCGGTGGCGGTGTGACGAATGGCAAACTTGGGACTCTTCGGTGACAGGATTTCATCTGGAACTGAGAGAGAAGCATGAAGGAAAAATAAGAAGTATTCGGACTTCTCGCCTACCTTTGTAGCTACTCTTGATAGGCGTGGCGGAGATGACGAGGAGCATATTTGTGCCATTCGAGACCATATAGTTGTCGGGACGTGCTTCCTCTGGAGCCTCCCGGAACGTAAGACCCAGGCGAAAGGGTTCGTAGTTAACAGCACGTCCAATGACCCCAAAACCTCCCGAGGTAAGACCTCGATAGCGTCGCAGCATCACACAAAATGTGCTACGTGCATCCTTTGGCATACTGCCCCGCGACTCGGCAATGGGAATGCCGGTGGTAATTTGACTGGCGAATGTGGCGCGATCCTTGAGATGGACGAAATCGATAAACGAACGACCCAGCCACATGTCGCGCGGAAATCCAAGCACATCCGTAATGCTGGGCGTCGTGTAGAGCACAATGCCATCATGCATGGAGATGACACAACAGAAACTATCCTCCTTGGAGCGTTCATGGTGCTGCTGCTTCCCTACACCGGCTGCCACCGTCTCCAGTTTTCCCGGCGCCGATTCGTATGTCTTGTCGGACTTTACACAAATGCCAGTACCGGGGACAGCAGCGTTGCCCGCAACCGCCATGCTGCCGGTGCCCGGCAATGTGCTGACCGACAGGCACGACGATGTGGGCAGCTGTTGAGCCTGCTCCGATTGATTTGCCACCTCGCCATTCTGCTCCGTTTCGAGCAATTGCAATTGTTCGCTGAGCTGTTCACTTGGCGGTGGTTCGCACAGTTGTTGTGTATCCTGAAGCTCCTGGAGCTGCTCACAACCTCCGCTACTGGGTCTCGGCTGTGACTCCTCGGTGCTCTCAAGGGATGTTGTGACGGTGGCCTGGGCTTGTGTGCACTTGGCCTTCTTCTTCTTGCGCGACTTTTCCTTGTTTCTCTTGATGACCATGTCGCTGCTGCTGGCCTGCGTCGAGGGTTTGCCGCCATAGCCGCTGCTGCCCGATGAATGGCTACCACTAAGGCGCGACTTGGAGCTGCCACTGAGACACGAAAATATAGAAGAAATATTAGTTTAAGGACTTGCGATCGGTATTAATCTGTTGTTTTATCGATAAATGCTTTTACATCGAAAGTCACAAAATCATCATAAGTAGGAAGGAATAGATATATCGATCAATATATTATCGTTTCAAATCAATAACGATATTTCAATCGACTTATCGATGACTCACCTGCGCTGTGACTGACTGTTACTGCAACTGTTGGAATATGCCGAATCGGATACCTTAGTATTATGTGTTGACTCTGTGGATTCGCCTTCCATTTTTATTTTTTTTTGTTTACTTCTTTAGAAACAATATTAACGTATAATAGTTCTGCTTTGACTGCCTGAAGAAGCTGACGTTTGATATATATTTGTACGCGCCGAAAAGTATTCTACAATTTAAAGAAGAAACCGTTAAACGAGCAACATAACTGTAAATGCCAATGCGAGATTCTCTATGAGTAAGTATTAAGCTCGACGTAATGCCGTCACGTTTGATTTAAACTCATCCAACAACAGCCCACACAAAACGTCACGTCACGTAACTCAACTTAATAGAGAGTGCAAGCGACTAATATAGAGAGAGAGAGAGAGAGAGAGGGAGAGAGCCATTGAGTTGCAGCCTTGGCGTGCACTATTCTAAATGTATTCACGTGTGGCTGCAGCTGAACTTGCTGACAAATGCCGTTATGCAAAACAACAACAGCGACGCAAATAGAAAAATGCCGGCATATCGAATAGCGCATCAGCGATGGCATCCGAAATCTCAACGTTGCCAGATCGTTCAGTTATCTAGACAATCTTGCATGGCCAGATTGGATTTGAATTATTTTTTAAAACACTTTGGTCGCTTTGTATACATTTTTTGGCTGAATGGTCAAAAGTTCCAACAACAAAAACAATGCTGAGCGCATCAAATTACGCAAAGCGAAGCATTCTGAGATGTCAGAGCAACATACTTTCGCAATATTGCAAGCATTATATAATGTAATGTGAGCATTATTCGTTTATATGTATCTCAGATTTATATGAAAACAAAACAATTATCGAAATAATTATGAAGAATTGTAATATACACTGGGCATAATTATGCAATCGATAATTAAAGTTAATTGCTTTTGATGAGATAGGTTTTCTTATTAGCGCTTGGATCGTGTAACTGTAAATCACCATTCACCATTCTAATTGGATTGAGATGTACTTATGAAATGTTTATTTCGTATTAAATGACAAAGGTTAATTACCAAATATCACATTTACCCATTTACTCATTAATAATTATCTTGAATATTCTACTTTACTTATGAAATAAATACAAATTACAATTTTGTTTTCAAATAAGTTTTTAACAACGCGTCGTATGTGTGATATTTTTAGAACTGCAAGACCTGTTGTTGTGCAGGGACTACGACAATCTGATTTGAGTTTTATGACAATTTAACTACTTTGTTTTGGGTGCTGTTGTTGTTGTTGTTGATTTTGCCAAGCATGCCGGCTAGTTGAATGCATTTCTAGTTGTTGTTGATTTAGAGCTCTCGAAGTTGTTTCGTTATCTCTGTCACACACACGTACACAAACACATGCAAGCTCACTCACTTACAAGGGCACTTAATAGAAATAAATGCACGTTCAACGTAAATAAGTTACGTAGCGTCAACAACAACAAGAACACATTTATGTAAGCTGCTGGTCGAGCTTTTGTGTGCAATTGTATATTTGTGATAATGTGCGCGTCATTTTTGCCTACGCTCTCTCGTTCTCTCACTCTGTCTCTCTTTATTTGTGCTCACAAATTTACACGTTCATTCTTTCGTTAACTCTCTTTTTATTTCGTTCACTCGCGATCTACGCATTGCAAACATTGCATTTGCATATGGAATTAATAGAATGCACAATATGTTTGCATTTAGAAATCATACTTATTAGTAGTTCACTTTTGATAATTCACTTGAACAAAAATAGTATTGTGTATAAATAAGATAAACGTTGTTTTCAGTTTACACTCTGGAGTGTTGTAGTTTTATCTTCCGTTCGATTTGTATCGACGACCTACTTGTTGAAAACTCACGCGAATACTGAAAACAGTTGCGACAACTCAGAGACGAAAAGCGCATTGAGCGGCGCCAGCGTACCAAGCTTTGCAAAAAAACAAAATTCGCATACATTCATAAGCCAACACACACATAAGCAAAAGCAGCGCCAACAACGTGCGTTCTACTTCGGCAATTCACTTCGCGCCACGCCTTCGGCAATCGACGACCCAACGATTGACACTCGGCTCGTTTTGACACAGTTCTACTGTCCTTAACCCTTAACCGGCACGCTAAGATATGCGTGGCCTTGGCTTGTCCATTCTATCATTTCACATAATTTTGAAATTTGCAAATGCTTAAGTTATCAAGTAAAAAATATACAATTTTTGGTTGAACTGTTGTGTGCCGTTGGGCCATTGATGGGTTAAAGATCTAACGCCGAGCAAAGGCGAATGCAAGAATCTAGTGAAAGACAGCTGCGCGGCAGAAGCCAAAGTCAAAGCAGACGCAGCTGAATGGACCTCGGTGTCTCGTGGTCGACGCCACGTTTGTTGAAAGACGGCAGGGCGGGGCGGTTGGTGGGGTGTACAGTGGGGGAGGAACAGTACAACGGCGGCACGTTGGCTCTTTCTTGATGTGACTGTGAGTGTGCCTCAAAAATGTGCAATACGAGTCACGCACAACAGCCACGTGAGTTTGAGATTGCTATTGTTGTTGTTGTTGTCGTTGCCGCTGCCGCCGCCATTGCTTTCGCTTTCATTGCCCTCGGCCGAGTACCTTATCCCTTTGTTCCCGTCCCAACCATAGTAACCGGGCATTAGTCATTGAGTTGAGTTGCGTTGAGTTGATCACAAAGAGCAACAAGCTTGCACTCTTGTGCGCGCCCATTTCCAATTGTTGCCATAATAATAGAACGAAACACATAACACAGCGCAGCACAGCCATTTGGCATGGCAGCCTTTTAGGCGTTGCCAGCTATTTTTGGGATGGAGCTGAGAAACAATGCCAGAGATTTGCGCTGATGCAATGCACTTTGCGAAATAGCTTAGAACAATCAGTATTGTTTCCAAATACATACATTCATATGTAATATAAATTATTTATGCCGGTGTCAAAAGCAACCCCAATTGCTTTGATATCTGGGCCGCCATCTTTAATTCCGCATTATGCTAACTCACTGATTTCGATAGTCCTAGTTCACATGAACTGCTGGCTCAGTGATTTCGATAGCTTCAAGGCTCAGCTTAGAAGCTTCTTTAGTTATCGATTATCAAATCCTAGTTCACTTGAACTTCCAGTTCAATGAGTTCGTTAAACGTGAAGTTCAGTTTTGCTAATTTGCCTCTTAAAAATTCGTCGCAATTTTCATTGCAAATTATTCGGTCGGTAAGCGGAATATGTGTAAAGTTCAATGACATCGACAAATGTGATATACATAGTGAAATGGTGAAAGTGTGCGCTATCAAAGTAAAAAAAAAGAGATTACAACTACAAATATGCAAATCGCAGACTCAGACGATGCGTCGATAAGTCACATAATTTGCGGACAGACAATTGCGCAAACGATTTGCGAATTTCGCACTGGAGCGACAAGGACAACAAGATTGCTGCAGATGTAACTGATGTTGCAAAACTGTTGCTGTCTGAAGCGCAACGTCAATGAAAGCGATTATCAAATTGATACATAAGTATCAAACAGGTTAGTAGTGTCTGTGAGTTCTGGTTATGTTAGGAAGAGCATGTAACACATATAACATAGATACCCCTTACTTCTTTTTGTGTTACTTAATGACTATTGAAGGGGGGAAATTAAAAAACCTAGAGTTCTCCCTGTCCTAGGTGGAATAGAGACGAGCAGCTTAGATAACGCCAATTATATCATAAGGGTATCTCGGGTTACCAGTTATGTCAGATATCCAATGTATTATATAAGCTCAATCCACCTAGGGAAATGATATCTTAAGGCTATGGCCAAGTAAACATGACGAGTTTTCCGAGCACTCCACATAAACAAAGACCTCAACACTTCACAGCCATAAATTGAGTTACAACGGCGCAAAAAACAAAAAAAAAAAAACATGTAGAATGGGACTCCCAATTCGGTTTCAGTTTCTCGGTTGCAGTCGCACTCTCGCTGTTTCAGTTGATGTCTGGGCTTTTGTCACTTTGTTCCTGCTCTCCTGCTCTAACTAAAGCATAACTAAGCACGCGTACACACACATACACCTGTGTATGTAATTAAAAGTCAGTTAGGTGAATTTGAGACGACGAACAAGTTAACAAAGCAAAATGACACAAACAGCGACAACGGGCAACGAAACAATCGAACACAAATGTCAAAAGAAGAGAGATAGCACAGAAAGAAGCCCGCGTACTGCGTTAAAAGGTGTGAGTACGACTGAGTGAATGTTAGAGTGTGTGTGCGTGTGTGTGCGTTTGTGTGCATGTGAGTGCGTGAGCTCCCTATTTTGTGTGTGCGAGTATATTTGTGCGTGCTTAGTTTGTTGAGCAAGGGGGGAAGCACAGAAGGGACGTTGTAAGCGATTTCCTTATAATAACAGTTTTTACAACTAAATGTTTTGTGGACATTACACGTCTTGATGACTTTAAATTTAATACGAATTTTGAGCGGATTCGGGTATTGTTCTAAGGCCGTGCAAATAGATTTTGGAGTTCAGCTTAATTTGGACAAACGTTTTTGACATGTTTAGGAAGTGTTGTTACATGTACCCAGATTATAAGAAGAGCGCAATTAAGACGCTTCTCTTAAAATGTTTTGAGACTTGTGCGGATTCTGAGTGGGGGGCCTGCTGAAAGTTAGATCATCTTCAAGCTACAAATTTAGAGTTAAATTTTAATTGAGTGATATTATAAACTAGACGTATTAATTTTTTATATTAAAGTTTAGTGTTTTATAAACATTATTTAACTTAAACATTCTATTTTTTAATTAATTTACTTCACTTTGATGTATTTGACACAATTGGACATGAAAATTGTTAAAGCTTTTATCAATTGCGAATTTTTTATCCTGATGAATTTGCATTTCACTTCATTTGTATTGTTTTTTTCTTTCTCGGTATTTTATCAGCTGTTAGCTGTGGGGGCTTCAGCCACTGAGTTAGCCTCAAGCATTAAAACATACAATCGCTTAAAATGCCAAGTCATGGGCACGCATTATCATAACTCAACGCAACTGTGCACTGAGCATGCCATAAAATCCATTTTACATTTTACATTTTATATTATTCATTTTTCATTTCTCATTTTCCACTTTTGCATTTTCCACTTGTAAATGCAACGTCAAATGTTTTTGCCTTGAACTCGTGGAAAATTTCGCACATACATAAGTTAAAAATCGCACTTAAGATATGTGCATATAATAACCATATGGGAGTTATGCTTATAGAAATGCAAACGCAGCTCAACTGCAAATTAGTTAAAACTAAAGACGGCTATTTCGATGGAATTGCTAGAGATACAGTGCTAACACGTTATAATGCATTTGAAGAGAGATGTTCAGATAAGTTTGATAAGTTTGAAACTTGATGAAATTTCTTAAGTTAAAGTTTAATTAAATATTACCTATTATACAATTAGGTTAATGTAATGAAAGTAACATTAGATAATTGAGCTACCGTTATCAGCGATTTTAAGTACATATGAGTTTCTCAGTTGAATATGCATTCATTTTAGGGTTGTTCCACTGTTTGTTTAAAGACCGAACCACTTTGATATGATATGCATGTATACTTATATATATATATGTATATGTATATATAGTACGATAGAGTTTGCCTGGGAGCCTGAGAGAGCGACCTTTAATGGTGCCATTGTGTGCTAAATAGTAGCCCCAGACTTAGACGCTGTCTGAATCTGAATCTGTAACTGAAGCACCACCAGCAGCAGTAGCAACTAGCTCCTCCACCGGCTCTTTGCCATCCTCAACGGTGTCGTCTTCGTCACCGTCGTCATCGTCTTCGAGCGGTGGCTATTTCACACGCTCTGCGTTCCATTGTTCCCACATTTTTCCATTCATTCAGTTTGCTCACTTTGTGTTCCTACTTTGTAATAAGTTTTGCCCCGGAAAAAAAGCAAACGGGCATCTCGCCCTTCCCCTTTCCCTACCCCTTCTGCCCTGTCATAGTACTTGTGTCTTGAGTTTGTCATTTTGGCCACCGGCTGTCGTCGTCGTCGTCGTCGTCTCCATCTCCATCTCCATCGTCATCATCAGCCACCGTCACCGTCACCGTCACAGCCACATCAACATCCATCGTCTTCATGAAGCAGCCACATGCAATGCCAATAGCCCTATAATGAGTGTACTTTATATGGGGTTACTGAGCACATACACCTAGCACCAAGAACTAAGCGAAGTGCTACATAAGTACTATATAAACAGTGTCCCCTTCCCTCTACTTCTCCATTAAGTATATAGGAAACTTGTCAGATACTTAAAAACTATCGTGGGAGTTGCTGGCGACGCTTCTTTAGCTTAATTGATTGATCTCTTAGCCACTCTTGTTACTTAGAGGGGAAACTAACCATGGACCGGAATAGAGTTTAGTTGGATTTGATATTAAATTCAACTTGTATATAAAATGTTATATAATTCATTGTTGATAATTCATTTATGGAATACTTTTGTCTATCACTCAAAGAGGCTCTTAACTTTTTGCCAGGGTTTGGAATTCTGTAATCAGCGAACAAACTAAAAACGTTACTTTCTCATTCTGAAAGTTGCAACGTATCTGCGTTAAGATATCTGAAGTCATTTTTGCTACTACTGCTGTAGTTGTTGTTGTTTATAATATGACGAGTGTGTTGAAGTGATGGCGATGCTTCCTATATACAACACGCATACAATTAAAGATCGCACGATGAGCACGTTTTGCGCATGTCATAGACGCAAAAAAATATACGAAAAAAGCAAAGCGGCAAGTGTGCTTGACTTCTAGATACTCGCATTTTACTTCAGCTCAGGTTAGATAGTCGAAGTTGTCATCCGATTTAATCAAATTTTAACTATTATACTAGTTTATAACTTAAATGTAAGTTAGTTTTATAAATCAACTACTAACACTTCAATGTAAATGCTTTTTAATATTTTTAAAATTTTATTTAAGTAAAAGAATTAAGAAACCTAATTTTTAGTTAGAATTTTGCAAGTTTTTAGGAATAATTTAACTAACTGACTTACCATAAATAAAGCCTTCACAGTGCTTCTTTAAGATATATTAAGATTTTAGAGAGATTTTAAGAAGAGATCATAAGAAGATCGTGAAAAGAAGAAGTAGATCTTAAGAGTGATTAGATAGTATGCACGATTTATCTGTTACCAAGCTTTCCAACAAGTTAGCAAACTCTTGTTTTCTTTTCTGTTGCTGCTTTTTTTTTTTTTTTTTTTTTTTGCAAGGTTGGTAACTAAGTAAATTGTCAATGGTCACATTAGGCCTAGTACAAGCTTTGCTTTGCATGAGGGGAGAGAGATACATGGGTAATACGTACAAGTTGCAAGTGCAGCACGTAATTGCCACAGACGAACACGCAATAACCGCAGCAGCAGCTGTGACTGCAACTGCGACTGCGACTGCGGCGCATGCGATCTGCACCCAATCATTAACAATGTTCCCCACTCCTCTCCCTTTTCCTGATGCTCCACTACTTGCATTACAACGCCATGCATCGCTCCCTCTTACTCTAATGCCCAATGTCTTCGCTTTGGTCTGTTTTTGCGCTTGCGCCGCTCGTTTAAAGACATTGCCGAGTGGCGGAAAACACGACGACAGCCGATCCACCGAGTCTCAAGACACGATTGCACGACTGCGGCCCAAAACCGTTTGCCGCGTTATGTTTTGCTCAGTCAACTTCCGTCACGAAACGCGTTCGGACGTGCGTCTTAAGCCGCGATCGCAGCGCAGAACAGAATCGAGACAAACCAAACTCAACTCAAAAGAACTTTACGTGTTTTGTTTTTGTGTGGTGTGTGTGTTTTTTTTTTTGCGTGTGTTTCTGGTGGTGTCTTTTCGTCTGCATTGGCGCGTAACGAGCAGCGCTATTATCGCTGTTGACCTCCCCACAATTGACAGTGCGAGTGCGAGTGGGAGAGAGAGGGTCCTGTTCACAGGATGCGCATCACTGCGCGCGCGCACCTGTTTTTTTTTTCTTCTGTGCGCCCGAGTGTGTGTGTGTGTTTTAGTTGCAGCGGTGTAACGCAACAACAATGAGAACAACGGATAGCCAAAGAGGAAGAGGAACAACCACTGCAAACAACAACAATAATAACAAGTCGCGCGTAAAATTTGTTATTGCCACAGCCAGAAAAGTGAACGCCGGTAAATTTAATTTATGCAAAAAAAAAAAAAAAAAAACACTCGAGAAAATGTTGAGAAAAACCTTTGGTGGAAAATTCAACTGGTAGTTTTACCCCCTCTCCATCGCCCATCAGCACTTTTAACCACTTTTAACCTGTTGTCAACTATTTCACATATTTTGTGTGCTGTGTGAGAGTTTCCGATAAGAAAAACTCCCACATTTTGTCAGTCTCTATCAGCAAGCAAAGCACAAATTTGAATATGGTAATGTGTTCATACATACATATCATATAGTATGTCACAACTTGGCGACCGGAACTTGGTCAGAGATAGTTTAACCTCTGAGGTAGTTTCGCTTTTAAATCATTACATCATATTTGTTTATGGTGTGGAAGTGGTTAGGACTTTTATGAACTTGACGGCAATTGGTGTTATATAATAGTCGGTTTTTGAAAAGTATTAGTATTACTTAATACTAAGTTTCTCAATCTTAGCAAAACTGATTATAAACAAGTTATAATTTATTTTAGTAATTATTCAAAATTGCCAACACTTTATTTTGTTCTCATAAAGGGTGAAAATTATTGCTCTTCATAAGCATTATTGTTTGAGGTGAATTTCCAAGATAAATATAATTAAAAAATAAAATTCTTCACAAGCGCGAAAAAAAACCGATTAGGTGATAATGAAATACTGATTTAAAAGTATTCAAAGTTTTATTTTAGTTCTGCAAATTTAAAAAATTTTTGCAATTTTTGTTGCGAAAAGAGTTTCTTTATTCTTTATTAGGTCAATGTCACTCTGGTTCATACCATTGCAAAAAAGAATTGTATTCGTTATTAATAATAGTCTTTATAAGAATGCGATATAAAGAAATATGACCATAACAAAACGATTATTGAGTTATAGAAGATTTTAAAGAAAGATTGAGTATAAGAATAGTGTTATTATTTCTATTATGAATCTATCTAAGATCCGTGATTTTTTTGCCATAATAATAGATTGAATTTTCAACACTTCACCCCATTTCTTGTGTGCTCTGCAATAGCTTTCCAGCAATCCATTATTAGTATACTTATTGAAGAATATCGAGTGGAATGCAAGAAATGAATAATTTTCAATCAGAAAGATGGAGTATAGTAATTAGAATACGCAGAAACGAGAGCTGATCGATTGAACTAGAAAACGTAAATGGGTCTATGCGGGGTCTAACGGTAATGCAGAGAGTATCTATTTCAAGCGATTGCGATTGCGATTACGATTAAGATTATTACTATGACGATGGAGGATGGATTGCGCTGTTTAGTGGCATAATTTATGTTAGTTTGAAGCTAATTGCGATTATTTTGCATCCACAGAGAATTGGCCTCGATGATTGACGGCAACTATGCTCATTGTGGACATGCTAACATTGGCTTTAACCAACGGACAGAGCGTGCTAGAGCGAGACCGAGAGAGGGAGCGAGAGCGAGAAAGAGGAAAGATGACGGCGACAATGGCAAACAAAGCGCTAAGCAAACAAGCTGAAGATGCAAATTGGAAGAGCAACAGCAACAACACCAACAACAGCAACAACAACAACAACGGTAGCAACAGCAATAGAAGCAACAACATTTATGATATTGCAGCAAGTCGAGCGGGCAACATGCCACACCGTGGAGTAGGTTTCAATGTTGCACGAGTCGCTGGCGACGATGACGATGACGTTGGTCATGTTGCTGCTGCCTGTGTCGATTTGTCATGCGAGGCACGCATTGATGATGTTGCTGCTGCTGCCAATGCTGACAATGCTGCTGCTGTTGTTGCTGGCGTGCAATATAAGGCGCATTGTGCGTGGCAGCCGTTGCGCAGCGTTGCGAGGGGCGAAGAGGCGTGCCAGTCAGCAACGACAATGACAACACGAATGTTGAGCGACATGCAAACGACGCAGGCGCGTGCTGAATACAGCAACGACAACGTCAACGTCAACGACAACGACAACTACAACATCATCGGCAACTCACGAACGGAAGTTGCCAGCAATTGTGAGCGCGCGCAAGTCGAGCGTGAGAGCGGGAGCGACAACGCAAACGCAAACCATGCTGGCCATGGTCAACAACCACCCAAAGTGACAACAACAACAGTCAGCAATGGGAGCAACAGCAACAGCAGCAGCAGCAGCGACTGCGCCTGCTCAATACCTACAGACGAGGTACCAACAGCAGCAGCAAAATCAGCAGCAGCAGCTCCAGTGGCAGTGGCAACACTCGCAGTGGCAGCAGTCGTCGCAGCAAGCGCAGCTGAGCACCAGCAGCAGCAGCAGCCCAAGCAGCCAATTTTCAATCAATTTGGCCAGCAAACAATTGCAAAACAATTTACAACAAATTGTGCAAATTTCATCTTAACAACTCAAGACAACAACGGTTTAAACGCTGTGCGACTAAAACAACAACAGCAACAATTGCAAATCGTACAAGAAAACGGGCAACAGCAACTGAACGTGCAACAACATCAAGAACAACAACAACAACAGCAACAACAACAATTTGTAAGCCAACAAAATTTGTATACAGGCGTCAACAACGACGCCAACGCCAACGTTGACGTCAACGGCGACGGCGACAGCGCAGTCGACTGCGCAGCGCGACGTAGAGAAAAATTTGTGCAAAAAGGCAGTGAAAATGCGTTAACAGCTCCAGCTCGCGTGCCACATGATTTTTTTTCCAATTCTAATTTATGTGCAAATGTGCAAAGTGACAAAGTATCAAAAGCAACCGCAACAGCAACATCAATTGTAGCTGCAACAGCAGCAACAACAGCAACAACATCTTTAAGTGTCAGCCACGCCAAGGCAACGCAACAAAATTTAAAACAGCAGCAGCAGGCGCAGGGGGAACAGCAAGGAGAGCAGCAGCAGCAGCAGTTGCCGAGGACGCCATTGTCATTGCCATATTTGTGGCTTGAAGCAGAAGTAGGAGCAGGAGCAGAAGTTGAAGAGGACGCAGCACAAGGTGGAGCATGGCACGACCCTCGGATTGCTGTTGATAATGCCGTTGGAGACATTGTCGTCGTCGATGCGGATGCTGTGGTTGCCTTGCCAGTTGATGTTGATGTTGCTGGTGCTGACGGTTACGTGGATAACGTGAGTAAAGCAGACAACAAAGCAACGTACGTAACGAGTAGTAACAGCAACGAGTTGCAAGTGACGAGTGGCGAGTGCAAGCTTATAGATTGCGAATCACTTGACGCTGATCAGGAGCAACAAGAGCAGAGCACCAAGGAATGCGAGGAGCGTGCAACAACAGCAACAACAACAACAACTACAACCAGTAACGAGTGCAACTCGTCAGTGTTGGCTGTGACAGCAACAAGCTGCAGCGATTGCGATCTTATTGATTTTGAAAACGATTTGACTGACGATTTTGTGGCCAGTCAGCGACTGAAACGCTTACAGCACAATTTTCAGGGACGCGTCAACAGCAGCAATAGTAATAACAGCAACAACAACAGCAACCATTCTAGCAACGACAACAACAGCTGTAGTGTCACTGCTGAAGTTGATTGTGTAAAGGCATCCTTGAGACAACAGCAACAACAACTAAATGCCAGCGCAGCAACAATAAAGAAACTACCCCCAACTAACACTTGCCTCACTCCATCAGCAGCAACAACAACAACCGAAACAACCACAACAACAACGGCAACAACCCCCGCGATAAAGCTGGTCGAATGGGCTTTTAAGGACAATCAAATTGTTGAAAAGAAGTCCAAGCAAAGCTCAAGTGCAATACAATTAAATGTAAATTGTATTCAAGACGAGCAGCAATTGCCAAATGAAACCAGCAGCAGCAGCAACCACAACAACAGCAACAGCAACATTCAGCAATTGGCAGAGCAAGAGCAATTGCTGAATAGGCGAGTGCGCGTGTGCGTGGAAAACGAGAGCGAAACGAACGCGATTCGAGAGATTGAAAGTGTTGAATTGACAGCTGTCAAAAACAGCAGCAGCAACAGCAGCAGCAATAACAGCAACAGCAGCAGCAGCACTGACAACAGCAGTAACAGCAACATCAACAGCAACGACCAGGTGCTGATTGAAATTGAAACGGATGGCGATAGATTGACGGGCAAACGCAGCGCATTTGTGGCCACCGAGTTTGGTGACAAGACAAGCAACAAAACAACATCATCGTTGTTGTTGTCATCGTCAGAGCCACACGATAATTTTGTGAGCACACTCAGCGAGTTCGATGTGCAGCGCTTTGGCGAGTATCTGAAAGCAGCGAGACAACTGCAGCTGCTCGACATCAATCACAATCCAAGCTCCTCATCGTTGTCGCACACAATTGTTAATCCCATAGAATCGGCTGCAAGTGTTGTTAGTGGGAAACAGCGACGCGGTTTTCAGTGCTACGACGAATTGCTCGCTGAATTCGTTAGCGAGCAGCAAGAAGAGGAGGAGGAAGAGGAACAGAGCGACACTGTTAGCGAGAGCGATAGCAACGATTGCAACGATTGTCAGTGCCATGAGTGCCTAGCGTCGTCCGCACAGTTTATACAACCAACGCCGACGACGACGACGACGCCGAGCAACGAGTATTGCATTAATAGTAATAATATAGCGAGTGCACTCGTTACTTCAACAGCAGCAGCAGCAGCCACCGTTAAGCCAACAACAACAACATCGAGAACAGCGATCAAGATGCGTGAGGTTAATGGCCAGCTGCGTGGTCTGCTCAAAAAACCAAATCGTCCGCCGCCGGCGCGTAAAAATCGCGTTGTCTTCGACGAGACACGTAACGAGTTCTTCGAGGCGGACTATATCATATTGATACGCGAGGATTGCGCCTACGATGAGGAGGACGAGGAGCCCTGCACTTGTGGCGAGCACGAGCTCGTCCGTCTCTGCTGCGAGGAGGGCTGCCAATGCAACTATGCGGTGAATGCCGCCGATCCAGGCGATGGCCGAACGCCACAGGTGAGTGAACAACACATCCATCCTCAACCCTAAGCTAAATGAGGGGGCTGTATTTGCTTCCCTTCTCGTTAAGCGGATTATGTCGAGTTGCGAGTTGCGAGTTGCAGAAGTGGCCAAAGTTGAAGTGCTTATAGGCAGCTTATGTGTCAGTGTCTGTGCCACATGCCACATGCAACCAGCGAAGCTCTCCTCGAGCAGTCGCTAAAAGCTTTTGGCCAAACAAGCGACAGCTAATTATTAGCCATCTATCGAGTCTTATCGAATTTCTCCTAAGCCATTTCGTGCTCCACTTTCGTTTTATAACCACACACAATGCACACACGCATACGCACACGAAACAACAACACTCGCTACATTTTCATTTTCCTTTTCGCTTTCATTGACAACTTAAGCGCCTCTTGTTCTCCATGTTCCGTTTTTTTTCCTCCTATATTTGTTGTTTAATGTGAGTGTGTGTGTGTGCGTTTCCTTTTTTTTTACTAATGCATTTGTGATGTGAGCATTATCCACGTATTTGTTCAATTCTCGGTTGTTACATTTTTCATTTGCCTGTGACCTTGCTGCCCTGTCTTCCTGTGTCTTGAGGTTGGAAAAAATGTATATTTTGGAGTATGTTTCATAGAACTCTTAATTCTGTTTTAGGTTTCATAAAGAACTAATTCAATTTGCTTAACATTTTTGCCTTTTTCTAATTTCTGAAAATTTGTAAAAGTTATTTGAGAAATACTTTTGTATGGGGAAAAACGCTAATTTACTATCGGTCTCAGTTGCTTTGGCTGACAATCTAGTATATTTTCCTTTCTATGGTATATTTTTCATTTAGTGTCGTATCAATAAAGCAAATATAGCATTTGATATATATTTAGTTCTTTTACGGTATACTAATTTGGTATATTTTCAAATTAATACTGCAATGTTTTGCTTTTACTCAGAATAGTCAGCGAGTATCTTACAGTTGAGCACACCCGACTGTAGCTTTCTTACTTTCTAGTTCTGGTTTAGCTTTCATAAAGAAATAATCCAATTTTTTTAAGGTTTTACCCTTTGTACATTTTTTTAATATACATATATTATCTTAGTATATTTAGTTCAAACTAATATCAAAATAATTTTATTAGTTTGGCTTAAATAGACTGATTATAAACTATTTTTTTTTCCAAATAAGTGTTATTTATTTCATATACCATCGAATTTTGTTTATTATTTATTTTTTGATTTCCCAAAATTCGTTGTCTTTTTCTCAATTCGTTTTAAGAGGAGTCTTGTCTAAATAGTTCACTTCATGATACCATACAGATTGACTGGATTTGATATCTTTAATCCAGTTTTATACTATATATTTAACTCACAATGCCATTTTTACCATTCATTTTTTAACTTCTTGATCTCATAAAGATTTCACTTTATTTTAGTCTGATTATTTTGAATAATTTAATTTATTATTTTATTTACTTTTAAAATAAGTTTTATTGATTTAATACAAATTGAGATTCTTTTGTTGTCTTTTCTTGATTTCCTAAAGATGTCTCTTGATTTTTATGTCAATTTTTATTATGGTTCAACTAATATAAACTATTTACCTTTTAATTTATTTTTCAAATTGGCATTTTTGGTTAACTTCTTGATTTCCTAAAGATTTCACTTTATTGCAGTCACAATATTGATAATATTGGTTCAACTAATTTTAAATATTTACTATTTAATTTCTTTTTAAAATAAGTTTTAATGATTTAACACAAATTGAGATTCTTTTGTTAACTTATTGAATTCCTAAAGATGTCTCTTGATTTTGATGTCACTTTTTATTATAGTTCAACTAATTTCAACTATGTATTTACCTTTTAATTTCTTTTTCAAATTGGCATTTTTGGTTTACTTCTTGATTTCCTAGAGATTTCCTTGATTGTTCTCTCAACTTTTATCGTATTTACCTTCTTCATAGTCAGATTATTCAATAGCCAAGTCCTTCAATGCGACTTTTGAGGCACATCAATGTCGCATAACATTGATTTCCCATTGAAGGCTTTTGAAAATTGCTGTTTCACTAACATATTTATGATATTTATTTATAATTCATCAGCTCATTCAAGATTGTTGAATGTTATCTTGTTGTATTTGGTTATCCCCTCGTCTTGCCTTTGTCTTTAATAGTCACACAGTTGAAGCTGACCACAGCTCTTGAACTCACTCCTTTCGATTTCACAGGCTCTATTAATTCTCCCCGTCGTCTCCTTTCACTCTCTTTCGCGGTCTCTCTCTCACTCGCTCGCTCGCTCGTTTGCCCAACCCTCGTACACAGCGAGAACTTGTTGTCCTTCCTGTCAATTACGTCACAATTGACCGCCTTTTGTACGTTATCAATGCGATACAAGAAGACAATAAGACAACAAAAGCATATTATGTGCTCTCGCCGAAAAAAAATGTTTGCCCATTGTCTTTGCAGCACAACATTTATGTGTGTATATTGCATATCCTTTATCCTGTTTTCCCATATCCTGTCTGCTGTCTGGGTGAGTGGAGGGAGGGCGAGGGGGGAAGACTAACTGTCTTCGTGGAGTGCCAAGTCAAGTTGCAAGTCAAGCGTACACGTGCTGCAACCGCAGAGGCATCTTTTGTTGCTGCCACACACACACAAGTTTTTGGAGTAGTTCCTGTGGGTGCTGCTGCTGCTGTGTCCTGTGTCCTGTGTCTTAGCCTGCATCCTGAGTCCTGTGTAACTTGTGTCCTCCGCTCCATTTGCAAGTGCTGTATAAATCACTTAAAAACTTTTCGCAGCAACTGCATCAACATTGTGTCTTAAGGGGGGCATTCTTGTCTGTGTAGGAGTCTGCATGTATGTGTGTGTGAGTGAGTGTAAGGTGTGTGTGTGTGTGTATCTCTCGTATATTGTTTTATGAAATTGTGCCTTGAAGTGCGCGTTATCGTGATGTACGCGTTTCAATGTGTTAAAGGACATTTGCCAAAGTTTGCCTGCTTTCCCTCTCTCTCTCTCTCTCTCGTTCGCTCCCTCTCTGCTTGCTATCTCGCTTGCACAATTGCCTCTCATTTCTTTGTAGCACTCGCATCGATCCTAAGCGGCCCTCAAGCTGCGTTTAAATTTCAATTTTCTGCCATATGAGCGTCACTTGAGTTTGCGACGCTTTTGCTTCTTATCTGCCACCAGGCCAGACTCATGCCACACACTCTGTGGCACACACACACACATACACACATCCAGTTGTCCTCTATCTGCCTATCTGACTGTCTGAGCACCACCTCGACGACCAAAGTGTGGGTGGGCGGACGCCCAATGCACTTGACTTGGCGCTGCTCAAGCATTGTGCCCATTGCCTTAGACCCCAATGTCTGTGTTGTGTCCCATTGCCTTCGCCTTCGTTGTCTCCTCCCTTCGTCGCCTCCGCCACTTCGCCCCCGTTAACTCAAGAGTTTAATATGCATTTAGTGTATGTAACAAGTTTACAAAACGCGTTGCATAACCCAAGCGTTGCCTCACTTCGCCACACGGTGCACAAAAAATCCAAATAATAATGCTCGACTAAAAGATGCTTGCTTTGAACTACTTTACATTATATGTTAATCGATTAGTTTCGCCAAGGATTAATTATTGAGGAACTTGTTTGACCAAAAAGCTAAACATTTCCACATTAAGAATATCATTTATTTTATTTCGTATGGCTTTTTGATTGTGACCAACTGACTGACCAACTTATAATACCTCGTCTTCCTTGGTTTACCGTGTGTGTGCAAATCATGAATGGCGAAAAAAAGGAAACATTTTTCTTCTCTCTGCATTTTTTGTGGACAAAGTTTTTATGGCTACAACGCCAAGTTATAGCTGTGAGTTTTCCATTTCCATTTACATTTTCCCATACACACAAACACGCACACACACACGCTTATTTAGTTACATATGTACAATGTACATTTTGCTCGCCTTTATGTGGCACTTCTTAAACTTAACTTATTGTACAACAAAAACTTGATTGCTTGCCGAAGAACCACAGCAAAAACACACACAACTTGGCATTCGGCTCGAACTTTTGGCCTAGACTTTGTTGTTGCCTCGTCTTTTCGTTGCCTTCTCTTGGGCCTCTGTTTCCTCTGCTTCATTGTTGCCATTGTAATTGCAAATGCATTCTTCAAATGTTTGGCATGCATATACGCGCATCTGTGTGTATGTGTGTGTGTGTGTGGACGTGTGTATGCATGCATAGACATGTGCGTGCTTGCACTTGTGCTTATGATTATGATGCCATGACTGGCCTTGGCGCTGCCAGCTCAGTCAGCTACCATTGTTCATATCAGCTAATGAACGGTTTTTCTTAGCAAATTATGCTTAATTAAGGCTGTAATACAACTGTTATACCGGTTGAAAAATAGCAAAACGAATATGTTGGAGGCCTTTGCTGTTACTATCAACTGTTATACAACTGAAATATAACAAAATATAACAAAGAGGCTGTTATATGAGTGTTATACAACTGTTATACCGGTTGAAATATAGCAAATCGAATATGTTGGAGGCCTTTGCTGTTACTATCAACTGTTATACAACTGAAATATAACAAAATAAATATGTTACTGTTATACGGGTGTTATACAACTGTTATACCACATGAAATATAACAAAATTCATATGCTGGAAGCTTTTGCTGTTACTATCAACTGTATTACGAACTGTTATATAACCTTTCGAACTGTTATACCTCAATTAATATGTTACAAAGCTACCAAATGTCGCTTTTAGACATTTTAGCAATTGTCGTTTGCTTCAATTGCATGACTAACAAACCGACTACAACTGTTATACACAGCGTATATGTATATTAAGTCATCAAAATGCATAACTGTAGGCGCAGACGACTATGAAAGAACTATTATAGCATAACCAAAGCCACAGCATACTCGAAGAGCGACTTAACACAGATTTACGAGCAAAAAGCACACACACAGTTCATCAGCCCCAAACAAACCACAGACACACACACAAACAAACACACACACACAGAAGCTTTCACACGTAGCGTCCCCAATAACGTCTGGCTATAAAACTCAATTAAGTTAATTTGCGGCGGGAGCATAATTACAACATTGCAGCATCAGCATCAAGAGCAGCAGCCCTTAGACTAACTACTATAACTAACTTTAGCTTAGTGATTAACTAGCACAGGTACTAACTGTTCTTCTTCTTCTTCTTTCTTCCTCCATTTTGACAGAGTCCCAAATATCAACCGCCGATTGACTTTGTGGACGATGCGGCGCTCAGTCCGCCCGATGGCTACAAGGATAATAGCTTAAAGAATACGCTTGGTGGCGCGCTAAGCGGCCACATCTTTGGGGCGCAACATCTGCAGCAGTTGCAGGTGATACAGCGTCTGCAACAGCAACGTGCCGCAATGTTGGCCGCACGCAACAGCAATGGCAACGGCAATAGTCAACAAATACCGCCACCACCGCCGCCCGTTGGCACCGCAGCCCAACAACAGCAGCAACAACAGCAGCAGCAACAACAACAGCAGCAACAACAACAACAACAGCAGCAGCAACAGCAACCACATCATGGAGCAGCGACACAGCATCATGGAGCAGGGCAACAGCAACAGCAGGCGGATGAGGACTTGCAGGGCGTGTGCACCGAGTGCGCGGAGTGCGCCGAATGTGCAGCCAAACAGCTGCAGGATGCAGGTAAATGAGCCGCAGTGCATGGCACCAATTAGTGGGCAAGCCAAGCCCCAAGGGCCGAGGGAGAAAGGCAGGGAGAGCAGAGGAGTGTAGAGGAGAGCAGTGCCAATTGCCGCGAGGCGCTTTTCAAATGTTTTCGTTTGGCTTTGTGTAATCTAATTATGAATTATTTATGCAAACATTTGCCCAGCCACCGAACAGAGCTAGACATCTCTTCTCCATCTCTCTCTCTCTCTCTGTCTTTCTATGTGTGTGCGCCATAAATTGGACGCCATTTTGTTTTTGTCGCAGTCAGAGAACTCTGTGAAGAGTTCCATGTAATTTTTGTAGTTAATTAAATTCGAGAAAACTGCCCCTATTGAAAAACGCTTCGTTTTGCAATGAAATTAAATGAGTTTGCCAGATAGGCAAGTCACTGTAAACTGTCATACAACTGTTATACATAGGCAGCATGACTTTTCATGTTTAGGGCACAACTTTAACTAACTCTTAATTGAGTGAAATGTTACGAAGCTGCTTTCTGAACTCTTATGTTATATGGTATTTAACTTTTCCCCGATTCCCCGCTAATTGTTTGCCGCCAGTATTTACAGAACACTTAGTTATGTCGGATATAATTCGATTAAATTTCGATTTGTTATGAACGCCCGCAGTTTGGCAAATGTTGAACTTGGCATTTTTGTTTGAAGTTTGAGGGGTTTGTGTCGCCAACTATTGATTGATTTATGGCAACTTTGCTTAATGGATAAACAAGCGCAAGTTGTGCGCTGTTTATGTTGTTTTTGCCTCTTGCTTGTTTATTGCTTTGTTTGCCAACGTTCGTTCCCCCTTTTGAGCGCAACCATACAAGGACATACGAGTATAACTTTTGCCACAACGACACTTTTGGCCCACCTCAAGGGTTAGGGAGCGGCTGTAATGTTGAGGGTGAGCAGGGGAGGGAAGTAAACGTATTCATTTGCATTAATATCGGTCACGCATTATTGATTATCAAGTGACAAACGAACGGAACGAAACGAAACGAAACGAAATGGAACGAATTTGAAGCTCGACTCTGACTTTGACTCTGACTCTATATATAATATTAATTGTTGCGCCTAACGAAGCGGAATGTGACCAACCCGAACCGAGTCGAACCCCAGCTCAGTTAAGGTTCGGCCCAGCCCTGGTTTGCCATGCCTTTCCCTTTTGGTGGCAAAGCGATCCTTCAAGCGCGCTTCCGCCTCAGCTTAAATTAGAGCTGAGCGCGTGACACGAAATGAATATCGATAGAAGTTCATGAAAACAGACAAAATAGAATATTTTTATATGCAATTCAGATTATGAATTATGTAGCTAGTTCTCTATGTTCCAGCAATCAACTAACAAAATGGAATATGTCATAAACCATAATCTAGTTTTTTTCGGTCGCACTGCTATTTTAAGGTTCACAGACAATGCTAAAGATAAATACCACAACAAATGAATTATTAACACATAAACTTTAAAAGATAAAGTTGAGAAATGTATTTCAATTAGTTGGAGAACAATGCTTTCATAATGTAATTCTTAGCTAAGCAAAGACACAAACCCGAGCATGTAAATCAGCCAGTGCTTATCGAATTGCCCAAATTGAGCTTTCTGTCCCTGTTGATGTTCCAAGTTTATCCGTACCACCTGCTGGCGAATTAATGACATTTAGTTCTCCGTCCCCTCAACCCTCGATAGCTGTGGAAGTTCCACACCATGGAATCTCCTGCTACTACTTCGATTTTGGTGTCGGCTGAGGTGGAGATGGTTGAAGAAATTCCACCACCACAATCGTCTGTCGATATTATCATCTATAAACTATTGTCTGCACGAGCTCATCCCTAGCTTAAAGCTGAGCAGAGCAACAGGCTGGGAGTTGGGCAACAACTAATGTGATCACAACTCATTCACTTACTCGTAACTAACTTCCTCTCTCATTATTCTTTTATCGCTTCCTCCACAGAATGCAGCTCGGCGCAGTGTGGCGAGGAATTGACGCCGATCGGCGTCCCAGCCGTGGCGCTGTTGCCGCTGCACACAAGTTCACCGGAGCGTCGGATTACGCAGAAGGAGATCATTGCCGGGGAGGAGAGGCCGAAATACGTGCTGCAATCGCAATACAACAAGCCAACAGCGGGTGCTCCAGGTAAGCTATTAACAGAATTGAAATTTCAATATCCGATATGTACAAAATCCAAAAATCGAACTTGTGTCATTAGCTTTTGTACATTGTATATAGTACATACATACATCTCGAATCTCGAATATCTTTGCTCGCATCATGCCACCTCTCAAATCGATAAGCACACACACACACACAAATACAATTGCAACTCATGCCAAGCACAACGCGCTCTCTTTGCTCCCCCTGCTCCTCCTTCATGCTCCCTCATGCACGCGCTCTCGCTCACAGATGTCAGCTGTCAACGCGAGTTATTTTGCAAAGAGCGAATGTTACATACATGTACATCATGAGAAAAGAGCCCTTTCCCAAAAAAACAAAAATGACGTGCCTCGAACGTATTCTATGTATCTCTCATATCTCTCCACAAAATACTCCTTCTTTCTTGTTCCTTGTTTGTTATCGCATTCACTGAGCATTCATTACAGCATTCAGTCGGTTGGTTGAAGTTGACGCAATACACTTCTCACGCATAGCATTCACATTATGCAATTCTCGAATTTCATTTCATGGCGAAGTGTTATACAATTGTTATATATGCATTCTTAGCTGCCAGCTAAGCAATTTGACATTGGCAGTTATGTATACATAAACTTGCTTATGCGACTCTTGCACAACTGTTGAATTAACTGTTGTACAATGGGCAATGCACAGATGAGGAATTTCATAGTGTATAACAGTTTGATAAGTTATTGCCAAGATTCAAATGTCTGTTATACAACTGAAGTAAAACTGTTAGACGGCATAAGCATAACTAATATGTATGCCCAAATTTGTTATACAGCTGTTATACAACTGTTATACAGCTGTTATACAACTGTTATACAACTGTTATACGACTGTTATATAACTGTTATACCCATACTTATGCACACATTCGCAATCGTATCGCCATATGCTTCAGCTCTCGCTATCACAACCCCGCTCGTTTTTGTGTTGCCATATCTCTATTCCTCTCTCGCTCGCTCTCACGATCTGCAACACTGTGAATGCAATACAAAATATGTACAATGCTCTCTTTTGTCCACTCGACTTCGTCTCGAACTCGTCTACCGAACTACAATTGCGGCTCGCTCCGGCAAATGCAACGCAAATTGTGTGTTGCACACAAAACAATGAAAACAAACCAAACCAAAAAAAAACACGCACACTTCTCAAATTCCGTTTGCGAGCGTATGACAGTCAAAGTTAGAAAGGATTCAAGCAACAACCACACAAGTAGCAGTAGCAGTAGCAGGCCCAACGCCAGCGCTGGCATTGGCATTGGCGGTTCCATTAGCTCAACTGGCGGCTATGGCAACTCCTTGCTGCCGGCCGTGGCCAAGAAAAAACGATTTGTTGTTGAAACTATTACCACTATGACCACAGTGACCGAGCGACGCATTATACGCGAGGCGCACGAGGATGTCGCTGCCAACCAAGCCGGTGGAGCGAACGCTGGAGCCGCAGTTGCCACCTCCGGAGCTGGAGCTGGTGCCGAGATGTTGCCGCCAGCGTTGCCAGCCAAGGCAAGCGCAACAGCAGCTGTCGCAGCCGCTGCCGCCGCTGCAGCCGCCGCCGCAGCAGCAGCAGGAAATGCAACGGATCAATATGATGAGCTGAAACCGCCGCCCATACCACCCAAGGAGACGACGACCACGCAGATCAGCGGCATACTCAAAGGCGGCAAACTGTGGAAGCAGGACTCCATCTCGCAAGTGAGTAGCCCTTAAATTGGTTTCTTACTACTTACTTCGAGTCTTAGTTTGACTGATAATTTGGTATATTTTATACTTTATGGTATATTTTAAATGTAGTACTATATCAATCAATTATCAATTATAGTCTTTGGTATAGTTATTATATGCAGTATAGTAATTTGCTATATTTTCAGAATTTGATAATTTGGTATATTTTATACTTTATGGTATATTTTAAATGTAGTACTATATCAATCAATTATCAATTATAGTCTTTGGTATAGTTATTATATGGTGTATAGTAATCATAGTCGAGCATACTCAACTGTAGCTTTCTTACTTGTTATTTATTCTTCTTTCTTTATTTAATTTGTTTTTTTTTCTCTGCTTTACTTATCTATCAGATTATTTTGTTCTTTATTTTTGTTTTCTATTATTATTCTTTCGTTGTTTTACTCAACTCTCTTCTTTTTTATACCCGCTACCCATAGGGTAGAAGGGTGTTATAACTTTGTGCCGACAGGAAATGTATGTAACAGGTAGAAGGAGGCATCTCCGACTCTATAAAGTATATATATTCTTGATCAGCGTCAACAGCCGAGACGATCTAGCCATGTCCGTCTGTGTGTCTGTCCGTCTGTCCATATGAACACCTAGATCTCAGAGACTATAAAAGATAGAGCTATAATTTTTTTCGAAATCAATATGTTTGCACGCAGATCAAGTTTGTTTCAAAATGTTGCCACGCCCCCTTTCGCTTCCGCAAATCAAAAAAATCGAATAACAAGCGTAATTTTATAGCTAGAGTTATATACAAGAGCTATATACAATAATAACTATAGTAGTTATGATTCCTGAAAATTTGGTTGCGAAGACATAAAAATTGTGGAAGTTATTAAAGAAATACTTTTGTATGGGCAAAAACGCCTACTTACTAGGGTCTGAGTTGCTTTGGCTGACAATCTGGTATATAGTATTGTGGTATCTATGGTATATTTTGAATGCGGTACTATATCGATATACCACATATACCATTTTGTATATTTTTAGTATATTTGAAGTATATTTTGTGTATTTTGAGAATAAAACCGCAAAATATATTGCTTTTATTGAAAATGGGTAGCGGGTATCTCACAGTCGAGTACACTCGACTATAGCTTTCTTAGTTGTTTTTATTAAATTACGCCATTTTATAAATGTTATTTATTTCTTAGTTTTTTCATCCTTTATTTTATTTACGCGCTGTTTTTATTACTCTTTATTATTAACACTGTTCTTTTTTATTTGTTTTATTTATTAAATAACTTGTTTACTATTTATGTTAGTCACTCTTCCTTTTCATTTATTACATTTCAATTCAAATTTGATACTCGAATTATCAATTAAATAAATGATTTACTAACTAAATACCTTCTCCCATTCGTCGCTAGCAATCGGATGACCAGAACAACACCACCTCCGAGGATGAGAGTGGTGCCACCAAGCGTTCTGTGCGTTTCGTAACCGAGGATCAGGCCAATGCCGGCACCGATGGCGACGGTCAATCGTTGTCTGGCGATCTAGACGACAGCGAGAATCAGATCAACGAGCTCATACCGATCAAGAAGCACTCGACGCTGTTCAACAATGCGTTGCGTCCCAATTCGGCGGTGCGCCAACTGTTCCCCAGCGTGTCGGCCCAACAGGCGCCGGTGTTGACCTCGGAGGCACTGCGCGCCTTCGACGAGTCGAAGCGTGCCGGCTGCCTGGTCACCCATTTGCCCGGCAGCTGCGGCGACTCGGACACCTTGCGCCGCAGCATGGAACGCAACATACTGCGTCGTTCCCTGATCAAGTAAGTGAAGATTTCCTCGATTTGCCTCGTCACACACTCCACGCTACAACTTTCGCTTTTGCAGGAAAAAGGCCGTCAAGTCGGACATCTCGCTGGAGGAGCGGATTAAGCAGCTCACCTGCGACATTGACGAGGATCTGGCCGAGGAGTTATCGCTGGCTCGCAGCGTTGTCGAGCACGAGCAACAGGTGGATCAGGATCAGGGCAGCGAACGCGAGTGCAGCGAGCTGGCACAACGCGACAGTCCCGCCGGCGAGGAGAATCCCAATGCGTTGGCGCCCAAGTTCTTGAACGGTGAGAAGAGCTTCTCGCCGAGCAGCTCAGTGTCCAGCTCGTCGAGCGGTTCGTCCGCCTACAAGAAAATCGCCGACATTTTCAGTCGCGACAAGAAACAGGAGAAGATCATGGAGCTTGAGGAGAATCCCATAGTCATTATACCGCAGGTGAGTTGGTGGACAAAGCGGAAACCGAGGCTATTACAAATGAAGAACTGCGCGAAGAAGTAAAGTTTAGGAGAAAATAGTTTGAAAGTGATATAGATTGAACCCTGTCAACCTAATGTTAGCAAAGTCCGAAATGTTCCTTGAATCGTATATCCCAACATATAAAAAAAAGTGGAATAACAAAGCAACATATATGTACATAATTCCAATATACATAGATTATAAATATTAGTAGGATAAAGTTCTAAAAGAAAACTGATTTTCTGTATTTTTAATGGCATTCTTAAAGTGTAACAAAGTTCAAATCGAAACCTTGAATTCAAAACCTTTGCTTGAAACTTACAAATTACATAAGATGAACCTTAAGAGCAATGGAACAACAGAATCGGTTAGGCAAATAAGTTAATTCACTTCAATTAATGCCTCACTAAGAATCAGATTTGATAGGAAACTAATTTTACCTTATTATACCCGCAACCCATAGGGTAGAAGTTTATTATAAGTTTGTGCCTTCTTGAAAGGTTTGTAACAGGCAGTAGGAGGCATTTCCGGCTCTATAAAGTATATTTATTCTTGATCATCATCAAGAGACGATATAGCCATGTCCGTCTGTCTGTCGGTATAAACATTTAGATCTCTGATACTATAAGATATAGAGATACTTGTTGTAGTTATTTTGGTTGACAATCTGGTACATTTTCCACCCTAGGGTATATTTTGAATGTATACCAATATACCAAATATAGCCTTTGGTATATTTTTAGTATTTTTGTGGAAGCATGTATCTCGCAATCGAGCACACTCGACTGTAGCTTTCTGTCTTCCCATGAATTACGTTCTTGAATACATAAGCTTGAGACTTAACACAACTGACTGATTTGATTTGTTCCACTTTTTGTCAGGAATGCCGCTGTCCCGCCGCACCGGATCTGGGCATGGGCATCCAGGTGCCCGTTGTGCACACGCAAATCCATCGCACGCCGCCCCGTCAAACGGAACCGAAGCGTCAGTTCCTCTCGACGCTGGCGCCGCTCACCGCCTGCGTTGCCGGCAACAAGGACGATCTCTCCTCGTACTACACGTTGGCTGCGGCAGCGGCGGCCCATCAGCATGGGCACGCCCACCACGCCCATTATGCCGCTGCAGCGGCTGCTGCCGACTTCAATATGAGTCAACTGCTGGGCGCAGCAGCAGCCGGAGCGGGAGGCGATGCTGCCGCACAGCAGGCAGCCGCTGTGGCCGCGATGGCAGCTCAGGGCTTGGCGCTAGGTGGTGGCAACGGAGCCGGCGGCTCAGGTGGTGTTGGTGGCGGGGATGAGGCGCGTAAGGTGGCGCCCGATGTGATTGCCGGGACACCGGGACAGGAGACGTCGCAGCAGGACGAATTGGCGGCATTTGCGCAGGCGGAAGCGAAGCGCACCGAGCAGCTAAAGAAACGCTACACGGGAATGGAGAGTGGCGGACAGTCGCAGTCGCAATCGCAGGCGAGCAGCGACGATGATGAGCAGAACGATTATGGGTTCAACAAGCGGCCGTCGGTGCGCGGCATTAAGCCGAAGTTCAGCTCAACGAACGAGATACTCGCCCAGATGCAGGAACAGTTGACGCAACAGATACCGACGACGGTGATCAGCAGTCAACCGGTGCCGCAAGCTGTCAAGGGTTATGCGATGCCCAATCAGCCGAAGCAACTCTCGCAGAATCCCTCGCCACAGAACGTGCCACAGCAACAGCAGCAGCAACAGCAACAACAACAACAGCAGCAGCAGCAACAATTGCAACAGCAACAACAGGCGCAGGTGCAGTTGCAACAACAGATGGCAGCTGCAGCGGCAGCGTTGCAGGCGAACACGATTGCCCAGCAAAAGACGGAGCAACGCACCTGGAGCTTCTACAGCGAGAGCGGCGAGCAGCAACGCTTCCCCGTCGATGCGGCAGCCATACAGCAGACCTACTATCAAACATTGCCCGCCGGTGCCATGTTCCGTCAGACGATGATCCAGCAGCAGGGCGGAGCGCCCGATGATGCCTCATCGCTGCTGTATGCCGCCGCCCAGAATTGCCAGAGCGTCACGGCAACAGCCACGGCCACGGCAACCGTCGATGGTCGCATCGAGCAGAGCAAGCACAGCAGCTACAGCAGCCACTTTGCACGCAGCCCCACCCGACGACCGGAATCGCCGCCCCCGTTGCGCAACTATCACCAGACGATGGTCCTGATACCCTACAATGCGGAGACGTACTCGCAGTTTGCCACCAGCAGCAGCGTCGATCCCAAGCTGGCCCACATCCAGCGGCAGAATATACTCGAGTATCAGCAGGTGAGTAAAGCGGGAGGAGATACTAAAGGGGAAGGAGGGAGAGGGAGAGGGAGTGGAAGTGGAAGTGGAAGTGGAAGTGGAAGTGGAAGGTAGGAAAGAGAAAGAATAGCATAGGAAAACGGATGGGGAAAATTAATGAGATACTAAAGGAGAAAGAGGCACAGGGAGTAGGAGGTAGGAAAGAGAAGGGATAGCATAGGACAAGGGATGGGGAAAATTAATGGGAATTGAAGGAGCTGAGGAGGAAATGAGTGTAGCTAGAGGGGATTCCTAAAAGTAAGGAGGAAAGTAGGGGAAATATGATTAAAAGATAGAAGATTACAAGACAGGAAAGAGAAGCAATAGAAGAGGATGAGGTGAAATTTCGAGGAGATGATGCTTAAGAGAAGCGATTAGATCATGAAAGGGAGAAATGAGTGTTCTGTTGCTTTCCGAAATAGAGGGCACAAAAGCAACGTGTAAAAAGTTAAATTAAAAAACGTATAGAAAAGGAGACTAAACATAGCAAAATAAGTTTTAGAAAGAGGAGGTTAAAATAACAGAAACTTGGAAAGAATGTGCTAATGAAGGAAAGGCGATTGTAAACAAAAAAAAATACATAGGAAGAAAAGAAAGTAGAAGAAAATAATGTTAAGAGGTGAAAAAGCAAGATCTGGAGGGTTTTTGAAAAGAATTCTCCAATCATGATAAAATAATTGGAGGAACACAGAAATGGTTGCAAGAGTTAGTTTTAAAAAAGGATACATCAGCAAAAGACAATCAACAAAAGCAAAGATGTACAACATTGGAGAAATTACAGAAACGCGAATAACTATTTCCAGAACCAAAATGAAGTTAACGCATAATAATAATATAATATATTACAATTTAAACGAAGGAAATGAAAGGATAGATATGAATAAAAGATGGCAAGAAAGGAAATAAATCTACAAACAAACAAAGTAAGAGAAAGATGTAAAAAGTATAGGAAAGAAAAGGAAACCTTAGATAATAAAGTAAAGAGGTGAAAAAACAGAATCTGAAACGCAGTTGAAAACAAAGGAAACAAAGCATAAAAAGAAGTTGCAAATAGAAGAGAGACAACTTTTGAAGAAATTTGAGAGAATAGTTTAGGGTGACACAGCTTCGTTTTTGCACTCCAGGACAATTGTCCTCGCCTCGTTCCCTCGGGCTTATGGAAAATGCGGAAAATGTTCGCATTGTGGGCTCTGTGCTTAATTAACATTTGCGTATTTCTTTTTTTTTTTCTTCTGTGTATTATTGATTTCCCAGGTGACACAGCAAACGATACGTGTGCCCATTGGCTATGCGCTGCCTGGCATGCAACTGCATGTGGTCAGTGGGCGTGGCCATGCCGCCCATTACGCACAACACCCGCACACGGCAGCCCAACAGCAGCAGCAGCAACACCAACAACAGCAACAGCAGCAACAACAACAGCAGCAGCAACGTCTGATGCAGCAACACTATCAGTTTGGAGCCGAGGGCGGAATGCCGGGCTTCAGTGAGCGGGGCGTGCCCGAGGGAGCAGCCGCTGTATCGCACAGCGATTGCAATGCCATGGTCTCACCCACAACAGCAGCAGCAGCCGCCGCTGCCGTGCAACAGCAGCAGCAACAACAGCAGCAACAACAGCAGCAGCAGCAGCAACAACAACAACAGGTGGCAGGAGGAGCTGCCGCTGGGGCAGCTCAGGGCTCGGTGTATTATGCGATGAACGTATGACCCGGGCTTGAATAGTCGCTGCCAGCGGCGTTGATTGTCGAGCGCCGCCAGTGTCAACGCGTCGAGTTGTCAGCGACTTCAGTGCATTTGGGTGGCGCCGCCGGTGGCGGCAGATGAGCTAACAACAACAACAACACGCTTATTGCCAGCCACAGCCACGCCCACCACAACAGCCCTCAACAACAGCCTCATTTCCCTCTCCGCAAATTGAGTTAACAAAGCTGTCATTGTGTCGTTGAGTTTTGCTCCGCGTTGATCCTAGCGAACCTGCGCTTTCTTTCTTTTCCATCCCTCCTCCTGCCTCGCTCCTCCCTCGCCCCCTCCTCTCCCCTAGTGTCGCAATCTCTGTTATTTTCCTGTGTATGTGTAGGTGTGCAGGTGTATCTACGCCTCATCAGTGTGTGTGTGTGTGTGTGTATCTGTCTGTGAATTTCGAAAATTGAATATTGTATATTGTTGCGCCAACCCTGTTCCATGCCCAGCCCTGGATCTGGACACTGTGCAACAGTGCAACGCACGTAAAGTGAAACGAAACGAAACGAAAAACCACAAAACACTATTAAAATTAAACATTTAACAATTCTCTTTAATACAACAAATATATACATACTAACGAAATTAAGCATATACATATGCATATATGATAAATTATGAGAGGCAAGCAGGTTCAAGAAGAACCAGAAGAAGAAGGAGAACAAAGGAAAATCGATTTCAATTTCGAATTGAGTTGAAGTTTCCAAAGTTACGTTTTCGAATCTCGAATTTCGCATCAACCAAAATAGTAAACCAAATTAATTAAGTATATGAATTTATTTATTACATGCTGGGTGCTACAAATGCAACAAAAACAAAATCGAAAAGATACTGAAAATGTTAAAATCATAATTTCGTTTTTCAAATACCCTGTACTTTAGAATTCAGAATTCAGAAACTTTCGTCTGTCTGTTTAGCAACTAAAGTTAAACAAAGTTCTTTAATGAATTTTGTTCAAAAATCATTGAAAAGGGAAACCCTTTAATTTCGAGCACAGGGTAGCTGTTAGTCGTTCATGTTGCGACTAGATTGATCTTCAGTTTTTTTTTGTTTAGTCTATGATTTAGCCGCTTAGTTGTTTCGCTTTGATTGAAAAGAAAACAAAAATAAAAACGTGTTTGCTCAATGAAAATTGCATTTGATTTTAAGTGAAAATATACATAAATTAAATTTAATTAAATTATAAATATATATAAATTATATTATACATACACTCATATTTAAATTATCATACTATATATATATATATTTATTATATATGTATGTATATGTAGTGCAATTTGTTGCTACAGTGAAACTTTCTTTCACATCCATTTCTCGACTCGAAACTAGAACAAAAAATCAAAACCAAAAACCACAAAAAAAAAAAAAAAACACAATCTTAACACATAAAACACACACAAACAAAAAAAATATATATATACATATATATTGAATTTCTCTTTTTTTTAAATCTCAAGGTAGTAAATATCATACATGAAGGAACTTAATTAATAGAGCTATTCTTAAGCAAATTATTACTATTATTATTATTTATGTCTATACACTTGATCCAAATACTCTTTTTTTTGTATTAAATATATATATATATATAAATATGTGTATTTATTTTGATTTATTATAAATAATATGCAATATATGGTTTTTATGCCCATTGCAATGGGCGCGAACTCCAGAAAGTAGGCAACAAATAAATGTGAGCTGAACTGGAAATGGGAACAACCCAATTGCAAGGGTATTTAAGCTTCGGCTATGCCGATTAGAGTGCTTCCCCCCTCTCCACCACTATTTTGATTTTCTTAACGATACAGTTTTAGTTGATAGAACTTTCATTCGCTACATTTATAATATGCGCACGTATTTCTTTGGTGATTTGGGGTTTTCTGGAATGTCCCCCATACGAACCCCGATAAATCCCATTGTACGATTGCGTATTTATTTTGTGAGCTGCAGTTTGTTTGGGTTTCATGAGAGAGAATACATGCCTACGTACACATCTGTATGTGTGTGCGTAGGATCTATGTATACGAATCTATTGTATCATTCTTAAACTTAACAAAAATCATCTACTTCTAAGTAACAGTGCCAAAGTTGCACCAAAACCAAAAAAAAAAAAAAAACAAAAATGAAAACTTGTTAGAAACTTGAACTTGAAACAGGTAACAAATAGGAAAGAAAACGATATAATGCAAAAATATATAAAAAGAGAAATCCAATACTTTTTAAGAGTATATACAATACAATTTAACTGGCAAAGGAAACGAACGAATATAAAGCAAATATTATTTTTAACACTCCACTTGCGTTCATGTCTATAATAAACATTCAACCAAAAATATAAGAAAAAAAATGAAAACATTATATAGTATATATATAAATAAATATAAATTACATTTAAAATGCAATAAAAAAGAAATAAATAGATGAAGCAGATTAAGAAGAAACAAAGACAACGCATAGCAAGTGAAGCCAGAGCGAGAGTTAGTTAGTGCTACAGTACAGTTAGTTCGATACAGTTAGTTATATACATATACATATATACATATACATAGAAGAGGCCCAGGCGCAAAACGAACTTAGTCGTATACATATATATAATACATATATATACCATACACAACCAATATATACCGAAACTATATAGTATACACAACAAAGTGTAGTTTTAAAAAAAAAACCATAGCGCACTTTTAGGCGCCACATTAAAATAGAAATGAACAAAAAAAAATCGAACAAACACTTTACCCGAACAATTTCCGAGACAAAAACCTAAATTCAAGAATTGATAAAGCAGCGCGATTTGCATATTTAATAACAATTAAATATATATATATATTCCAGTATATATATATACATGTATATGATATACATATATATATATTAGATGTTTATGTAATACATAAAGAAAACACAAAAAAAAAACAGCTAAAGTAACGCAAAGAATTTCACAGAAAAATGCAAAAGAAAATTATGAATGGTATTTTTTGCGACTTTTTCTGTTCGAATTGTCTGGGTTGAGAATATCAGCTATAACTAATTTTTTTCTATGCAAAATGTAGTTGACAAATTATATAAAAAAAAAAAAAACAAAAAAAAGCAGATATACATATATATATATATACACTAATCTATTGAATGGTTAAAGAATTTTGATTTTTTTTGTGGCATGCAACAACAGACACAATGTGAAAAATGTGTATTCATTAATTAAATAAGAAAGAATATGAAAAAAAAAAACAGAAAACAAACCAAATATATATAAATAGTACTTATATACACAATTAGTGTATATGGCAGAGGCAAAACAGCAACAACTATAGAACAACAAAATAAAAATAATAAACAAAAACAAAATCAAGACGAAGTTGTAGACGAAGACGAAGCGACAGCAAAAGTAACATAATTTAAACAAGTTATATAACAAATTTAAAAATATGACTGAGCCCAATGACTCACAAATAAATTTTAAACGAAAAACAAAACAACAAAAAAAAAACAATTATATTGAAAGGTAAAAAAAAAACAAAAAAAAAAACAAAACTATTAAAGTGTATTTTTATTTCTGAACTGTCAAAACAACGGATGGGAGGCTGGACACAGTCCTTTTGCTGATAAGCTTGCCCACTTGACGTCAAGTGACAACAACAGTGGACTGATAACAGAAATTCGAAGTCATCTTTATGTGGAGAGCTGCCAACTGACGAATGGGGCTGCCAACTCACCTCATTTCTAGGCCGTTGGGATTTTAAAAGTTTGATCGGTTTCATTTCAAATTTAAACTTAAGGAATGGATTACGATTTGAATTTAATAGGACAGTCTTAAATTTAAATTTAAATTTCTTCATTCTACAAACTACAAAAATATGATCAGCAAAAAGGAATTTAAATTGAATTTCTTATGATTTATAGTAGTGTAGTAATGAATAATAATTGAAATACTCGAAAAATCTTGCCTTCAATCCCACTGGATTAAACCATCTCAAGATTCATCATTACAAAACAAGAGATTTGAAACTTTCAATTTAATTAGCTTTCTTCGCACTTAAATGCAATTCAACTTAGCTGCAACTTTTTTGTCATCTTCTGGCTACTTTTTCGGCTAGGTGGCAACGCTGATTAGCGCTGTCTAGGCTGTAAGTGATGCGAGACTCTCTCAGAGCATTCACTGATAGTTCAGTCTGCCGCTTGACGTGCTGCCCAACAGTCGCAATAGCAAAATACAAAAGAAAAACAAATCAAAATCATGAGCTGCCCTTATGCTGGCAATGGGTAAGCAGAGTATCTTCTTTAATCTAATTCTCAATCATCACTCCGACACGATACCGATAGCAATGACCATGATGAGTCGGCTGTGCCGCTGACCACCGAGGTGGGCAAGATCTATGGCGAGTATCTGATGCTGGACAAGCTGCTCGATGCCCAGTGCATGCTCTCCAAGGAGGACAAGCGACCCGTTCACGATGAGCATCTGTTTATCATAACGCATCAGGGTGAGTACGTTACCCCTCTCTCTCTCTCTCTCTCTCTCTCTCTCTTTCTCTCTATCTCTATCTCTCTTTGCAGCGTATGAGCTGTGGTTCAAACAAATCATCTTCGAATTCGATTCGATACGCGACATGCTCAACACGGAGGTCATCGATGAGACCAAAACCCTGGAAATTGTCAAGCGATTAAATCGCGTTGTACTCATACTTAAGGTAAGCTCAAGTGATCGTGATATTGATCGTATCGCAATGAAACTGATCGTTAAGACAGCCCCATTCAAGGGAGAAATTAATCTTGCATTGATCGTTAACACTTTTATTATTGTCGCCATCAAAAGAATTGTCTATTTGGCATCAAGTTTGTCTTTTAGAAGAAGAGAAATGATCTTGTATTGATCTTGAACACTTTTATTATTGTCAACATCGATAGATCCATGGATCCTAAACGCATCAAAAGAATTGTCTATTTAGCATAAGGTTTTTCTTTTAGAAGACGAGAAACGGTCTTGCATTGATCTTAAACACTTACAATTTCCTTCTAGATAGATCCTAAACTCATATAGTTTTTCTTCTATGTAGAAGACTGACAGTCATACTAGTAAACTCTTTCTTATTACTTTCCGTTTTTAATGATCACTTGAAGCTCTTTGAAAGATGTTTTTCATATTAAGTGAACTGTTTAAAATCTTTTTGAGTTAAGCTTTTGACTGATGAATCCTCTAAGTGTAAACGATTTGTCATGTGATCGCCTTGTAGATTTTGTATAATCTTAATATACTTTTGTTGTTATTGTTTATAATCCAAAATTCCCTTTTCACATAATTCCACAGTTACTGGTGGATCAGGTCCCTATATTGGAAACGATGACACCGCTGGATTTCATGGACTTTCGCAAGTATCTGGCGCCAGCATCGGGCTTTCAATCGCTGCAGTTTCGCCTGATGGAGAACAAGCTGGGCGTGCTCACCGAGCAGCGGGTGAAGTACAACCAAAAGTACACAGATGTCTTCGGGAGCGATGCCCAAGCGTTGAACGCTATACGCAGCTCTGAGGATGAGCCCTCGCTGTTGGAGTTGGTGCAACGTTGGCTGGAACGCACACCGGGACTCGAGGAGGATGGCTTCAATTTTTGGGACAAATTCCAACAGAGTGTCGATAAGTTCTTGGAGGCACAGGTACAGAGTGCTCTCCTCGAGCCTGTGGAGCGGGCCAAAAACTATCGCCTGATGGACATTGAGAAGCGTCGCGAAGTCTATCGCTCGATCTTCGATCCGGCGGTGCATGAGGCGCTGGTGAAGCGTGGCGATCGTCGGTTCAGTCATCGAGCGTTGCAGGGCGCCATCATGATCACATTCTATCGTGACGAGCCACGCTTCAGTCAGCCCCATCAGCTACTCACACTACTCATGGACATTGACTCGTTGATCACCAAGTGGCGCTGTAAGTTTCTCTCTGTCAATCTTTCTTCTTACTTGACACTTTCGTTTTTTTTTTCTTTAGACAATCATGTGATCATGGTGCAACGCATGATCGGTTCACAGCAATTGGGCACAGGCGGCTCATCCGGCTATCAATATCTACGCTCCACACTCAGGTGAGTCGAGAGAGAGAGAGAAAACGAGAGAGATCGATCATTGATCTTTTCTGTTGCAGCGATCGCTATAAAGTATTTCTGGATCTGTTCAATCTGTCAACGTTTCTGATACCCCGCGAGGCGATTCCCCCCTTGGACGAGACTATTCGCAGCAAGCTTATTCATAAAAGCACCTGAGATGAGCTACACCTCTGCTCCGTTGAAGACTTCAAGATCACTAGCCACATTGTCTAAGCTTAAGTTGTTTTGATCAAATAAAAATGTTCATAGCACCATTTTGGGAGTTCTTGTGATTTCCGATCGATACAAGTCATAATGGAAATAATGTTAGCTTTCACAATAATCATAAATTAAAGTGGAGAAGGGAAAAACAACATTTAATCGATCTACAGAGTATTTGCAAGTCGGGAAAACGTCTCGTACTTGCATTTTGCTTAGAAGCCCAAATGTATGCTACAAATCTAAACAATCCAGGAAGAAGTTATGAAGCATAACTTTAATACATTATTACGAAACTAATTTTGAAAACATATTATATTCGGAATATTGAAAATTACAAATTTAAACAATTAAATTAGTTTGGAAAGTAATTAATCAAATTTTTATTTTCTTTCCTTTCTAGAAGTATCTTTTCAGTATTGAAATATCTCTAGAGTTCTTTTCGATTTAATTTGGATAATTTCTGAAAATCCTTAAAGAGAGAAACAAATTTTAATAAAGAAAATGATGTTGCGCAGTTTAATTGAGAAGTCTTAAACAAAATGTAAAACGGGTCAAATTAAAGCGAAAGTAATTATGAAATGCTTTGGCTCTTTTGTTTGCTACAATTGTTTGATTAAACGATCAGAAGAAATTCTCATATAGTATAATCTCTCTTTTCTTACCTAACGGATGTGTATACTTTCGTATGTGGTATAGAACCAATTCTAATACTTAGAAATAGAAATAAAAATAATGTCGTAACCTTTCCCAATGGCCTTTTTGGTATATAAAATTGATAAGCGTTCCACAGTTTCCAGTTTCGTTTCATTAGGAATGAGCTCAAAGCAAACAACATCTCGAACACGTGAGAGTCGAGTGAGCTCGACTATAAAATACCTGATAACCAAAGCAAATATTATATGAACAGAATAAAATGGAATTTGTTAGGTTTATTTAATGACATTATTATTTGTTTGGCAAAATGTTAACAACTTCAATCGATTGTCACTAAGTTAAAATACCCATCAATCCGGGTATAGAAATTCATCTAAGTGCGATCAGCAGCAACAACAATTACAACACGGTGCAATTTATAATTGTTTTGAGTAGTTGAATTCAATGGAATTCAGGTCGTCTGAAGAGAGAGAGAGAGAGACCGTTGCTAGAGGGAGACACAACTTATGCTAACCTTATTCAAGGGCCTTAGCTTCAAGTTAATATTATGCATTTTATGTAAGTCAATAAAACCCATTCAAATGAAATGAAATGAAAACAAACGATAAAATCGAAGTGCACCGCTAATATTCTATTTTCGTTTTGCTTCCGTTTTTTCATTTTCCTCTCCTGTAATTAAAGGGAATAATGAACACAGAAATAGCAGAGCATAATTACACGGCACAACCCTCCAATCCAGGCTTGCCACCCCTACAGCATCATCCAGAGGAACCCTCTGCACTTGGTCCACTGGCAAGTTCAAATGAATTTAGGCAAACGATCGTGAAAAGTTTTCGGAATACAGCGACTGCTGAATGCGCTGTAAATAGAAATAGAAAAACAGGTACAGTTGCCTCCCATTTTTACTTCAATTAGAGAAACTGGTTCTATTGTTTGCAGATTAATTTCTTGAAATTTACATACTACTATTGAGCCAGCTTTAATTTATTTTGCTACACGGGAAAAAGAGAGAATTCAATTGAATACAAATATTCGATCACTGCACAAAATGTTCAGCTATCAATTTTCAAGACATAAAACAACACAACTCCTTGTGATGATCAAGATAAATACGCGGAAGTCGATCTTCAAAAATTCCGCTCTAACTTCATTATTCGTCATAGCTTTTAACAATTGCACGTGCACACAGTAATTATCATGTGTATTTTAAGATCAAGGCTGGGGAGTGAAAGTGCGAGTGAGACAGTTAAGCAACTTTCAAAATGGATCACAATCAGCGTGTGACAAGCAAAAGCTGTTTGACACAGTCCATTTGAGTCCTCGCAAGCGGATCCTCAAAAGCTGTTTGTCATAGACAAATTAACTGCACACTGGTGATCTGTCAAAAGCTGCTTGATTTGGGTAAGGTAACTGAAATGCTTCAGTTAAAACGTAGTAGCGCAGCGTTGAGCGGCCCGAAACCCACGCTAAATGCTGCTCCGACATCAGCTCATTAATAAAGAAAATAAAAACAAATATAAAAGCAAAACACTAACAACAACAACGGCAGCACAGTTGATGGCGGATGCCCGCCGTTGAAGTCAGCACAGCGTAAGCAAAGCACTGTCTCAGGTCTCAGTCGTGTGCTGAATCTCTGACCAGTTGGTTGTGTTTTTGTTTCTCCACACCGCACCACGGCAAAGACGTGCGTTAAAAGTAGCGCAGCAAAGTGATAATAAAACCCAACTTAAGCAACAGCAACAACAACGGCTACAAAATGCGTTGTCTGGCATTGAGCGCGTTGTTTGTTTGCGTTGTCATCGCCGGCCAGTGCGAAATTGCAGGTAAGCAAGTGATCAAGCAAACCGCCTCTGGGCCAGGTAGACGATTAATGTATGACCGCACCATAAATTGGCAAACCAAAGAAGTCTCCTTTGCCAAAGTGCAAAGGACACGTCTGAAATATATTTTTCAAAATACATATGCAATTAAAATGCGACGTTCGAGCTGTGTGGCCGCAGTTAGAGCGTGGCTCAAAAAAATATACTAAAGGACTCACTTAAAATATACCTGGTTAAATATACCAAACGAGCCACCTGTGGGACCGTAGCTTAAGCGCAGCTCACGCAAATATACTAAAGGACGAACATGAAATATACGTTACAAATATACCGAAAAGTATAATATTTTAATTTCAATTGCAGCTGGCTACAAGAGCGAAATTGAAATAACTCCCGCTCCCGATGTGGAAGTCACTACCAAGAAATCCAGCTGGTTTGGCGGCTTCAAAAAATTCTTCGGCAGCAGCGAAACCACAACAACAACAACCACGACGACGACGACAACAACAACGCCACGGTCTGTACCTGTGACGCCGGCACAGAAGCCACCACCATTGGTCATTTCGCATGCACCGTTGATGCCACTGGGACCACGTCCCGATACGCCCGCCTCCTCGCCATTTGGCTCAGCACAGCCATCGCCGGTACATGGTCCCCAATGGCCAACTGCAGCTGGTGCCACGCCCACCACAGCAGCTTCACCGCAGCAGGGACGTTTCGGTCAACCTGGGCAAGCATCAACGGCACCCAATTTGCCGCCAGGCTTTGCTCCATATCGACCACAGAAGCCGCAGCCAAGTGGCTTTGATTTGAGCTATTCAGGTGGCGGCGGAGTTGGAGGAGGAGGAGCTGCAAATCCAGTGCGTCCCAGCTTTGGCTTGGCGCCCATGACCAGCTCCACAACGACAACCACCACGACGACAACCACAACACAGCGACCTAAGACGCCGACACCTGGCGTCGACTTGCGCTTCGGCGGCAGCTCCACAACATCCACAGTGCATCCTCAGCCGTCCAAGGATGCCTTCCCCTCGCTGCCCGTGCCACGTCGTCCCTCTGTCAAGGAGGATTACCCTCCGCTGCCCACGGCCAAGACGCCATCTGTGCCCAGCACGCCAACTTCGCCCTCGGCTTGGCAATCGCCTCTGCCGACACCAGCCCAGCCAGCTGTGAGGCCAACACCAGGACATTCGACAACGACCACCACTACAACGACGACGACAACTGGTGGCCATTCCGGTGTATCCTTTGTGCCCCACACTGGTGGCGTCACCACAACCACAGTGCGTCCTGGTTTCCAATCTTCTGGCAACTCGGTGGCCAGTGATGATGAGATACGCCAGCTGACCGAGCAGCTGTACACTAAGGAATCAAACAGTCAGCTGAATAACATTGCGGTGAACCTCCAGGGACGCACTCGCTCCATTGACAGCGCCGACGAGGCGCCGCAGCCGTTGCTCACGGTGGACTCCAAGGCGCTGCAGCCAGAAACGATTGCCAAGATGCGACTGCTGTTCAACAACTACGAGCAGGACACGCTGGTCAACGAGCATGTGACCGCCAATGAGCGACGCGAGGAGAACGAATTCCTCGATGCTGTCATGGCCACCGGAGTTATGCGTCAAGCGATGCTGTTCCTGCAGCAGAAGGGTTTGGTTACGCCCGACCCGAAGACACATCGGGATCTGGTTAAGGAGCTGTGGTTCACGCAGTATTCCCGCGGCCAGGGCAAGATTGGCAGCTCTGGGTTTGAGCATGTTTTCGTGCATGAGGTGAAGAATGGCACCATTATTGGCTTCCACAACTGGGTGTATGTCAACGAGGAGGAGCAGGCCGGTCGCTTCGATTACAAGGGCTACATGAAGGAGCAGGATATTGGCACCGTAAGTCGTAATCCTTTAACAGAGTAGACATAACTACCAGTGCATCATCATCGATTATCTATTGCAGAAAGGAAAAGTGATCAAGCTGCGTTTCTCGCACAAGGGTCTGAATAAGCCGGTGGACACCATGTTTGTGGGCACCTCGCCGGAACTGGAACTGGCGCTGTACACCGTCTGCTTCCAGCTGCGTCCGGATCGCACTTGCCCCGTCTCCTTGGGCAACAGCAAGTTCGGTATTGTCACCTATTCGTGGCGCTATCGCGGCAAGAGCCTCATTGGCAGCGCCTATCCTGAGATTTGAGTGTAGTCCACATTTTTAGCTTTGTGCTACTATCACTATTTTTTTTCCTCTCTTTTGTCTAAAATAAAGAAATAAACACTTATATTGTGCGTTACGATTATTTGAAAAGGTAAACATAAGTACTTGTTGCATGCGATAACATTTTAAATGTATCGATAATACTCGTTACGATAACGCTACTTGTAATATTACTCAAAACATTATTAACAAGTGGAACTTGAAGCATACGAGTTATGAAATGAAGCAAATGGAAGAAATGAACAGAAATGTTAGTAATAATAATAATTGAAATAAATAATGTGATTCAGAATCACCTGTGGACAGCAGCAGTGTGACCATGTTGTCGCACCAAAATGGTATATTTGGCCATGCAACATGCGGTCACACAGCACATTGTAATAAGTAGTATTTTCTAGAGTTTTCAGCCAACGAGTACGTACGTCTCAGAGACAAAGAGAATAAAACGCATCGCAGCGATTTAAATATTTATCAACATCATATTAAATCAACAACTACAGTAATTGCAGTGTGTGTGTTAACTAACTAACGAGGACCCAGCATGGATTTCGGTGCCTTGTTGCATTACGCCAAGAAGAAAAATGATGCAGTCACCAAAATTGAGGTTTGTTGTGTGGGTTTTCTTCCCCCCATTTGGTGTTGTTGCTTTTATTGTTGCTGTTGTTGATGGAGAAAGAAACAACGACAAGATTTCAATGAAGTACGTGTATGTGTGTGTGTGCTGGACCAGGATGCCCCGAACAGCTGTTCGATAAAACAGGCTGTGCATGCTACTTGCTGCATGCTGCATTCCCCATATGGTTGCTGCCGTCCGGTGTGCGCTCGTCTCCCATTTCGTTATCGCTTGCGGATCGTTGTCAAGTGGGTCATACAATGACCCCACGAATCGAACGAAAGCTGCAGGCGAGTGTGCTCGACACTTGGATACTCATTGCTACGAATCGCATTTACTGTGACCAACGATGCACACTTGATGTGCAAGCATGCGGGCTGCTCTCGAGTGTGCTCGACTTTCCGATACTCGCTGCTGTAAAACTCATTTTCATGTTGATCATACGATTTAAATGGAATTCACAGAATATGAGCTATTGTAGATTAGGCGAGAAACCCAAAAAAATTGATTACATATGTACATATGTAAAATACTTTCGCTTTCAATTTGATGGGGCGATTGTATGGCATTTTTTGAAGACGTACAGTTTGTGATAATAAAACACATAAAATATCTGATGGGCTTCTTGCGGATGCTAACTTCTGCCCATGATGATTAGTTTTGTTTAATGCTCCGATTAAACCCTAAAGGAAGAGCTACCAATTTGTAACTTGTCCGCTAACTTCACTCTACATTTATATTTTAAATTTAACAAATATCTCTCACTTTCTCGTTTCCAGCAGAATAAATACTACAGCACCAAGTATGCGCCGCCCAAGAAGGAGAGCAAGGAGAGCAAACAGCTGTCGAGCAACATACAGAAGTTCCTCAAGAAACGCGAGGCGGAGGAAAGCGAACGCAAGAAACAGGAGCGTGACAAGCTGAACAATTTGCTGGCGATGCGCGACGAGAAGTCCAAGAATAAGATACGCAAAATGCTCAAAGTGACCAAGTCGGCGAACAAATCGGTGCTTGAAGACTGTGATACGGCGGCTGGCGATGGCGAGCAGCACGATGGCGGCGATGATTATGGCTATGTGTCGAACGAGGCGAACGCCTTTTATCAGAAGTACATCGAGAAGGTGAAGGATGTGCAGGAGGACAAAGGATTTGCGCCCAGTAGGCCGCAATCGTTGCGGGATCTCTCCGGCACCAAGGAGCGCGTCAAGGCTGCCATCACCCGGGAGCGTGAGGAGGCCAAAACACACACGAGGCAGCGGCTAAGCACAGGAGCGAGTTCGAAAAGCGAACCGAGTGTGGCGCGTAGTTATAGCACCTCGTCGAAGACGCTATACAATCCCGAGGCGGAGCGTCGCGCCCAGGAGGAGGAGCAACGCAAGCAGGAGGAAAAGGAGCGTGAAAAGCGAAAGATGAAGCGACCAGCACAACCACCGCCCATGGATTTCCAGGCACTGCTGCGTCTGGCCGAGAAGAAGCAACACGAACCCGTTGCAATGGCGGCGCCCGAAAAGAAAAAGGAGCCGGAGCGTTTGTTGTCGGCACGCGAGAAGCGCGAACAGGAGGAGCGACAGCGCTACAAGGAGCAGCGAGCACAGCGTGATCGAATGCGTGAGCAGGGAACGTCAACAGCTGCTGGCAAGGAGCAGCGGAGCAATGGCACAGCTCAGGCGCCAGCTCGAATGGAGCCCAACGGTCGCATACCTAAGCTGAACAAATCGCCAGCCGTGGCCAGCGGCAAGGCGACGGAGTCAGGGAGATCTGCGTCAAGCAGCGGCAGCGATGCCAAAGCGAAGCCCACAAGTGATAGCCTCAAGCGGCCAACGTCAAGTGCCCCCAGCAGCAGCAGCAGTAGCAGCAACAGTTCCAGCCTCAAAACAGCCACAAAATCCTCAAGCAGCAATGGCACCGCCAGCGGGAGTAGCAGCGCTTCGAAGCGTCCTCAAGGCAGCGCCAGCAGCACAAAACCATCGTCAGCAACGACGTCTTCATCGTCGTCGTCGTCGGCGGCGGCTTCATCATCATCCAAACCCGCTGCGAAAACGGAATCTCGCAATCCATACGCGGCCGCTGTCAAAGCGGGAGCGACTCGCGAATTTCCGCCACGAGAACCGATTGCCAAGACGCGCGCCTTCCCGCCCAGCGATGTGCAGCGTTCGGCACCGCGTCGACCGCCTCCGCCTGGCGATGCACGTGGCGGTGGCGGTGGCGGTCGAGGTGGTTCATCGGCGCAGGCGTCGTCGCGAAGGCAGCCAGAGATGAGCAACAAAAGTGAGCAACAAACTGAATCCTAATCCGAATTAACCAATCCATCCAATCATCCATCCATCTAACTCAAATCTAACTGTTGCATGTAATTGAACGAACCAACCCATTTGTAAACAATTGAAAACCAAATTCATTCACCAATCAATATTACTAACACGAAAAACCATAAAAATGTAATTAATAATACTAAAACAAATTCGTTTATTTAGAGAATTGATCTTATACTAACATAAAGATAGTTACAAAATTGAAATTCAATTAATGAATGAGTCATTAGTGAATATTATCTATTGAATAATGTTGCTAACTAAAGATAAGAGTACGATAGTAAATTTATATAATTAACATAGTAGGCAAATATAATTTAATTGTATTTCATTTATAAATTATTTTATAAAAATGAATTGTGTTAAGTAGTTAATTTACTAAAAAGAACTATTTGAAATGTTTAAAGTTTTAACAAATTGAATCTACTAAAACTAAGTTATTAGAATTCAAAATTAATCGATATCATAATTTAGATGCATGCGTATTAAGCTTAGTTAAATGACAATAATTCCAATGTTAGTTATAATTAAATTAGTCAAACTAAACAGGGATTAGTGTGTGATATATAATTGTCTAGCACTCTACTGACGTAACTCACAAATAATTTGTTCAAGTATGGAAACTAATTGCATTACGTTGCTTGCCTCTTCTAGGACGCATTTATGATGATGAGGATGATTCGGAGTACGATTCGGAGCTGGATGACTTCATCGACGATGGCGACTGCGAGGAGGATATTTCATCGCACATTCGTGATATCTTCGGCTATGATAAGCGCAGATATCGCGACATTGACGACGATGACGATCAAATGGAATCGAGTTTCGCGCAAGTGCAACGCGAGGAGCTCATCAGCAAGAAACTAGGTAAGTCACATTGTTGTCATTACATTTATTAATTCCTATTAATCAATTTATTCCTTCAGGTTTACAAGAGGACTTGGAAGATATGCGCATGGAAGCGCTGCATAAAAAGAATAAAATGGCCAAAAAGCGCAAGTAGTAATTGGATAAAAACTGCAACAGCTCGTAGAACTTTCCACAGAATGCATAATTTGCTCAACTGCTAGTTTTCACCTCAGCACACATGCAAAAGGAGATGCCTTTGATTTTGGACTCGACTCGATATCGCTTGATAAACCACACACTGAATTTAGAAAGTTTCAAACAAAATTCTCTCGTTCATTTCATTGACAATTTGTTAAATGATTTCGTTTAGTTTTTTTTTTCTATTAATGCAAATTATATTCATGTATAGCTTAATATTTCTATATATATCTGCGCATATATATTTAAATCAACTAAATTCAAGCCATTCGAATTGATTGCAAGTTTACAACAATCGTTAGAATGCCTCTAAATATAATATATATATTTATATATTCCTCCCCTCGTAGAAATTGTTCCCCTATACAGAACTGTAACAGGTGAAAGAAGCTACCAGAAAAGCCAGCACAGTCAAAAAAACAAAAATAATACTACATTTATCTAGTACTATTTATATGTTAAGCATTAAATTCAAATTTGAACAGATTGTAAGTCTTTATTTATACGCAAAACACAAGATGTGAATCACATTTACTATTTACATGTTACAAAAGTCTCTCGTCTACCGTAAGTTTGTTTTGTATTTACTATAAATGTTAAATGTGTGTACCAAAGGGGCTTTTACTATTATCATTTTCGATTTTTTAATTGTGTTTTGTTCATTTTCTGTTCTTTTATTATTATTATTATATTGTTTATTCTGTGTATGCTCCACTTGTCATCAAATTATTTATGTGTTTAATCTAAATAATTTACTGATTGTATTTAAAACTTTTGTGTTTCCATATTTCATTCATATTCACTTCATTTATGGCATCATCTCTTTCTATTTTATTCTAGCCATCACATATTTCTAACACGGTTCATTTTTCAACTTATTTTTATCATTTTATGGTATGTACTCTTATTTATTGAATTATAACTCAAGATCTATCAATTATCTAGAGTATTTCGGGTCACAAACTAAATAAGAAGTTATTATATGTTAAGTTCAATTTGTTGTAAGCTGGCAAAAATATATTACTAAGATCTAATACAATCGCTATGATCGCAAACATCTGTTATCATGCTTAAGAAAGAGATAGAAAATATAAGGGAGAGAGAGAGATAGGATGACAGAAAGATCAATGGACGCTATTTGAGTCTTAGCAAACATTAAAACTTGTAACCAGACATTCACATTTTCCCTTATCTAGCATTCGGTAATCTATAAATGTCTCAAATTTGGAAGTTAGGCAAATGCTTTACACCAGATTAGAAGTCACCTTGAAGAGTTTAGGGACCACATAATGTGTTTTTTTATTTGCTAAACACTTAAAATATAAATAGACTGGAAGAAAGTGCATCATTTTAGACTCGACTGTAGCTTTCTTATTTGTTGTGACCTAAAATATGGAAAAATGAAAAAATCCGAGATTTCTGCATGAAATTGTTTTGTTATTTCTTTAGTCTATTAAAAATGTATATTTTAATTTATTGTATGTTAAGTAGTTGATGAGCTGAGATGGGGATGGGCAGAGAGAGGGAGGAAGAAGTGAGTAGATGATGCGAGTTAAACATAATCCAAGCTGGGACCAACGAGGACAGCGCTGCCCTCGCGTCGATAGTCGCAGATGGGATCGGGAACGTTCTCCTTGCTGCCAATGGCCGTGAGGGCCGAGTACGCTCTGTGCCCACTCAATGGACTGAGCTTGTGGCCAATCCCCTCCAGATGATCGGCCGTACGTCGCGGCACCGATGGCTCCAATTCGACGTGCATCGGCACCAGCTGATGATGCAGTCGACCCGAGTTCACCGCATTGTAGACGGACTCCTTGAGCACAAAGTACCGGAGTATAGCCTGCGCCACCGAGGTGGTGATCTTAGGGCCGCCAGCGCCGCCAACAATCAGCTGAACATTGCCCTGTTTGTCGAGCACAATGCTGGGACACGCTGAGGACATGGAACGCTTGCCGGGCTTAATGTAATTCGCAGGACTATCGGGAATGCCAAAGGCATTCGCACGTCCCGGCTTTGAGAAGTCATTCATCTGATCGTTGAGTATGAAGCCGGTTTGCCGCGATCGCACCCGGGCACCGAGATCCCCGTTGATCGTGCTGGTCACCGAGATGGCATCGCCATTGGGCGCCAACACCGAAATATGCGCAGTGCCATGATCCTCGACACTGCTGAAATTGGTCCCGTAATAATGTATATCCTCAAACGTCTCATCGTCCCGAATCAGTGCACGAATCTTGTCAGCGAATCTCGGATCGATCAGCTTCCGATAATGCGGACGCACCGAGGGCTCAAAGTGCAGATCGCCCAGATTTGAGCGCTGGCCAAAGGCGTGCTTGAAGCTCTCCACGAGGCGATGCCAATACGTTTCGATCGGCATGTCCTTCGAGTGCAATTTGTCCATCACATTCACGATGAAGATCAACAGTGCTCCGCTGGTGGGCAGCGGTGTTGTGTACAAGTCGTAGCCGTGGCCAAAGCTGCTGCGCAGCGGTTCCTCCCAGCGCACACTAAAAGAGAGACAAAGAGAAGAGAGAGCTTGATTACTGCAAACTCAATCATTTAATTGACCAAATATCTATTAATTAAAATGGGGAAAAGTGCTTGCAGAGATAAGCTGACAGGCTAGAAAAGGTAAACAACCGAACTATATTTTATGTTTATCATAATGAGTAAACAAAAAGCGGCATAATGTACTTAACTGACTCACTGACTGCTGTGGCAGTTATCCTAAACAACTTTAAATAAGTTTATTTCAAGATCACTTTTGTGCCAGCTATTTTAAACATACAATCAACTTCAAATAACATTATATATATATTATTTGTTGTATAAATTTGTGTGTGGCACTTATCATTAAAGTGCAGTTATGTATTAGTGCAGTTAAGCATTACACCTTTCATTAGTCAGTACAAGCTTAACGAGCTATATTCCATGTTGATTATAATGAGTAAACAAAACTGATTTAACTGTTTTGGCAGTTATCCTAAACAACTCTACTTAAATGACACTTTGTCGCTCAAATTTGTGTGTGGCACTTATCTTAAATTTGCAGTTACTACACTTTTCATTAGTCAGCAAATTAAGCTAAGCTGCTCAATCAGTACTGATTTGCAAATACTAAGATTCCCACTAAATTTAATGCCAAATATTGTTCGCTTTACTAACAACTCGCTTAACTGCCGTTTAATGAAATGAACGTCAACTGGGGCTATAGAATTGTTTACTGTTTTTGTCATGTTTTCGTTCGGTGAAAGTTAAACAAGAAATATATGCTGCTAAGCATAGCCTGCAAATTGAATTCGTTTCATCAAAAACTCACTTAACCGCCACTAAGTGACATTAACTGAGGCAATTACTTTGTAACTTCTATCTACGTTTTTTTTTTTGTCATGTTTTCTTTCGGTGACAGTTAAACAAAAAATCTAGGCTGCTAAGCGTACTCGGCTACCAAATGCAATGTGGCAGCTAAGCGAGATAATCTCTTCGTTGGTTCCCACTCATATAAACATTATTATCACCGAAACTATTAGCGCTACCTCGACTATTTTTGGCCAACTCCACATTCGACTCACTTGTAGCTCTGCAGATCCTGCTCGGTTATGATGCCGCCCATCTCCTGGATATCCTCGACGAGCATACGTCCCACACGTCCACCTCGGTAGAGCACCTCAGCTCCCTCCGTGGCAATAATCTCTAGAGTGTCCGCTAGCACATGCCGATACATGACCTCGCCTTCTCTGTAGACACGCTCTGTGGCGGGATTGATGAAGATCTCGGACATGGAGAGCTCCCGCCGGATGTGCTCCTCATTGTTGGCCAGCACGCCGGCCAAATAAAGCGAGACGGTGATGCCGTTGCGACACAGCTCGATGGTCGGCTCAAAGAGTGCACGCCAGGGCAATTTGCCGAGTCGCTCGTGTAGCTTCCAATAGCCAAAGATCTCGCTGGGCACAGCACAGGACAAAGCGCCCGTCACGTGATCATCCTTGGTTAGATTCACAAACATGTCTTGTGTTGCTGCCGCCGGCGCCGTTTCTTGTGCAATCAGTGTCTCCATCTGGCCGGTTGCCTTGTTGTAAATGGTGGCCACGAAGCCACCGCCAACTCCCAAGCTATGTGGCAACATAACGCCCTCGCAGAGCATTGTGGCAATTGCGGCATCGGCCGCTGAGCCGCCCACATCGAGCATTTGGCCACCGATCTCAGCACAGCCAACGCCATTGGAAGCAACGGCGCCAATGCGGCCATCTACCTCGTTGCCAAGGCCAAAGATTAGGCCCAAGACAAGGCAGCCAATGGCCACGATTAAAAGTATCCAAATGACGGCATATTCCGTGAGTTTGCTAAACGTAAAAAAGATGACTTGGGTTAAAGATTTGGGGAGAATTCTCTGAGAGTAGAAATACATACGACATGCTTGAAAGTTTTTCGCTTAAATTAAGTGTTTGCTTGGCTTGGCACGTCTGTCACTTGAAATCGATGTGAAGACACTGAAAGTGTTGTCTTTGCCTTTATATTCCATATCCGGTTATCGCTTGGATAAGACTGATAAGAAGTCTGACTGTCTCTATGATAAAACTGGACTTGATAGTGGACAATCTGGCTCATCTGCTTCTTTAGCTACCTGAGAATGATGACGTCCTTTGTTCGCTGATTTAACTTGGCTTAAAACGAGCAACGATACCAAAGAAACGCACCGACAAAACAATTTTATTTACTACATATTTTTATTCTTAATCAATTACTGCCCAAGTATATTTCTATATTTATGCATATCTATTTATCTTATCGGCGGACTAGATAAGTTAAGGCCGCAAATGTTAATACCTTTTATTAGCAATCTTAATCACTTCTTCGTATATTTATGTCTGCAAATTTATTAATTTGTTTTTGTTGCTCATTTGACTAAGCAACTTGTTTTTTTTTCCGAAATTTCCGTGGAGCAAGAAATGTTTCGTACTCATTAACAGAGCATATTTTAATTTATTGCTTATAATGTTTGAGCTCAAAATGATTCTACTTTTTTATAATTTTAAACCGTATGTGCATTTGAATTTGGCGGCTATTCAACTGCACAGATCGAAAATTAGGAAGACCGTTTTTTATAAATACGTTTCGGAAGTGACTGTCGATCAATCGTTATCGATTTTGTTATTCGATAAAATGTGATACATTCGCACGTCAAAAAAATGTATTGATTAATTATTCTCATTTATTTATTAGACCTAGCAAATATGTAATTTAATGACAAATCAATGAAATATTTAATGTATTGCGATCGTCGATATTTTCTGAGTGTTGGAAAAGACATTCCGCAAATTCAATAAGCGTCGCGGGTAGTTATCAATGCAATACACTAAAAATTACCAATTAATGTCTTATATACATTAAGCTTAAACTCAAAATTCTTATTTGCAATTTAAACATACTATTTTAATTATATTAAAAAGTTGCTCCATCAATTTGGTTAAACTTTCAGTCAAAAATGTGTAAGAAATAAGACGCTCATTTTTCGAAAATTGCCCCAAATTTAGCACAGTGTAACCAAGCTAGCAATGTGGAAGTGACATCTTTTTGGTATATTTAGCGACTTTTAATAGTATATTTTGAAATGCCACTCGCGGTCACCCTGTTTGTACCTAATACAAATGCATACATATGCAAATGTCTTCTCATCTGCTTGCGTTCGTTGTATGTGTTTGTCGTCGTCGGTTATATGTGTGTGCGAAGTGATTTTTTTTTTTTTGGTACGCGAAGCGAAATCTAATTGGAATTAAATAATGCATAGTGAAATGGCAAACGAAACGAAATAAATATAAAACGGCGCGTCGGTCGGGCCTCCCAAAAAGGATCTGCATATTGTAAGTGCGCTTTAAGTGGTATAGGCCATCTATGATGTTCAATGGGCGCAGCCAGCAGCCACAACAACAACAGGAGCGGCACTGCATGTGTGTGTGTGTGAACAAAATGAATGCGTCTGCGCCTCTTTTTAAAATCCATAGTTGTTGCTGTGCTACTGCTGCTGCTGGCTGAAGATGCACAACAACTTTTTGGCCTTGGCTAAGAGTACAAAAAAAAAAAAAAACAGAACTAAAAAAGTAAAAACAAAAAAAGGCAGCGAGCATCTTTTGTCGCAGTTGCACTTATGCAGGCCTACGAATGTGCATATGTGTTATAGTGTGTGTGTATGCGAATGAGAAAGGGCAGCAACAACAATTACAACGGCTACACAGCAACCACAACTACAACAAAAACAACAACTACAAGCGTATACAGCAAGTGCACCAGCAGCAGCAGCAAAGCAAAAGAACAAAACAGAAACACAAAATTGAAACTGAACCCCTTTCAAAAGTCGTGATGCTGCTGCTGCAGTCGCTACTGTTGTTGTTCTTGCTCGTCTACTTCTTGTTGTTGTTGATGATTTGTTGAGCTGCTGTTCTCTTCTTATTGTTGTTGTTGTTGATCCAGGATGCAGAGAGAGAGAGAGAGAGACCGAATGCTCTCCTGCAGACACACGCACTCACACACACACACTCGCACACTTACACAAATGCACGTTCACATATTCACCTTTGCAGGCGGACCAGGGCTACGCAACGCTTACATAAAAGCTAAGCCCAAGGCAAAGCTTTCGCTCTTCAATCAAGCCCAACTAACTCAAGCACCCAATTGCACAAAGGGTTAAGAGAAAATCAAAGGAAAAGGAAAAAGGGAAGGCAGGCAGCAGGGAGGCAGGTGGAGTTGCAGCTGCTGCTGTTCGCTTTGTTTTGTAGTTTGCAATGAGCGTGTTCAATGACTTTCAACGTTTGTGGATGCAACGCTTTCCACAAAGCTCACTCTCCGATGCCTGGGAGCAAGATGTGCGCGCCAGTCTCGAACGACACAAGATCAAAATTGCCGAATTGAGCAAAGAACTCGAACAGGAGACACTGTATGTGGAGTATTTGGAGCGTTTGCTATCGGATGTGGAAAAGTATCGTGAATCTGGCGGTGATCCCACAACACTCTTTGAGGCAGCTACCAATCCAGGCGCAGCAGATGCAACCAATGCACCCAGTGGGAGCAGCAACAATGTTACAGCTGCAACTGCTGCAAATGGCGCAACTTGCAGCGCAACTGGAAATGCAAACGCGGGCGTGGACAAAGACTTTGTAAGTGCAATTGTATTCCTTACTCTTTTTATTATTGCTATTGCTATTGTTATTATTGTTACTTGATTATCTGCAGTCATTGTTGTGCTTTGATCTTGCAAGAGTGAGAGTTTTGTGATTGCGTTAACCGTTAGCTATTACCAGGCGCACAACATTTCGCATTTTGTAGGCAGCCAATCCCTTTCGCTCCCTCTTTCCATTGGTTGCCCCGTTATTTTGTTATCAATGCTTATCAGTGCGGTTGGAGCGACAAATTTGTTCAGCCAGCTGAGCACTGAAAATGCCCTGTAACTAAATGAAATTATTTGATAATGGTTTAACGAACCGGTTCGAAATATGACTTGGTGCATAACTGGAATTTTAATATATTTGGTGGATTTTTTGTTCCTTTTTAATCTACATTAATAATGACGGTAATAATAATTTAATTGAACGTTTCAAGTTTCTTGAATATTGCTTTCCCAATCGTTCGCTGTATTTTGTACTATATCCCTTTAATTTTTCATATACCTTTAAACTTCACTGTCATTCTCAACATTTTGCGAAGTGGTTCAAGTTAACTGAACCGGTTTATAAGTTTGTGCTTTATGCAACACAGCCGGAACGGTTCGAGTAGTTTTCAAGCATTTGAATTGCAGCTGATTGCGTGCCCTTGCAGCTGATGACGCTCTTCTTGAACCACCCCCCACCCCCCACTCACCCCCTCCCTCACACACTTAAGCGTACACCGTAAGAGCGCGCTCTTCCTCCATTATTCGTCTGTCCGTCCGTTCGTTTGTGCGTTCGTCTGTTCTCCCACTTCGATATCTTTAATTTTGCCCGTTATCTACGCACACACACACACACACTGTCTATGCATGCCTATCTGCATGTGTGTGTGTGTGTGTGTGTTTGTGCTTTTCTTTCGGTTTTGCGCGTCGTCGACTCCGACTGTGACTGCGACTGCGACTCTCAGCTCCCGCAGCCGCATCGTCGACGTCGCCGTCGCCACCGTCGTCGTCATTGTCGCGAGTCGCCGTGTTTCAGCAGTCAGCAGTGTTCGCTCTATAACAACGGGACCCCGAAAAATAAGTACAAAAAGTAACGTTACCCGGTCAATGTTGAATGTGCCAGGTGCCCACCAGTCCCCACCCCTTTCTTCTCTCCCTCCCCACCTAGCTGTTGTCCACGCGTCGTCTGCTCCGCGTTGACCGCGCGCGCGCTCTGCCTTGAACCGGCAGTGCAACAACAACAGCAACAACAAAGAATTGCATTTCATAATAAATAAATGAATGCAAAATAAATAAATTACGTAAAAAGAAAAATAATAACAATAATATTAACGACATCGGCTAAAGTGCGTATTGTTTTTTTTATCTGTTTGTGTTCCAGTGTTTTATATTTGATTTTGTTTAATAACTTTTTTTCCCTTTTTTTTGGGCGTGTGTGACTTTAACTTGTGCTTTTCAAATTTAGTTGACTCAAATTTCGTGGTCAACGTCAGCGTTGCAGTCGCGGTCGCAGTCGCAGTCGACGTCGCAGCTAACGTTGCTGTTTTGCTTTTTGCCTTAACTACTTAGTTGTTGTTCTTGCAAACGCTGGGCGGAGCTCGGCTATCAATAGCTTCGTGTTTGTGTCCGTGTCGTGCTCGTGTCGTGTTCGCGTTCGTGTTTGGCTCGTTTCGGCAATTGCAGTTATTAACAACAACAACACAAACATCTGACTGCTTGTGTGAATTAAAGAAGAACAACAAATAAAGTGGCGCTGCTGCTGCTTAAGGAGCATGTCTTCCTTCAAGGAGAAATTCAAATTATGGACCAGAGGGGTGCGTAATCAGCAGACACAATGAATAAGCGAGTGTGTTTGTACGTGTGTGTGTGTGTGAATATGTGAGATTGTGTGTGTGTGTGCGCAGCATTTATTGTATATTTATCACAAGTTGAAATCAATAAACTTATCGCAAGTACGCACACACACACACATCGAGTCGAAGCGAGTCATAAAAAATGGTGTGCGGCTAGTCTATAGGACTTAAACAACAACAACAGCAGCAGTCCAAAGAAAAGAGCTAAGCAGCAACACGTTAAGAGAATGCGTCAAGCCCAACACAAACACACATGCAAATATCTACACAAATACATATGCATGCAATGCCCTTCTTTCGCAGTCCTCTTTAGACGACGACAAAATCCAAATCTCTGTGCCATTCTCTCTCTCTCGCTCACAGTTGATAAGCAGCTGGTGTCGCTATCAGCAAAGACAGCAAAGGCGAGAGAGAGAGAGAGCTAGGGAGAGCGTGCGTGTATGTGAACAGAGAGAGAGCGGGTGAAGAAGTTAGAGGGGGAGGGGGAGGCACTTCATATAGCCTACTCATAATACGTTTGTACTTTATAGACTGCAGCTTGTTTTTGGCCAATTGAAATATGATTAGAAGCGTTTCTGATTAGACGAGTTTCCATTTTGCACCGGGAGTTGAGAGCTGGGGAAATAATCCCACTACCAAATTAGTCGATAGTAATGCTTTATATTAGCCCCCCAAAAAAAAACCAGCTTGCAAAGATAAACTTAAGTTGTATACCCTTGAAAATATGCGCCAAAAGGTCGATTTTCCGTAGAGATTCATCGCATTTTCTTCTTTGCTTTCAATAGGAAAAATAAACAATTTAAAAGCCTTTGTTCTTTTGCATTGTCGCTTATCTTTATATTCTGCAAATTTCATAACGTTCGCATAATAAACTCGAAAGTTTTTCAAGCAACCTTTTGAGAGCAATGATTAGACCTGAAAGTGGAAAGCAGCGGACAGATAAATTATCTCATATGAAACTTGGCGCAAACGGAAAAGAACTGAATGAATGGAGCTAGACATGTCTTTGTGATGAGTATTCCTTTTCAAAGAATGGTTTAATTACTACTATATACAGCGTGCATTAAAGTTGATAAGTTTCTTCTGCCACTTTGCAAAGTATTCCAGTAATTCAACTGATTTTTGTGTTTCTTCTTTTCTTTTCCTTGTCTGTATTATTTAGAACATATATTTCCATTTAAAGGTGTAAAATCAATGCCAAGAAACTTCATGCAAACATCTCTTAGGGTTCGATATTTCTATTTAAAGCTGTAGTTAGTTAACATTCGAATACATTTAGTTAAAAATAATTCCGATTTCTCAATGATAAATGATAACATGTTTATGCTATGTTATAAACGCCACTTGTGCATTAGCTATTATTTTTGTTGTGTTGTTAACAATTGGGAAATGTCACAAAATATAATTATTTTGAAATGTCATGCTAGTATAGAATGTTCCAAAGCTTTCAGCACGCCGCCTTTCTTCTTTATCAGTCAACAGCTGACTGTTTCATCTGCTCTTCGAACCGATAAAAAATATTTAACTAGATACTGACTGCAGTAGTTGAAAAAGTTTCAATTAACACGCCCTTTATATGCTAGAAGAACTTTGTTTTAAAAGGGTATTATATTTCCAGCAGGAAATGTATGTAACAGGTAGAACGAGGCATCTCCGACCCTATAAAATATATATTCTTGATCAGCGTCAACAGCCTAGACGATATAGCCATGTTCGTCTGTCCGTCCATCCGTATGAAACACTGGATCTCAGAGACTATAAGAGATAGAGCTATAATTTTTTTCGACAGCATTTGTTATGTTTGCACGCAGATCAAGTTTGTTTCAAATTTTTCCCACGCCCACTTCCGCCCCCGCAAATCGAATAACAAGCGTAATTTTTAAGCTGGAGTTGCGAATTTTGGTATATACAATAATTACTATAGTAGTTATGATTCCTTTGGCGATCAGATAAATCTTCAATCTTGTGGGTTATTTATGCATCTCTAATTGCTTAGTTTAAACCCCGTTCAATTCACTTTCGTTAAGTTTCGTCAAGTTGCAGAAGAGATCATTCCTTTGGTAACAGTTTAAGAATCTTTAACATGCTGTTAAAGAATTGTTAATGTTAACATTTTGTCTGTTAACGTGAAATGATTTTGCTGCTGCTGCGCTGCTCCTTTTTGGCACTTTTCTTGGCGCATTTCACACTTAACAACAACAACAAACAAACAAATGTGATGCTTTAAGTTGCCGTTTCAGTTGTTGTTGTTGTTGTTGCTTTAGTTGTTATTGCTCATGATTCACATTCACACCAGCTTGTTGTCGACTACATGAGTTTGCAAGTATTTATATATGGGTGTGTGTGTGTGTTTGTGTGTGTGTGTGTTGTGTTGCGTGTGCGAGTATTGGGTGTGTGTGTGTGTGTTGATTGAAAATATGCTAAATAATTGTATCGACATGGCGCACACGAATATGCGAGCAAAAAGCCGCAGTGAGAGAAGTGAGAAGTGAGCAGCGACTGCATGACTTGCGTGGCGGCCAAAAAGCTAAAGCTGAAGCTGAAGCTGAGCTCAGCTCAGTTCAGTTCATTTTGACGATAAAACAAAACTCGTTAAATGTGTGAGTGTGCATATGTGTGTGAGTGTGAGTATTTCTAATGTAGCTCTAACTGTCTGGTTAAGTGCGTGTGTTTGTCAGTCTCCATCTGTGCCTGTGTGTGTGTGTGTGAGTGAGTGGGCGCGTGTCTGTCTCTGCTTGCATGTATGTATGTGTGTGTTTGTGTGTGTGTTCGACCTTCGCCGTCAACTTTTATTGCACGCTTTCTTCTTCGCTTCGCTTGGACACACACAAGCACAGAGCTCCACACACAGAGTCGTCACACGCACACACACATGTGCAACTGTTGCCGGCTGCTGTTGAGCTCGTGCTCACCACCCCCACCCCCACCCCAACACTCACTCGCATATTCGAGTACAACAACAATAAAAAAAAAATAAAATAAATGCGGGAAAAAAACACGAATTTTGTTGCCAATTTTCTTTATTTATTTCGCTTGCACACAAAAAATCAAACAAAACACATTAAAAAGTTGCTCTCTTTTAGTTGATTTTTTTTCTGTATAGTTTTCACTTTTTTGTAGCCAAAAACAATTTGGCCAAAAAGAAATATGCCCCAGCACACGCACACGCCAAGTTTGGCTTATTTGTCAGTCAGTCAAGACTCGGTTTTTTTTCGGGCTTTTGCTTTTTTTCGCTCGCTGTTGTTGTTGTTGTTGCTGTTAAGTGTAAGCTCGCAACGTGTTAGAGAAATGCGTTACGTGCCTAGCATGAGCAAATGACCTCTAGATGGAGCCAGTTGCCACAGTTAGTGGTTTGGCGGATAGGGGGAGTGTCTGGGCTGCTTTCAATTGGCAGTGCAGTGCTCGAAGGATCTTTGAACTGTAGATGGCGCTGCTCGGCATGCTCAGCCTGTTGACCTTTTTGCAACTCATTCAATTAGTTGTTGTTGCGTATACGCCCCGAGTCTCGCAAGTCTTTGTCGTCGACACAAACCTTGATTGAATGCTGAACTCATTGCTCCATTTCCACGAAGCAACACACACACAGACACACAGATTATTTATTATGCCATTCGAGTTCAAACTATAAACGAATCAAGCGTCTGAATGTCTGAAATGTTGTGGGTGTAAATGAATACACCCTTGTTCCCTTTTTTATCTAAAGCAATCTGGCATTGCTAAAGAAACGAAAAACGGTTTCAACTTTTACGCTACACACTGCACGTAAACACACGTAAAGAAAAAAGCCATAACTCTGCGGAGTCGCAACAATAAACAATGCTCTGCATTGACTTTAATTTGCGATAATAAATTAATAAATCGAAAAAAGAAACAACTATTTAAACTTTACTAATTGTTTGAATTCCTTATTTATCGCCGCATACATTCCGAAAGTCCAAAGCTATTCAAGAGATACATTTCTCGATACTTCTCGCAAGTTTGTCTTGCCCACTTTTATCACACGTTTACAGCTCGCATTTCTCATATTATGCTGCCACTTTAATCATTACGCTTAGCTTCGGCTTCGGCTTTCTTGACTTCACTTCTTCAATTAATCTGCCTTAAGCCACATCTGCTTCACGCTGACTAAGTTTAGCCAAGTGGCCAAGCCAGCGAGCACATCTGTTCTTTATGTCAATTATGAACTCGTAATTCCCCCCATTAACAACAGCTCACTGCTCGACAGCAATCCGAGAGTTACCATATACTGGGAAATCAACAGCACGTGCGTTGAAGACCAAAGTAAAACACAGAGAAATACCTTCAATGAAAACATTTACATTCATTTTATGAATATATTAAGCTATTACGCTTATTAGTTTAGAAAAGAGAAAAAGATATCTTAACAAAGAGTTGAGTTTAGAAATGTTTGAAATATTTCAGTTGTTTGTTTAGCAACCAGAACAGTAAGCAAAAGAATGGAATCAAATGGAATTGTTCTGTTTACATTAAAGATTTTATAATTGAGCAATTCCAATTGTTAAGACTCTTATCTAGAAAGATTTACTTGGTAATTTTCTGTAATCTTAAGAAGTGTAAAATTCATGAGAAAAGATGAAAAGATTTGATATGAATTTGTTAATCAAAATGATTCGTCATTTAAGTGCATAATCTATATACAAAAATGTATTTCCCTTTATACGTCTTTTATTTGTTACGCTAACTTTTAGCTGCTCAATAGACCCTCTTTAATTGTGCACGTTGAGGATTTGAAAGTTGACTGCATATTTTGCTCAACTGTAATTGCAATTTGTATTCACCATTCACACACGTGTTTATTCACAATTCGCTTTTGTTTTTGTCTTTGTCTTTTGTCTGGTTGCAGAAATCTAGTTTGAATCTACGCGAGGCATCAACTGCGTCATCAGGCGGCAAGGACAAGGACAGGCTGTCCTTGAGCACCGACAACAAATACACACAGAACACACAGAACGATGGCGGCGGGGGAGGCGGAGGTGGCAGCGGGGGTGGATTGAGCTCTGCCCCGCCGACGGGAAAGCGCAGCATGACGGAGCACAGCTTCGAGCGTGAGGATAAAAAAGACAGCGGCAACGAGAAGGACGCAAATGGAGCGCTGCAACAGTGCATCACTGAGCTGGCTGCCTCCATTGGCACCGGTGCCCACAAGGCCAACGAACAAAGGACAACAACAGCAGCGAATGATAACAAGCAGGAGGCAGGAGTTGCAACTGCGAGTGGAAGCGGAAGCGGAAGTGGGGGCGGAGATGCTGACAAGGAACAGTCGCAGTCGCAGTCGAAGCCGCTGCGCAAGTCGACATCACACTTTGTCACCGTCATCGAGGTCAAGGAGGCCAAAGACAAAGACATCGATGATGCTGCAGCATCGACAACGACAACGACGACGGTCAATGACACATCATCATCGTCAGCAGCGAATTCGTCGTCGTCAACATCGACGCCACCATCGACATTCGCCCGACATTATCCCGAGCAGCGCAACAAGGCTGTAGAGGCGACGGCGCCACCGTTGTCTCCATCGTTGGCCATGTCCACATCCGTCTCAGCGTCCGAGGCCAAAAAGAAAATGCCACCCAGGTAAGCAAAGTGCCACTAAGCCACTAAGGAGCAACATTAGTTGCGAAGGGAGGGGAAAAACAGTGCAAAGACTGACAAATAAATTCAGAAGAGATTAATAATATAGTATGTTTAAAGTTAACTAGGCGTCTAAAACATAAATATAGTTTAGTTAGAGTCTAGAGAATTATAAGATTAAAATTTGTTAGGATTTGCTGTTATAGTTTCGGAGATCTAGCTACATTTACACACGGACAGACAGACAGACGGAATAAACTGTACTTAATTGATGGAATTGATCAGAAGAGGTTAATAATATAGTATGTTTACCTAGGCGTATAAAACAAAAATATAGTTTAGTTAGAGTCTAGAGGATTATTAGTGTAAAATTTGTTAGGTTTTGCTCTTATAGTTTTGGAGATTTAGCTACGTTTACACACGGACAGACAGACAGACGGAATAAACTATACTTAATTGATGGAAATGCTACCATTATTATCCTTTAATTTGTCCTTCTATTTCAAGCTAAGTTCAATACTACTTTATTAATGTTCTTCATATGTCTGTTGTTCTTTCTATTGTCTGACTGTCTGTTCCACCTGTGTAACTGTGAGGGAGAACGCTTTATGCTAAGAACCCCTATGCTCTGTCTGTCTGTCTGTCCTTCTATACAAATGCCTAGTACTCAAAATATTATTCGACTGTTTGTTCGCCTTCCCCCGTATGTCCTTTTGTAATTCCCTATAACTTAAGGATAACACTCGATAGTCTTTGCTTATTACAATCACTGCCAACTGCTAATCGTGATCTTCTCTTGCCTCTCCCTCAGACCACCGCCAAAGAACGTGCGACGCGTCGAGCCGCCCACCATTCCCAGCCAGCAACAGCATCAGTTGTCATCGTCGCCGAAGCGCGAGACTCCGTATGTGGGCAGCACGATGCCACTGCCTCCACTGGGGGCGAACAGTTCGGGCGAGAGTCCAGGCAGTTCGCTGGAGCGCAACATTAAGCCATCGGACATATTGCGGCAAAAGTCATCGGAGAGTCTGGAGTCCAAGTATACGGCCAATCGCAAGACAACGCCCGAGCTGAGCAAGCTGGCCAACACACCCGAGCTAATGGAGGAGCTTGGCCGCAAAATGGTGGGCAAAACCGATAGCTTGGAGCACGCAAAGCGCACCGATGCGTTGAGCACATCGAATGGCGGCAGCCTGGGACGCACTGCATCCACACCGGGTCGGGCGCTGACACCACTCGCGGGGCGTGGCAACAACATTGTGGGCGCCTCGCCAACGGGCAGTCTCAGCAAGACGGCCAAACTGGCGGCCGTCGACAGCAGCTCAACGAGCAGTCTGGAGAAGAAGTCGCGTGCCTCACTGCAGGCCAGCGATGCGGAGACGGCAAGGAGCAAGGAATCGCTTGCCTCGCAAGGCATATCGGAGGTGGTGAGTGCACAGCTAGAGATGCTAACTATCGATAGTTGCAGTTACTGTACTAACTATCGATAGTTGCAGTTACTAGGATGACTATCGATAGTGTGCAGTTACTATGCTAACTATTGATAGTTAAAGTTACTATACTATCGATAGTTTGCAGTTACTATACTGACTATCGATAGTTGCAAGCAACTGCAACTTACTATCGATAGTGTGCAGTTACTATACTAACTATCGATAGTTGAAGTTACTATAATGACTATTGATAGTTGCAGTTACTATGATGACTATTGATAGTTGCAGTTACTATGATGACTATCGATAGTTGCTGGCAACTGCAACTTACTATCGACAGCTTGCAGTTACTATCGATAGTTGGCATCGGATACGAATCGAATCGATCGATGCAGTCGTTTGCAATTATAGTTTCCTATTCCACATATAATCATATTCCTCTTGCAGATCAAGAGCTACGAGTCGGTGTCATCGTTGAGTTCAGACAGCGCCAAAGCGGCGAACGCACAGCAGGCGGACAACGAGCCGTATTATGACAGCGTTCCGCTTGATAATGGCGATGGCGAGTATGTGTTTATCAAGCCCGGACGCACTGGCTCCTCCTCCAGTCGCGACGATCTGTCGACGCCGGGCAGCACGCTGCCGATGGCGCAGCTGAGCAGTCAGGCGAGCGTGACGGATCCCGAATCTCCCGGCCGTACCTCCAACTATGTCAACATTGACTACTTTATGTAACTATCTGATTGATTATTATGTAACTGAACCGTTTACTAAGTTCTTTGCATCTCGTTCGCTTGCAGTCAGAGCAACGAGACGCGCTCAAGCTCGCTGGACAGCGATGGCGAGTTCGAAGGGCCGCCCATCTTGCGGACCATCTCGCATGACGAGCAACAGACGACGATGACGACGACGACGTCATCATCATCCACATCACAGACGCCAGGCGCATTACGCAAGGTGCGTTGTGACTTTTGTGATTCAAATTCTATCATTCAGCTGTTTTGTTTTTATGGCTTTGATTTGTTTAGACTGCTGCTGCTGCTACTACTGCTGCTGTTGTATTAACCCCCTAACAAAGTTGATTGCTATTGAATCACACGTATTGTGCTTTTGTGCAAACAACTAACAGACTAATTGCTGCAGTTGCAACGATTCAACTCGTATCGATTAATGACTCAGCGCACTCGCCTCTAATTGCCACACACAATTTCACCAATTCTTTGCGCAAATTGTTTCGTTTGCTATTTTCTGACTGCAGCTCTCAGCTTTAGCTTCAGCTTAAGCGAAAGCAACTGTTTCAACAACAGTTCTTCAAAGCAATGCCTTCTTCTTCTTCATTGTGGCCTGCGCCGCGCAGTTCATTTATCTTTGACTTGCTTAACGCGAACAAGGAAACAGTTCAGACTGCGAATGAGGTATGCAATCGTCTTTACTTCAACTGCGATTTAAATCTTCTCTGTGAAAATCAATTTCACATATTCAAACGATTACAAACTGATCTCAATTTAATATTGTCTCAATATATTTAAACAATTTTATTAGCCCATTAACCCATTCAATATCAATTTCAATTAAACTGACATTCGCATTCCATAAGTTGCCCTAAAATTGTATGCAAATTGTTTCATTAATTGGCAACTAGAAACGTTGTTAAGCGTATTCGATAATAACTATTGATGTACTATATAATGCACTGCGCTTGCATTAAACGAGTTGTGAGTGGCAATATTGTTAACGCTTTTTGAATCCATAATTACGGGATTAATTCATATGTCGCTTAAGATAAAAAGAGCTGATCTCTCTTGAAATTATAATATAATAATCGATTGAGAATACTTTTTTTTTTGCAAATAATATTTAATGCTAACTAATATCTGATAATATTTATTAACTAACGATTTTATTCTCTTAATATTTTCCACAACTTCTCTTTTTTGTTCTTTGTTTTATTTTATTTTATTCGTTTTATTTTGTTCTTTTTTTTTACTTTCTCTCAACAGAACTTAGTGTCAGCGATACTTGTGAGTACCGAACACTTGTCCAAGCTCAGACTCAGCTCTATTTTAGTTTGTTCTCGTTATTTCTTACTGTTATTGTTATTGTGTTGTTGTCATTGTTGTCCTCGCATATGATTGTGTCTATATATATATAGTATTGTATATAGTACTGAATATTCAATGCTTATGTACATACTCTACGTACTTGTGTAAATTTATTTACTATATACATATTTGTTTAGCTTTTATCTGAATGCGCGCTTCTTCTTCAGTGTTAAATGTTCAATGCGATTTTGGTTCTCACTTTTCCGTTGCCTTCTTTATTGTGTTCTTCCAAAATTATTATTGTTATCACACACACAAACATAGCTACATATTCATTCACCATTTACACACACACACTTGCATTCAATCCTTGCACTATGCAAATTATTTGTCCTCAAAAAACGATTCCAAAAAGATGTTAATGAGTTTTATAATTTGCAATGAATAATAGTAAAAACTGAAATTCAGATTGTAGTAAATAATAGTGAGCAAATTAAATCATAGTTTGATGGCAAATCTCTTTAAAAAGCCGAATCAATTTAAATATTCAAGATAATTTATATGCTAGTTCGCAAAATAAAAGTTAGTTAAATATAAAAAGCTCTAATTAACATTTGACTTAAATGTAATAGTTCTCTTGAAGAAGAATATCTAGAATAAATACTTAAATTTAGAATTATTTTAGTGTAGAATATTAGATTATTATTTGTAATTTTATTTTTTTAGAAAGTTTATTACTGCATAGTGTGTATGTTGCCCTCTCGCTCTGTCACCATCTATCCGACTCTCTCGTTCCCGTGTACATATCTCGTTCACTTCCTCCCAGCTACTACAACACATATTATATATATAAATTTCTATATGTATCACACTATATTATATACTTTATGTTACATTTGTCTACCTTTGTGATGTGCTCCATTTTTTTTTTGGCTTTTGTTGATATGTTGCAAGCGGTGCAAGGGTTGTAGATAACATGCGCTCCTCCCTGCAAGCATCTGTAGATTACACGAACTATATTATTTATTCTTATGTATAGACATTTTAAAATATATCAAGCTAATGCTTACAATTGTTCCCTGCAGCTGTCTGGCAATGCTCGTGGTGCCAAAATACGTTCCATACTGAGCTCCATCATCCACAGCGAGACGATCTACGTGGAGTGTCTGAACAAGATGATACAGGTGAGTAAAAGATCAGATCAATCAATCTACTCTATAACTAATGCCAACTATTTAAACACAGTACAAGCGAGCGATACACGCGACGCTGGGCACATCGCAGCCTGTGATCAAGGAGGAGGAGGAGAATACGATCTTCTTTAAAATCGATGAACTGCACGAGGTGCACACCGCATTCCTCGGCGATCTAAAGACAATTGTCGCCCACGAGGGCGGCGATGTGTTGATCGGAGAACCGTTTAAGCGTTTGGCGGATATGTTTGATTTGTATAGCGCATTTCTGCATAACTATGGCCAGGCCATTGATACGGTGAAGAAGTGCAGCGCGAACAATCCGCAGTTCAAGAAGATTGTCTCAACGATTGTGGTCAATCTGCAGACGGAACAATCGCTGACGCTGGAGGATCTGTTGCACAAACCGGTGGCAAGAGTGCAAATCAATGCGCTCGTCTTCAACGATCTGTTGCGCGAGACACCGGCCAATCATCCCGATCATCAGCCGCTGAAGCAGGCACAAAAGAACATACAGATCTTTCTCAATCAATTCAATGTGGTCAATCAACGTCTGCCAACGGAATCGAATCGCAATCTGCGTCGCATGGTCCGCAACTCGTTCATTGTCGAGCTCGTCGATGGCCATCGCAAGCTGCGGCATTTGTTCCTCTTCAACGATGTGATTGCGTGCGCCAAGTATAAGGCACTGGGGCGTGATCGGATCGATTATGAGCTCAAATGGTTTATACCGCTCAAGGATGTCAATGTCTACGAGGAGTCGGACATGAGTGCCGACCTCAAGGAATCTAGTCCCGCGAACATTTCGCAAGTGAAGCGCAATCTGCGCTCGGTGCGCGATCAACTAATACTCGAGTCAAATGGCGTGCGCACCGGCGATAAGTATCGACGCAAGCTGGCGGATCTGGAGTCACAGCTAGTGCTGGCCACGCCCAATTTGGTGCTGCGACTGGGCAACAAGGCGAACAACAAGACCATGACCTTCTTCCTCAGCTCGGACTTTGAGCGCACGCAGTGGATGGACTCGATAATGTCGCTCAAGGTAAGGGAGATAACAGAATGACTTGAATCAAGCATCCTCATTTCAACCTTCAACTTTCTCTTTCAGCAAAAGTGCAATCTGCCTGGCGCCAACACGATCAACTCGCTGGAGGTGACCGCTTTCATTGTGGCCATGCAGAAGGGCATGAAGACTGAAATGGGCTCGTATCTGATGCGCAATACAAACGACGAGAGTCTGCTCGTTGGCGATCTGCACATGGGCATTCAGGGCCTGCAGGGATTGGAGCAGGCGGCCGACTTGTACATCTGCATTGAGGTCGACTCGTATGGCCATTATTTCCGCAAGGCCACCACCAAGATGATCTGCCGCAGCCAGTGTCCGCTGTGGAACGAGAGTTTCATGCTCGAGCTCGAGGGCAGTCAGAATGTGCGTGTCTTACTCTACGAGGCGAAGGAGCGACCGCTGCTGCGCGCCAAGCACATACTCAAGGTAAGCGAGAGTCTATTGAATCTGTTCAAGCTGTTGTTAACAATTGCATTTCAATTGCCTTGCAGCTGAGTCGCAGCTGGCTGACGGAGACGACACAGACGCGCAGCATCAAGCTGAGCGAGACGCTCGAGCTGAGCGCCAGCTTCCGCTTTGTGCCCGGCGAACTTTGTCGCGCCACCACAAAGCCTGGTGCGCTCTTTGGTGCCAAAATGAGTCAAGTATTAAAGTAAGTAAGCCTTGAAGTAGCTGGTGAAGAGTGCTTCTTATTATTCACTCTCTTTCTCTTGGACAGGCGCGAGAAACGCGACATTCCGTTCATCATCAGTGCCTGCATACGGGAAGTAGAGCGACGTGGCATGCTCGAGGTGGGCTGCTATCGCGTCAGCGGCTCTGCCTCCGATCTGGCCAAGCTCAAGAAGGCCTTCGAGTCGGGTAAGAGTTGAAAAACAAGTTGAGAGTGCAGCCGCCAACTAATAACTAATGTCTTGTCCCCCCAAATACAGATGCCTATGAGGCGGAGCAGCTGCTGCGCGAAGTCGATATACATTCGGTGACGGGCATACTGAAGACATTCTTGCGCGAACTGCCCGAGGCACTCTTTTCGGATCAGTTATATCCGCGCTTCTTCGAAACATTCAGTGCATTCAGCAACAACAACGAAGCCACACGCATCAATGAGCTGCTCAAGGTGTACGAGGAGCTGCCGCAAGCCAACAAATCCTCCATCAATCTGATACTCGATCATCTAATCAGGTAAGTGAAGTAAATTCTCGATGCCAATTGCTTTGCTACATTATTCATTCATTCATTGTTTGTAGGGTGCACGAAAAGGAGGCGGACAACAAGATGTCGCTGCACAATCTGGCAATGGTCTTTGGTCCCACATTGCTGAGACCAGGACAGACGCAGGTGAAGCAAAAGGATCCGCTAGCAGCGAGCACCGTGGATGCCATGGCACAGGCGGGCATTCTCTACTGCTTCCTGCAGGCGCGCATCAAAAAGGATTAAGCAGGCGGAGTCCGCGTCTTTGTCTTTACTCTGCCGCACACACACAGAAGAAATATTTACATATGCATAAAACTCTATGGCCTATGCTTCAAACGCTCACAAATCCCGCCCCCGGTCCAAAACGCACACACACACACACACTGATGATTTGTTGGTCAATCGAGTCGATAAGCAAAAGTGAACAAAAGTGCTCGAAATCGAGCCCCAAATTAATGAATCGATCGACACAAACTCACACACACACATGATGTACATGCGTAGAAGAGTGTCCAACACTATTTGCTGCTAATCCCGGTTCTAGTGTCCTGTGCGAGGACACTAGACATCTTCCCCAAACTCCCCCAATGGCTTTTAGCTGCTTTTGCTCGTATATTCTTAGAAGACAAACAAAACAAATTGCAGGAGAAGAACAACTACTATATGCTTTATCGATATACAACAAAAAAAATGGAACATATATACAATAATATATATATATATATATACATATACATAGGCGCAGCACAAGCTCCCCGGCCCCTGGCCCCGCCCCCATCCTGCTTATTGCAACAATTGCATAATTAATACGATGGATAAGAATGAGAATCAGAATGAAATTGAGAATGTGAGAGAGAGATAATGGCAAATATTTTCAATATTACGAGTACACACAATATACATATACATACTATATCTATATTCTATATATATATATATATACATAAATATATATATTTAACTACTACTTAGTATACTATACATATTACTAAACACACAAACAAACAAAACAAAAAACAAAATGCAAAGTCTATAGTTTGCGGCAAGAGAATATTGATGATAATGGTGTAATAATGATCACGGTAATGATGATATATGTATGTGTATGCTTAAAAGATTCTGTTTTTTTTTTCGTCTTGTTTTGTATTAATTACTTAGGTTTTATATAAACAGAAACGTAAAATAAAGTAAAATATATTCTATTTAGAAATCCTGACTTTAATAACTCTGAAATGTATGCTAGGAAACCATCATTAATGTTGTTGTTCGCTACTCAAAGCTGCTGCGAAGGTCTAAAAAGTGCCTGATCAGCAGGGGAAATACCAGGCGAACATAAATCGGCAGCAAGCTGATATACAGAAAGTTACTCGCGTGGCGCCATCTATCAGCTGCTATCGGAACTACAATTGAGCTCGTGGGACCCAAAAAAGTTCTGAATCAGCAGTTCAAATACCAGGCGAACATAAATCAGCAGCAAGCAGATATACAAAAAGTAACTCGAGTGGCGCCATCTATGGTTTGTCGTGGTAATTTCACTTGGCGAACCCTCAAAGTATGCTACAAAAAATTATTTGCTGCACATTTCATTATTGCTTACAAATTAGAAAAGTGATCATAGCTCGGCCATATCCTTACGTATTTTCAAAGGATTTGCTGCATTCGATTTTTGGTCAACAAAAAATGGGGTCATCTAAGAATCCAACACTTGTAAAATTTCGGCTTCGGGACGAAGGGAAATTTGTCAAAAACAGAAAATCCTGAATATCTCGAAAAATAACAGGGCGATTTGAATGTCCTTTGGCTAGTTGATAGTCCTATTTCAACGCTATCGTTTGACACTACTTTTGTCCTTTTCCTGCAAAGGACTCCCGAGTTAGAGCTACTTTTTCATATACGAAAAAGTCCTTGTAACTCGTCCGTTTGAAGGACAATCCAGGATTTTTTAGTGTCTTTCGATCGCTTTTACCAAAATATATCGATCTGGAGAAGGACATGCAAATCGTCCTTAAAATGGCTGAGATAAAGGACATTTTGTGTTTTATGGCCAAATTTTCTATGCTCACCCCTGTAAAAATTTTTGGTGCATATTTTTTTTGGGATTTTAAAAATCTTTGAATGCCAATCGATAGATATGCTAGCAGTGAGTTCAAAATGGCACGTCCTTTCAATATCCTGCAGTATCCTGGCCAGATATGACAATAAATAGAAAATTCAGCGCTGCCAAAAATACCCCCAAAGTATGCAATGAATTTGAATATTCTTTTTTATAAATTTTTATTTTTCTTTACATTAAAAGCAGTTAACGAATTATATTCTCTTGATTTAGATACATATCTATATAATGTACATTTTATATCCTATATAGTTATCCTTGCTAAAAACTATTATTCCTCGTCCTCCTCGTTAGCCACCGGTTGAACGTTGCTATCGACATCAAAGAAGGCACGACGACTGCGCTTTGCTTCCACTGCCGCCTGATTATTATCGAATTTGGCTGCTGTGCGCTTGCGCAACTCCTCCACATCGTTTTGATCGTCCTTGGAGGCCCACTCCAGTACCAAACGACGTCCATACAAATGCGTACTGGCGCCTACAGCATCAAAGGCGCGCTTTGCGTCCGATTTGCTGACAAAATCAACGAAGCCAAAGCCACGATGTGAATCCTCGCCAGGTGTCATCTTTTTGGGCATGCGCAGTGACGTCAGCTCGCCAAAAACTCTGTGCAATAAAGATTACAAATTAGTTATGTTAGCTTACGAAGTAATCCTATTTTGTCTGGTTACTCACTTGAATATGTCGCGCACCTCGCGATAATTCGCCTGGAAGGGAATATTTCGCACTAGAATCTTGGTGCCATTCTGTTGCTTCTTCTCCACCTGGCGACGACGTCCGGTATCAATCTGAGTGCTAAAAAAGATAATCAATTGATATTATTGCAATTCATCTGGGGGGAATTTTGTCCCTTACTTGAGCACACGATCGCTGCGCTTGAGCTCGACTAGATTGCCATCAATTTGGGTCAATTGCATGTCTTTGAGAGCGCGTGAGGCAACGGCGGCTTTCTTAAACTGTATAAAGCCACAGCCCATTGAGTTGAGGACTCGTGGGTTCTGTGGATCCTTGCGCTTGGCTATCTCCACAGTGTGAATGGTGCCCAGGTGCTGAAAGTGCTTACGCACTGTCTCCAACGTTGTCTTAAAGTTGAGATTACGCAGGAAAATGGTTGTCTCCACTTCCGGCTCATCATCCTCATCCTCTGCAACTGCAGTCTCTTTTTTCTGCTCCTCCTGCTTGACTTCTGGCTCTTCTTTGGGTTCGGTCTTCGGTATGATGGCCTCGCCGTTCAGAGTCTTGGTGAACGTATGCTCCGGCGCCCATTCCAAATACAGCGGAGCACTCTTGAACTTGGTGTAGGCCAGCCTCTTGAAGGCCAGTCGCGCCTCGGATGGTTCGCAGAACTCGATGAGAGCTGTGACGCCACTTGGGGGCAGCACAATGCGTCCGATCGGACCGAATTTGCTAAACAGCGGCGTCAGCTCCTTGATGTCGGTTGCAGCGGGCAAATTCTTGGCCAGTATCACAGTGTTGGAGCGTTTTTGATTGGGTTCATCGAAGGCGCTGAGACGCACACCTTCCTCCTCCAGGAACTTTTTCATTTCGATGACAATTTGCGTTTCGCCGAGCGCCAGGCGAACGGCAGCACTGCTGCCACCTTCACTGGTGTCCAGGATGCGCTCCTTGCTGGTGTTGAACTGCTTAGCCAGCAGATCGGCCACAGCATTGGCGCCCAGAAACAAAGAGTTCCATCCAATTGGTTTCTGTGCGTTCTGCTTCAATTTCAGCGCCTTTTTCTGCTTAAACGAGAGACTTGCATCGTTATCGATATCCCGCTGCTCGTCGGCGGCATTGTCCAGTTCCTTGCCGGGCAGCAGATGCAGCAGTCGGCCACGAAAATCGCTGCCGTCGAGCGCATTAAACGCTTGCACCGCATGCTCGGGCATCATGAATGTCACGGTGCCAAAGCCTTTGATTTGACGCGTAATCTTGTCCACTGGCAAATTGATCTCGACCACAGGGCCATACTGTTTGAACAACTGCTGGAGATCGTCCTCCGTTGTGGTGTATGCCAGATTGCGAAAGAAGATGCGGCCGGAATCCGAGATGTTCTCCTCGCTGCGCAAACTATCCTGCTGTTGCTTCCACTTAGCATTGCTGCCACTTGCTGACGCATCGCCAACAGCTGCAGTTTCACCATTTTTATTTGCCTTGGTCAGCTTGTTCTTTTCGGTAAAGTCAGAGAAGAACACCTGTTTACCCTTGATGAAACTCTTGTTCTTCAGCATGCCCTTGGCCATATCCTTCTCCGTCTTGAAGCCCACATAGCAAAAGCCATGCACTTTGCTCGGCAAACGCACGGAATACGGTTTGAGTGGTTTGAAGAACTTGATGACATCCTGACGCTTTATGTTGTATGGCACATTGTGCATCTTGATGGTAAAAAGCTCCAGATTACTCTTGTCTGCTTTCGGTGTTTGTGCTTTTGGCTTGGCTGTTGAGGTTTCGCTTTGCTTGCCCGCCATCAGGGACTTCATGTACTCCAGATCACTGATGGGTTTCTCGGCCAACTTTTCGCCAGTCTCCTCTTCCTCCTCCTCCTCGTTATCATCGTCATCGTCATTGTCCTCATCTGATTCCTTTTCCGCTGAAGCATCAATGTTGCTACTGGCACTTTTTCCCTTTGATGCAACCGCATTCGTCTCCTTCTCCTCCTCATCGTCTTCATCAACATCATCTTTGGCTGTTTCGGCAGTGTTTAGTCCCGCATCGTTGGCCCACAACGAACGTGTCTTGTCGTGCGCTTGCATAAACTCCTGGAATGCCGGATCATCTTTATGCTTGCCCAATATGGTATCTACTTTAGACTGCTTATTCTTTTCTCGTTTCTTGTCCTCCTCGTCTGCTGCAGGCTGCTCAGCTGCCTTCTGTTTTTCCAGATTCTTTTTGCTATCCTTGGCGTATTTGCTCCACGATTGTGGCTTCTCCTCGCTACCCAGCGATGCACATAATTCCACCTTTACGCGGCTTGTTTGAATGCAAGTGTTGTTGAAGTGCTTGATGGCCGCCTCAGCCTCGGCCTCGCTGCTGTAGCCAATGAAACCGAATTGCCGAAATTTGCCATCGGCCGTATATTTCAGTTGCAAATCTGTGATTGTTCCTTTGGCACCAAAAATATTGCGCAGCTTCTCCTCGCTGATCTGCAAATCAAAGTGTGATTTGAAATAAGGTTAATTGCGGTACGATTTGTTGCACTCACCTGCTTGGGCAATTGTTTAACTATAATACGAGACATTTTTTTCACTTTTCCGACGTACAAAATTGTGATGAAATTAAGTTTACAGGCAATGCATTTTGTTTACGGTGGTCGCACGTGTTGCCTGAATTGCTGTGTCCAATTGCAAACAGTCTGGCAACGCTGATAAGTGTTGTGTAGCAAACAACAAGCTGTTAGCTCAACAGTGCTGTTAATGCCAACCAAATCTGAAAATAACAGTGCTGTTAAGGCGGCAAATTTAAAATTAACATCACACAGCTATTAACGGAAATTTGTATATTGCTGTAATTTGTTAATTAATTGTGATACTTACATTTAATGCTGGCCTTGATGCATGACCCCATTAACCCTTTTGCCATTTCCGTGTCGTAGCTTCTATTGTTTGTGCATCATTCCGTCTATAAATAATATGTAAATATTTGTAATGCTAGCGAACGAAAACATGCACTGCGCTCTATCTCTATTTTGGCATATCAATCACTTTTGCATTATCAGTGATTAGCAGTGGAAAAGGAAAAGGCGATGCAGGTGAACCTGAATCTCTCTCTCTTGCTAAGCGATTTCTAAACTTCCTTTGAGCAGAAGAGACGTCACACACACGAATTTCACCATAAATCAGAGATTATAACCTTTTGATATAGCCCAAGAACTCTCCGGAACGACGCAATAGCATCGCAAGAGCGACAGAGACAGAGAAAGAGAAAAGTGATCACTTACCACTTGTTCAAGTGCGTTCATTAGCGCCTCTATGTACGAGTATTTCCAGTAGTGATAAGAAAATCTGATCTCCCAGTTCTCGACTCTGAACAGCAGCTATAAAGCCGCACGAGCTGCTGCCAAAGCGTTTCAGTTAGATCTTTAGATTTCAACGAGAGTGATCTTCTACTCTTGCTCCCTTCCTCTCGCTCTTTCTCTCTCCCTCTCGCCAACAAACAAATCTTCGTGACTCGTTTTTGTTTTTTGTGATAACAGCATCAATAAAACTGTTGTTGTTACGTAAAAAAAAGAAGAATAACAGAAGAAAACATAAAATTAGAGAGACTTGTTAAAATTTCCTGTACAAAATGGAAGTGCCGCCACCTTTAGTCCTCAAGCGTCCTCTGTTTGTGCCCAGCAAGACGTTGATGGGTCCAGGACCCTCCAACTGCTCACAGCGTGTGCTCGAAGCGATGAGCAATCCAGTTCTCGGACACATGCATCCCGAGTGCCTTCAGGTAAAGTAACATTACTATTGTCTATGCTACATATTCCAGGAGTAAAGATAAGGTTTTGTTTAAAGATATGATTATCTAAAATGTTCATATCATACACTAAAGATCACTGAGATCACAGCTAAGCTATTTATACAAGAAACAAAACTATTAAACTATTCTTCATTTCGTCAATTTAGATTCCTATGATTTCTTTCAAATCTAATTTCGAACAGTATAAAATAAATAATAAATCAACAGTATTATCTGCGATCTTCATATCTTTCAGTACAGATCTCTATGGTAATAATAGCCAATAATGTTGATTTCTATTATTTCTTTCAAACCTAATTTCAATCAACATTAATTAGATTTCCTTCAAAGTGCTTTAAATATAGATATTTTGTTTTGTATCTATGTTGTTAATGAATCATTAACACCTTTAAATTGGCAACATTTGTCAACAATGATAACGCTTAAAGAACACAATTTAAACCTGTTCAAATACCTATATAAATCAATATTCATATATACACTTAGTTACTCTGAGTTTCAATCGTAAATCGAGCACAACTCACCGTCTTCCCCAAACAGTTTCCCGTCGAAATGTAGTCGGGAGTCTCTCGAAGTGATAAGAGCTCGTCTCCGCCTCGTGCGGAGCGAGGGCAAAGTACTTAAGCAATTAATGAGACGCTTCGTTGCAGATCATGGACGAGGTAAAGGAAGGCATCAAGTACATATTCCAGACACTTAACGATGCCACAATGTGCATCAGCGGCGCCGGTCACAGCGGCATGGAGGCCGCACTCTGCAATCTCATCGAGGACAACGATGTCGTGCTGATGGGCATCTCGGGCGTTTGGGGTCATCGTGCCGCCGATATGGCGCGTCGCTATGGCGCCGATGTGCGCTACGTGGAGGCGAGTTTCGGTCGCGCTCTGACGCTGGACGAGATACGTGCCGCCTTCGAGACGCACAATCCGCGCGTCTTCTTCATTGCCCAGGGCGACTCATCGACCGGCATTCTGCAGCGACACATTCCCGAGATTGGCGAGCTGTGCAGACAGTACGATTGCTTCCTTGTTGTGGATACGGTTGCATCGCTGGGTGGCACCGATTTCCTCATGGACGAGTGGAAGGTGGATGTGGCATACACCGGCTCACAGAAGTCCCTAGGTGGTCCAGCGGGCTTGACGCCCATCTCGTTCAGCAAGCGCGCCTTGTCCCACATCAAGCAGCGCAAGACGAAGCCCAAAGTGTACTACTTTGACATACTGCTCATTGGGCAGTATTGGGGTTGCTATGGCACTCCAAGGATCTATCATCACACCATCTCGTCAACGCTGTTGTTTGGCCTGCGTGAGGCACTTTCCAACTTCTGCGCCATGGGATTGAAGAATGTGGTGCAGCGTCATCGGGAGTGCTCGGCTCGCCTGCAACTAGGCATCGAGGAATTGGGCCTAGAGTTGTTTGTGCAACAGGAGAAGGATCGATTGCCCACGGTGAACACCATCAAAGTGCCCTTTGGCGTCGACTGGAAGAAGGTCGCCGACTATGCCATGCGCAAGTGAGTGAGAGCGACAGACAGAGAGAGAGAGCGCAGTGCTAACATGAAAACATTGAACACTCACATATTAACAGTAGTCTCATAACATTACTCACTTAGCAGTCAACATGCTGCTCAACCACTGTTACAACTCACAGCATCCAATTGGATTGTTAACATTAGTTCGACTCTGTAAACGATCTGCTGTTAGAATTAACTTTTTGCTTGGATTGCATTATCAGCGGAATTCGTGCGACACCAATATTGAATATTCTCCAACTTCTTTGCATTGCAGATACAATCTGGAAATCAGTGGCGGCCTTGGACCCACAGTGGGACACGTCTTCCGCATTGGCCTGATGGGTGAGAACGCCACATTGGAAAAAGTGGACATGGTGCTCAGCATTTTGAACGAAGCCATTCAGAGTATCAAGCTGCGCGCCGTGGAACGCTCCAAAATATAATTATACTTAGTACATACATACGATTCTTCTTGTTACAATTGCATTTACAACAATAAAATCTTTTATAATTGAAAATTACACCATTTTTTGGAATACAACTGAAGAGCGCGTCTCACAATTCAAAAGCGTACTGCCACTTTAGTATTTGCATTATGTTAAACTCAAAATGGCACTGTTAACCGCATTGGCTTGCGCACGTTTCAAATAAAACATCAGCTGTGGTATAAAATACTAAATATAATATACCGTGTGGTCACATTCCGACACATGTGTTAAACAAAGCGGCTTTAAGCTCCTTTTTTGATAAGATTAATGAATTTACATCATTTTTTAGGCTGATGTTGAATAAGATTTGTTGTTTTCTTTCTTATTAGCAGCATAAACAAAGCACGAGAGTTGGAAGCTTATTGATTTATTGAACGCCCACGCGGCGTTCAAGCGCCACAGCACTCACACTATACATATAGAAAAAAAAATAGTTAAAAATTGTACACTTAAATGTTTATTTGTTGTTGTTGTTGTTGGTATGGAAATCAACGTCCATATTATTTGCATTAGGTATACAAAATAGTAGCAGCTGAACTGAATTGTGTCTTAACCCTGTTTCTGGGCCAATTCACGGGCCTTGGCGCGTTCCAGCTTAGCGATGCGGGCCAAACTCTTTGAGCCAAGAATACCACCGCCCCAGTGACGACGGATCTCCTCGTGACGCTCATTGAAGTTGGTCTTGACAGCCTCCAACACCTTGCCGAAGTTGGCCTTGTCGTTGTTGTCGACGGTGGTCAGAGCCAAGGCAGTGCAGGTCTTGCGACGCACCAAGCGTCCCAGACGAGACTTGCCCTTCACAATGCAGTAGGGAACGCCCATCTTGCGGCAGAGGGCGGGCAAGAAGAGAACCAGCTGCAAAACAAGATGAGACAAAACATTACATTAGTATAAACAGCTGATAAAACACGTGCTCCACACTCAAATATCAATTGTCGGCAAAGTACTCAGCTGTCAATTTGACCACATTGAACAAAATGCGTCTTGTTAATAAGACGTTTTGCTTCAGTTGAAGAAATTCAAATTTCACATCATTGGAAAATATTGAGATCTAGTTGGGGGGACAAGGCTGGCTTTGTTTACCAAATCGTACACTCACCTCAAGGGGATCGACATCGTGAGCGATGACAACCAGTTGGGCTTTCTTCTGCTCAATCAGCTTGGTCACCGTGTTGGTGCCGGCTGAAACGTAGCTGGGCTTCTTCTTGGGCTCGACTTCCTTGCCCTTGGCCTTGGCCTCAGCCAGCTTCTTCAAGCGCTGCTTCTTGGCCAGAGGCGACTCTGGACGGTATTTCTCGAGCAGCTTGAACAGTTTGACAGCTGTGGTCTTGTCCAGTGTCTGGCTGAACTGATGGATTGGTGGTGGCACCTTCAGACGCTTCTGCAGCACAGCCTTCTGGCGCTGGACGCGAATGTATTTGGGCCAACGCACAAAACGCGACAAATCGCGCTTGGGCTGAACATTTTGGCCTGTAACATACAAAATGCCTCACGTTAGTTGCCATTGTGATAGATGGAATAATTGATAGACTTACCAATGCCAAAGTTCTTGGGACGCTTCTCGAAGAGCTGGTTGACAACCTTCTTGACAACTGGCTTCTTAACGGCCAATGGGGCTGGAGCCACCTTCTTGGTCACTGGCTTCTTCTTTGGCCTGGGCTGCAAAGTTTGAAATGAATTTCAGTTTAGTACGTCACTCGCACATATAGCAAGCATCATGTAAATACATCATATGTGTATGCAGTAGTTAGTTCACTTGCGGTTTCACAAACACAAACACAACACAAATAAAAAAATGTATAAAAAAAATATATAACTAAAATATTTCACTTCGCGTAATACTGCAATTGCACGTTTAGTTCATTTAGTTTGGTAGCGGTGTTTACCTTCTTGACAACCATTTTAACGCGGTTTTAATTGAGAGATGCTAACAAAATTTGCAGATTATTTTGCAGGTCGTTTAAAAAGACCAGCTTTACGTCTGCCCGTCTGAAAGGTAAAGGAATGGAGAGAGCCGCGGAAGTCGCCAGCTTGTCAAAGTTGACATTTGTCGGTAGCAGGGTTGCATTTCTGACAGTTTGCCCACTTCTTTGGCCAGATGGCGCTTTTAGTGTTGCATGCGATAGTACTCGATACATTCGTTTGCTTTCTCGATAATACCGAAAATGACAGTTCGTAGTGTGACCATTTCTGATATATTTTGAAATTCAACTTGCAGCTATCGATCTTCATTTCATTTGCATTTATGCCGCATTCGTTTTTAGAATTAATATGCGAACGTTTTATTTTTGAATAGAAGTATAGTTAAAAGCGGAGAATTCTCAAATGCTGATGGGAATATATTTTACGGATCTACGGAGAGAAAAACCTAAAAAAAAAACAAGTTCAAAATAATACACCTATTTATAGGCGCTTTAAAAATATACCAATATACTATATGAAGTGTAACCAGATGAACATTTTTATTTTTTGTATTTAAATACAAAATGCATTAATAAATATAAAGTAAACAAAAATAAATACTTTGAAATTATATAAATTAATTGATGAAAGCCATTTTTACTGCCCGAATACTTTATGTTTGATATGAAAAATCGATGTTTATAAATATTGCAAGCAGATTGATGCATCGATAGTATTATCGATGTTTCGCCACCACTAATTATCATTTGCGCTTGCGCCCAAAATGTTGAAATTTGCATATAAATTTAATTAAAGTGCGATCGAATTAAAGTTGAAGATCATTCGGAGTGTGTTTTTGTGTGAAACATCAAATTGCCTGCTCAAATTAAAAAAAGGTAGTGAATGCAACGAGCGGTTGTAATGCACATACACTCTCCTCCCTCCTGCCTCTGTGCATACTGTGTGGGCCACCATTTTTAATTTCTTTGTTTATTTTGTGTTCCATCTTCGTCGCAGTGTCGCATTGTCGCAGTCGCAGTGTCAGCAGCTCAAATGTAAATGCATAAAACAGAGAAAGAGAATCAGAACCAAAACACACTTATTGACTGATCAACTAACTGACTGACTGATTGAGTGATTGATGATAAATGCAAATATTGCATTAAAATGCAGTGACCAACGCAATTCACACAAAATATGGCCAGCAATGTGGCTGGTGTTGCAGTTGGAGCTGGTTCAGTTGCTGGTGCTGGTGGCGGTGGAGCTGCTGGTCAATCATCAACCATGACCATCAATCATACGCATGCCGTTTGTGTCTGGGAATTTGAAGCATCACGCGGCGGCGGCAAATGGTTGCCCTATTCTCCGGCGGTGTCCCAGCACTTGGAGCGTGCGCACGCCAAGAAATTAACCCGCGTCATGCTGAGCGATGCGGATCCCAGCCTGGAGCAATACTATGTGAATGTTCGGACAATGACACAGGAGTCGGACACCGAATCGGAAGCGGGAGGCCTCCTCACGATCGGAGTGCGACGCATGCTCTATGCGCCCAGCAGTCCGGCGGGCAAGGGCACCAAGTGGGAGTGGTCGGCGGGTGGCAGCGGAGGGGACATCGGCGGTGGCGGCGGCAGCGGTGGCAACTGCTGTGATTGGCGACCCTACAACATGCATGTGCAGTGCATCATCGAGGATGCGTGGGCGCGTGTGAGTATCATCGGATAAGCGACACTCGAGGTTAAACTATTATCTCCATTGTAGTACAGTTCAGGGCTTAAGTAGTGAACAGTGAATTAATATAAATTGATCTGCAGTCATTTATACAACTAATTTCAAGTGAACTATTATTTGAATCTATGCATTCTATGTATTCCAATGTTAATCTACATCTTTTATGTACAATTATTTCAAATGATTTCTCTTTTATTGAGTTTATAAAAAAATTCACGGATAATCATGGAAACTTTTTTCATCTTTGACAATTATTGTATACAACTAATTTGAAATGATTTCCTACACTTTTGAGTTTTATTATAAAACTCTTGAATCTCTCCAATCTTGTTTTGAATCACTTTAAATACACATTATTCATTAGATATCATAAGCTAATAAGTTAAATGTATTTTGAATCATACTAACTGACTGTCTTAACGAATTTTAAAATAATCTTACAAAAAAATAATATTTTCGGGAGTTGTTCGCTATGCATAAGATTCGTAAAATGTTTAAAATGTAATTTAAAGAGTAATTGATTTCATTTGACCACTTTTGTGAGCTACGATAATGATTGCCACTTTTTTGTACGCAGGGAGAACAAACGTTGGATCTGTGCAACACAAACATCAGCCTGCCATACACCATCAACTTTTGCAACCTGACGCAAATGCGACAGCCGAGCGGTCCGTTGCGCAGTATTCGCCGTACACAGCAGGCGCCGTATCCGTTGGTCAAGCTGACGCCACAGCAGGCGCTGCAGTTGAAGACAACGAACAACAGCAATGGCAACAGCAATGGACAGCAGCAACAACAACAACAACGCAACAATACGTTGCCCAAAATGGGCACAATGTTGCCGCCAATGCATCGACAGCAACATCCGTTGCCCATGTCAGTGAGCAACAGCCATCAGCAGCAGCAGCAGCAGCATCAACATTTGCAGCAACAGCAGCAACATCATCAGCAACATCAACAGCAACATCAACAGCAGCATCATCAACAACAGCATCAACAGCAGCAGCATCAGCAGCAGAGGAAGCCACACAAAAAGCACAGCGAAATCTCAACCACAAATCTTCGTCAGATACTCAACAATCTCAACATCTTTGGCAGCAGCACGAAGCACAGCAGCAGCAGCAACAACCACAACAACAATCACAATCATGGCCACAGCAATGGGCATTTAGTGGGCGGCGCCTCCGCTAGCTCCTCGAATGTGGCGGGCTCAACGCTGCATTTGATGCAACACCAACATCATCAGCAGCAACATCAGGTGCCGCAACACTTTGCGCACGGCAGCAACAAGAGCATGTTGACCTCGTCGATGAACAGCCATCACAGTCGGTGCTCGGAGGGTTCGTTGCAGTCGCAGCGCAGCAGCCGTTTGGGTTCGCATCGATCGCGTTCGCGCACGCGTGCCTCCGATACGGATACGAACAGTGTGAAGTCGCATCGAAGGCGACCGAGTGTGGACACCGTCTCCACGTATCTGAGCCATGAGAGCAAGGAGAGCTTGCGTAGCCGTAACTTTGCCATATCTGTGAATGATCTGCTCGACTGTTCGCTGGGCAGTGATGAGGTATTTGTGCCATCGTTGCCGCCATCGTCGCTGGGCGAACGTGCCCCGGTGCCGCCGCCCCTGCCACAGCAGATGGTGCAACAACAGCAACAGCAGCAACAACAACAACAGCAGCAACAGGTGCAACAACAACAGCAGCAGCAGCATCAACTACAACAGCAATCAATCGCTGGTTCGATTGTGGGCGTGGACCCAGCCAGCGATATGATATCGCGCTTTGTGAAGGTGGTGGAGCCACCGCTGTGGCCCAATGCTCAGCCGTGTCCCATGTGCATGGAGGAGCTGGTGCATTCGGCACAGAATCCAGCCATATCGTTGAGTCGCTGCCAGCATTTGATGCATCTGCAGTGTCTCAACGGCATGATCATTGCCCAGCAGAACGAGCTGAATAAGGTAAACTTTGTGGTCTTCTTCTAATTCGTGTTCAATTTCACATTTCTTTTGCTCTCTCTCTCTCCCTCTCCGTCTTGCAGCAGAATCTGTTCATCGAGTGTCCCGTGTGTGGCATCGTCTATGGCGAGAAGGTGGGCAATCAGCCTATTGGCAGCATGTCCTGGAGCATCATCAGCAAGAATTTGCCCGGTCACGAGGGCCAGAACACCATTCAAATTGTCTACGAGTGAGTATTGCTTTCCATCTCTCTCTCTTTCTCACTCATCATCTCTCTCTCTCTCACTCTCTCTGGTGCAGCATCGCCTCGGGTCTGCAGACCGCTGAGCATCCGCATCCGGGTCGCGCCTTCTTCGCCGTTGGCTTTCCACGCATCTGCTATTTGCCCGACTGTCCGCTGGGTCGCAAAGTGTTGCGCTTCCTCAAGATCGCCTTCGATCGCCGTTTGCTCTTCTCGATTGGACGCTCGGTGACGACGGGTCGCGAGGATGTGGTCATCTGGAATAGCGTCGATCACAAGACGCAGTTCAACATGTTTCCGGATCCCACCTATTTGCAGCGCACCATGCAACAGCTGGTCCATCTGGGAGTCACGGATTGAACAACACAACAACAACAAATCGAGAAATCTCAAACTCTTCCACACAATTACACGAATTCTTCCAAATGTTCTTTAAGTACTCTCTCTCTCTCACTCTATTGCTAACAAAAATCTCAATGTGTGTGCAATCTATATTTTTTTTTATATACAAATAATTGTTTAATTGTTCGAGCTGCTCGAACACTAAAAAAACAAAAGACAATCCCCAACAAAAAAAGAAAATGCAAATGCAATTTCCTTCTTCCATTCAAAATAGGAAACTGTAACGAACTGTTCTTCCAATTTATAGTTGTTAAGTTAAATGCATGTATTGTATTTTATATGATTTTATATTATTTTGTATTTAATTGATACACGTTCTCACTGTATTGCCACACTACATATTATATACACTTATTATATAGAGTTTGCTTCCCCCAACACGACACCTATTAGTATTTTAAATCAATATTTAGTAACTGTGTCTGTGTATCGCATAAGCAGCATTATTAGTTTGTAAGCTGTGCCAAAATTGCATCGCATCAATTGTTAAACATATGTTCATCTCGAATTTATAATGCTTGTGTTTAAGTCTGTTTCTGTTTTCTCAGATTCAGATAAGCCATAAAAATGCATTCATATTCAAACGATTCGATTGATTATATGGCTAATTCTCTGTGACACTATTTAAAGTGGAAAAAAAACATGTATCAAAACATTATTTTGTATATTGAGTAAAGATGAATCTTATAGCTCTTGATTAGCACTTTAATTGGAGCTATAAATGATTTTTAGAATTACTTTTCTGTTTTAAGATGAATGCAAAAATGAAAATCGAAAAAAGAATGAAATGAATTTATATATTTTAATCATACAACAGAAAAAGTTCTTAAATTCAAGTTTGGCTCTAAATATTGCACTAATCCAGAGCATTAAGCTAAATAATCTTTACTTGGTTTTAAAATTGTTTCAGTTTAGGTTTTCTTTCGCTGTAAATAGTCAAAGAATTACCCATATGTTAATTTTAAAAGTATTTCTTCATCAAAATAAGAATTTTTGCATGTTCTTTGTTAATTGAAATTGTATTCTTAAATTGAATTATGTGAAACTTTTCTCATAGAATATTTGTCACCATTTAATTTGTGATTGTTTTGAGACACGAACATTACCGAGATATTCATAAACATTCATTCACTATGCATTAAACATAAACATACCATAATATTATATAGAGATATATATATATTATATATTTTTTTTGATTATACATATTGTTGCTTTCATATTGATATCATCTCTCGACACACACACACACATACCTAACATCTATATAGATAGTAAGTGATTAATCATATTCTAGCATATATATATATATATAGTATATATGTAGTTAGAGACAGCTATTGTGGGGGGGCGTGTCCTGTCCAGTTAATAATATAACTAAGTTGTATTTAGCACTGATTAGTTTTGTAGACGACATTTGCAAATGAACATTATGCTATGACAAATTGTACTTTATTTTATAAATGAGAGATAGCTTAATAAAAACATAATCATCAATTGCACTTTTTGTTGTTCTCATTGTTGTTGTTATTGTTGTTTGTTTGCGACAAATTTAGCGCATTCAAGGTTTCGACGAGTTTCGAGTTTTTTGATTTTGGATTTTGTTTTGCTTTTTCGTTTGCGTTTGCGTTGCAGTGAATCACTTAAAATAAATTAAAATCAATTTTTGTGCATTTTTCATGCGTGATATTTGCGCCTCCGACTCCAAGCCAAAAACTTGCCCCAATCCTTTTATGGCGCACTTGCCACAAGCTTCAATCTTCAGTCTGCAGTCTGCAAGCTGACGTCAGCCTCCAAGTTGAGACTCTAGCGACGCCTCCTCTGAATTCGTTTGCCCTAGCAAGGACAGCTCAGCCTTCAGCGTAAGTTTCTCATTGAGTGTCTCTTTGTGTCACTTTCACCTGCCAGCTGTGGCTTTGTGGCACCGTTAGAGCCGCTGCTTGCCACATTTTGGTTGCACGCTCGCTCTCCTTGTGCCCGTTGCATGTTTAAAACTGTTTTCCTAGAATTTGTGCAGCATTTTTCATGCGATTTCATTTGATTGACACTGAATGTTGACGTTGACATTCACACAATCGATTACAACTGCAACTGCATCATTATTATGATCATCATGATGATCATCATCAATATCAACTTCAACTCATCCACTCGTTTATACATATCCAGCTTGTGGTTTTGGCCAAAACTGCACAACCCACTGACCATGTGCTGTGCAGTTCATTTCAGTTTCAATTTCTGTTTCTGTTTCACTTGTATTTGTTTTTGTTGATTATTTTGTTTTTGGAGCTGCGCTTTGCATTTCGATAAGGCGGTTTCACTTTGGGCATATTACATGCACCCATCAAGGGCGTCTCGCCATATCGAGGGATCTCATGTGCATTTATCACTGTTCAACAATCCATAGCAATCTTGGAATTCTAAACGGACATCATTCCGATTGCAATGCAAGAAATCATTAATTTATAACAAATTTCAACTCATTGAACTCAGCTTCTGCAATATTTGCGATGAGGAAACTTGATATACAACTTGTCTACACTCGAATCTAGTAATATGAATCCCAATCAACAAAGAAACTAATTAAATAATATCACTTACAAGCAAACTTAATTTCATTCTGAAGCAATAAACAAAGATACTTGATAACGGATGGAAGTTATTTCAAAAAGACTTACTACTTAACATATTTCCAGTTTCCAGTTCCATTCCGTTGGTAAAAATAAAACAAATCTGAAAAAAACCAATGAAATTTACAATGTAATAATGTTTCATTAAAAATTATTGATGGAACAAATGGAAAAGGTACATATTTGAACAACTACTTCTTATATTTCAAAAAATTGTCTTTGTTTTAGATTGAAAAATAGTTAAACAAAAATAATGAGATTTTAAAAATGCTGCAAGTGATTTAACAAGCAAATAATAGTTTGTTGTTAGAGAATAAATATGTGAAGAATGAAATATGATTAAATATGTAAAGAGTATCGATTTCTATATTCCTTTAATATAATTATGGAATAAGTATAATTCTTCTTATTAATATTCTTATTAATATTAATATAATATAGGACAACTTTTCACCGATTTTTCTATTGTATATTCCTATATTAAATTATATAATAATAATTATAGAATAATTATGTTTTAGGAATATATAATATTCCTATATATTCGTATATTAAATTATATAATAATAATTATAGAATAATTATGTTATAGGAATGTAGAAAGCTCGATGAAAAGTTGTCATTCTTTTTACTATTTACTATTTTTTGCTTGTTTATATTATATATATTGTAATGACATTTATTCACTAATCTGTGTATTATTATTTTACATTATATCATATCGACAATGGAAATACCTTTTTCGGAACCAAGTTGTAAAATAATATGATATTATATTATATATATTATAAGAAGATATATATAAAAAGCGATTGATAATGACATTTTTGCACTAATCTGTGTATATTCCTATATTATTATTTTATATTATATTATATCGACAAAGGAAATACCTTTTTCGGAACCAAGTTAAACAATCGGAGTTGGCGATGCCTGAACTAAATCTGATTTAAAATCGGAACTTTTCCGATTTCCCCCCTTCCCAATGATATGACAACTCAGTAGGCCTGTCACTTTTGAAGTTTGAAGTTCAGAAGCTAGCTAATCTCTTTTCCTTGACATCAGTAAGTCGAATAAGTCGTGCACATTACAACTAAAACTTAAAAAAGAAAAAAAGAAAAAGGTTGAAAAATGCAGAATATACCCAAGTCGGCTAAAGAGTGCAATTACGTATCCTCGTTGCTATCGAAGCCCAAGCAGGTGTTCAAACTGTCCGACAATATGCCATCCATACCGGAGGAGAACAAAAATCATGGAGTTCCAGAGGAGCTGACTAAGAAATTTCAAGATCTCAAACTTGACAATTCCAATTGCAATCTCACTTTGCTCAACAGCATGGACTACTCAGCGAGCAGCAGCATGGACAGTTCGATGCAGAGCTTTTTGTCCTCCTCATCGTCCAGGGATGAATTTCTACCCGAAGAGGAACGTTGCCGTCGACGCAGATATTCCATTTAGAAGCGAAGAAGAAGCAGTCTGGAAGCTGAATAATTTCAATTCCACAAACTCGACAATAAATGCATTCTATGCATAATTAATTCAAGTGGAGATTAACTTTTATTTGGGGCAACTTTTACGAGTATTTGATTAAATTTTGCAAACTTTAATATTTTCTTGCACTGAAGTTTCCAAAATGTATGCAGTTTTTGTGCTCAGCAATAATTGCTAAATTAGTTGTGAGTTTTGCTTCAATTATGTGCTACCCTCTTTTCTACTATTGCCAAAATGCAAAAGTCCTTGTCGCGGTGCCGAAAATCCTGCTGAGTTTGCTCGCGAAGGTTGTGTTTTGATTTGTGCGGCGTTGTTGTTGTTGTTGTAAACTGCTGATTTGTCTGGTGACAACTGCAAACACACACACACACGCGCATGCAGACTCACAGGCACGCAGGCGCTCACACTTACACACATGCACATAAGTGTAGACTCACACGCACGCACGCGCTACACTTACACACACACACACACACGCATGTAGACTCACACTCATTCACTCACACACACGCATTGGGCACGCACGTAGCGTAGACAGCAACGAGGCGAACCACATCCGGACTGGGAGTGCGACTGGAACTGCAACTGGAACTGGAACTGGAAGATGACCGCTGCCCACAGCAGCGCACTTGTTGTTGTTGTTATTGTTGTAGATTTGACTGCTGCTGCTGTTGCTGCTGCTGTTGGCGCCTATCTCTCTGCTGCGATGCGAGCCTAAATGCAGCAACAATTGCAGCTTGCACAATCAGTTAAGAGCCTCCGCTCGTGCCAAACGGTTGTGCGCATCTTTTTTTTCCACCCAGTCTCCAGTCTCCACACTCTACACAACGAACGAAAAACGAACAAGCGAGCATTCGAACATTCTCCAAAGTTAACAATTTCGCAAATTGTGTGTTTGCATATTTTGTTTAGTGTTTTTTTTTGTTTTGCCTTTTGCGTTTTAATAACAATAACATTTTCTGCAAATTTGCGTGTGCCGACAACAACAACAACTATAAACAGTTATCTGTAATAACAACCGCAAATCAATCAAAAATTCATCCCCCCCTTCCTTTCCTTTCCCCATCACGCGTCGCGCGTCTTAAAACGATCTTTCTAGTTATAGCTGCTGGAAATTCGAGCGAGTTTTTTTCCGCGAATCGTAGAACTAACTAATACACTTGCAAATTACACTACTATTTACCTGGGCATTGTTTGTATTTGTTTTGTTTGTGTCTTGTTGATTTTCCTCTTGTCGTTTGTTGTTGCGCTCTCGGCTTTTGTTTGTCTCCAGTTACAAAAAGCCGCGACATTAACAACGTCTCTGATAAGAAGCAGCACCAGCAGCAGCAACAGGTGAGTACAACTACAAACACACACACACGCACACACACACTCACTTGCAACTTGCTTTGCATGGCAAATTAAGTGCCCGACTACAATGTTCTAAGCGTTTTGTGGTTTTCCTGCTGCCGCTGGCGCCATCTAGCGGCAAATCAATCAAGCCCTCATATCCCATTTCAAAGCACTCACTGTGCGTCTCTTTCTCGCCTATAGCATTTGCTATGTGGGCGACACACACGCATAAATCACAAATGTAAACTTGTAAATTCCACTTTGAATCGAAAATTCCAATTCGAATTTGAAATTTGAAATCAAATCAAAGCCAATTGGCAGACAAGACAAGTTAAGCGCATTACCATATATGGACTAGACTTAATATATATTGGATTATGAATGGCGCTTTTACGATTAGCTCGCACCAAAAATAATGCAAATCGTGCATTTCCTTTTTATCGACCAATTCAAAATTTATGAGTGCGCGCCTCTCTTTCTTCTTTCGTTCATTTATCGTTTATCGCGGGGCATTGGCCACGCGCCTTCCTACGCGATTCTCACACATGTACGTGCGATAAATCTATTGATCCATCAAATTGAAAAATAAAAAAGAAACAGATTGCAAATTATGCAAAACATATGCAAATCTATGACTTATGCGTTATTAATACGATCGAACACAAATTGGACCTGACTTAAAACGGAACTGTTGTCTGTAGTCGAGATCTGTATCGCTCTAATTGACTGACTTCCGTTTGCCATTGCTGGGGGGATTACAATATTAATCCTTGTGTCAACTTGTGTGTTTAAACCTTGTTATCGTTTAGACTTTTAGCCTAGTTTAACTTCACGATAAGCTATCGCGTGAAACAGTTAGATAACTCGATGGCAATTTCTTCAGTTATACATTATTTTTGTACCCTTCATAAATAAAATAAAAGTAATAATAATTGAAATAGAAATTCCTTAAGTGAATAAATAATCCTTTAATCTCATATTGTCTATATTGTCAAGATAAACTGATAAATATGGTCATGGGAAAAGTAAAGTTGAATTAAAGCTCTTGATAAGCACTTTACTTAGAGCAAAGAATGATTTTGGAATTACTTTTCTGTTCTATTCAGATTATTGCAAAAATGAATGAATTCAAAAGCAAACCAAACAAGTAAGAAAGTTAAGGTCGAGTGTGCTCGACTGTGAGATACCCGCTACCCATTATTTTTAAAATATACCGAAAATACTACAAAAATACTAAAAATATACCGAGCGGTATATTTGGCATATCGATATGGTACCACATTCAAAATATACCATAGACGGCACAATATACCAGATTGTCGGACCCCCAGTAAGAAGGCGTTTTTGCCCATACAAAAGTATTTATTTAATACCTTCCACAATTTTTGCCTGATCGCAATCAAATTTTCTCCACTCTAGCTTTAAAAGTACGCTTGTTATTCGATTTTTTTGATTTGCGGGGGCGGAAGGGGGCGTGGCAAAAATAAACTTGATCTGCGTGCTGCGTGCAAATGCTGTCGAAAAAAAATTATAGCTCTATCTCTTGTAGTCTCTGAGATCTAGGTGTTCATAGGGACAGACGGACAGACAGACAGACGGACATGGCTCGATCGTCTCGGCAGTTGACGCTGATCAAGAATATATATACTTTATAGTGTCGAAGATGCCTCTTTCTACCTGTTACATACATTTCCAGCCGGCACAAAGTTATAATACCCTTCTACCCTATGGGTAGCGGGTATAAAAATTAATGAAATAAATTTATATATTTTATCATAAAATAGAAAAAGTTCCTCAGACCAATCTTAACTTTAAATATAGTGCTAGGAATAACCTTTACTATGTTTAAAATTATTTCAGTTTACTGTACTGTAAGATTTACCAATATACTAAAATTGACTTCGAATTTAAGTTTTATATTGATGGATTAGCTATCTTAGGCACTTTTTGTGGTATTGCTCCATTTGTGGCGTGACCTTTAAAGGGCTTGCAACAATGCTGCACTGGCATTGTGGTCTTCAAGTTCAGCCTGAGTGACTAACTGACTAACTGACTGATCAACTGACTGACTGATCGCCTAACTGACTGCTCCACCTGACTGACTGCCTGACTGGCCCACTAAACGACTGCCTGACAATCATCAGCCTATTTGCCCAATTGCGGTTTTGAACTTGTTTGGCTTTTGGCCGCCGATTGCCCCCCTTAGTCACCGCTTCCCCTCCACCACGCTCTCAACAAACTCAGTCGTTGACTTTGTCCGGTCTGATCGCAGTCTCAGTCTCAGTCTCGGTTTTAGTCTCCGTCTCCGTCTCCGGGCTGACGCTGAGAACGTGCTGTGGATTCCAATTGCCGTTTGACCGAACAGCGTTTGATGTTAACCAAAAGTGAAGCCAAAATGCGACGCTGGCGGCCACAGCAACTAATCACAGCAGTCAATCCAATGAGCAGCAACAAACAACAATTGCAATTCCAATAACAACAGCAACAAATAAACATTGTATTGCCATTTGCAATGTTTTATTTTAACCATTTAGGGGGGAAATGTCACAACTTGTTTTTGGGGGAGACAGAGATACAGAGAGAGAGAGAGAGAGAGACAGAGACACAGAGAGAGACAGAGAGAGAAACACTTGGGCGCTTGGGGACTTGGAGACTTGATGATGTTTTACTGCCTTCTGCCTTGTTGCTTTGGAGAGACTTGAACACTTTCGGGGTATCTGGTTCTCCTCGTTGTGTCGCCTCGCGTCGCGTCGTCGGAGTGCAATAAAAAATGCTCAAAACACACACAAATCATGATAAATTGAAAATAATATTAACGAATCTATCTACGTACGAATTGAGCAAATGTGCTTCACTTCGACAAACCGCAACAACAGCAACAACAGCAACAGCAACAACAGCAACAGCAACAACGTCAACATCAACAGTAACGAAAACAGAAAATGAATCAAAATGAAAAATGCATTCGCATTTGTATTGGCAGCACACACACAAACACACACACACAGCAGATCGACTAGTAGATACCCTTTAAGAAATTATTATACAATTGAAATACTTCAATACCCCAGAATTTGTATAGAGAATTTGAAGCTAGAGTCGCGAATTGAAGCATGAATGATTCCTAATTGATTGGGATCTGATAAACAATGTTAAAGTTATTTAAATACTTCTTTTACACGGACAATCTGGCATATTTTAGCACTCTATGGTATGTTTTGAATGTAGTGCTATATAAATATACCAATTATAGCCTTTGATATATTAATTTGGTATATTTTAAGAATACCGCACTGTTTTGCTTTTATTCAAAATGGGTAGCGAGCATCTCAGAGTCGAGCATACTCAACTGTAGCTTTCTTACTTGTTGAATATGATAACCACAGAGTTCGAAGATGTTCTTAAATATATTTTGTAATAAGACTTTTTATGTACACTTTTCCATTTCATGTTTTTCTTTCATGAATACTTATTTTTGTAAATTAAATCAAATTCAATTTGAACTAGAACTTAAATTTTAATTTATCACAAAGATTTTATTAACCAATATTCTCAAACTGAAACTGAAATTATAATATTCCATTTCTGTATTTCCGAAAATTAACTCAAATTTTTTTGTGTTGATGCTAAATAATGTCATATTAAATTTTGCAAATTCGTAATGTGTTGCTTCTAATTTAATTTAATATATCAAAATATGTATTTAATAGTAGAAAAATAAGAAATATTGCAATTTTTAGTTAAATTTAAATGTAATTTTCAAATGGTTGTTTATAAGTTTTGCATCTGCCTGTCACATTTGATAATAAACAATGATTGAAGCATTTGTTGTTCATATTTTAATACGATAATAAATGGAATGCTGAGTATAAATGATCATTTTTTTGTGTGAAAGTTTCTTTAATTGTGTAGCATACCCGTTCGTAGTGTGCAGTTATAGGGTATAGGCAAGTGGATTGCATCATCAGCTGGCTGCCGAATGCCGCCTTCAACTGACATTTTCATTTTGATATTATGCAGCTTTGCGGCATGTTGAATGAATCGCTTTTCCTTTTTGCAGGAGCAGAGTGCAACTTTAGTTGGCCATGGAATTGGAATGCGATTTGGGTGCCATACAAAACGAGGAGTTGCTCAGGAAAATGGTAAGTGTTTGGAGCAGTATTTCAATATTTATATCTATTTCATAATATTTTGTATATAATCAACTATTTATGTAGTTTTCTAGTTCATTACATTATTTATTTCGAAAGGTTTTTGATGACAAAAGAAATTAATGTCAAAGTAGAAAGCAAAATTACATTTACTTTACTGTACTATGTTCCTTAACTTGTTTTTCTTTAATTTGATTATACTATTTATTAATCTCAGGTAAAAAAGCTCTTAGATTTCCTTAGATTGTTTTTCTTTAATTTCATTAATCTCGGGTATAACAAAAAAAGCCCGGAACAATAGATAAAGACAGTTCAGAACTTATTGAACTTATATTATTTAATGACACTCATTACCAACAAATCCGTCTGTCCGTCCGTCCACAAGCATAATCAACTCAATCTCAGAGACTGTAAGACTTAAAGCTATGAAACTTTGTAAACAAACTTACATTTTATTATTCATATTATCACCATCATAAGATTCGGCTAAAGGAATCTTAGCTTGCTTCAATTTAAGTTTAGTCAAAGTTTTCTTTGCCTAGTATTAGTATTTTAATTTACTTTTATTTAAGTACTATTTCAAAAATGTTGTAAGACATCGCAAACTAAATTCATTTCTAATTTGAAAGAATTCATCACATTTGAGGTATAGTGAAAATATAAATAAAATAACAAACACCATTATTCATCTCTCTCTATCGAGTCTCCTGCACTTCGCTCTCTGTATCTCAGTTGGTTGCGTTGTTGCATCACCTGTTGCAAGTTCATTGGCTTTGCTGGATGTGGATGCGTCAGTCATTGCCTTTAAAGACGCGACATTCGCCGCTTCGAGAAGCAGCCAGAGATTCACACATATGTTCATCCGAGTTGCCAGTTAGTCCAGCAATCAGTTAGTTAGTCAGACAGTCAGTCAGTCAGTCATTACCCAGTTCAACCTGACCAAATTGGGTCATTTATGGGGTTTGCCTGGCTCTGGCTCTGAGTTTGTGTGGGCCGCGTTAGCTGACTTGGCTTAGACGGCTTTACAATTATCGTTAAAATGTCGTTAAAAAAATCAATGGAAAAGCGATGACGACGATGACGACGACGACGTTTCGTCGTCTCTTAACTTGGCCAAATGATGAACGAGCAGCAACAATAGCACAATAGCAACAAACAACAACATCTTTATTAATAATGTTAATAATAAATACACAAATTGTACAAAAATAGCAGCAGACGTCGCTTCGACCCACGCAGCCGCAGACTGCGACGTTAACGTCGACGTCGACGCTGGCAGCAAAGCTAGCGACGACAGCGACGCCTCGCTCTCATTTTTACGCTCTTGTGAGAGCAAATGAGTGTGAGAGGGAGAGAGTGAGAGCGAGAGCTTGACCATTTGGGCTGCTGGTCTCCTGATAAAGTAGCTCAGCTTCGATGACTCATGCGCCATGAATCAATTTTTTGAACTCGCCTGACCGACGCTGCAAATCAAGTTACCCCCAAACTACACTGAGCGAAACGCACTAAGAAAAAGAAAGCGACCCAATTTTAGAGTGTTGAGAGATTCTCTATTTGTTTTATCACTACTGAATAAATTCTTCCCATAAATTGCACTAAAACAGTTTAATTATACCTAAAGTTTAAGCCTACTGAATTTTGCACTAAAAAGTTGTGTTAGTGCGACTAATTTTCTTATACATATGTATACCTTTATAATTTACTTATATCTAAAGTTAAAGACTACTGGCCTACTACCTAAAAAGTTGCACTAAGATCACTTTGTAGGGAGACTTTAGGTAAAAGCAAATTATATAGGTACAATATGTGAAAAAACACTATAAAATACAATATATATAAAAATTAAATATGAAAAGTACTAACTAACATATATAACATAGAGTACCAGCACTATTGGGGTCTTTGACTCATAGATAACAAGTAAGAAAGTTACAGTCGAGTGTGCTCGACTGTGAGATTTCCGCTACCCATTTTTAATAAAGGCAAAATATTGCGGTATAATTTTCAAAATATACCGAAAATATTAAAAATATACCAAATGATATGTTTGGTATATCGATATAGTACACCATTTAAAATATACCATAGACGGCACAATGTACCAGATTGTCGGCCAAAGCAACCTCTAGTAAGTAGGCGTTTTTGCCCATACAAAAGTATTTCTTTAATAACTTCCACAATTTTTATCTGATCGCAACCAAATTTTCAGGAATTATAACTACCATAGTAATTATTGTAGCTTTATTCTAGCTTTAAAATTATGCTTGTTATTCGATTTTTTTTTGATTTGTGGGGGCGGAAGTGGGCGTGGCAAGAATTTAAAACAAACTTGATCTGCGTGCAAACATAACAAATGCTGTCGAGAAAAAATTATAGCTCTATCTCTTATAGACTCTGAGATCCAGTGTTTCATACGGACGGAAGGACAGACGGACATGGCTATATCGTCTCGGCTGTTGACGCTGATCAAGAATATATATACTTTATAGGGTCGGAGATGCCTCGTTCTATCTGTTACATACATTTCCTGCCGGCACAAAGTTATAATACCCTTCTACCCTATGGGTATCGGGTATAAAAATAATTAATAATAAAATAAAATAATATAATAAAAGTGTTTCTATTGTGTACTTATACTAAATAACAGCGTTGACTGCCAACTAAATTGTAGATTATACTACTCATTTTTTTTAAAGTGTATGCAGCTACATAACTTTGCAGAGCAGCGATGACGCCACAGCTGAGACTGCGATTGGAGTCTGAGACCGCGACTTGAAGTCGGAGTTGGAATCGAAGTCGAAGTCTGAGTCTGAGTCTGTGGTGGAAGCTGCTTGATGCCCAAGCCAAAGTTGCAGCGAGTTTCCAGTGGCAATTGGCAACTTTGAGGCTGCTTTGGCGCTGGCGCGTTGGCCGCTTTTTTTGTTCTTGTTGTTGTTGTTGTTGTTGTTTTACAATTGCCAGTTTGCCAGTCTCTTGGCCATGATTTGTAGCAAGCGTCGCGTGGGCAGCTGCTGCTGCTGCTGCGGCTGCAAACTGCTAAATAAATCAATAAAAACGCAACAACAGCGTAAAACCTGCGCCAAATTGGCACACAGAGACACCCGCTATGGCCATATGTCTGAGCTGGCTAGTTGTCTGTCTGTCCATCTGTCTGTCCGTCTGTTTGTCTGTCCGTCTGTCTGTCCGTCTGTTTGTCCGTCCGTCTGTCCATCTCTCTGCTGACCAACTCTATGGACAGCTAGCCAAATGTGAGCTGCAAGTGTAGCAAACAACGACAAGAGACTAGTCACGTTCTTGTCTATCGAATCTATCGTTTGTCGTCTATCGTCTATCGCTTATCGACGAGCGTCTAGCCACGACGTCTGCGCAGCGTCTGCGATGAGTAATTCACCTCCGTTGTCTTTGAGTTGTCGCGTCTTCGTTCAGTGTGGGCGTTCGTTTCAATGGCGATTCGTATTGAAATTGAAATTGCCACAGTAAAAATTACAAATAATAATAATAATAAAAAATACAAATACAAATAAAAACACCCACCGAAACATGTTCAATACACGCATGCCAATCGAATGATTTATATATGTACATACGAAATGTGTATCGTATACTGCATTTTTTTTCTTCTTTTTTTGGATATTTTTTTTTTTGTCTGGCGCTACGCTTCGTTAGCCTCTCAGTGGAATGGGTCAATTCCCCAACCGATCAACTGGACACTTGAGCACGTTTGCTCAAATGTTATTTCAACCATTTTTTAACTCTCCCTCCCCTCCAGTATATTAGCATTTCCATTTGGACACGATCGATTAGTTTGTATGTCCCACAGGCGATATTATTATTATGAGAGAATCAGAGAAGTGCCTACCTTATGCAAATTGAAGTCGTCGCATCATTAGCCAGTTTCCAACTGTAAATAATATAAACTACTGCGAATTATATTCGAATTTTGTATACACTTTCAATAAGTGAAGTGGAGAATCTGTAAAGATTGATAAGCTACGTTAGTTCTGAGAATTTCAGTTTGAAATTAAGCTGGTTCGATTTCTTAGCTTTAATTACAACTCTTAAATTGAAAACAATAATTTGAGCCTACATTACAGCTTGTTTATAGCAAGTTCTATAAACACAAATTCAGCTTTGCTGCAACTTGATTAGCTTTTGCATAAACATAACCTCAAATTGCATTAGTAGTATTTTGTGTACAACTGATTGCAGGTTAAATAATCAAATCTAACCTCAAATTACCTATATCCTAGCTTCTACTTTTCTTTAGCAAAGTAATCCTAACCTCAAACTGCATTAGAATTCAACGATGAAATTAATAAATTAATGCAATTTTAAATAAATATAACGAAGAATTAATAAACAAAAATATTGAGTTCTAAATAAATACGACAAATAATTAATATGATCGACTTGTCAAATGTTGCAGCGCAAATCTACTTAACCTCAAAACTGCATTTTGCATTTTAGCAGCATCATTTCCTTTTGCTTTGCCCCCGTCTCGAACTTCTTCTGTACGTTCAATTCAAGCAGCGAGCTTTATGGAAATGGCAATATGATCGATCTCGTAGGCAAAACAATGAAAACAAACTTCTAATAAACTCACAGCCGTTAGTCGCCCTTGTTGTTGTTATTGTAGTGTTGTCTTTGCCTAGGCAAAGCAAAGTCAAGAGCTTTGCAAAATTAGAGTTGTGTGTGTTTGTTGCTTCAAGCCGCCGCTATTTGCTTTTGTTTTCGCGCACACACACACACCTTTATACAAAAGAATCACAAAAGCAAAAAGACAGCAAAGCTGGAAGCGGCCGCTGCACTGATAGTGGGCACCTCACACACACACACACCCATACTAGCACGCACACTGAAGTCAAGGTGGCAGTCGAAGTCGAAGCCGAAGCAGAAGCAGCAGCAGCAGAGCTGTCTCTCACACTCGCACACCAAACACGCATAGCACTGTCGCTGTCATCTTCGCTGCCGCTGCCGCAGTCGCGGCTGCTGCTCTTGCCCGTCTCTGTTGTTGTCGTATTCGGTCATATCTTTGCTGCTTGCTGCGCTGTCGTCATCAGCTGCGCTGTGTCTAAGCTTCGGCCGGCTTGGGCCGCCGTCCACTTTACGCGGCTTTGATTCTGAATGAGGCAACTTCAGTCTGATTTTGGTGCTCGATCGATTGCAACGTGCTCGACGCTCGGTGTAAAAAACAAAAATAACAAAATAAAAACAACAAGTTAAACAAACGCTTGACAAAAATACAAAACGAATACAACTCCCAACAACAGCAAACACACAGCACAGCAGCGCAAATTTTTTTATTTATTTTTTTTTGGCAACTCTCGCAAGCGACATTTGATTTATTAACTCCGCACACACACACACACATACAAAGAGCAGCTTAAGCCGAGCCCAGCAGCCGAAAAGTAGAAGAAGAAGAAGAAGAAGAAATCGGCGACAGGATTAGTCACACCTAACCAAGTGTTTCATTTCTCTCTCTCTCTCTCTTGTGTGTGTTTGCCGGTGTAACAACAAACCATATAAAAATAACGAAATCAACATCGAAATAAATTCCGAAATATCTTTTTACCTGCCTGCTGCGTGCTTCTGTCATTTGTTTTTTCTTGCTTGGAGGAGCCACTGTGATTAGCTTTGAAGGTAATTTCATTTTCTCATTTTTTTTTCGCATTTTTCTCAACTCACTCACACACACACGCATTCGCTCACATTCCCATTTATCGCTAATAACTTTCACACTTTGGTAGCAGCAGCAAAAAAAAAAACAACAAAAAATAATTTGCAAGTTTGTTTGGTTAACGGGGCGGCGACGTGTTTTTTTTTTTTTTGCTTTTGTTTTTGTTTTTGCATAACTCACAGTTAGTCAGCAGCGTTGGCGTCGAAGTCGACGTCGCCGTTGACGTCGCTGACAGCGATCGAGCCGCCAACTTGTAAACAAACAAAAGAACCTTATCTTGGGGGCCAGCTACTTAAGATATGATTACAAAAATTATAACGAATATCGCAGTGCGAATAGCGTAAAGCAAATACCGTAAAGTGAATATCGTAAAGTGAATATCGTAAAGTTGATATCTTCCAGTGAATATCACTAGCTTATTACATTTTGCATAACATTCAAGATTTTTCAATTTAGAACTCTTTCGTCTATCGCATGTTGTCATAATTTTTATCAAGATCTTCAACTTGAAACTTTTCTATTCTGCGACCGTAAAGCAAATACCGTAAAGTGAATATCGTAAAGTTGATATCTTCCAGTGAATATCACTAGCTTATTACATTTTGCATAACATTCAAGATTTTTCAATTTAGAACTCTTTCGTCTATCGCATGTTGTCATAATTTTTTATCAAGATCTTCAACTTGAAACTTTTCTATTCTCCACCGATCGAGTGAAGAGCTTTGCGCGGGGGTGTTTGTTGATTGCCAACAGTTTGCTATGCTAATCTCGAAAAAAAAAACAAAAATGAATCTAATTACAATGGAACCTGTTCCCCAGGCACTTGTTGGCCTTGTCCACTCAGTGCTCAACGATCTCATAGCCAAAAGAAATTAAGATCGAAATCGGTCAGCGATTAATGAAATGAAATTTCAATATCTATTGTATATAATTATTAGTGTCATAACAAAAAAAAAGAAGCCTAGGGCTGCGTATCGTATGTTTCTGACACCCACTCTAGAATATTATTATATAGAACAATTCAGTCACACAACTTTGACTATACCTAACAATGGGCATAAATTATACGATTCACTTCGATTCGGAATAATTGAAAGTCTCGAAGCTCACAGTTTGAGCGAATGTTCGACTAGTTTTAATGACAGACATTAACAATGCAATACTAGAATCTTTCGTTCGACTAAATATGAATTTGCTAGAAAGCTGAGAGCGATGAAAAGTTGTTCGTTTTAAGGATAGATTAAATCATTCATTTCTACAAATTTGTGAGCGATACCTTTACTAGACAAATGGGAAATTTAAAAAATTCGAAGCCTCCCTTTTAACAAAGATGAGAGCCCTCTTTTTAAAATAGAAATTTAGGAATTCCTCTTTTGAGGGTTTCGATATGATTTATTACAAATTGCATCTAAAGTTCGATATTGTGAAGCTTCACTTTTAAGAAAGATGAAAGCTTTATTTTTGAAATTCAAAATCCCTCTCTTAAGTATTTCGATATGATTTATTACAAGTTGCAGTTGTAACATCTTTAATATATATTTTAATTCTTTTTACTAGACATACGAGATCTTTAAAGTTCGATATTGTGAAGCTTATCTTTCAAGAAAGATGAATCCAAAATCCCTCTCTTAAGTTGCAGTTGTAACTTCGTTGATATATTTCAATTCTTATACAGCGAGGCGTGAGAAATGCTTTTTTTTTTTTTTTTTTTGGTTACCGGGATGGTTTTTCTACAGTTCAGTTCAGTTTGACAAGATGTCAGTGTTAACCCAAATCGAGCGAATATCGAAGTTGCAGCTTTCGACTCAACTGGCGACTGGCGACAACACGACATCGATCAAAGTTGACAAAGTTTCCCACGCAGAAAAGAAAAAAAAAACACATTGCACGGTGTCCAACACATAATCTTCAGGTTGTCTCTCTGCAACTTGGACTCGTTTTAAGAGTCCCACATACAACAATACTTCTACACACACATATACAATCTGACTATATACAATTCTTGCTGATTAATATGCACGGTGTTGAGGCCTCGAAAGCGCTCCACATTTCAAGAACAGACACCGCATGTTTTATTCACCTGAGCAATGTCAGATCCAAAAAAAAAAAAAAACAACGACAACTGAAACTGAAAACAAAACAGAACTCGAGTAAGTACAGAAACTTACAAGAAGAACAAAAACGAAAACAACAGAAAGAGAGAGGGAGAGAAAGAGTGAGTGGGAAAAGGTGCGAGAAAGAGACTAGGCGATACCCTCTAATTTACAATTCATTTTACACATGTTGAAGATCGCTTATCTTCAGTCGATCAGTTCATTGATCGACTGCCAATTGCGCTTAAGTCAAGTTAACAATTGGAAATCATTCACCTTTTTGATCTAAAGTGATGAATATTAATGTGTTGTAAGATGTAATATGTCTTAGAATTCATATAATAAAAGATGAGCTAAAATGCTCAAATCGATGACTTTTCTGTATATTAAATTTAGTTAAATAAATAAAAAATAATTTAGTAATACTCAAAGTAAAAAAAAGAAGCCAGCACTTTCTTTTCTGTAAATTAAATTTAGTATTTAAGACTTGATTTAATATAATAAATAAATAAAAAATAATTTAGTAATACTCAAAGTAAAAGAATTCGAATCAAGAAAGAAATCAAGTAATTTAAACTAACAAGTAACTACCCAACACTTGCCACCTCAGATTACAGGGTATGGTGTAAATTAAGAATATGTGAAATTTTTGAATAGTTTTCGGTTCCGGTTTCAATTTCGGCTTCAGCTTCGCAGGTGCTAAACAAAGTCACCGCTGCAGCGCAGTCAGCGTCGCAGTCAGCAGCGAAGAATGACACAATTCGCGGCGAATTCACAAAAATAGCAAAGTGGCATCGGCAGCGGCAAATTGGCAAAATGGCGAATTGGCATCGCAATTCTCAGCTCGCAATTAGGTCGCCCACTTTAATATGCATGCAACCGAATAGAACAGAGAGCAGAATTGAAATGAAATTGAAATAGTTATAAATAACGACTGACGCCAAAAAACGAAAACGAAACAGCAACAGCAACAAAAATTGAAGCCGAGCAATTAACAGCAAAGTGCAAACAATTTCCTCAACGAAACGAATTGAACTGATTGTCAATGTCAAATGGCATGTTGTCAGTGGCTTGTTGTCGTTTGTTTGTTGGTCGCCAGATGGCAGATGGTCGGCTGCCTGCTTTACGCAATGGTGCGTGCCGCATTCAACAGGTGGCGCTGCCGTCGTCGCTTAACTTGACAGTTGCGATAAACGTATCGCGATACCTGCTTATCGATTTAGGATTTGAGATGTCAGATCGAGAGCTATCTTGCATGATATATTTAATCTTCTTCTGAATGCAATCAAAGCGGATTTATTTTTCGTACGTGAGATGCAGTGCATTTTTTGTGCATTCCAATTGCAAGGCAATGATTTAAATGGAAATAAATCAATTACCTAAAAATTGTGATAGAAAATTATATTTCTGCTATAATCTAATAAAAAATCGAATGCATAATTGCTTGATCTAAAATCTCAAATCTAATCTATCTCTAGGAAATAAATTATCCCGTTCATTAATACATATATGCACAGATCATAATCTATAACAAAATTCAATTTAATTTATAATTCCCGCTCACTCCTTCCCTAGTCTATCTATTGTGTTGAGGGGTTGACATCATCGTAGGGGGAAGTCGAGGGGAATCGCTTTCACTTCCTTTTGCCATTTGTTTTTTTTTTTTTAATGCGGTCTTGTCTTAGCGTGTTTCGTGTGCGTTTGTGACATTCGCGTTTTGCCGATTTGACTCAATTAAATTTTAATAAATTTTAATTTCAATCACAAAAAGATTTTTGCCAACATCAAGGGGCAACAAAAGCCATAGACAACATTTTGTTGACCTCCAAAGCTGACACGAGAGCTCAGCTCAGACCAGCACAACAACAAAAAATACAATAAATAAAAAGAAAAGAAAAAAAATATATATATACATATAATAATTTATCAGCAGTCGCGGCAGTCTCGCATCAACAAAATCTCGCACGTCACGTCATCATCAGACGTCGCCAAGAGGATGAGCGAAGGTGTAGAAGAGGAGGGGTGGGGATAGCGACGATAGCAGCAGCAGCAGCCTCAGTCGCATCGACTGCAGTCGACGTCGACGTCAGCGTCAACAGGTTGCCGCTGGCAGCAGCGGAGGTGCGACGTCGACGACTTCAACTGGTTATCATGGGTCGCTTTTTAGAAATTACGTCATTTACGGCATCGTCGGCATTTGCAAGACGCCTGCTCAGCGTCTAGACGTCGACGTAGACGCCAGCTGCGACAGCGACGCTGCCATCGTTGGCGACTGCGCGGCTGCTGCCACGCGACCTGTTCCTGTTGTGTTATTATTGTTATTGTTGTTGGTGTAGTTGTTGGTGTTTCTCACATAGACTCAACTCCACCATCTGTTTCTTTTCTTTTTGCAGCTTTTAAGTTGCCTTTTTTGTTATTTTTTGTTATTGTTTTTTATTATTATTATCAACCATCTATTGAGTTGATTTGCAGTGAAAGCTTTCGCTACGCTTCGATCTGATTTGATTTTGTTTCTTTCATTCTGCTTGCTCTTTTTGCACATTTGCCCTGCTTTTTTTTTGGCTTGAATTCGGCCAATAAAAGCTATAAAAAAAGCTGAGTGTGTCTTCCTTTTGTTTAGAGATCAACTCACGTCAGCTGTTATTCAAATGAGGAGAAAGATGTTATTGATGATGGAGGTTCCAAGGGTTCCATTTTTGCCATGCAGCATGACGCATTTTCCAATGAAAATGAATGAGCTAAGATAGTTGTAAGGCCCAAAACTTAATGACACAGCTAAAAAACTGTTCAATGAAGTATCTTTTTTAGCCACTTTATCTTAATTCAAAAGTTGTATAGAATTGTGTGATATATTGGTAAAGTTTTCCATTCATAAAAACTTCACATTATTCAAATGATTTCATCGAAGTTGTTCTAAATTTAAATTATCATAATAATAATTTTAGTGCAGTTCTACGAAACACATCGAGAAATGGCAAATGAAAGCGAATTCTAAAAGCTGAGTTGTTGTATTTCTCTTTCGTAAGATGTTTCCAGTTGTTTTCACATTAAATTAGCATAAGATGACGACAGCAAGTCTAACCTTATATAGTATGGCAACAGACTTGAACAGCAATCATTTATCTCATTTGGAATAATGGTAATTTCACTGTTAGATTACTGAAGTTTCCTCAAGTCATTTTAATAAATTTGTATATTCGATTGCATCATGAAGTTGTGAACTAATGACAGACGGATAAGGCATATAGTATTCTTAATAAATCGAGAATTTATTTGTAGCTCAACTTGAAGTTGGAAAAGTGTAGAAGAAGTATAGTATATAGTATTTAAATTATGGAATTGTCTAATGATTGATGGAAGTCTTAGGTAAAGTTTTGCTGGCACTTTTCGTAGCGTCTAAATTTAAAACAGTTAACAAAGCATTTGCCAATTTCATTATTGTTATTGTTCTTGTTCTTCTGCTTGTCTGCCTGCTTGTTGTTGACGTTGCCGTTGTTATTATTATTGTTGTTAATACAAATGTTTTCCGCTAGCGACTTCGACTTCGAATTCGACTTCGACTAGAGGTGGCGGTGATATCACCACATTTTGAGCACAAACAACAACTTTACTAAATTTGTTTGCCAAACGATAATTTTTTTTTTTTTTCTACTACTATTTTGTTGATCGACCGTCGTCACCCCTCGCCGATCACCGCAGTCGAAACCTGTCGATTATTAACAAAAATCTGTTTTGACAGCATTTTCAATATAACACCAAGTGAGAAATTCTTTTGCTCAAGCGTATTTTTTTAATTATTGTAAAGTCTAAAATAAATTTTGCGATTACAATGATGTCAACAAATACGTAAATAACATATTGTTTCATATGCGATTTCTTTATGGAATTTCCCATTTTGTTCTTTTAGGATTTATGTCATACCCGATCTTGTACTTTAAACTCTATTTCTTTCCCTTAAAAACTCGCTAAATTCTCAGCGCTATGCAATCGCTCATTCTGTCCGCTCATCAAACTTATCTGTCATCAAAATTGTTGCAATTTTTTCTTTGTTATTTATAAATCAAGCGTCATTAGCGTTGTTTTCTAATTCTGATAACTCGCCTCACAAAACAACAACTACCAAAATCAACACACAGCCATATATACTATATAGACATTATAGTCGTATAGCTGATAGACCGGGGCCCAGCTGATACCCCGGCGATAAACATTAGATGAGCTTGACAAATTTTTATAAAAATACAATTTGTGTTGATTAGGACATTCCTGAGTGTTCCGAAACATTGTATTTCCAAAAACAGTTTCCACAAAAGTGATTCACAACAATGCAATAAAATTACCATTAAAGTTTTCAGTTCTAAACAAATATGCGAGATGAGTGTCAAAAACATTATTTTTGGAACTTAAGTAGGTAGAATGCTGTGACAAATAATTAAAGTGAGAATAAATAAATAAAGCTAGAGAATTGATCGCAATTGAAAGCAGATTTAAATATTCAGTTGGGAGCAAAGCAATTGTTTCCAGCTTTTTCAATTATTTTTATGATATCATAAAGTAACTCAGGAACTGTAGGGAACAAATTGGAGTGAACTAAATTGGGGTCAAGTGGAATTTAAGAATAATAATAATGCAGCTTTTGTTCTAACTCAATCCTATAAAATTGCAGATTAGATAAGTTCTAAGTTTTGTTAGATAACACAGAAAATTAAACACAATTTCATCTCAAGTCAAGTCGTCGTTAAGTTGATTCAAAGCCGCGGGATTTACGCTTGACAGAGAAAGTCAGATTCAGTGGGTGGATGCTGATGTGTAATGTTAATGTTAATGTTAATTTTGATGCTGATTTGAATAGAAGCTCTTGTGGGAGCAGTTCTAAGCCAGTTGCAATTGCTGACTCAATCGGGTTATTGGCAAGTTTCGTTGTTCTCCCAAGATCAAAACTGAGATCTCTCCTCTCTCTCTCTCTCTCTCTCTCTTTCGGTTTCTCGTTATTGTTGTTTATGGCGTCTAGTGTCGGCTAATTGGCGGCCAGTGTGAGGCGTCGACTTTTGAGTTCGTGTTTGCGTTCGCGTCCATAAAAGGCGCGTTTTGTTTCAATGCGAGCGAAACAACAACAGCAACAGCAACATTAACGCGTGGGCATTGAGCGGCACTTGAGCCGGTTCAATTAGCCCAAGGACATGTCGAGCAGTCACCAAATGAACCAAATCAACATGTGCTCCATATTTTCACTTGACTTGAATGAAATGTGACATATTTGTACAAACATTTGCAGTGGCAGCAATCGGAGGATTCCGAACGCAAGCAGCAAATCCGATCGCATCTGTACAAGTTGCGTGAGTCGCGTCTGAGGAATTTGTATCGTCACGAAACGGACATGTCGGAACCCAATGGCAATACCCTAACCGGCTACGGTGGCAAGGATCCCTTGGTCACCAGTCATGGCGATGCGTTGCTCGATCAGAATTTCCAGAGTCTCAAGTCGAAGGAGGTGCGCGACTCGATGAGTCCAACGCATGAGCTGAAGTTCCATTCGATGACGCTCACTCAACCGAATACCACCGGCTGGGATGTCCAGACATCGTCGGAGGTTAGTCCCGATGGACGTGCCTATCGTACGGAGACTTTGGCCAAAACAGATGGTAAGTTTGCAAATGGTTGAATCTTTGTGGTTGTCTTTTTTTTTCTTTTGTGTGTTGCTTTTTTTTTGGTTCTGTCTCCAAGTCTCCCTACTTTATCTGTTTTCTGTTCGTATGTCTCTGTGCCGTGCCCAACCACCAACCAACCAATCAACCAATCAACCCTACTACTACTACCACCCCTCTACCAACAAACCACGACCACCATTCCCCACTCAGGTGTTGAGAAGCTCAATGGTGGCGGCATTGCGGAGTTCAAAGGTCGCAACGAGCAGCGCTCAAGTGCCTCGCATCAGGGCGATGACAAGAACTATGTGAAACAGGCCGCCGAAAGCTCCAACACTCATCTGCAGGAGAAGGTCGTCTTTGGCGATGAGGCCAGCGGACGCACCGAAATGAAAATGAGCTCGACATCCACCTCGTCGAGCTCCAAGTTTGTCTCATCCTCCTCGACCGTGGAGTATGACGATGAGCCAGCTGGCAAGCCGCGTTATCTGCTCGACTCTCAGGCGACCAATCGCCAGCAACAACAACGCGAACAACGCGACCAACTCGAGCAGCAACAGCAGCGCGAGGAGCAACGTTTCCAGGAACAACGCTTCCAGGAGCAACGTCAACGCGAGGAGCAACGTTTCCAGGAGCAGCGTCAACGCGAGGAACGTTTCTCGGAAAGTCGCGAGCAATCGAACAGCACTCGGAACGTTGAGACCCAACAGCATTACGAGGAGAACAAACGGTATGTGGACATGGACAAGGCATCCCCCGAATATCAACGTCATGTGCAGCATTTGATGTCACAGCCCGGTGAGATCATTTCCAATACCGTGGAATATCCCAAGCCCAATGTCAAAATGATTACGACCGTTAAGCGGCTGCCCGATGGCACCATTGTCAAGAACAAGCGCTACGAGACGGAGCAAGTGAACTCCGCCACTGATTCAGTGCGTCATCAACAGCAGCAGCATCAGACCCAAACCCAAACCCAAACTCAGACCCATAATAAGCAAAACCAGCAGCAGCAACAGCGTCAGACGACAACGCAGTCGCACCCACGCGATGTTGTCGATCATGTGAACACTGTGCGTCGTCCTGTGGATGCCGAAGAGCTGGTCAAACAGGAGACATATTCGTCGGTGAAAAAGTCAAGCCGTCGCTTCTCCACCGAGACCACATCCGAGACCATCGAGGAGTACGACGATCGCAATCCAACATCGCAATCGCAGCCCCAAAAGTTGAAGGCACCCTCGCCGGGACGTCAGGACTTTGGCACCCAGGGATTTCCCTCGGTGAAACCCCATAAGCCCACCCAAGAGTTCCCCGGCCAACGTCCGACAACACCGCAGCGTCAATCACCATCGAGTGACTTCTCCACGCACGGTTTTCCCTCGGTAAAATCGAATAAGCCCACACAGGAATTCATAAGCCAACGTCCCTCAACCGCTGACGGCGGTGAGGAGATCATTGTGGTCAAGTCCGAGAAGAGTCGCAATGTGAAGCAGAGTAGCTCAACACAGCGCACCACTGAGACGCAATACATAAGCGACGATCAGTCACCCGGTTCGCTCACCGGACCAAGATCGGGTCCTGCTCCCATTCAGGCCACGCCCAGTTGGGAGCAGCCGGCAAGTCCGCGTCGTGCCCCCGTCGAGGATTACAGCACCCATGGCTTCCCATCGGTGCGTTCGCGTCCCGATCAGCCCGACGGTGAGGTGTTGCACCATTCGACAACTTCGGTGAGCCGCAAACAGAGCGCCACACACAAGTCGAACACGGAGCACGTGATTGAGACGCAACTAGCACCCGATTACGATTACCCAGTCGAGCCCGAGCAGCAGCGTCGCTCGCAACCGTTGCAACAATCGCAGGGACCATCGAGTCCGCGTCGCGATTACAGCACTCAGGGTTTTCCCTCGGCACGTTCGCCAACGCGCAGCACACCAGCTCGCTCACCGCTGAGCAAATCGCCACCCCGGAAGCCTAGCACACCGGCTGGCAGTCGCAGCACCCCGGCAGGTCGCAGCACCACCAGCACCACGACAGAGACAACTAGCAACACGTTGACCCGTCGTCAATTGCAAAAGGAGCGCGAGGTGGATGCCGCACATCGTGCGTTTGCCGCCTCCTTGCGCAGCAGCTCGCCGGCGGAGAGCACGACGTCAACGGGATCGCAGCATCATCATCATCATCATCAGCAGCATCCGCGTCGCGATAGCGGCCAGCCGACGGAGCATCAGCGCTTGACACCGCGTTCGAGCATCAGCTCGAACCGAACGTACAGGCGTGATGGACGTGAGGGATCCCACGATAGTCATGCGCCATCCGAGTCGAGTCGCATTAGCTCGACGACGGTGACGCGACATGTGGGTCAGCCCACGATTAACTCGAGCAGCACCACCACCACCAAGAGTGTGGGTAAACAAGTCGTTACCAAGCTGAAGACGACACGTAACGTGCAAGGTTCTAACGAAACAATCGATCTTATGCCGCAGCGTTCGCCCAAGTCGCCGACCACTCCGAAAGCAGGCACTGCTACAACAACGACAACCACGACAACCACAACAACCACTCTCAATAAGCCAGTTACACCCACAGCTGCTGCTCCAGCTCCAGCTGCTCCAGCTGCACCTAGCACCCCAAGCACCAATCAAGCACCAACTCTAACTCCAACTCCAACTCCAACTGCAAGTTCGGGTCCAGCACCCGCTCCGGCTGCTTCAACTCCCGAGACGTCGTCGCCAGTGACAGGTACGAAATAGTCTCACCTAAACAAAGCACACACACTCAATCACATATACACACACACACATATATACATATATATTATGATAAATAATAATAATAAACAAGCGATAAACAACAACAAAGTAAACCTTATATCTATCTATGGAATCTATGTATATGAATGTATTATCCTTCAGATAACCAATCACAGTATACGTATGCTACTACTAAGCCAGCCGATATATTCTCTTTGCCACCACCCACTTCTCCTACAATTAACAACAACAACAACCAGTCCTCCAACAACAACAATGAACCAACACTAACAACTACAACAACAACTACAACAACCAGCAAGAATCCGCAGAACAACCTCAACGAGAACAACACCAACAACGACTCGTCTGATAGCGAATTGCTAACGAAAACAAAGCTGAGCACTAACGATGCCACAACAACAACAACCACAACCGTCCCAAACAATGCTGTGCCCGTGAAAGAGGCGCTCTGTGTACGCCGTAATTACTACAAGCTTGGTCCGTCCGATAAGGACGACGGCGCAGAGTCCAGCCAGATTATTGCCACGGCGGTGACAACCACTGAAACCGCTGGTAAGGCATGAAAATCCGTAAAACCAATAAGAATGCAATAGCACAACACGTATTGTTCTGCTGCTTCTTCCTCTGCTACTACCACACCCACACACACACACACACACACAAAAACTTATACACACACGTACTATATATGTATGATACCTTTATTCTTTACTACACGTAATCAAATTTTTTTTTTGTTTTGGAACTTTTGCTAATAAAACTATACTGTATACCGAAAAACAAAAAAGAAAACAATTTGAAACCACTTTGAAATGTTCTATGTATTGCCTTAATGACACCACCACAGCCTCACATATACACATACACGTACACAGACAGACCGAAAGAGAGCAAGTTGTGATCGCGGTTTGACCGTTTTAATCTAATTATGGTTAGATTTTTCATCGAATTAATCAATACTTGTTTTTTTTTTTCGATTGATTTTGTTGTTTAATATAATATGCAATAATAATTTAACAGATTTCTGTTTTCCTTAAATACTCCTAATCGCAATTTTAGACATAACGTTTTGCATATCGAATTCCCATGCTGTTCGTCTGAATATAACTTAAAAATGTTCCATAATTTGCCATAATATACCATAAACGGTCACACTGTAATACACACACAGAGGCTCACACATAAAGACTACTTCCACACAAAAACACGTAGCACACTTGGACTTGGACATGTCAACTACAAACATTGTTCTTAGCTTATCTTGCTGCAATAGTATGCCGATACTACTGCCTGCTATGTTTGTGGTGTACACTGCCGTTATCGGGATGTCATCGATAACAAACTCAGCTATCGAAACGTAACCCAAGTAATGCCAACTAATTCTTAATATTTGGGATATTTGTGCGCAATAATTAACAAGGCAACAACCTGCCTGCTTGCCTGATTGAACCCAACTGCCTGCCTGCCTACCTGACAGATTGCCGCTAACACGCCCTACTCCCTCCCGTAGTGCCATTAACCCTGCCGAAGGTTCGCAAAGAGGAATTTTTGCGTAGCTGTTTTTGGTGTAGTAGTATTCGTAACTAATCCAATTAACGTAACACGTACGTAGCCTGGGCATGTTTTGGAACACTGTAGAGCACTTCCTACAACACACGAACCCTCTCTGGTAGAGCGCTGCCTCTCATTTTCTCCTGCACCAACCTGTGTTTGCCCAATTGCCTTGACGTTGTGATGTACTTCCAAATTTCCAACAGCAGGCGCCAGGCCACAACAACAACAACATGCACCCAATCAACCCAGCAGCGATGCACCACACCGATACACTCCAACCAGCCATAGAAAACCCTATCACAACAGCACTACCCTAAATCCTGATGATGAACCAACTCCTGCTAGACGTAGCTCCAAGTCGCCCAGCGTTGAGCGACGCACAATGCTGCGTGAGACAACATTCGAGACCACTTCGGTGGAGGAGCGTGAGCGTGAGTTCTTGCCTGAGGAGGTAGCTCAAATCGATGATCAGATTGTCATCGATGAGAGCACCTTGGAGGTAAGACAGCGTAACGTTCCAAAGCCGAAAGGTAGCGACAAACCACGTGAATCACCTCGTCAAAGTCCCGAGAAGCAATTGCCAGGAACGGTTCTATCAAAACCCAAGGAACCATCACGTTATCCTAGCCCCGAAAAGCAGCTACCAGGCACAGCTCCTTGGAAGAGCTCTCCTAAGGAATCACCGGAGAAGGGACAACCTTCTCCTCGCGACACCAGCCCAGAGAAGCAGCTGCCAGGCACAGCTCCTTGGAAGAGTTCTCCTAAGGCGACACCGGAAAAGCGTCAACCTTCTAACATTCCGAAAGATTCACCACGTTCGAGTAGCCCCGAAAAGCAGCAACCAGGTACACCTTCATCTAAGCCCAGAGAATCGCCTCGTCAGAGTCCCGAGAAGCAGTTGCCAAAGGAGTCGCCTCGTGCTGATAGTCCTACTAAGCAGCTTCCGCCATTAGCACCATGGAAAACTGCTCCTAAAGATGTACCTGAACAGCAGAAATCTTTCAATGCTCCTAAGTATTCACCCGAACAGCCAAAGGAGTCGAGTCCTGATAGGTTCCCTGCAAAGCCAAAGGAGTCACCACGTCAAAGTCCTGAAAAGCAATTGCCTCGATATTCAAATGAGCCACAACCTAACGATAAACCACGTCAAACCCCTGAAAAACCTTTGCCAGCTGGAGCTCCAACCAAGCCCAGTGATGCACCACAATCAATTCCCTGCAAACAGCAACCGTCGCAGCAGTTCTCAGAGGATGAGTTCTTTAGGAGCACGGTGACCCAAAAGGTGACAAACACAACGAAAAACTTTAACGAAGAATTTATAACGAACGAAAGTAAAATACAGCCAAGCCGTAAGGCTCCCGAATACCCAGTACCTAAAGATACTAAGCCCGAAAACGATGATATTGATAAGCCTCAAACTTTTGCGACACCTGAAGCTCCCGATGGTGGTTTCATTTCAAAGAGTCCTGACACTGATCAAGAAGATATCGATAACAAGCCCACTTATCGCAAAAAAGGTTTGAGTCGCCGTGAAACATTTGAGGATCGTTGTCGCAAAATCTTGGGCATGGAAGAGGATGGTGATACTCAAGGCACCTTCGTACACAAAACTGAAGATAATGTGGATGACGATGATGATGATACGGAAGAGGACGAAAGCACTACGATCGTCCAGGAAACAGAAACGTTTGAGTTCAAGATCGAAGATTGCCCCGACGACGATGATGAGGACGATAAGCCCAGACGGGTAACCGAAAAGGTTGTGGTACGCACACAGCCTGTCATTAAGGTCGAAGAGCCTCTGTCTGAACCGGAGTCTGAGACTCAACACCGCAGTGAGGTCACCGTCGACGTTACGGAGTCTGAGAAGACCGAGAGTTTCATAAGCACAAAGAAAACGACGCCGAAGGATAAGATAGAAACTCGTCCTGTTGCTGGTAAACCATCATGGGATGAGCCTCATCGCCCCACACGCAAATATCCTGAGGATGACGTAGAGAACGTAATCGTGGACGAAACAACTATTGTTACAACGAAGCACACATCAGAGGATGAAGAAATTATAACTCTTCCAGCAACTGGTAGACCATCTTGGGAGAACACAGTGCCAAATCAAACACCTAAGCCGAAAAAGACACCAAGCCCTGTTATCGGTAAACATCCTAAGGATGAGATTGAGTCCCGTCCTGCGGCTGGTAAGCCATCATGGGATGAACCTCGCTTGCCCACACGCAAAAGTCCTAAGGATGATGCAGAAACTATCACTGTAGAGGAAGAAACCATTATCACCACACAGCGAACTACGGAGGATGATGAATTTGAGACTCGTCCTGCTACTGGTAAGCCCTCTAGGCCAACACCCAAGGGCAAAGAACCGTCAGGTGGTAAGAAACCTAACAATGAAGATGAGCCACGATTACCCATACGGAAGACTCCTAAGGACGACGCGGAGACTATAACTCTGGACGAAGAGACAACTTGTGTCACTACAAAGCGTACGTCAGAAGTTGACGATTTTGAGACTCGTCCTGCGGCTGGTAAGCCATCATGGGAGGACAAAGAGCCAACATGGGATGAACCACGCTTGCCCACACGAAAGTCTCCAAAAGATGATGCAGAGACTTTTACTGTAGAGGAAGAGACGACCATCGTTACAACACAAAGAACTACAGACGATGATGAGTTTGAAATTCGTCCAGCAGCTGGTAAACCCTCAAGGTTTACACCTAAGGATGACGAAAAGCCTCGTCCTGTGGTTGCTAAGCCATCCAGGGCTGAACCACGTTTGCCCACACGAAAGTCTCCAAAAGATGATGCAGAGACTTTTACTGTAGAGGAAGAGACGACCATCGTTACGACGCAGCGAACCACCGAGGACGATGAGTTTGAAACTCGTCCCGTAACCGCTAAACCCGCTGGTAGATATCCTAAGGACGAGATAGAACCACAACCCAAAGGTGGTAAGCCATCTTCGGACGAACCTACTCGTAAAAATCCTAAGGATGACGCAGAGACTTTTACTGTACAGAAAGAGACAACTGTTGTTACAACACAGCGAATCACAGAGGATAATGAATATGAGTCTCGTCCTGTAGGTGCAAAACCGTCGCGGTCTTCACCTAAGCAACCCACTGGAAAACAGCCCAATGAGCAACGTCCCACAGCCGGTAAGCCTTCATGGCCTCGATCTTCTCCCAGCAAACATCCGAAAGACGATGATGAGACCATAACTGTAGAAGAAGAGACAACTAAAACAGTTACTTCGAAGCGCAGGGATGAAATTGAGCCGCGCCCTGCGGCTGGCAAGCCATCGTGGACTGCGCCCAAGGAGAAAGAACCACGTCCGGTAGGTGGTCCTGTAGTTAGTAAACCTTCAAAGACTACGGAAGAACCACGTAAATTTGGCAAACAGCCCAAGGAAGGACCACGCTCGCCAGTGGGAAAGCAACCCATTGACGATGCGGAGACCATAACTGTAAATGAGGAAACGACCATAGTTATAACGAAGCGTCCTTCAAAGTCGCCGTCGCCGGAGAGAACGACATTTAAGTCGCCATCACCCACGCGTAAAGAACCTTCGTCCCCAACACATTTTGTGACTGAGAAGATAATTGATTGCAATGGCAAGACAGTTGTGGAAAAAATTAGCAAGACCACACGCACTGTTGCACCCACCACACCTAAAAAGAAGCAACCACTCGACAGTGAACCTGAAGAATTGCAGCCTAAACCTGACACAAGAAAACCGCAAACTGGCAAAACTGAAACCGAACGTCGCAACTCGCGCACCACAAAAACTACAACCAGCACCGTGACCAAGCAACCCGTTAGGGACTCTCCACAAAAAACCACAAAGAGTCCACGCAAAGAGTCACTACCCAAGCGTGAGCCTGCTAAACGAGATAGTCTCGTTGAGGAATCTCGTAGCACAACGACGACATCCTCAACAACAACACGCACAACGCAAAAGGATCGCAAACCCAGTGAGCCCAGCAGCTCGCCCTCGATCAAAGATCGCTTACGCTCATCGCCACGCAAACAGAAGCCGCAAACGGATGATGTGGACGGTGAGTCTTCCTCACCGGACACAAGTCCCAGTCGTGTGCCGGGCAATGAGCGACGACGCTCAAGCAACATTTCTGTGCACACTGAGATTATTATCGATCACACATCCCCGAAGATCCTCTCCCCCAAGACGGAGCGTAAGATAACAATGCCAGCACGTAAGTTCCCTGTCACTGAGCGTAAGGAATCAGCGCCAGTGCCGCGAGTAACACGTCGCGATAAGGACAAGGTAACCCGTTCGACCAGCGAGAATGTAATCAAGGTAGTCAATGGTAAGCCAAAGACGGTTGCACCCGAAATGAGTAGCCTCAAACCTAACGATCGCCCAACACGTCCTAACAAATGCTTCACAACAAAGACTATCAATCTGAGTGAGCAGCTAATCAATAGCGAGGAAATGGAGAACGTTATCATTGATATACAACATGCTAAGAGTTCGCGAGAGCCATCGCCAGATCGTATTGTGCCAACGCCTGTGCCAGCTGAGCTAGATACTGGTAAACCACGTTATCCCGATGTGGTTCAGGAGCCTGACGATGAGCCGCGCAAGAAACCAGTAGTAACCAACATTCCCATCTTTGAGGAGGAGGCCAATGCATATGTTGGTTGTCAAATATCCGAACTACGAAATGCCAATGGCATCGAAGCGGACATTCACGACAATCCCACCGTAGAGGCACCTAAGAGTTTGGATTATCCCAACACCATCACGACCACAAATGGAGTAACTAGCACCAGTATCGATGTGGATGAATGTCTGCTAAGTGTGCACGAGAAGGTTAACAAGTTTACGCACACAGCGGAGCAAGTGAAGCAGCCCAAGAGCTCGGTGCCATTTAGTCGCCAGTTTGACGAGCATACAAAGGTTTCCGCCAGCGACGAGTGCTTGCTGAGCATTGACCAGAAGGTCGATCGTTTCCTCAAGACCGCTGAGAATATTACTAAGCAACCCATAACACCCTCTCGGGAAATCGAGCGTCCCAACTACGAGGATATCGATGAGGAACTGCGTCAGGATGACTGCACCTTGAGCGTCTCGCAAAAGGTGCACAAGTTTATTGACACCGCCGAGAAACTGGCACCAAGTGCACCACAAAAATCACCCCGGTTGGTGGCCAACATCGAACGTCATATTTCACGGCAAAGCGAGCCTGAGTCGGAACCCCAACTCGATCAGGAATCCGAACCAGAGCAGCCTTCGGACACAGAAGATTTCGAAGAACGCGTCGTCACAACAACAACCACAACAAAGCGTGTTGAACAACAACCTGACACGGATGACGAACTACAGCCCATGTCCAAGGATCACACGACCACGATTGAATTGAAGCGTCAGAAGGACATTCTCAATCGTCCGTCAGTCTTCGGACAGCGGCCAGGAGATCGCAAGCCAACCCCTAACAAGCAAACACGTGGTAGCCCCAGCACCTCACTAATCACAGAGGAACGTCGCTCCTATCGCAATCAGACCGTCTCTTCGCCCAATGCTCCACAGCGATCCCCGCTACGCAGCAGTCCGGCACCCCGCAAACCCTCACTAGAGAAACAACCACGCGGCAAGACAACCACTGATTCTGAAACACGTAAGAGCAGCATTCACAGCACCACTAGCAGTACTACCAGCAAGCGTAGAGAGCACATTACCCAAGATCAGTGGGTGATTAGCGATGTGGATGTCGATGTCGAGCAGGTAGGACCTGCGCCTTCTGCTTACCGTCCCAGTCCGCAACCCACATCGCCGGGCAGACGCACCACCACCGCACCTACCAGTAACAAGCCGCTAAAGACACCAGCGGAGGAGACACCCGGTAAATCTCCACAGCAAAGTCCTCGTCCCACTTCACCTGGCAGACGCATTACCACCACGACTACGACAGTGAAAACCACAACCGAGGAATGCGGTAGCCCACGCGCCACTTCGCCGCTAAAGACCCCGACTGAGGAGTCTCCAAGTAAACCCAATCAGCATAGCGGTAGTCCACGCGCCACTTCGCCAGGTCGACGTCCCACAGTCCCAACAACCAACAACAAGGCAGCACCACTGAACTCCAGCACCGTAGTTAGAGCCAGCACTGAGCACCACCACAGCACCACCAAGCATCATACAACAACTACGCGAACACATAGTCCAACTAACCAACAAAAACAACCATTCACCCAACCTGACAGCTCCCCTGATAGCCCCACTGAAACCCACGTTGAACCACTTTTAGACCGCAGCAGGCCAAAGCAACCACAATCCGGACAGCGTAGCGTTGCCTCTCGTCGCAACATCTTTGAGCAGCCATCGCATAGTCCAAGTGCGGAGCCCAATGGACGTCGCCCTTCCTACATGGATCACACGAAGAGTTCCCTGGAGCACATCCGACGTGACTCCCTGGAGATCAATAAGACACACTATTCGCGTAAGTCTTCCATTGAAGATGATACGTCCGTGGAACAGCGCAATCCCAATGCGGCGGTGAAGTTCGATGTGCCCAAGCGTTCGACATCGCGCTCCGAGCCCAGCGAAGATATTGACATCGAACAGCTGTTTGATGTGGTGCAGTTGGAACAGTTGCTGGAGACGGTCAGCAGCTATGAGCTGCGTCGTCGCATACGCGCTCAATTGCGTTTGATACGCAAGAACCTGATTAACGCTGGCAGCAGCACCACCACAACCACTACATCGACAACAACTACCATTAAGGGACAACCCAGGGGCGGCAGCAGCAACGGCTCGACGCCCAGTCGCAGTCCGTTACCCAGTCGCCGCACACCAGAGCAGCCACGCGATCGTAGCCATAGTCCGGACAGCAAGCAGATCAGAGAGCAACGCAGCAGCAGCACCACCACCAGTCGCAGCACCACTCGCAGTCCTTTGCCCAGTCGTCGCCCATCAGATCAACCACAGGAACCACGTGATCGCAGCTACAGTCCCGACAGCAAGCAAGGTGTCAAGGAGTCCCGCACCACCACAACAACCACGCAACGCACCACTGAGCCCGACAGTTCCACGGGACATGGCAAGCCACCGGTTAAACCACGCGAACGTAGCGCCAGTCCAGCTCAGACTCAGACAACAACTACGACAACAACAACACGTCGTCGCAGTCCGACCAACAAGACGGGAGGTAGCAGCAGCACCACAACAGTAACCACACGCACCACTACCAGCAGTAGCAACCATCACAATGGGAACAGTCCACGCAGCGTGCCAGCCTCGTCGAAAGCAAGTCCCATTTGGGCCGATCGCAGCAAGGTGCTGCGTGCTTCCGGTTCAGCCTCCCCAACGCCACGCAAACCTTCCACCACGAGCAGCACTACCACAAGTAGCAACAAGACGGCTCGCACTAGCAGCAGCACTACCAGCAGCAGCAGCACTACCACAACCAATAACACAACTACCAAACGTCGCGAGGAGGACTCGATCACGTCCAGCTATGGCGTAGGACCCACCGATGAGAACGGTCTGCCCCTCTTTGGCATAAGGGCACTGAAGAAGAAATCACAGCCGGCGCCGTGTGAGACAAAGCAAGGTAAGTCGTGAACGTGAGCGTGAAGTGCTAATGCTATCCAGCAACTAATGAAACTCTTCCTACTTATTATCCCAATTTAGAAGTCACAGGCTATGTCATTGAGGAACAGTTCTATTCGGATGACAAATCGCCGCCACGTCACGAACGCAAGGAGTTAATCTATTCCAGCAATCCGGAGGAGTTGGCCACATTGCAACAGCAGCTGGAGCGTAAATCCCACACGGCTGCCAATACCAAGTTGCAGCGCGAGTTTAAGCAAATCACCGGACCAATGGATGCCATTGATACGGTCACAACACGTCGTGGTTCCGCCAAGGAAATCAACGAGCGCTTCATTCGCAAAGAGTCCACAGCCTCAAATCAATCGCAAACCCAAACACATACTCTCGTCCAGCATGAGCTGGCCGATGAAGAGGAGACCGAGGATAGTGAATCGAACGATGTGTGCAGCGTAATTGAGGTGGAAATGGAACCGCAACTGCGTCAAACAAGCAGCAGCACCACCAGAACCTCCAGCTCCACGCGCTCCTTCCTGAACACCAGCGGCGAGGAGCGTCTCGTGAGCAGCGTCGACGATGTCCTCGAGCGTATGCGCAATGCCGACAATGGTAAGCCATTTCCCTATGCTTAGGTCAATCAGAAATCTTGTCTAACACAATTCTTCATTATTCGTGTAGTCGTTGAACCCGGCGACAGTTCGGAAGATCGCGAAGCACGTGCTTTGCTTAACAAATTCCTGGGTGCCAGCGTTATCATGCAGGGTGTGGAGAGCATGTTGCCAGCCGGACAACGTCAGCAATCGAACAAGAATAGCAACAACAGCAGCCAAGCGGTAAGCAAATAAATTTCTAAGAGAATCCTATCTATAAGATATTGTTTTGAATTTGAATAATGACTACAAATATTCATATCTGATCTGCGCCCTATTCAACGCAGTATTATGATAACTAATTTAATAAAAACCGATTTATATGATAATTCGAATAAATTTTGATTTCCATGCAATAAATTATAAATAATGCATTCCCAAAAATTCAAATTTGACTATTTAATAGAAAAATAAATAACTTAATAGACATTTTTGAAGTGTCCGAAATTTTCAAGTATTTTAGCAATACGAAATGATTAATCTCATAGAAAAGGGAAAAATGCTCTTCATTAAATTGAAGAAACATTAATAGGACACTATTCTATGAAACATCATCTAACAGGGTATATCGAGAGCACATCAATTCCACAAAAGTCAGAGCTGGAGCAGATGCTGAGGGAAAGGGAGAGGAAGTGAAAGAAACACAGAGAGAGATGGAAAGAGAGGCGAAAAGCCAAAACCCACGTGTGTGCACAGCACTTGTCTATTCACCACGATCTCTAGCGAGCATAGTTGCCTTTCTCTCTCTCTCTCTCCGCTCTTTTCGGCAGCAGACTCTCCGAGGCTCTCGCTCTCTCTCTTTTTGTCGTTTTCTAACTCTTTGGCGCTTTAGTGCCGTGTGCGTGATGTGAGCTTCTGGCTGAGGGGCAATGCGAAAGGGGGACGAAATGGAAATGTAAATGGGAACGGGAATGGGCATGGGAATGAGAAGAGTGAAGCGAGTGTTGGAGAGTGGAGAGAGTCGAGTCGGCTTGTCGCTTGTCGGTTGTTCGCTTGTCGTTTGTCGGTTGGCCAATTCAGTACACACTCAGAGGCGGCATCGATCACTTGTGCGACTTTTGTGCTCACGATCAACACAACACAGTAAAAGAAAGAAAATTATACAAAAAAAAAATATATAATCAAAAAAAAAAGAAAGAAGAAAGTAAACTAAGCAAACAAATAAAAGACGACGACGAGCGACGCAACGCAACGCAGAGACGAGCAGCGAACGAGCGAGCGAGACGTGCGAAACGTGCGAAGAGGCAAGAAAATATTCTTAGCAAAAACCAAAAAAAAAAAACACAAAACAGTGCAAAATCATTAGAAAAGTCAAAAATGAACAAGCAAAGCCAAAGAGGAAAATTGAAAAGCCAAGAGACAACAAGTTTTTGTTGTTCTAGAACTTGTTGTGTTTATTTACCTTTTTTTTTTGAGTTCTTGTTGTTCTTGTAACGGACAACAACAACAACAACAACAGCAGCACTATTATTATAGACGTTGTTGTTGTTATTGTTGTAGAAGTTGTTGTTATTGTTGATTGTTGTGTTTAAAGCGCGAGTGTGTTAACCAAACTTGGTCAAAAGCGGCGAAACGGCAACAGCAACTAAATACAAGTAGTGTGCGTGTGTGTTTGTGGCAGCCTCCCCGACAAATAAGTAGGCGTGGCAGTGGCCGCAGCAGCTGTTGCATATTTGCCTCTTCGTCGCTTCACAGCGTTTTTGTTGTCAATTATTTTTAGTGCGCATAATTTGAGAGGCCGGCGCGAGGAATTTCTGTCACGACACCTCAAAAAAAAAAAAGTCACACACAAAAAAAAAACAAAAAGAAAATACACAAAGAAAAAGCACAACACACAATGCACCTGAAAGTGGAAATACACACACACACATAACTAAATACAAGCCTGTAGCTAACACACATACTTTCACACACACACACACACACACATTTGCCCAGCAGCAAAATTTTCAAATGCTCGAAAAAAGCAAAACTAAATAAATAAATAAATTTAAGAAAAAAAAAGCAGGTGGCGTGCAGCAGCGGGGTGGAGAAGAAGGGGGAGGGGGAGGAGAAGGGGAAGTAGGGGGACTGCTGCATGAATGAGAGCGCAAGCATGCGATAAATGTTCCGACAAAAATAGCGCAAACGCTAGACACTATTTATAAGGAGACGTCGAATCCAAGCAACGCCAGCGTTTCTGTTTCTGTTGTCTGTTTGTGGAGCATTTTTTGGGCAGAAGAGCGACACCCAGCTATATAGCTATAGCTAAAGATATATATATGTAGATGTAGATGTATATACATACATATGTGTGTAGAGAACAGATACTTTCAGAGAGATACAGGCAACATCTATAGTTGAGTTGTGCATCCATCGCTGTGGCCCGTATATATTTATTTCACTTTTTTCTTGTTTTTTTTTTTTGGTTTGGTTCACTTGTGCACCAAATACCACAGAATACCACAGCCCTGCTTATAGATCCTACTAAGCTCCATCTCTGAGTTTATTATAGACAACGACTAGATACATTTATATCTCACTATCGCTCGCATAGCACAGATACTTTTACTTTTACTTTACATTACTTTGCGATCGATGGAAAAGTTTTCTCGATCAACTCGACAACAAAATTATGAAAAGCCAATACTAAATTGTGAAAAAATAGGTCACCAACAACTAAACTATAAATAATACACTTCATAATCACACAAAACACACACAAAAAGAAGAAGAGAAACGAAAAGGGCAGCCAGCAGCCAGAACATGTGCTCAAACTTAATGGGACCTCTAACAAATTAGTCAAAGACAACTTTGAAAGGCTTTTGCACGTTGTCTTCCATAGATCAGCCCCAATTAATTAGTTGGTATTTATATACATACGTATCTGCTCTGATATCTTTATGATAGCTCATTTCGTATTCGCAAAGTTTCTCTCAGCTGTTCTGTTCTGTTTTGTTCTATTGTTCCATAGTTTTGATCTTTTGCCGTTAAGCGAAACCATTTCTAAATAGAGTTCTTTCATCTTTGACAGCAAAATATATTGCTACCCAAATTTAGTAATAAAATATGTGATTCACTTACCAGGGCAAAACAGTTTAGCTGGAGCTGGAACGAGATAAAGATACATAATGAATAATGTGCATAACATAATAGATTCAAGATGTAATAATGATTTAAAGAATAGGTTTCTTAATACAAAGATTAGCATATTTTTATCTAACAGTGTTTGTTTTTTATAGTTTTAAATTTGGGGCTTAGATTTTGGGGTTCATATAAACAGCAACTAGCATAAAATACATTTCAATTATTTAATCAGAAATTGCGTGAGTAACTTTAGCACAAAAACTGCATTTCTGTCGACTATTTTGTAGAGTAATCTGAACTATATAAACCAAGTTTTTAATATCGAAAAAACTTTTCTGGAATAGATTAAAAGAAGTAAAACAACTACAAGTAGAATGTGAGATTTTGAATAAAATCAAAGCAGTGCGGTACTATTCTTATAATATACCGAATTATATACCGCAAAAATACTAAGATATACTAACATATTTATTTTGTATATTTATATAGTACAGTAATAGTAATATATAGCATAGTATATATAGAGCTACGTTTTTTACCCATACAAAAGTATTTCTTAAGCAACTTAACAAATGTTCAGGAATCAGAAAAAACTTCAGTTAATATTATACCAAATAAAGTATTATCATAAATCGAAAAATCAACGAATCATAAAGAAAAGTATTCAATTTGATTTTAGACGGATTCCAAAGCATCTAAAGTGACTCACATTGATTGATTAGCAGCTTTATACAAAAGTATCTCTACAAAAGTATCTTCTGCACAAGTATCTCAGTTGTTAACTAGAACTTTTTTAGTAGAAGTTGTTAAACTCAGTGTGTGAGCAATTAGTATATTTCGAAGTGAAGTGTTGCTGCCAAGTTCTACTCATTGTGTGGCTCTTCAAGTGTTAAATGAATTTGGTTCATGGTTCGGTTCCGAACCGGTTTTTAAATTGCCACAAAAGCCATTCGAGCGCAACATGTTTATAATAATATTTTGCAGCTTCTGTCGGGCCAAACAAACACGACACACACACACACACACACGCACACTCAGCTGCTTAGAAAAAGCAAAAAAAAGAGAGATAAAGAAAGACAGAAAGAAAGAAAAAAGTTTGTTTGGAGTCAGCGACTAGCGGCAAGTGGTTTTTGCGTTGGCTTTGACTGTGGCTTTGGCTTTGACTTTGGCTTTGACTCTTCGAGCCAAGTCGAGTTGACTTGAGTTGAGTTGAGTTGAGCCGGTTTTTCCCGCAGTTAACTGTTAGTTTAACAGCCTTTTTCCCAGCGTGGCAAATCTTGTTGCCTCTCTCATTTCTTCACTTCACTTTTTGTTGTTGTTCTTTTCTTTTTTGCTCTACGTCGTTTCATAATCGCTGTCTGTCTGTCTGTCTGTTTTGTACCCGTTGTTCATCTTTGTCTCAGCTCTTCGCTCATTTTGCATGTCAAAAATTGCCGTTCATAAAGCTCTTTTCTGCCGCATTTCCATGTAGCTAAAAATATTCAAAAACACACACAAAAACACAGCAACAATGATTGGAAAAGCCAACAAGAAAATCTCTTTTGCATTGTATTTTTTTTTCTTTGAAAACGAAAAACGAACTCATGGAAAAATTGGATAAATTTTCAAAACTAAAATTGAAGGCTTTTTGCTTTTCGGCTTTTTGGCGTGGGCAATTCACAGTTTCAATGCTGAAAGCTGAAACTGAAAAGCAACAAAAGAAAATCGCAGCATGAAAATGATGGAAACATTTTCAACGGTTTCAAATGCATTTGATGAACATTGCAGCAATATTTCATTTTCAATATGAACTCTTAACAATTCTAATTTCAAAATGTTGCTTAAAATTGCAATTCAATTAAGTATGAACAATTTACTATAAGCATAATAGAATAAATACTTCATACACAGAAAGAAAAAACGTGCCAAGTCAAGAATATTTTCTTAAATGAAAGTTGTTTGATGTCAAAATTTAACCAAGGAGGTTCTTGAATCGAGATTGAAATTCTACAAAAATTCTATATCTTAAAATTCATGATTTATAATCTTGTAAAATATGCAAAAATATGAAAGTTGTACTAAGAAGGTAAAATCTAAAATCAACAGTTGCAATCTACTTTTCAATATAGTTTTTTTTCTCTTTGTGTTGATTTATAATTTAATGTGAAACATTTATTCTAGAATTAATAAAAAAAATTGAACTTTAGGTTTCCTCAATTTGCTTTCGTATTAAATTGTAAATATGAATTCATATTTGCAGTTGAATTTTTAAATTACAAAATGAAAGCAATACAAATTTTTTAAATGAAATTGAACTTTTGCGTGGGCAATTTTAGTTTTATGTTTTTATAATATTCGGATTAAGTTCATGGAAAATTGTAAAGAGCTGTGAAAATTGAAGGTTTTCTGTGTATTTTCTGTGTCTTGGCTGGCGTTTTTCATTATTCAATTTGAAATTGAAACACAAATTGAAATAGCCTAAAAGAGCTGTCGCGGCCTTCCTCACGTTGTTGTTGCTGTTGATGTTCACCTTTCTGCTGTTGGCTAAATTTAACAACAATTTTGTTTACTAGAGACAAATTTAAAAGCATTAATCATATGGCTTGCGTTAGCTTGGTTGTTGTTGTTTTTATACCCGTTACCCATAGGGTAGAAGGGTATTATAGCGTTGTGACTGCAGGAAAAGTGTATGTAACAGACAGAAGTTGGCATATCTTATCTCCTATAAAATATATATGTTCTTTTAAGTATTTCATCGATATATGATACCAACTATGGATCATGGTATATTTGAGTATTTCTGCGGTATATTATTTGGTATACTTTAAGAATAATGCTTTACTTTTGTTTAAACTAAGTAGTGGGTATCATTAACAGCCATGTCCGTCTGTCCACCCGTATTAATAGCTAGATCTCAGAGACTATAATAGATAGAGATATAACTTTTTTCGATAGCACTTGTTATTATTGCACGTTTAAAATTTTTGTCACGCCCACTTCCCCCTCCGAAAATCGACAATCGAATTTTTGTTATGCAAGAATTTGATTGGAATCGGGTTAAAAATTCTAAAAGTTATTTAAGAAATACTTCATCGATATACTAAATGCAGCCTTTGGTATATTATAGTATTTTTAGGTATACTAATTCGGTATATTTTTTATTACTTTATGGTATATTTTGAATGTAATCAATATACCTATTTAGTATTTTAGTATATTTGGTATATTATTTGGTATATTTTAAAATTCAGTATTTTATGTATAATAATTCGGTACATTTTTATTACTTTATGGTATATTTCGAATGTAGTACTATATCAATATATCTATTTTGTTTTTAGTATTTTTTGTATATTATTTGGTATAATTTAAAATATAGTATTTTTAGTATTTTTAGGCATACTAATTCGGTATATTTTTATTACTTTATGCTATATTTTGAATGTAGTACTATATCAATATACCTATTTTGTTTTTAGTATTTTTGGTATATTATTTGGTATATTTAAATTAATACCGGGTATCCCACAGTCGAGCACACTCTACTGCAGCTTTCATACATGTTGTTGTTGTGGCAGCAACAGCAACAGCAACAGGCGACAGTGTCAAAGCCAACGCGAGGCTGTTGCTCAATTTGCAGCAGCAGCAACAACTAATAACAACTGCAGCTGACTGCACTCGCTTTGGTCAGTTGAACAACAGCAACAACAACAAGAACAGCAACAACAATGCCGGCGGCAACAACACCCGGTTGTCTAACCCCCTTCCCTTCCCTTCTCTCCCCTCACTCCACATTACCCCTTTTTTATTTGCCGCCAGCAGCATTTCATTTAATTGTTGTTGTTGCTGTCTTTGGGGCCCGCTATTTCCATTTTTGATTTCCATGCTTCGGTGCCTCAACTCGCACTCCACTTCCCCTCGCTCCCCTCACTCTCCTCGCTCCATTTCCCCCCTCTCCCTCTGACCAGTCCCCCTCTCCACCCGTTCGAATTTTGTAGTTCGTCAATTTGTGAGGTTTGTTACGCTTTAGCGGAATTGCGCCAAATAACTTGGCAAGCCTATTCAGCAACAACAATTAGAACAACATCAGCATCAACATGAACAACAACAACAACAATTACTACTATAATAATAATTATAATAATAGCAACAACAACAACAATGGCGACTACAACAATAGCCCGCAACACGTCACACAACTGACAAATGATTATAAAAATAAATTCGAATGAAAATTTGCAATTACATTTTAAATTTCTTAATTCGACTCTCTAGCTTTTTATAGCGATATTCTCTCGTATATACAATTTGTTTGCATTTCTTTTATTTCGATTTATTATTTTTTTTCGTTTTTGTTGGCCCACATTGTAAGAGCAGCAACAATGTGCTTTTTCTCTTTGTGTATTTTGCCAATGTTTCACAAAAAATTTTTGTTTGTGTTTGCAACAAATTTCGCCAATTTCTTAAGGTGGGTGTTTTGCTAATTTAGTTATGCTACAAATAACTGAAGCAGAATTTATAATCTACAAGAAAATTGCGCACACAAATGTTTGACAGCTCAACTCGTAGTGTTGCAATAATTAGTTATAATAACACCTCAAGAAAATTCTTTTTTTACACTGAAAAAACGAACGCTCTAAAATTAAGATTTTGCAAGGAATTTTAATCTAAAAAGTGAAAACATCAATATCATGAAGTTAAAAAAAAAACTTGATTTTTGATATAAGATCAAGTTCAAGGAAACAAATTTTATAGTTTTTAGAATAAAAAATTTGATTACAAGATCAAAAACATGGCTATTAACGATGATCAAGAATATATATAGATGTATTTAGATGATGTCGTTAGAAGATGTCTTTAGAAGATGTCTCCTTCTAATTCTTATTGATATGAGAAAATTGTCTTCTTTTCCCACTGTAATACCAAACTTTATAAAGAAATATTTCGAACTTTAATTTGACAATTAATAAAGCTTATCAAAGAAATCAATTTGCCGTTCAGTTGTTGCAAACTTGCTGTCTAATTGTGTGTTGCTTTGGAATACCCTAGTTTTAAATAATATTGTGAAGGCGGAAAGGAACGTTGTTTAGTGCGTGCAAGCAAAAATATGGAAGCAGCAAGTTATATGCTGCCTCACTCTCTCTCTCTCTCTTTTTCTTCCCCTCTCTCTCTCTGTCCTTCACTCTCTGCTGTTTTATCTCTCGCTCTCTCATTTTGCATATTGCTTAAATAATCTCTACAACTAAAAATAGCAGCGCGTGTTTAGCGTCTCTCACTCTCTCACTCTCTCCCTTGTGTTTGTCTTCTCCCTCGCACATATACGAAACTTGTGCTCTTCCTCTTCGATTTTTGAAAAATTTTGCTGGCCAAATTTGGTCAAATTGTTATAAACAACCCAAAAAAAAAAGCAGCAGGAGAAGCGGGAAAAGCAGGCAACGGTTCACTCGGACAGCTGTCAGTTTGGGGAATATTTTGGGGTGGGGGAGGGAAACGAGCGTTGGGGGGGGGAGCGGAAAAATGCGCTTGACGTACCCCGAAATCAAATGAATTTCAGAATATTTCTTTTTTTCTTTCTTGATTTTCTCGATTTGCTCGTCGCTTTTGTGCCACCCGAAAAAGTCAATTGCGGACAACCGCTGCGTATACTTAATTAATCTACATTTCTACATACGATAATTTTAACCCCCGCCCCCACCACGAGGTCTACACACGCTTTATGGCCATATAGCTATATAGTAGCTTAAGTACATCGGAGATTCAGTTGCACGATAAAGTAGCTGGAAAAATGCTTCGAGTATTTTTGATGAGTGTTTTGACTGACGGTCAAAAGAGTTCAGCGTGACTTTTAAATCTTCTCGTATAGCATACTTATTCCAAAATTACGCTTAATAGCGTACATTTTCGAAATTTATGTTTCCGAATGAATGTCTTTCAATTTTGCGCATGTTTTTGTTGATTTGTTTAATTGCTTTGCCAATAAATCACAAAAGGATTTATTATTCAAAAATATTTGAAATGCGTAAAAAGTGAAATAGAATAGAATGATAAAACAAATTAAATTTCATTTTGAAAAGTTCAAGTTGTTAGTCAAACAAATTCTTTAGCTTGAATACATTCTATACAAACATTATAATATACAAAAAAATTTAATTTCATTTCGAATACTTCAAGTTGTTAGTCAAACAAATTTATTTATGAAATTCTTTAGCTTTAATCGATTCTATACAAAATATTATATATTTTTGTATTATTAAAATTGTCTCGATCAACATTGATATTCTTGAAATATTTATGCATTGCGGCATCTACTATATGTTATATCTGTGTATATCTATATATTTTTATCTATATGTTTATATAAAATCACACATAGTTTGTGTAGCGCAATTTGAATTCATGTGGAGAAAGGCGAAGAGCTGTGAATTGATCGAAAACTGTTAATGAGTCATGGAAATGCTCGTAATTATTGAGCTGAAAGAATTGTTTGATTTTTCGCGCATTTCCTCATTGTCTGTGTTGTATGCGGCGTATGCGCAATATGCTCAGCATTACGCATACGCCAGGTATGCTTGCCGACGTTCACGTTTGCTCGATTCCGTTCAGTTCAATTCAGTTGAGTTCAGTTCAGTTTGTTGTCTAACGTCGGGGAAGAAACAACAAAGCCGTAAGACAAAAAACGAAAAAGACCTACAAAAGCGAGCGTCAATCAACCGGAAGATTCTGACCATGGCTAAGGACGACACAAATTGTTGTGACTTCGACTGCGATTTCAATTCAATTCGTTTGTTGTTGTGGTTGTGATTTTGATATTTCTGCCTTATCATCGTTGGTGATCAGGGTCGAGCGGCAAATACGTAAATTGGCTTTTGGCCTTTTGCTGTTGCTGTTTCTATTTCATTCTCGTCTTCTCTTTTTTCTTTTTTGGCGTAGCCGGCGAATGCGCTCATCGTCTGAATTTAGAGTTAAGCCAAAAAGAAAACAGCTGGCGTCTGCTTTTCGGCACACACTGTGGACCAATACTTTTCTATTTTTTTTTTGTCTCTCTCATTTTCCGTTTGATAAACAAACTAAGCAACAACAACAAAAATATGATCATGCTGTTTCATTTCCACACTCTTTATTTCAGGTGAAAACGACACGCATTAGCAGCAGCTACAGCAGCAAATCAGGCAACAACATCAGCAGCAGCAACAGCAACACTAACAACAACAGCAACAAGAAGACAACAACAACAACAACATCATCAATAACATCCTCAGCACCAGTTACACGCACAACTTGTGACATCGAGGAGATTTGGGACGAGCAGTTACTTAGGCAATTGGTAAGTTGACAGCCACAAAAGCAAACTCATCTCATTATGATTACGATTCAACTTGCTATCATGCAACATTAAAAGAAATCAGTATAAAAGTTACTTTTGAAACATAAGAAGTAGAAAAGAATATTTGACATGTAAGAAGGAGGTATTAATGTCTAAATATGCACCATTAATATACCGAAAAAGTACTTAAATATACCATAAGCTATATTTCTTATATGTCTATACTACTATCTATATAAGTTTATTCTATAAACAATGGAATTCAGTTACTTTTGAAACATACAGAGTAGAGAATATTTGACATGTAAGAAGGCGGTATAAATGTTTAGATATGCACCATTAATATACCGAAACAAATAATTAAATATACCAAAAGCTATAAGTATTATATGTATATACTACTATATTCAAAATATACCATAGAATACAGTTACTTTTGAAACATACAGAGTAGAGAATATTTGACATGTAAGAAGGCGGTATTAATATACCGAAGGTAGGCTATTAATATACCGAAAAAGTACTTAAATATACCAAAAGCTATATGAGGCATTAGATTATACTACTATATTCAAATTCTACCAAAGAATACAGTTACTTTTCAAGTCTACGTAGCAGAGAATAAGAAGGCAGTATTAATGCTTAAATATGCACCATTAATATACCGAAAATATACCAAAAGCTATATTTCGTATATTGATATACTAATATACAAAAAATACATGCGGATTTCACTCTATAACATTATTTCTTAAATGAATTCCAAGATTTTTAACGATGTGATTTCGATGTGAAGTCTTGATAAATATTATGTTATGTTATCAAAGTTGAGCTGTAGCATCGACAATAATGCAAAGTGAGGGAAATTGAAATAGAGAACAGTCTTGACCTGTATATTTATAGTAACATTCTCTCACATCATCATCTTTGCTTTGATTCCCCTCGATACTTTTAGCTGGAACAGGCCTCCACATACGAGGAGCGTCGCAAGATCCGTGCACGTTTACGCGAACTTATGGCGGAACGCGAAGGTAAGTCGCATTATGTGTTTAACACTTGGCATCCTAACTATACAGCACTACTATATGGTATACCAGAGCACTAACCCACAAGGATAATAATGGCAGTTACAGGAAGTGACCAGACGATTTACTAACTGGTTATCGCAGTCTTTACTATATATGATAATTGATATAGCTCTCTATTAGCTATCTCTCGCTCACTCTCTTTCTACGTATTTTACTATCTCTCTCTCTCTCTCTCGATCTGTATCTATCGTCGGTAAACTATATAGCTTCTGATTGTGTTCTGTATTTGTATCTTGTAGATATGCAAACAGCGCATACTCGTAGCTAGATAAAGTGATATTCGAGGCCAGGTATTGCAATTACTCGTCAGTCAAACAATTACGCATCATTCATCTATCTACATCTCATATTGTCAGACTCGTTTGTTCCGCACTCGTTCATGAAACATTCACTCGTTGTTCGCACTTGTCTACGCGTTTCAATTATTCATTTTTACACAGCATTGATCATTATTCATCTTCTCGTTGCCTCTCTACTCGTTACATATTTACTCGCTCAACACATTTACTCGGTGCACATTCATTTACTCGTTACTTTTACTTGTTCAACGCTCTCTGTTATTGTTTTGCGTTTAGCGTTCATTCGTTCGTTTTGTTCTCTCTTCTGTTTCTCGTTAAACGCTCTCACTCGTTCGCTCCGGTTCTCGTCTTTAAACGCAAAACGCCACTTGTTGTCTCTCGTTACACATTCGTTCGTTCAATTGTTCAAAACGATCAATTATTCTTCATCAATCTCTCGCTATAAACGTTCACTCGTTGTTCGTTTTCTTGTTTCGTTATTTTCTCGTTTCTTTTGCCTATTCGTTATACGTTTGCTCGCCGCACCAAAAGCTAGTGGCTTGCTAGGCTTTTGATGTGACGACGATGTGCCCCTTAGACCCGCTCTACAACAAAAATTCCACAAAAAATTGATCTCGTTACGATTTCAGCGATAGGGCAGCCCAAGTGAACGGCCTGCTCGACCTTTCGATTCTTCCGACAACTGTTTTATCATGCTTTACGTCTATATATTCCCTCCCCAGCGTTTTTGTTGCCGTGTTGTGTTCATTGTTGTGCGCGTTACAACGCTTTCAAAAATATGCTCAAAAAGAAATCAAGAAAACAAAAACATATATCTCTCTCTTTCTCTCTCCCTCTTTTTTTCTCACTCTCATCACACACTCTTAATGCATTTTGATTGAATTTTGAAATTGCGTATGCGTTGTGCGCATTTTAGAGCAGAAAAATTTGAAGGCAGGCGGTGCAAAAGCCGCTGCCAAAGAGGAGGAAGAGGAGAGCAGCGCCAGCGAGTATGAGGAAATAATTGAAGAGGTAACCGACGACAGCGACGAGGAGGAAGAAGAGGCCGAGAAGGTGGAGGCAAAGCCACAGTCACAGCCACAGCCAAAGACACAAACAACAGCGTCGTCCAAAGTGGAGCAGCAGAAGCAAGTGGAGTCCAAGCAGGCAACAAAGTCAAACACTAGCACAAGCACAAGCACCTCGACTTCCACTTCCACCTCAGCTTCTAGTGCCACCTCGACCACCAAGGTAGTGGAGGAAAAGTTGGCCAAAGTAGAGCTTAGCAAGCAGGTGGTGGAAGCAACTGGCAGCAACGTGGTCGACGGTCAACAGAGTGAGTCCCTGCCACAGAAGACAGAGCCACAAGTACAGTTACAGCCAGCAGCAGCAAAATCAGCAAAAGAGGGAGCTAAGGGAGCAGCAAACGCATTGAGCCATAGTCTTAGCAGTAACAGTAGCAATACTAACAGTAGAAAAATCCCGAGCAGTAGCAGTAGCCATAGCATTAGCCAAAAGCCAAAAGTTGTTAGCCAGACGCAAATAAAAGACGCAAACGAAGACGGTCCAGGGAAGGAGAAAGACAACGACGTCGACGTCGACATCGACGATAAGAGTGATCAAATAATGTCACAACCACAAGTGAAACGATTGAGTGTGCCACAAAAAGAGGATTCCGGCACCGAAAGCGGCGAGGATTTGCGTTTGCTGGCCGCCGGGTTGCGTGATACGCTGCAACAGCGCAGCAGCGGGGCCAGCAACGATGCAAATCGCGGCCTGCTTCAAGAGGTCACCGATGCACTCAGCCGCCTCGAGTGCTCCCTCAAATTGGGCCAAGAGCTCGCCGTCGATGGCGGTCAACGGCAGGCGTTGCTCTCGCTTATAGCGCGCCTCCAGTGCGGTCTCAGCGCCCCCGAGAAGCTGGCAGACGGCGAAGCCGCTGCGGATCAGCATCGCGATCGGGAGAGTCCCGAACAGGAGCAGGGGAGTCGACAGCGTTTCGCAAAGCGGCGACAGCGCAGCAATCGTCATACAGTCGGTGTGAGTCGCGAGGAACTCGCCGATGCTCGCCGCTACATGGAAGACATGCTGTTGCTGGAGCACAAGTCACAGCCGAGTGTTGCTGTGGTGCCGCCGCCACCGCAATTGGCACCGCTGCCCCTGGAGCGCAACGCCAGCTCGGGTGCCATTGTGGGTGCGCCTAGCACACAGCTGTATAGGCCCAATCAGTTTGTGCCGAAGGCACAACTCAAACCCCACAGCAGCAGCAACAGCAACAATCGCCGACCCTTGTCGGGTGATTATGCCGTCAGCTTTGCGAACTATCAAGCGGCAGCGGAACAACCGACTGCTCCGCTGGACTCGAGTCAAGCGCCACGTTTCAATGGTGCCAAAAAGCAGCTAATGAAACGCGCCAATACCATCGATATACCCAAGGCCAAGGCCAAGTACAGTTCAGCGGATTGTGACAGCGACTCGGAGTTGGACGATCACAGTCGCAGCAGCAATGCGGGACCGAATCAGGGACTGAAGCGAGCGGTGCAAGTGAGCGTTAAGCGGCGTGTACAGCATGTGGTGCCACCGTTTGAGCCCAAGACCGAGAACGATCACAAGTTTCTGGCGTTCATCAACAAGCAGAATCATCAGGGGGGTCTAGGCTGGGCGGGAGCACGCTCCGTATCGAATTGGACGCACAAGTTTGGCAACATCAAGCACACGTTCGAAACGGGCGTGGCTGCGACGGCCACAAAGGGTAAACCACCGCAGCCGCCCACATCACAGCAGCACCATCAAAGGGAACGGGAACGGGAGCGTGAGCTGCAGCGGGAGCAACAGCATCGGGAGTTGCAACATCGGGAGCTCCAATTCAGGGAGCAACAACAGCGGGAGTTACAGCTCAGGGAACAGCAACACCGAGAACAACAGCTCAGGGAGCAACAACACCGGGAGCAACAACACAGGGAACAACAGCTCAGGGAACAGCAACACCGCGAGCAACAGTTGTTGCGGGAGCGTGAACTCGACCGCGAGCAGCAGCAACAACTGCAACTGCAGCATCAACAGCAGCAGGCGTTGCTCGAGCGTCAGCGCCGTCAGGAGCTGGAGCGTCAGCTGCGTCTCGAGCAGGAGGCGCGCTACGAGCGCGAACAGCGTGCTCGAGTCGAACGCGAGTATTACGAACAGCAGCTGGAGCGACAACAGCTGGAGAGGCAGCAGCAGCTGGAGCGTCAACGTCAGCAGCAGGAGCAACTGGAGCGTCAGCGACGACAGGAAATGGAGCTGCGCATGCAACAGCAGCGGGAGCGAGACAGGCAGACAGAACGTGAACGGGAGCGTGGACGAGAACAGACAGCTGCTGCAGCTGCAGCTGCGGCTGCGTCCGCTGCACCGCTCAATCAGTTCATACACGCACCGCAGTCGGTGTTTCGACCCATCGAACAGGGTCAGCCGCCGGCACCAAACATTTACAAGCCCATACCGCAAAAGTCGCAGCCGGGAACGCGCAACAAGATGCAGTCCACCGCATCGGCGCCAACAACGCCGCTGCAGCAACAGCCACAGCATCTGCAGCCGCGTCCCAGCTACAGCAACACACCGTCGCCCGCTTCGACGGCGGCCACATCGCCAATTGGTTTGCCCTGGGTAGCTAAGCCGCGAGTGGATAACAGTGATTTTAAGCGCAAAGCGCATCACTTTGAGGAGCGTTCGCTGCGGGACAATCTAGAGCAACAGCAACATCAGCAGCAGCAGCAACACATCTCCTATGGCGCCCAAGTGCAACGCCACAATTCGTTGCGCTCGAAGGCGCCGCCGTTGAGCTTCAGCGAGTTCAAGAAGCGTCCATCGCTGCCCAACGCCATGGATCCCGAGCTGCAATTGTATGCGCAACCAGCACCACCTCAAATGCCGCAGCAGTCGCAATCGCAACACCAACCGCCGCCGCCGCCCACAAATATCTCCTTTACATATGCGGACTATGCACCGTCTAGTGTGCGACGTGGAGCCACCAATCTAAGCAATTACCGCAGCCAGCCTTGTCTGAGCAGCGGCGTCTTGGAGCCACTCACAAATCCACATGCTGCCCCACTTGTGCTAACCAATGCGAATCCAACGTACTTGCCACCAACATCCACACAATCGTCGCGGCACTTCGACTTTGTCAGTCCCGTCGACAGTCCGACGAGCTGTTTGACCGCACCCCTGATGACCGACAACACGGACGATGATCTCGATCTGGATTCGGATCACAATAATATGCACGAGTATCGTGCGGAGATCAAGGTGATGCGTAAGCCACGCAGTCAAACGGCTGTCACAGTCGCCGGACGTCGCACGGCACACGTGAGCGACGATGAGGTCTTCGGGCGAAACTCCCGGGCGGCCAAATCGCTGCTCTACACTATGAAGCAGTTGGGCGGCAATGGTCAAGGCAATGGCAGCCCTAGTGCAGCTGCAGCTCCGGTTGCCCCTAGCAAGCCAACACTGAGACCTCAAGTCTCAACTCAACCGCTCACAGCGCCCAGTTCGCCGAGCAAACCGGGCTGCCTATCGCCCGATGGACGTCTGTATCAAGCACCGCTTGTGGAGCCACTCTTTCCGCAGCTCAGCAATTTCGAGGCCAAACGCCAGCCGCAGTATCAAAGCCAACAGCTGCAAGCAACTCCTACGATTCAAACGCAACAAACACAATCGCAGCCCAGCTATGCAAGTGAAACACAAACAAGTTATGTGGTGACCTATCCGCTGGAGGATTCGGCCGATGAGCAGGAATCAAGCCTGAGTTTGCACCGTGTACGTCGCAACTCGGAACATTCGAATGCCAGCTCCAGTCTGAGCATGACCAGCTGGACAGCGAATCCGATGCACGTACAGACGGCGCCATTGCCGCCACCCGTGGATCGTAGCAACAAACCGCAATTGGCACCCAAGCCGGCGCCCCAACAAACTCCGGTCGCTCCCAGAACTGCGCCAGCTCCCGCACCTGCAACTGTGCCACAGCAATATTCGCAGCCTCAGACGCATCAGCAACCGCCTCGTCCTAGACTAAGCACACGCAGTCACACCATCAGTGAGACCAACTACGATCCCAAGCCGTTGCAGCGTCCCATTCACATGGAGAGCACACTGCAACAGCGTGTAATGTCTCAGCAAACGCTGACCACCAACAATCGACAGCAGGTGCAGCAGACGCAACAATTGCAACAGCAGGAGCAGCTGCGTCGCAAGAGTCTCGGCAATGTGCTGGAGCAACGGGAGAAGCTCTACTACGAACAGGAATACAAATCGTCGGCACCCGCGGATACGCCGGACATTGTGAAATCCTCGCTACCCAAGGATCAGGCACCGCTGCTGAAAAAGTTCGGACCACCGCAAAGGCATCATTACGTGCCGAATGCGTATCAAAGTCCTCAAGTGGGTAGCAAGCAAACAATCAATCACAGCAGTCACAGCAGCAGCACAACCACCACCAGCATTACAGTACAGCAACAGCAGCAGCATAAACCCACGATTGTGGAGACACCAGCGACGCCACAACCGCAAGCGAATCCCGCTGAAGCCGCTCCCGAGGATCAAATCCCACGCAACATTGTGTTCAACAATGTGCACGCCTTCAGCTCGATGAGTCGTCGCAATCACGACGACGATTTCCTGCAACAGCAGCCGACGCACAACGGCGGCTCACGTCTCAATCGGCTGAGTAAATGTGATTCATGGACCCAGATCTGCAATCAACAGCAACAGCAACCGCAAACGAATGGATACAATCAACCATCGTTGGCCACATCGCCGGGTGAACTGCGACGCACAAAGTCGGGACATTCGTTGGCTGTTCCCAAGCTGTATGAGGCGGGCATTGACAAGTCGCAAGTGGGTCAAAAGCAACGCACCGTTGCCGCCTATTTCTCGGGACAAAAGTCACCAACGGGCAACGATGAATTGCTCCGCAGCACCACAACAACAACAACGACATCGACAACGCAACGAAAATCGGCGATAAATCGCACCAAGACAAGTGAAAAACTGTCGACAGCACGCAAATCGTTGAGCTCGCTAAACTCGCAATCGAATGGTAATGTTGCGGCAGCGAGTCTATATCGTGTGGGTGGTTTGGGTGGCGTGTCGGGTGCCACAGCTGGTGGTGTTGGAATTGGTGGCGGCGGCTTGAGTCGTAGTGCAACAATGCCGCATATTGCGCATCTCAATCTGTTGGACGAGAGCAATGTGGAGGATGCGTTCGAGCAGCTGATGCTGGGCGCATAAATTGTTATCGATAACGGGTTATCGATCAGCCAAACAGCAGCAGCATTCCAGTTTGAGCCGCCCAGCGAGACGCAACTGGACCCACCAAACAAACAAACAAAAAACGACACTCACACACACGCACTCTCTATCTATCTCTCTCACATTACGAAGTCGAAACTGTAACTGTAACTGTACTGATTACCGATTACCGATTAACGATTATTGTTTACATGTTTAGCGTTACACAAAAATACTCGCTACTGTTATTTTGAGCGTAGTTCTTACTTAGGCTTTGTTTTAGCTCAACCAGCCCCTAGCCATTTTACCCCCTTTACCACCTTTCCCTCCAAACCCTACCCGGAGATATTCTAGTCAATTGAAAACGATTCACTCGGTTTCAAATCGTTGCCCCCACCTTTCGGCAAAAACAATGTTCCTTGCGTTCGATATTCGATGAGTCGTCATCAAAACTAGCAGGAGGGACGACATGAACTTAAAAAAAAAGAAAAATAAAACAACAAAAGATCTTAAACACATACACACACACACACACACACACACACACACACACTGCCGAGTTTGCGACGCTGCCCCAACCGCAGGATGCCAAAAAACAAACAACAACAACGACAACAAGAACAACAGCAATATGAAAAGTTTTCTCAAACCAAAAAAATGAAGAAGCACAAGCACTTTGTGAGTGAAATTCAACTACAACAACAACACGAAATGTACAAAACAGCGTTGCCACCTTGTTTAAATTAGCGCGTTCCATGTACTACCATTATTTTTGCTACTTACGCCCGCCCGGCCTAACTGCATATCAACGTTACTTATTCGCATATTTTTTATATATTTTAAATATATTCGTATATATTTGTTATCTTTATATATTTTTTTACCATACACATATTTTTGCCTGCCCTTCTTCCCCACACCATCGAGAACAACTGTACAAATGTTAGTTTAGCTAGCGCTTTTAACGTTTTGTTTTCGTTTTCGTTACCGTTACGTTACGTTTCCATTTCGTTTCATTCAGTTACGTTGCGTTACGTTACGTTGGCTGGTTGATTGATTGGTTGGTTGGTCCAGCGAAAAACATACTTAAAAAAAAAAAGAACTACACTAAATTTATCAACTCCCATGCTGTCCCTCCTGATCTGGAATACCTTAATTTTTTTTATCAAACTCTCTCTCTCTCTCTCTTTCTCCAAATGTCTCAGTCTTTTTGTACATATTTTACGACCCCTACCCCACCCTGTTTACCACTTTTTTGATAATTACTACACAGCTCAGCTCAACTGCGCCCCAGTTTGCTGTGCTGGCTGTTTCTACGTTTTACTAGCATGTTTTTGATTTTACAGTTTTTTTTTCGTGTTCCGTTTTTTTTTTTTTTTTGGTTCCTGTACATACATTTTGTAAATAATTTGTGCATGATTTCTTTAGCATTAAGTAGACGTAGTTGTAGCTGAAAGTCGCTGCACCACCAACACCACCAGCGTCACCAGACACACCAACAACCACCCACAAAATCGCCAACAGCAAACGCCGCCAATTTCATCTCAGCGGCCACGATTCGTTCTCGATTTCGATTTCGTTTTCGTTTTTCATACTATTTTCTAACTTGTTTCCTAATCATTTTCGTACTGTGTGTTTTTATCTGTTATTTTTTGGAACGTGCAGCGTTGCCAGACTGTGAATACATTTTTGTTTTTTCTGTAGCGGCTGACGAATGTTGACTAAAAATCAAAAAAAAAAAAAAAAAAAAAAAAAAAAAAAAAAAAAAAACAATTTTGCGAATGTTCATCGTGTTTTTACAGTTTTTTTGTGTTGCCGTGTGTAGTGTACATTTAGTTGCCTGCTCTAGATTAGTCTAAACTACAAGATACAAGAAAATAATTGAAATAACCACGATTCTAATGTAGCTTTTTTTCGTATTTCCTAAGATTTTCAATAACTTTAACCACATTGTTTATATATTGTTGAATTGATTTCGATTGCATGACTAATTTTGACTTGACTAATTGTTGTAATTATTGCTTCTTTTTTCTCCCCGTTTTTTCTCACGCCGACCAATCATCCATCACAAAAAAAAAAAAACAAAAACAAATCGTCTAAAACCTTTCTTCATACAGCACAACACAAGCAACAAAGCTCAACGACCAGTGAACGCACCGAGACAAAATCAAAGGATGGCGGCGCAACTCTCACTACAACAACAACAAAAGGTACACAACTAAAGGTTGTACATTATTAAATACATTCTAAAATTTATATATTTTGTTTATTGCAGTTACCACACGCACTGTGAGCGGCAGCGCTGCCTCCAAAAACATTTCACCGCTGGCCAAATTTAAGCAGCTCGATAAAGCAGCTGCCCAGCAGCAGGCTCAAAAGTAAGTGAAGCAATTTACATACTTTCGACAATTTGATAATGATATATAAATACAAATAAATTTTAGAGATACGATATATGTACATATATAGAGAGCACACACTTACTAAAAGAACTCAAACAAAATGGACTGTTTATTTTTTAAATTTAAACGTAAAAATTGCTGATATGGCAACGCTCCATTTACCAACATTTCTACGCCATTTTGTTTGCATTTCTTTTGAACACACACACCCACACACATACATACACATTCGGTGCAGGCTCACAATATACTCTCACTCACATACATACACACACACACACACATGCAGACATACTCAGTCACTAGATTCGTCTCCCATCTTCTGGTGTCGGTGATCAGAATTAAAAAGAATGTCTTATCCTTCTTGTGCCTAGGTTTTTATTTACAATGTAATTGTTTGTGAGGTAAATTGTAAAGCGTCTTGCTCCTAGCTATCTGTCTTCCTCTAGCTCTTGCTCTTTAACTTTTGTACGCACCTGTCGTCCCCTTCTATCTCTGTCTGTCTCTCTCTCTCTATGTCTCTTTCCCAACAGCAACAAGAAATAAGTTAAATCAAACAACAACAAATATGCACATAATAGTATAAAACGTAATCTATTTGTTGTTGTTTTCTGCTAACACAAATACATACAAAACACCAACACACGCCCACACACACATACACGAGGTAAACAATTCGAACACCCAAAAAAAAAGTACAACATTTATGTATTTAAAAAAAAACACCATAAGAAAACAAAAAATACCAAAATAAAAAACAAAAAAATTGTGTGAGTTTCGCTAAAACGTCTGCCCCTCCAACCTTGAATCATTTTGTTCAGATTATCTCCAACATCAAGCACACCCACGACCCCCGGCGGTTCAGCACAACCGCTGTTCAAATTTACCGATCCGGCATTAAATGCGCGCGCCGCCACTGTCAAGGATCAACTTCTACAGTGGTGTCAGCACAAAACGCAGGAATATGAGGTATCCACCACAACCTAAAAAATACCAAACAACAACCCGCAAAAAAATACCAATAAGAAAAACCAAATGCAATGCAAGCGCGCAAAGCCACAGCCAACAACGACCGTTATACTTACTATATATTGAGTTTTGCAATTCCTTTTCTTTTGCGTAATTTTTTTTTGTTTTTTTGATTTTGATTTTTGTAATTTGCATTTGATTGCCGTTCGTTTTATTTTGACAAAATCTAACGCTTAGGCCCAACAACAAACAATAACATAATGAAAAACAACAACAACAAAAAAAAACACAAAAACAAAGTAAATCAAAGCTAAACGCAAAACTAAAAACCAAAACAAACGCCTAACATTTGGCTGAGCTTTTTTGAGCAACTCATTTACACACGCATACACACAAACAAACACACACACGCATACACACAAAAACACACACACACACAACGCACGCAAGCAGCTTGGCGCTTGGCGCTAAAATATGTTGAAGATGAAGAAGGAGAAAATGAAGAAGTAGAAGAAGAAAAAGCGCAGTTTTTTTACTTACATGTGTTTGCCGCTTTATAACTGTTTTGTTATTGTTCTTGTCGCCAATTTGCTTTTGGGGCTGGATTTTACACGCAAGAAAAAACACACAAAAAAAAAACAAAAAAAAAATCATGTACCGCTTAATTACCGCTGCTGCTGAAATAGAGAAAAGAAAAAAACAAAATTAGAATGCAATGCAAGCGCTGTGCTGCAGTTACATATATTCGCAAAGCCCCCCTCTCCGCCACGCCCCCCAGCAAACAATACGCAAAACGTACTTATCACAAAACACACACACACACTTTTGCTGTAATTCGCAGAACGTGCAAATAAGCAACTTTAGCTCGAGCTGGTCCGACGGCTTGGCCTTTTGTGCGCTGATCCATCATTTCTTGCCCGATGCATTTGATTACACGCAACTAACCAAACAAACACGTCGACACAATTTCGAACTGGCCTTCAGCGTTGCTGAGTAAGTACTGCATCGATATCGTCGATTAGTTTTTCTGCAATTTATCGATAACACATTTCCATCTGTACGTGCAGTGAGAAGGCTGGAATTGCGCCGCTACTGGATGTGGAAGACATGGTGGAGATGAGCAGACCCGACTGGAAATGCGTCTTTGTCTATGTGCAAAGCATCTATCGTCGCTTTCGCAATTGCCAGTAAACAAGAACATCAACAACAACAACAACAGTAGCAGAATCACGTGGTGGGCCACAACAACAACAACAATTACGCATCTATTCATTATATGATAAGCAAGTCCTCCCCACTTCGTCAGCCCATACACACTTCAGACAGAATTATTATGTATACGCCTGTTGGCATTTTTGTGCATCCTATATAACTACTATTTTTATCCCACATCTAATTACTTATGTTTACTACTACCACAAATGGCAGGCTCGTCGTTGCATTGAACAGCAAGAACATTTGTACGTTTTTTTGTGTTTGTTTATCATTTTTTTTTATCACATTTTTTTTGTAATTCTATTATAATTATTATATTATTATTTGTTATTGAACTTAAAAACAAAAACTATGCAATAATTGTTGATTTTTTTGTCATAATTTTAAATATATAAAAAAAAGAAACAAGAACAACAATTGCAAAGCGCAAAAAATTTACTAACCCCGCTGAGTTGAAGATGAGATCAGAAGAATAAACATTTATAAAGTACCCAACTATATATATATGTACACAACACAACATTAAAGCGAGCGAAATTACGAGCAAATTTACTAACTCGCAAGCAGCGGCATGCGAAATGCGATATCAAAAAATAAAAATGTATCTACAGCTAATATTAACATTGAACAAAATGTGTTTTTCTTCTGCTTACAAATAACGTAGCCTACTTATATGGTCACACTGCTTGATGATCCTTCATTTGCAGTGTTGCCAATTTGTGCAAAAATGTTGCGAATGCAGAAAGGGTGCTGTGTTACCATACTAACAGAAAAAGAAAACTTCGTAAGTCAATTTGTTTTTTATTTTTTGAAAACGAACGCAGTTGGCATTTGCGGCTCGTTTGAAGGAAATTATTGAGATAGGCTCTCAGACATGCTGTGAAAGTCGAACGTTAAGTTTTGTGTAAAATGTCCAAACAAAATTACGTGTGAAATTCGTATTCCCAAAATTGAGTTCGTTACGCGCATTCCACACAACACATCGACTTCAAATTGACCAACACACAGTCCGCCACAAAACGAATCGCGTTATCGAATTTTGTTGCCATTCTTTTTGGAGAGAAAATGTCACAACAGCAGCCGGAGGAAGTGCAGCAGCAGCAGCAGCAGCAGCAGCAGCAGCAGCAGCAGCAGCTAGGTACGCAGCTCTCCGAGGCAACGGCTCTGCGGCTATTGAACATGGTTGTGGCCAGCACATCTATACCGAGGCTACAAACACATGCAGAAACCGAAACCGAAACCGAGATGCTAAGCGAAACAGCAACAGCTGCAGCTGCCTGTGATAGCATCACATTGCCAACCAGCAGTGGAACAGGGCAAGCGTCACAGGAGAGCGTGCATTCGGCCAATGAGTTTGGCAACTCGTGTCGCATCTGTCGCTGGAATCGCGTCGATATGGAAATAATCAACTGTCCCTGCAAGTGCAAAGGCAGTGTGGTGAGTTGACGTAGTGAGCGAGGTGACCATACTCATATACCGTTTAGTATATTTGTGGCGCGAACAAGTATGTGGTATATTGGCGTTGGTACTTGTGCCTTCTAGTATATTTTAAAAGTGAGTTCACACTGCCCAACTGCTGCTCACTATCCTCCCATCGCAGGGTTACATACATATGACGTGCTTGAAGAGGTGGATAATGCAACGGCGCGATAATCGCTGCGAAATCTGCCATGCACCATTCAACATCACCACGGAACGAGCGAGCGTGAAGCAAATGGTGCGCGCCTTTTGCTGCGGGCGCTGCTGTGGCATGATTGTGAAACATATGCTGTTCAGTGCGTCGCTAATGCCCCTTGCCCATGTCATACTGCAGCAGGTGAGCGCATGCACTGCAGGATTTTGCCAGCATCTCGTCATGATCACCCTTGATGCGTACTTGCGCTTTTTTACTTGTGTACAGGTTTTGCATTGTATGGACAATTTGAATCAGGGCAGCACCGAACAGCTAACGGTCCAAGAAGTCTTTGTCGCATCGTGTGCGCTGCTCACATCAAGTGCTCTCTTTTTCCATTTCTTTGAGTTTGTGACAACGCGTTTTCTGCTCATACGGAATATATTGCGACATTGGTGGATGTTTGGCAGCACAAATGATTTTAGTCTCCTCGATGTTGAAGATGACTCATTTGATCTTTTTTGATAAAAAAAAACCTAAGCAACTTAACCAACAAGTGCGTAAAAACATATAACATCAATAACAATTTGTAACATCTCCAAAATTGTCAATAGTTTTTTTTTTTGCTACCAACAGTCCTAATAAAACTACGCTTTTCAAATCGCTTATCTTCCCACTGCTTTTAGAGATGAGAAAAGGCATATTGATTTCATTAGAGATTTATCGATATTTTGATATTATTTGAAGTTCGTATAACGATCAATGTTTTTAGCGGTTAGAATTTTGCAAGCTAATTATTATAAAAAAATGTTGCCTCTTTTCTTATACTTGGATTTATAATTTATTGTATTATTATAATTATATTTTGTGAAAAATACCAATGGTATAATTCGTAGTGTGGCCAGCTAGGACTTATGAAAGCGGGAATGTTGTGTGTTGGTATAATGTTCAAATGCAAGTGCGGTCACGCTGGCTGCCATCCCCGAAGACACAAATATTAATTTCTTTTTGCATAAAAATCGAAGCAAAAATAAAAACGTACATTTTATTGCATTTGGTCGATCGTAAGTAATGCACAGCAAAAGCTAACGGGCAAAATATACGTGCAAATCGTACGTGTTCAAGCAATTAAATGCTTACGATATTGTGTAAGTTCTGTTGTGTGTATATTTTAATTGGGAACGGCAACATAAAAAAAAATAACCAGCAAGTTTTGGGCAGACTTTGTATGTGTGAGTGTATAACAAAGAGGAACTTGTCGCAGCAAGCAGAGCAGTGAAATTGCCAGCAACAAACACAGCTGGGCTGCTACAACAACGAAACGTATCGAAAAAAGAAGGGAAAGGAAAAACGAAGAACGGCGACGGTGTCTTAAAAGAAAGTGAAGTTAGCGCAAGTTTCGTTTGCTATTGTGAATAAATGTGTGTGACATTGCACCCGTTTGTCAAGTGTTGTTTTTTATTGTCTTTGACGCACGTGTGGCAAGTGAAAAACATGGAAAAAAACAGGCATCAAAATACATGTTAAATATTTTATTGTGTGCGTGTGTATTTTTTAAAATTTGTTTTAGTATTTTTATTTTGCTACATCGCCTTTCTAATCGAATGAAACTTGTTGCAGAGCTTCCTCCTCGCCCCGCCCCGCAGCGAGTTTGTTTTTCGTTGTTGTTGTTGGCAGCAGTTGATCACAATACGCAAAGGAAACTAAGAAACTTCAAGAACAGTAACAACAACAATAACAACAACAACAAGAGCAGAAGAGAAGAGAACTGAAAACAAAATGGCTGCTCACCAGCAGCTATTGGCTTTGATGTCATCGGCCTCCGGTCACAACAACAACAACAGCCCCGAGCCACTGTACGATCTGGCATTGAATGCCGTTGTCAACAGCCTGGACTGCAAAGTCCCCGCTTTGGGGCGCATCAGCAAGCTGCCGGAGTTGCCTCGCAATCTGCTCATCGATGTCTACGAGAGAGTAAGTCTAATCGCCCCTCGCCCCACCACTTCATACTTCTACTTCGGCTTCTAAATGCGAAAAAAAAGTGAAAACACGCGCACACATACAAACACAACATGTACACATAGCAAATCAGCTGCTCGCTATGCGTGTACGTGTGCGTGTGTGTGTAAGTTTTTATCGCCACGCTGTTACAGCATTTCATTTTTATTTATTTATGTTTGTTTTTGTTGTGCGCGCTTATCTATATCTATGTACTTTGACGCTTGCAAGGAGGACATTTTGTATTTGTGTTTGCGTGTTTTTGTTTTGCATTGAATTCCAATTCGATTGAATCTCAAAGCTTTGGCCAAGCGCAAGAGCTTTCTACTGTTTATGTTTACTGCTAGAAGCTTCCGCCTCTGTCACACGAGAACACAGCTGCGAACACACACACACACCCGCATAGATATTAGATATGCGGGTGTTAGTTATATTTGTCTAAAAACCGCATGGCGTTATTTTTGTACATCAACGTAATAGCTATTTTTTTTTGCGATATGATATCGCGGAATATGGAGCTTTTGTTTATCCACTGTATCTGGGATTAAACACTAAACAGATACTGACAAAAATAAATACTCACACACACAGACATACGTATGTAAGAAAGCATCAATAGATCATCCAGACACACACACACACACACACACGCTTAAAATGTCAGATTGTCATAATGGCGTTGCAATTACAATAATAAATTATAAAGAGCGACAACAATAAAGCAACCGGAGATGTTGCTGTTGTTGTTATTGTTGTTGATCTTGTCTCTGGCTAAATATAGCGCACTCTTGACTAGCAGCTTGCTGTTGTTGTTGTCCTGCTTGCTGTTATTGATCATTGAACTTGGTCGCCAACCTTATGCATCTCTCGCCCTTGGGCAGAGCTCATATTGCGACTCCTTTAAGCACTGCTCACGCACAGTGTTGATTAACGCAGTGATTGCATTTGATTTATCGATAAACACTTGTTGCACAACGCAGCCTGTAATGCCAATTGGGATAAATAAGTATCGATTGTGCGCAACGATAGTTACCGATAAAAACGATTTTAATTCGTTTGTATTTTCCATTTAATTTCTAGTGAATTAAATTTTCTGTGTCAAAAATTAAAAAAAAAAATTATAATTATTGATTGAACTACTCAAGAATTTGATTTTACTTATACAATATATAATGTCAATATTAAAATGATATTACAAAAATAGTTCATAGATAGAGCGCAAAAGAACGTTTTGGATAGTTAAATAATTGGTTTGACTTTTACTTTGAATGCAATAAAATTAATCGATTTGAAACGATATGGAATATATAAATTTATATAGATAATTACCGAAAGTTAGCGTCGACTATCGATAGTAAAATACCGTTAATATGCAGAAATAAGAATCATATACGTTTACACCTCTTTACTCATCGTTTTTTGTGGCCTTTGCAGATCTCGCAACGTGATGACTTGAAGGACTCACTGTTGGAGGAGCTCTCCAAGCTTCGAGTATTCAGATGCCTCGTCCGCTTCACATCAGCGCGCAATCAATTGCTGCGCATTGTCGCTTCCTTAATGGCCAGCAACAAGTCGCTGACGCGTCGCCTCAGCGAGGCCTACGAAGTGCTCTTCAGTGTACCACAAATCGAACAGCCCGAACAGAGCGAACAGGTTGGCGATAGCAGTCATAAATTGGACAAGGAGCTGTTCAGTGATGAGTACAGTAAAATGCAGATTACCGAGCAACAACAGAATGCTGCAGCTGGCTGCAGTAGCAGCAGCGACTCATCATCATCATCATCATCATCATCATTACCAGCATCAACGACGACGTCCAGCGAGATCAACGATCATCAACATTCACAACTGCCGAATGTCACAGTAAAGTTGGCCCACTTGCTGGACGACCTCGATGATTTTTTGGATGATCAGGATGCGCTGGCCATTGATTTGGGACTGCGCTTGGGCAGCTTTCTGTCCGAGGCAGGCTGGATGCAGGAGAGCATCTCAGTGCTGTCGTGCCTCAACGAAAGACTGAAGCGCATGCCGCCCTTCAAGAACATGCTGGTCACGCGAGTCGACTGTTTGCAGCGGTAAGTTCCTGACTTCCGTTTGTCCGTTCGTTTGAATAGCTCTAACATGGAGAATAAAAGAGTTGGATTTATTGACAACTGGCTGAAGGAAATTAATTTCGTTATTAATAATCAAACATTTTAAATGAGTGCTCTTGTTAAATATTGAAATTTTGTTTAAATTCTGAAACTAATGATTTCAAGTTCAAGTTCCTGACTTCCGTCTGTCCGTTCGTTTGAGTATCTCTAAGAGTTAGATTTATTGACAACTGGCTGAAAGAAATCAAATTCGTTAAACATATTAATTAATCCAACATTTCCAATGAGTGCTCTTGTTAATTATTGAAATTTTGTTGAATTGCTGAATCTTTAATTCTGAAACTAATGATTTCAAGTTCCTGACTTCCGTCTGTCCGTTCGTTTGAGTATCTCTAACATGGAGAATAAAAGAGTTAGATTTATTAACAACTGGCTGAAGGAAATTAATTTCGTTAAACATATTAATAATCAAACATTTTAAATGAGTGCTCTTGTTAAATATTGAAATTTTGTTGAAATTCTGAAACTAATGATTTCAAGTTCAAGTTCCTGACTTCCGTTTGTCCTTTCGTTTGAGTATCTCTAACATGGAGAATAAAAGAGTTGGATTTATTGACAACTGGCTAAAAGAAATCAATTTCGTTAAACATATTAATAATCCAACATTTCAAATGAGTGCTCTTGTTAATTATTGAAATGTTGAATCTTTAATTTTGAAACTAATGATTTCAACTACTTTCAATTGCAGTCTACTTTATGCGGAATCATCGCACTGCAATTTCAAATTGGCGCAACAAACGTACGCGGAACTGATCAAGCTGGCGCCCATGTTCGATCGCCAAGTGCCCTCGCCATTGATTGCGATGGCCTACACACAAATCTCGTCCATGTACTTTGCCCGCAACGAGTACAACAACAGTCACATGTGGAGCGTGAAGGCGCTGCATCATTTGCATGTGTCAGCGCCCACACGGTAAGAGGATTAACTAAATCTCTCAATTCCATAATCGACTCAAACTGATTCTGTTCATAAATTTTTCTGCAGCGTTGCCATCGATGTGCTGCGTCAGGCGGCCAAAGCTTGTGTGGTTAAACGAGACTTTGCACGCGCCAATTTGCTCATCTGCCAAGCTGTCCGGCGTGCTCGGTAAGTGATCCACTTCATAAATTGTATTCTCTACCATTATACAATTGTTTTTTCCCATCCCATCACAGTGAACACTTTGGTCCAACGCATCAGAAATACGGCGATGCACTGCTCGATTATGGCTTCTTTTTGCTGAACGTCGATTCGGTGTTTCAATCGGTGAATGTGTACAAGGAAGCGTTGGCTGTGCGTCGTGGCATCTTTGGCAACATGAATTTCCATGTGGCCATCGCCCACGAGGATCTTTCGTATGCGTATTACGTGCATGAATATAGCACTGGTGACTTCAGTTGTGCCCAAGATCATGTGGATAAGGCCGTCAACATTATGAAGAATCTGGTGCCAAGCAATCATTTAATGTTGGCATCGGCGAAGCGTGTGAAAGCTTTACTGCTGGAGGAGATTGCGCTCGATAAGATCGCCGATGGCATGGATGAGGAGGATTTGCTGTTGCAATCGGAGGAGCTGCACAATTTCGCGCTGCAACTCTCGCTGGAGGTGTTTGGCGAGGTGAATGTGCAGACGGCGAAACATTATGGAAATCTGGGGCGTTTGTATCAAACAATGAATCGTTTCGACGAGGCCGAGCGTATGCATCAGAAGGCCATCAAAATCAAGACAGATCTCCTTGGTCCCTATGACTATGAGGTTGGACTGTCGATTGGACATTTGGCGTCGCTCTACAACTATCAAATGAAAAAGTTTCGCCAGGCCGAAGATCTATATCTGCGCAGCATTGATATAAGTGAGACAGCAACATAATTGTATTCTCTTTGCATCTCTTTCATGTTTTGTATTTTCTAGGCTTGCGTTTGTTTGGCAGCACTTACTCGGGCTTGGAGTACGATTATCTGGGACTGTGCCATGTCTATGAGACACTCCATGAATTTGAAAAGTATTTACGCTACGCTCACATTCTCGAAAATTGGCAGCTATTGCGTGGCCAAAATCTAACACAAAACGTGAGTGTGAAACAAATAATTCAACAAATGTTCAATCGAATCGAATTCATTTCGTTTGTTTTTGTGTATTACAGAAATCCAGCTATCCGGCGATTGAGGAGGATTACTCCATTGATCTGGTGAAGGCAAAGTTTTTTACCGAGAACAGCAGCACGCATAAAAATGTTGGAGACGCCTCTAGTTCTTCGACGTTGCCCAGCACAAGCGCTAATTGAAGGCGGACCAAGCGGCAAATAAGCATTGCTTAGGTGTTGTACTACACTTTAGATACACACACACACACACACACACACGCATTCTCACACACAACATACAAACTGGCGTAAAAGTTATGTAAAATATATACATGTTATTATAGCTTACAACTTCCAATTTACTTAGCTTAAAGCTTTAAGCAAAACATCAATTTGTTAACAAATCTTTTCGGCTAGAGAGAAAGGCAATTCGCCATGACAAAAGAAATCAGCAACAACAACAACAACAAGCCGAACAACAACGTTTTGCGTCTATCAACGCCCATGTGAAATATCTTTGATTATTCTCTTTTTTTAACGCCTTCTATATATCTATATATTTCTTGTTTTAAATTGACACAAATGAAAACTGCATTCGGTTTGTTATATATATAATTGTCCTGTGAGATTACATATGTAAGTGAGTAGGCAAAATGTGTGAATTTGCTGTCAACATAAATCTTTTTTTTTTTTTTTTGTTTACTATCATTATTATTATTATTTTTCGTTTTGGTCAACTACTTAATTGTACAACATTATTTATTATTTTCATTACACACAATTTGTAAATGTTTTTCTTGAATTTTGTTAAATAATATTCTCTCCGTGAGTTTGAACACACGAAATAGACAAAACAAAAAAAAAAAAAAACACGTAAAATTGGTTTAATCCAATAACCCGTTCATATTTTAATTCTAAAATACGAATAAATGATGTGATTGATATAAATGAATGCATGCAAAACGTGCATGTGTTTATTCATACATAATTGATAAATTGATAATCAATTATATTAATATACATATACATATATATATATATATAAATAATTATATTGTTGTTCAATAGTGTTTTTTTTAGCCCAAGCAGTTGTTAAATCAATTGTTTAACAATTTGTAGCACAATTTCAATACGATAGATACAATATTGCTACACTCGAAATAAAATCAAATAAAAAAAAGGAAGAAAAAAACAAACATGTAAATGTATAAACAGAATAAATCGAAACGAATTAATAGAGTTATACAATATATTATGGCATAGTGAATGTATCTACAATTTTAGTTTGTAATTCTTTCTGTTCATTATCTTTTTGTGTTTTTTTGTAACTACAATTTGTTATATGCGAAGATATACGTAAATAGTATTTGCTAGAAACTGCAAACAGCAATCTTTAATAATTGAAATTGAAAAATCATCCCATGCTCATGCCCTTCCCTTGATCCGCAATCCCTCAATCCTCTCAAGGTGTACAGATTGCGTGTCGAGAGCCATCCATTGAGCTGGAAAATGATTTTGTCCCCGTTTTTCTTTCGTAATCCGTGTGTATAACATGCCCCCTCTATACGCATAAGCAACAACTACTTAAGTAAGTCCAAGTTTATACAACTAACGATACCTATATATATATATACTTATATGTATATGCCTAAAACTGATGTAGCTACAATATTTTGTCATGGGAACCTGTTCAAGCGCCCAAGCAAAAAATCATAAAATAAAATTTGAAAATAATAAAAAAAAAAACAAAAAAAAAATATTAAAAATTATTATTACTCATTCGTAGTTTATTTTGACTTTGTTGTCTGGTAATTTTTTTTGTCATTCTACTACCGTAGTCGTGAGATTTAATACTTTTATGACCCATTCATAAACCCATACAACATCTTCCTTATTCTTTGTATCTTAACTGGATTGTGTACAAAGTATTTTTGTGGTGATCTTGAAAGACGCAAATAAAGATAAAACATACATTTAATATAAATTGTATTAGGCTGTAAACGGTTTGATTTTCAGTCGATCTTCGTTAATCTGATCTCAGTGAATGTTATTGCAGAGAAAAAAATATGTATAAATCTCCTATAAAGAATACAAATCTTTCAAAACTGAAAGATCTAATAAAATACATTATGGATTTCTAATTATACCCAAAGGAAAGTTTATAAAGTTTTTAAACATATTCTTTTTCATCGATTTTGAAAAATTCTTAAATCCCTTTTCAATTCAATTCCTCTCAATCAATTTCATCTTTAAATTTACTATTTTTAAAAATTAAAATTTTATAATTTTCAAACAAAGCTTTCAATTGATTATAAATTATTTCCCAAATAATTTATTTTGCTAAAAATTTGACTTTTAAATAGAAAATTGAAAACCATTTTTCAAATTCTCATTTAATTAAGAAGTTATTTTTATTGTTTTTCTTAATTGTTTTATTATTTTTCATCGATTTTAAAAAATTCTTAAATTCCCTTTCAATTCAATTCATCTCAATCAATTTCATCTTTAAATTTACTATTTTTAAAAATTAAAATTGTATAATTTTTAAACAAAGCTTCTAATTGATTAAAAATTATTTCCCAAATAATTTATTTTTCTAAAAATTTTACCTTTAAATATAAAATGGATATCAAAACTCATTTTTCAAATTCTCTATTTAATTAAGAAGTTATTTTTATTGTTTTTCTTAATTGTTTTAAATAAAAAACAAGTAAGAAAGTTACAGTCGAGTGTGCTCGACTGTGAGATACCCGCTACTCAAATTTAATAAAGCCAAAATATTGCGGTATCATTTTCAAAATATACCGAAAATACTAAAAAAAAATACTAAAAATATACCAAATGATATGTTTGGTATATCGATATAGTACACCATTCAAAATATACCATAGACGGCACAATGTACCAGATTGTCGGCCAAAGCAACTCAGACCCCTAGTAAGTAGGCGTTTTTGTCCTTACAAAAGTATTTCTTTAATAACTTCCACAACTTTTATCTGATCGCAACCAAATTTTCAGGAATCATAACTACTATAGTAATTATTGTATAAACCAAAATTCGCAACTCTAGCTTTAAAATTACGCTTGTTATTCGATTTTTTTGATTTGCGGGGGCGGAAGTGGGCGTGGCAAAAATTTGAAACAAACTTGATCTGCGTGCAAACATAACAAATGCTGTCGAAAAAAAATATAGCTCTATCTCTTATAGTCTCTGAGATCTAGGTGTTCATACGGACGGACGGACAGACACACAGACGGACAGACGGACATGGTTATATCGTCTCGGCTGTTGACGCTGATCAAGAATATATATACTTTATAGGGTCGGAGATGCCTCCTTCTACCTGTTACATACATTTCCTGCCGGCACAAAGTTATAATACCCTTCTACCCTATGGGTAGCGGGTATAATGACAATCTTGACAGTCCCTGCTTAATTGTTTTTAAATATCTAGTGAAATTTTGTAATTACTGATTTTAACGAAATTTCATTGCTATCATCCAATCCGATTCTCCAACAAGTAGAAATTAATTTTATTTATTGTGAAATTTTCATTTAAAAAACCTGAGCAGCACATCAATTCTTTAGGCCTTAAATAGTTTTTTTTTATGAGCTTTTAGGTGAGATGTTCATAGATTACAATCTTTTTGTTATTGTCGTGGCTGTCTCTCAAATAGTTTAAGAGCATTTTAAATTATTTTTTTTTTTTGTTACATTTGACCCACTGTCACTTTTCTTTGGTCGCCGGCAACAACAGTAGCTGAAAGCAACAACAACAACCACAAGCACAGTGACAACAACTCGGACGACATTGTAAAAGTTGTTTCAAGTGTTTTCACTTGGGCGCTAAAAGCGACGCGACGCAAAGGTTGACGTAGGCAGAGGCAGAGGCAGAAGCAGAGGCAGAGCCGGCATGCTAGCGGCCGATATAAACTGTCTTTCGATTGCAATGCAGACCGCCCACACGCACACAGGCGCACGCAAGCAAATACACACATACACATGCAGGCACACGCATGCAGAAGTCAAGACAGCCCAAAGCATGATACAATAATACAAGGTAGTCTCTTCGTGTGCTTTTTCGTTCGGTTTCTGTCCGCTATCGTCAGTGCGCTCGTGCTTGTTGAAGGGAAAGGTTGTATGCGGACGATTTTTTCCCTTAATATTAACCCTTGCGCAAGGCAAAAATGTCAGATTGCAATTATATTATATAAATATATGAACTTTATGATAGAATTAAGAACCTGAACAAAAAAATTAGTAATAAAAAACAAAATCAATGATTACTGTCAACTTCTAAACTATAAAAAATTAAATTATAAAAAACATTTCACCTCTTTTTAATATAGTCGAACAATTAAACCCTATGCGCCATTGAAGGGTTAATCACAAAGCTCTACTGTCGATTCTTTCGCACTCACTAGGCGCAGTCGTTTCACTCGCACTTATGTATGGTATAGATAGCGGACAGCTTTTCCGACGAGACTACCTTGTATTATTGTATCATGGCCCAAAGTTGCAGCACTTGTTGTTGTTGGCGACTGACTATTCAAGCGCAGCTTTTGCTTTTGACACATTTTCGTCGTCTTTTGTCGTCAGCTTCGGCTTAGTTCGTTCGTACGCCTGAGCAGCAAAACTTCGTCATTGGCTTCGACTTAGAGTTCGGTACTTCGGCTTTCGGCACTTGAAGCCTCATCGATCAGTTGCTGACTTTGCGCGGCAGCGAACGGTTTGGCGAAGCTTTGCAAGAACGGCACGCGACGCATGCGCTTTAAAGCTCAAAGACATTATTTCGCTATTTTTCGTTCAGTTTTCGTCTATGCGTGCGACGTCTATGTGTATGTGTGTGTGAGTGTCGGTTTTTTCGTTATTTTTTCTTGTTTTTAGTTGGTTTTTTTTTTTTTGAAAAGTGAAACTGACCGACTAAGTTGGCGGGTTGGTAAACCTAATGGCAAATATTTTATGATAATTTGCAACTAGTTCTTAAATAAAACGCGTGTTATTTAGAGCTACAAAGCTGTAGTTAAACTTGAAGTTGAAACTTGCTCATTTTGTTGTTGCTAATTGTTAGTTGTGTGTGTGTGTGTTGAAGTGCTTAAGATAATTGCAAGGTCCGTGGAACTCTGTGCACAAGAGATGCAGATTGGAGATGCCAAAGTTGTTGTTGATTGCACGTCTTGAGAGTTCAAGCCTCGGAGAGTTTCACCTACTAAAAATGCTGTTGTGAAACTGGCACAACAAACTGGCATAAAAGGAAAGACAATCGCATTGGGAATGGAATTGTGGGAATGCCACAAGCTGCAACTGTCATCGTCACAACACACCAACAACAATATGAATGCTTATCTCTGGTTGCGCACGCTCAAGAGTTGTCATCGTCATCATCATCATAATGATCATCATCATTCTCAATTTCCCAATAACGAATTCCCATTCCCATGATTAGCGACATTGTGTGAAGTTTTTGGCCCCAGCAACGATTCGTTAAGTACCCCACATGCTCGAAAAAAATGATCTACATTAAACGAAACGAATTCGTTAAAACTTTGCGAGCATATCGAATGGCTGGAACGAGTTCAAGTTCAAGCGAGTGCAGCGCACTCGTTCCATTTGGCAAAGTTCTAACACCACTTGAACTTCAAATTGAAGTTGCTGTGTTGCTGCAATGTTGCCCAATGAGTAATTACTGCTGGTCAATTTGTTAACTAAATATTTGTTCAAGTGAGTGGCGAGCTTGGCTCATTAATTAAGCAAGTGAATGGGCACTTTAAATCATTTTGCGAGTGCAACTCAAGCGCATAAAATCAGAGCATTAACTTCTTGTTATTCAGTTCGTTAGTGAAGAGTTATGAGTCAGGCAAGATCGTGTGAGCCAAAAAAATAAACTTATAATCGTTTTCCAGTGTGTACAATTAATGCAATTGCGTGTGCTAGAGAATATCTAGAGAGTAAAAAGTTGCAGTATATGGAGAATAACGAATTAGAAGTGAATGCAAAACTAACGAGTGCAAGCAGCGAATAGAATTATTGGGCACAAAACAAGAGTGATATATACTAAAATGGATTAACAGAGAGATAGAGCAATTGGATTTTTAAACGAGTGTTAATAACGAGTAATAGTACTTTGAAAAACTAGCGAGTAAAGTTAGTGGTTGCAAGCTGCGAATAGTGTTAAAAAAAAAAGTTACTAGAAATAAAAAATTAAAAAAAACTGTAATTAACGAGTGCCAGTAACTAGTTATGATAGCCAGTAGCGAGTAACGATTAACGATCTATGATAGCCAGTAGCGATTAGCAATAACTCCACTTAATGTTAGGTCAGCAAACAATTTTAAATTGATTAGGATTTCAATTTAAAGTCACTATTTAAATCCAACGAATTCCGCTTTTAGTGTGGCGAGACCGCTTCAAGAATTGCAACAGTTATGCACTTTCTATGAAGTACACCTTTCCAATAAAGCACTTTACCCTTTCATCATTGCAATTTCAACGAGTTGTGTTGCAAGTGTGGAGTTTCAACAGATTGATACTCAATTATCATCGAGTGCAGTATTGCAAAGCAATGAAGACAAGCACATAACGAATGCTACTTTAAGAAGAAGCCACCAGTCATGCAGCGAGTAGGGTTTTTCAACGAATGGCGTGTTAGTTTACATCAGAGGAGCGTGCACAACGTTTCGTTTTGAAAGACATGCATGATTTGCATTTGCAGTTTGCCAATCACTTAACCAGCACGCAGTAGCCACATCAGATCACAAAAAAAAGTAACAAGTAAGAAAGTTACAGTCGAGTGTGCTCGACTGTGAGATACCCGCTACCAATTTTTAATAAAGGCAAAATATTGCGGTATTCTTTTCAAAATATGCCGAAAATACTACAAAAAATATACCAAATGGTATATTTGGTATATCAATATAGTACCGCATTCAAAATATACCATAGATGCCACAATATACCAGATTGTCGGCCATAGCAACTAAGACCCCTAGTAAGTAGGCGTTTTTGACCTTACAAAAGTATTTCTTTAATAGCTTCCACAATTTTTTTCTGATCGCAACCAAATTTTCAGGGATCATAATTACTATAGTTATTACTGTATATACCAAAATTCGTAATTCTAGCTTTAAAATTACGCTTGTTATTCGATTTGCAGGGGCGGAAGTGGGCGTGGCAAAAATTTGAAACAAACTTGATCTGCGTGCAAACATAACAAATACTGTCGAAAAAAATTATAGCTCTACCTCTTATAGTCTCTGAGATCCAGAGTTTCATACGGACGGACGGACAGACGGACATGGCTAGATCGTCTCGGCTGTTGAATATATATACTTTATGGAGTCGTAGAGTCGGAGATGCCTCCTTCTACCTATTACATACATTTCCTTCCGGCACAAAGTTATAATACCCTTTTACCCTATGGGTAGCAGGTATAAAAAGCATAAACGAATCGTTGTGGAAGAGCATTGGGAGTGTCAGTGACAGTGGCTGCTGGCTGCTGGCAAACGCAATCGCCACAAGTAGGAGCGTCTACAAATACAAATAGAAAGAGCAGATGATGATGATGATCATCATCATGATCATTGGCATCTCTCTCTCTCTCTCTCTCTCTCTCTTTCTGGCTGGGTGATGAGCAACTGAAAGCATCTCTCGTCGAATCGCGCTTTAATCGGTATTTCGTGCCGTCTGGCGTGTGTTACAAATCAAAAACTGGAGCAAATTAACCAAGATTAAAGCCCACAATTAAGCGTGCGCCCAATGTGAAAGTTAAAACCGCCAACCTGCAAACCAGTTGATGATAGTTGTAGCTCCCTCCGCCTTCTTCCCTCTCCTCTACTCATCATCTCGTTGTTGTTGTTGTTGCTGGCGCATCTGCAACAGCTTTTTGGCCACTTTTAAATAGCGGCAACAGCAACAGCACTTTTACTACATCAACTGCAACCACTTTTTTTTTAGCGGGTCAACAACGAAACGGAACGAAACGAAACCAATTTCGCCCACGGCCGACTTTTGTTTTTTCATATATTTTGTTTTACCTGACCAAAACCTCATGCTTCACTGACCTATGCCAAGACAACAAACAAACAACTCCATTGTACGTGTTGTCTTTGCTGTCTTCTGTTGTTTTAGTTTTTTGGTTTTTATTGATGGTATTTCGTGCTTATGCAAAGCTTTGCACTTTTGAACCCATCGGCTTGAGACGACGCCAAGTTCAAGTTGGCCAAGTTTCATTTTCGTTTTCAGTTGCTGTTACCCCACATCCGAAAAAATCCCGAACCACTTTTGGTTCAGGGGCAGCATTTTGATGTGACCCCAATTTAAAGAGTCACTCTGAGATGATTTGAAAAACTTAAGAGGGGAGTCGGCAGGGGATATTAGACGGGGAGAAAAATAGAGTCTAAGGAGTTGTTAAGCGTAAGTCTTTGAAGTCTAACTAAGAGTTTAGAAGGTTTAGGGAATTCTGTAAGATTCTATTGCTCTTTAAAGGTAATATAGTCTTGATGTTTCAAAACATATTGGGAAAAGTTCTAGAGAACCTTGATGTGACCCCAATTTGAAGAGTCACTCTGAGAAGTTTGGAGAAACTTAAGAGCGGAATCTCTTAAACATTAGATTAGGAGAAAATAGAGTTTAAGGAGTTGGTAAGCGTAGATCTTTGAAATCTTACTAAGAGTTTAGAAGATCTTGGGAATTCTGTAAGATTCTATTGCTCTTTTAAGGAAATATAATTTTGATGTTCCTAAAACATTTTGGATGTTATAGAAACGTTCTAGACGGCCTTAATGTGACCTCAATTCCAAGAGTCACTTTGAGGAGTTTGGAGAAACTTAGAAGGAGAATCGCATTAAGATTAGACAGGGAGAAAATATCGGCACAGGAGTTGTTAAGCGTAAGTCTTTGAAGTCTAGGTAAGAGTTCTGCAAGCTGTGGGAAATTCTGTAACATACTGTTGGTCTTTAAAGGTAATATAGTCGGGATTTTCATAAAACATATTATGAAAAGTTATAGTGAACCTTCTAAAGCGACTTAATCTATTTTGTATCCCTAAGAGAATTAGGATCTTAGCAAGGGAGTTGAGAGAAATAGAAAGTAGGAAAAATTTGAGCAGTTGAAATGAGAGATTAAAATCTTTGTAATCTTTAATGCAATAATAGTCTGAACAAGACTGAGGATTCCTTAGAGTCGAGGGAACATTTGATATATGTAAATTTTTAAAGATTCCTTAGAGTCAAGAGAACATTGGATATATGAGTAAGTTTTGGGAAAAAGTCCTAACAACTAGTTAACGATTAAAGTTTTGTAAATCGTGAATATACTGATTGTCTTAAAGGGAATAATAGTTTTATTATTCCTAAAAGCTTTAGAGTATTAACTAAGAGCTCTAGAGCATCTAGGAAATCGATTAGAAACCTGGCAATTAGGCAGGCAGCTTGACAAGTCTTCTCGCTCGGTCTTCCGCGTTCTCTGCCCAACGCAATTTGTATGCGGATTTTGTAAGCGGGTTTTCTCTTTTTTTCTTTTGTGGTGATGATTTCCTGACGTTGTTCTCGCGATTCTCGCCAGTTGTTTTGGCCAGACGGAAGTCTAAATCGACGATCATCTGAAAGCGGAGGGAGACGACGACGCATTGTCTCGTTTGAGAGCAGGAAACGAGACGTAAAGTCACTCAACTATGAACTGGCATTGTTGCATTTTATGGGTTAATGTGGGTTAAAACGCGATTATGTATTTGTTAATTATGATGTCGACTAGACAGACACACAGAGAGAGCGAGAGAGAGAGGGAGGGAGATCATGTCAAAAGTGATTCCAAAACGTGAAAAAGCCAAAACAAAACTGGTCAGTTGGGTCGCATCAGCGTCGCTTGCTGTTTGCCGTGTGCATCCGGTTAGTCGGTCAGACAAGTCGCAAAAAAAACAACTACATATAGAAAATAATAAGGTGAGCAAGGGCTTCCAACAATTTCTCTCTACTCTTACTCTCGAGTGGGTTAAGAAATGAGCTTGAGCTTGGCTTAGATTGCGTTCAACAGAGTTATGATCAAACATCGTTTAGATGGCATATATGAAAGCGTGAATATTTATGGCTGAGATTAAGGCACAAGAATTATTGATCCAAGGTGAAACGATTTCTCTTTTCATTGCTCTAAAATCGTAACGAGCAGAGATCGTTGTTCCATCAGTCCTGCATCTGTTTTAGCATTTTTAACTTTCCTGCTGTCTGTCCGTCCAGCTGTTGAAGTTCAAACTAATCGTTCAATCTGTTAGCTATCTTGATGAAACGAGCAGAGATCGTTGTTCCATCTGTCCTGCATCTGTTTTAGTATTTTTAGCTCTCCTGCTGTCTGTCCGTCCAGCTGTTCAAGTGCCAACTAATCGTTCAATCTGTAAGCTATCTTGATGAAACTCGCTACAGCTTCCGTTGGATTACTTAACCACATCACAGAGCAACGACATCATTGAAAGCCAAACAACAAGACCTATGTTTGGCTTTCTTGCACGTTTTCTCTTTGTTTAGATTTTCCCTGCACAACAATTTGCATTTGAGCGCTTACGCTTACGAAGAAATCTCCAAAGTGAGCAAACATTGATAGACAACAGCAAAACTAACATAATAAGCTCAGCCTAAACTCGTTTAATGTCGGCTAACCCACAAAAGCACCGTTAGCTGCAACCTTAGCCCGCAAGCGAGCTTAGCATTGAAAGATTTAAAAACACTACCACAAAAAAATAAATAAAAACTAAAAAACTGTCATTCAATTAGCCAGCTGGTCAGTTGGCCCAGGTTTTTTTTTTATTCGGGTATTAAATAACTGAGATTCGGAGGTGTGTGAAGAGGTGTGATTGTGTGTGTGTGTGTGTGGTGTGGGCGATGTCATGTTGTCAAGGTGTTGGACAACGCTTGCCATTGCCACATAGCACAAAATGTCGCATGGCTTCGCCTACTTCTTCTTCTTCCTCAACTCGCCACCAACTCTTCCTCTCTCTCTTCCTCCCACGGCGACAAGATTTGTCATCAAGCTTGCATGTTTCCACATAGTTTCCATTGAAATCGCACGAAATTTGCCGAAAAATGAAATGAAAACAAGCAAAGCCAGCATAGAGCGTAGAGTGTGCTCGACTGCGAAATACCCGTAAGACTTTTGTGAACACTTGTAAATGCAATTTTCACAACAATACTCTGGAATTACTTTCAAATATAAATAAATTAATTAATTAGCCCCAAACTTAACTTTAGCTGAAAACTTAACTTTAAACTCACGATAAGACTTTGATATTAAGCAACACATTTATGTTTATCTGATTGAAAACCTTAATGTTAACTTTAAAGCCATGATTAGACTTTTTATATTAGACAACATATTTTTTTTTGAAGCTGCGTCTAATACTAAAACTAACTTTATCTGATTGATAATTTAAATAGTAACTTTAAAGTCTCTGGACTTTCGAATTATAAGCTCAACATTATATGAATGTTAACTTTAAAGTCATGACAATATTTAAAGTCATGGCAAAATTTTAATATTTAGCAACACATTTCATTTTATTTGATTGATAACTTTAATGGTAAGTTATGATTAGACTTTGATATTACGCAACACATTTTCTTTTTGTAATTCGAATTTTTAATTCTAACATTAACTTTATCTGATTGATAACTTTAATGATAACTTTAGCTTGCCCTACAATTTTTTGTTAGTTTTGTCAAATTCTGCAATGAATTTTGAAATGAAAATAGAATTGAAACATCGCTTAGCTCGAAGCATAAATCTATCTCTAGGATAAATATATTATATTTCTTTATACGAAACGAAAAAAATTCAAGTTTTTTTTTTGTTTATAGAATTACATCAATTTATCAGACCCTTCTCTTTGCCGTTTGGGCTAGAGTGTGTGTAAAAATGTAATACGACAACAATAATCACAATAACAATGCGCAGAGTACTTTCACTTAACAATCCCCCCCCCCTCTTCGGGGTTTTTGCTTTGCCCCCTCTACTCTTACCTTTTGGGTGACGCACGCCCACGTGCCCCGCTTTTGACTTGACTTGTTGACTTGGCCATTGTTCACTTGCGTAAACTTTCGTGTTTGGGCCAAACCGAAAAATCATAACAAAAAGTAAACAATACAAATGCATATACTTTTATATATATTATAATATAAATAAAAGTATATATAGCGTACACATTTGTGTTATACGCATAATAATCAACTCAATTTTTTCGGGGGCAACAAACAACATCATTTTGATTAGCATGTTTCGTGCGTATGAACAATTCATTTTGCTTCCCCTTTTCCCTGGCGTGAAAGATTTATTAACTGGAATTGAAAACTGCTACACATCAAAGGCAGCCAAAAAAAAGGGCTAGTCACAGACTAAGGAGTGAGGGAGTCCACCTAAACAAAGAAAGAGAGAGAGAGATAGACAGGCGGAGAAAGTGGGCAGAAGAGTCGAAAATTGCGACACTCGTCAAGGCGTAATCAATTCACATGTACAACACATAATAAATAACTGAGGCCTCTGTTAGCGTCGCGACGCTTTTTTTTTTTTGCCAAAAAAAAAACCTATTAACACTTAAAGTGACCCTTGGAAGGAAAGCTACGTGATACTACTAAGTTTTACTACTATGCAACTTACTATATAACGACTCTGCCTAAAACGACTCAATAATGCTTTAATAGCAAAGCTATCAATTGATTGATTGCTTAGTTTTATGACTTAATGCAAATTAAAAATCTACAGTGGCGTGTGCTCGCCTGCGAGATACTCGCTACCCATTTTGAACAAAAGAAAAACAGGCAAATATACGCATTGATATATTTTTAGTATATTTGCGATATATTTGGTATGTTTTTAAATGAATACCGTAAAATCATACCAAATATACCGCAAATATACTAAAAAATATACCAAGGCCTATATTTGGTATATTAATGAAGTAATAAATATACCATATGTCTATCTTTTATGTTCTCTGAAATCTAGGTGCTCATACTGATTATATCTTCTATATCGTCTCGGCTTATGACCCAGATCAACAATATATATACTTTATAGGGTCGGAGATGCCCCCTTATAATACCCTTCTAATCTATGGGTAGCGGGTATAGAGACCAATAATAAATAATTTTAGGAAAATTGTGTTCATCTAAACTTTTGGAAATCAAATAAAATTAACCAAAATATAATACATAAATCAAATGAATAATCCGAAAAGTCTCTTTAGACTTATTTTAAAAAGCTCACTTTCCGTTGCACAACATTTGTCCGTTCAAGGGGAGTTTAACAATTGCGTTAAGAAAAGTATGATCAGAAATACCATTTGTAAGCTGGAATTTGAAAAAATTCAGATTAGTAATAATAATTTCAAAATAATATATTAAGAATTTAATGACTACGAAAAGTAAGATTTCAATGAAGTAAGTTTTTTTTGCATTTCCAGAGACTCCGTTTAAAACAGATTTTGCAAAAGGATTATGAAAATGATATGGCTAAATTTTAGCAATGTTTGAATTTTAAATACGTTCCGCTAAAGAAAAGGTTCGGAAAGGTTTTTAATAAGTCAAAGCAGTCTCGCAATTAGAGATGCTTTATATAGTTTTATTTAACTTTCGACATAATAGCCAACTATTAGTATGCGACATCTGTGTTTTGGGCAAACACTTCCCAGCGCAGAGGGAAAATTCAAGGAAAATTTTCTGTGTGAAATTGGCATGCAACGATTAATATCAATTACGAAAATGGGAAACTAGATTTGATTCGTTTGAAAAGTTGTCTGTTTAAGTGGAGCAATTGAGAATCGAAGCCATATTAAGTATACGACAAGTGTTGTGCAAACTTAGACAATCGAAAATAGTTAAAGAGAGAGAGAGAAAGAGGGAGAGAGTTGTTTTTTGGTTGAAGAGGTGAGCGTGTTTTAATCAACACCACGTCGCAATAGAAAATGGGAAATAGAACTCGGATTGAATTGCTTTCGGTTTAGATTGGGACAAGTCCTGTGAACATGGTCAGCTGTGTAGCGAGCAGCGAGGACGTGCCTCCGTCGCGACAGCAACGACAAATGAATAAAATATTTTGAATTTTTTAGAGGCCAAGAACTCGGGGCACGTATCCAACAACAACAACGACATCAACAAGAACAAGCAAAACAACGATAGTAACAACAACAGCAAGTGACGAATGAGCAAACCGAATACGAATGTTTTTATTTTTTTGATTTTGTGGCAGGTAATTCGTTACCGGAAATTGAGTCGCAACCAACACGTTGCACAACGTATCACGTCTCGTTACGCCCGGAGTTCGCATCCCGGGGATGACGATCTATCGAGGATCTTTCCAGTAGCCCCAACTACACGGAACTTCTGAGCTGCTTAACTTGACGGAGGTAGAAATCCAACGGACTTCAGCTGCACCTGGAACCTTCTGGAGGTTTTGAAAGTTTCGGCATTCCTCAACTGTTCTGAGCTCTGTGAAAGTCGACAAGTCTTGTTAACTCTCACTCTCTCACTTCTTCTGATCTCTCCTTGGATGTACTGAATACTCTGGAAAAAGCTGGAAGTCTTTAAGGTTTCGTTTTAAACCCGCGCTCATAACAGAAGTCCTGACGCTCCGGAAGTCCTAAGCACTCCGGTACTCTGTGGAAGTTCTGAAATCATAGGAACTTGCAGGCTTTTCAAAAATCCTAAACTCTCCTGAGCTCAAAATGCGGCAGAGTTTCGGTCCGAAGCGGCGGCGACTGCAGTTGCTCGCCTCCCTCATGTTTTGCGCCCTCATGGGTTATCTGAGCTCATCGGTGGCGCTGGCGAAGCCAACGTTATCGTTTAGCCTGCCCCAGGGATTGCAGGGATTTCCCTCATTTCAATCGTTCACTCAACAGATAATCGAGCAACGCAGTCTGCGTCAAATGAAAACCTACAGGTGAGTAGGATCAGTAAACAGCTGGCATTAATGCATATGTGCATGCCCCTCAAACAGAGCAGTGACAGCTAGACAACGACGACGACGTCGACGACAGTTTCACTGTTGCCATTGTCATGGACGTCACGTAGTCGCCATAATCGCGGGGCCTGGTCTGGCCATGTGCCCATAAGCGTTCCACTATTAATTCCTCGTTCACTCTTTCTCGTTGTAGTGGCAATCGCATCAGCAATGATTCGCTCATTATGATATACTATCACGATTTGACCATTGCTGTCACCGAGCTGGGGCCCCAGAAGCTGCTGCTAGGCTGCGAACTAATCGAAATCTAGTAAGCACATGTTTTGCATTTCTATTTTGTTCTGATCACTTAATTATTGATGCTCGTCTCGTTCCTTGTTTAGCAACGACAAGGAGGGAAAAATCTTGCTCAATGGTCTCGCTCAATACAATCGACCGCTGGAGATCAAGTTCGAGGAGATGCTCAAGCTGATGGATCAATGCGAGCATGTGGACAAGCTCAGCTATGCGGCGAAGCACAGATCTCGCTACAGCAGCAGCAACAACGAAGGCTCCGAGCGCAGCAGCAGCGGCGGCAGCAACAGCGAGTCAACTGCCAATGGCAATGGCAGCGATGCCGCCAATCAGGATGGAGTTTCCCTCAAACTCGCTGCGAATATCTTTCCGCGCAGTCCCTTCTCGCTGCTTAGCGGCATTATACCCGGTAAGCGTGTGAATTGAGCAACAAGAATTACTCTTTACTCCAGTAAACTTCAGTTTATACTCGCTAATTTTCATACTCGTCAATTTTGTCTACTCGTCAGTTTACTTTTAATAATGAAGTTTCTTAATTCATTAAGAATCACTCTTTACTCAAGTAAACTTCAGTTTTTGCTCGCTAGTTTTCATACTCATCAATTTTGTCTACTCGTGATTGCTTTTCTTTATTTAGTTTCTTAATTCAATAAGAATCACTCTTTACTCAAGTAAACTTCAGTTTTTACTCGTTAGTTTTCATACTCTTCAATTGTGTTTACTCGTTACTTTGCTGTTATTCTTTTAGTTAATTGCCAACGATCGTTCCTTAATGGCAATTAGTGTAGCAGTTGTATAACTGTTTTCCCATATTTAGTTGCTTCTCATTTTATAAACAGTAGTTTATACTCGTCGGTTTTCTATGTCTACTTGATAGTTTTTACAATTTCTGTATAAACAAGCTTATTAATTGATCAACTCACTAGATTTGTAAATAGAAAAGAATACCTAGTACTCGCTACTTAACAAACTCGTTAGATTTTTACTCGCTCGCTGCTTACTATAATCGCTACTTTTATAAACTCGTTAGAGTTCGTACTCTTCATACTCTTCTTCTTCACTAAGTGCATATTTAAAGCTTTTTAATCTAATCGCCGTACTCTTCATACTCTTCTTCTTCACAAAGTGCATATTTAAAGCTTTTTAATCTACTCGTCAAAGCAGCACTCGCTACTTTCTCAACTCGCTGCATTTTTAAATGGTTTACGAATGTACTCTATAGAGTTCATAATATACTTATCTACATTTCAGCTAAACAAATGTATTGGCCATTGAAACTACTCGCCAATTTACTAACTTATGACTCGCTACTTTCATTGCAGGCACCAAATGGTGTGGCACTGGCGACATAGCCGAAACGTACAGCGATCTGGGCAGCGAGATGGCCATGGATCGCTGTTGTCGCCAGCACGATCTCTGCCCCGTGAAGATACGTGCGTATCAAAACAAGTACGAGCTAATGAACGACTCGTTGTACACAAAGTGAGTAAATAATGCGAGTTGCTTAAGCAATTACACTCGTTAACAATCTTAATTGCAGATCGCATTGCATATGCGATGATATGCTGTTCTCGTGCCTGAAGATGACCAACACGTCGGCGTCGCAGTTGATGGGCTCCATTTACTTCAATTTGGTGCAAGTGCCGTGCTTGGATGGTCGCAGCAATCAATACAAGTTTCGAGCGGCCAAGGAGGGATTCTAAGGTGTCTCGCTCATTCGATATGCTTAAGGTTGCGATTTGGCGATTATTCGTTCGTTTTCATTTTCGGGAGGTGGATGGAGGCCATTGTACATAGTTGAGCGCGGCGCCACTTCAATTATTTATTTGAGCAACTTAAATATGCGAGCGACACACAATTGCGAAATGACAAAAGACGGACACACATCAGATACAGATACAGATACATATACAGATACAAGATACGACACGCAGCTACAAGATACACGTACTTTAGATGGAACGCCCTTTTATTAAATATGCTTGCATGATGTTAGGTTTACATAGTTTAGTAGTAGGCGTTATGTTCTTATATATTATGTATAAAGTAGCCTTCGCTACGCTTTTGTTATAAATACATATAAATATATATATATATTGATATATTATTATAAATTGTCATCGGTTATCGTTTTGTCTTTATTTACTCATCAATAACTACAATTTCTTTCGCTTAGCTCTTACAACTTTTCTCATTTTTAACAGGCAAAAAAAAAAAAACAAAAAATGCGACTTGTTAACTGTTAATTTCTTGTTGTTGTTGTTGGGAATATAGTTTAAAGGTTGTTTTCATGTTAAGTTTCTTCTAGGTATTACTCTTTTAGGTACTTGGAAGGGTATCATTACAAGTCGTCTTGGCGTCTTAGAAAATGCTCGCCACATTTGGTCCTGGCTGCGAATTAGTTGGTGTCGGCTGCGTGGGACGATCGATATCCTGATAGCTACGCTGCTGTGTGGTCGGGAAGACGGATCCACCCTGCAGACTGCCGCCACGCGTATTGAACTCACGATACAGGAGAGCCACGCTCACTGGACGCAATATCAGATTGATAATGCTAAATGCGACAGCCCAGCCATCTAAAAGAAACAAAAAGAATGATGTAAATATTGATTCGGTATCGTCAAAGTTGCAACCACTTTTACTTACTCATATAATTGAAACTAACGATTATGCTGACTAGATCAAAGAAAATGCTAGATGCATTGATCACAAGCGCCTGTAAAATACAAGTACAACAATGACATGACAATGATTCAACGTTAAATACTATATAGAAATGGGCTTATGCTAATGATGTTGGTGTTTGTGTTGGTGTAGTGAGAAATGGAATCCAATCTAGTGAAAGTCTTGGTGGCTTGCTGGTTTCCGGGGCTTGTCCAGTCAAATCAATTGCAGCAACCTTGAACGCTTGAACTTTAATAAAGTCAGTCACGCACACAGATACACAGCGACACACTCCATTAGCTGGACACACCTTTCTGGTGCTGCAAAAAGGACTGCAGCTTGCCTTAACAAATTGTATACTTAATACACAAGAGCTTGAAGGAAGCACATTCCAGTTTGCCAAATCGCCAGCAAATCTCCAAATGTTTTTCAAATGTTTTTTGTAAATTTTATGATGATATACAAAATAATTTTTGTAAATATTATATGAATGTTAAAGAACGCCTTTTCATTTTGCCAAATTCGGTGGAAAATCTTCTTAAAATTATGTGCACAGACGTTTTACAAATGCTCTTTGTAAATGTGGTTTGCAATTTAAAAAATATTGCTGATTTTTTTGCCATGTTTTGAAACGATAAACGTTTTAATTATGTATATATATTAAACGTTTGAAATTAAAAATACATGTTCTTAGCTTCACAATTTGATAGCATAAATACTTTTGCTTAGCTTGTCAATTGAATAGCATTTCTTTAAAGTCATTCCACAAAAGTTGTACAGCTGTGATTTCCAAAATTTTAAATATAAATGTAATTGGTATTTTGTTGGCGTTGAAACGTTTAAAGTTTTCTTAATAATTTAGTATCTTATAAATTGTATTGTTGACTATACAAATGTAAAAGCTGAATAGGAAAATACTTAAGATTATGTGACAGAAATATAATAATAATATTTATATTTTTATAGTTCCGCAACTCACTAGAAACTCAGAACTATATGCCGTGAAGACCTTAAGAGGTCGGAAATATCGCCCCTTTTTTGGGTGCAGGTTTTTTTTGTGTTAGCGACGACCAATCGGGAAAAGCGTATAAAAATCACATAAAAATATTCATTGCTTTGTGTAGCCTACTTTTAGGCGCACCATAAAACCTCATGACTTCTGCTTCGAGGCAACATTCCATATTTATAAATACATTTGGGGTGCTTTCAGATTACTACGAATTATAGAATCCGTCGAGTATTAGCTTTAGCTGCTATAAAATGTATAGAATTAAGTTGGTCGCGTTCTTGTTTGCGCAAATTTCCAAGAAGTCCTCAACTACAATATGTACAGCTGCTGTCGTGTATTGTACTACGAGTATACTACAAAATCGACCGGGTACACAATTAAAAAAGGGTCGTGTACTTGCGCTTTTGGGTCATCGTTTGACTTTTGCATAGTTGAGTTGATTAAAAGGCGTTGCTAATGACTCGCAAAGGCAGAGAGAGACGGAGAAAGAGAGAGAGAGAGAGAGAACGCAGAGCAACTCCCCCAAGCGAGAAAAGTTGGGGTGGCAGGGCCGCAAGGCCGTAGGGTGGGCAGCGCCTTACAACTGTAAGTTGGCAGGGCTGGCTGCCAGCGCGTTTTCATGTGACTGACCGCGCTGAGAGGCTAAATGAAATTGTATTTGTATTTCATGATGATGTTGGGTCAGTTAAGGTCGGTTCGCGTGCCTTATGTCCAAGGATTACCAAACTGGGTTCGTGCGTATTTTTAGGGGTAATGTCAAAGTTCAAATTGGGCCTTTGTAACTAGATTGCGGCACGCCAACAAACATCACCTTCTAGCCGACAAACCGGGTAACTCTTCCAGTTATAGCTGTCAAGCGATATGCATCACACACACACACACACACACACACACACACACACACACACGCACAACCTCAGTTAGTTTGCCTTATATACAATGTCCGAAATGTCTCATTTTGTGGCTTACCAAATGCGTCTAGAGCATTTTTGGCATTAGCATGCCTCCACGTGTTTTACGCTTTGGGCCAACACAACAAAATATTTCAACATACATATTTGCGAACCGGTTAGCACAAAAAAAAAACAATAAAAAAAAAAGAAACGAAACAAATAAATAAATAAGTAAAACCAGCATAGAAGCAGAACCACTGAGCTGACCAACCACTGAAATATATTTTTTTATCTGCGGTCGGTCAGCTCCGCATATAGCTAAACTAAATATATATTCTCATCGTTCCAACTAAATATAGTATAGATTTGCATAGCATTTGCTCAATTTATCGTGGAAGCAAAAGGGCAGCCACAGTTGAAGTTTAAATAAATTATTTCAAGTACGCAATTTTTCTTCTTTCTTCGTGGTTTTCTTTTGTGGTTTCGCTTTCTAAGAATACTTTTGCCCTTATGCCTCTGTCTTGAAATGTCTTGATAAAGCACATGGTTTTATCGAAACTACCCAAATATAGTAATGCATAAATTATAATGACGAAAGCCATGAAGCCATGAAACTGAAGCAAAATAATCTTTATACTATACACTAAAATTTGTGTATAATTTTCTCTTTTAATTAAATCAAAAATATCTTCAATTGAGATTTCTTAAGAACATTCCTAAAAGTAAAATAAATAAGTGTCTCTTTTATTTAAATCAAAAGTTGAGATTACTTCAGTAAAGTGTATAATTTTCACTTTTAATTAAAAATATCTTCAAATGAGATAAGTATTAAGTATAATCCTAAAAGTAAAGTATATATTTTTCTCTTTTATTTAAATCAAAAGTTGAGATTACTTCAGTATAATCTTAAAAGTAAAGTGAATAATTTTCACTTTTAATTAAATCAAAACTAACTTCAATTGAGATTTCTTAAGTATAATCCTAAAAGTATGCCACATTTCTACTATATATCCAAATAAAGTTTTAACTAACTTCAACATTTTGAATAGATATAATTTCAACTTTAACCGGAAGCCAACAAAACACAGCTTAACATTTGTTATTATTATTCTTTTGTTCATTTTGGTTTCCCATGGCATAAACAATATTTTTCTTAGCATCTTTTCAAATGCAAATTCTTATTCAGATAACTCTTGAATCAAGTTGCTTATAATAATAGACTGATAACGAAGTTCTACTGATCTTTGCTAATTTTGGGTTTTTATTCGTTGCCTCTTTTGGAAGCTGTAACAACTTTTGCTCGGATCTCTCTAGATATCATATTACTAGCTAAATTTGCTTTGCAAACATTTGTAACGAAAGGAATTGTACAAGTTGAAGTTAGTTTTGCTAAAACGAGGCTGCTCTGTAGCTGTGTAATTTGTTAACGTTGTGGATTAAATAAACCTCAACCTTTGTCTTGTTTGGTAAACGTTAATCTTATCTGGTTTTCGGGTCTAGGCATTTAATATCGTCAAGATAGCTGAAATGTAGGCCAACCGTGGATCTGAACAATGGACAATGGAGAAGCAATCTGTGCTCGAGACTAGCGAAGGGAGAAAAATAACGAAAATTGGGGGCTGGGGAAGCGATCCCATGCATCGGGGGATCGAGGAAGCAATGAGAACATTCATTATTTATAGTATCGTGCGGTGCTATTAAATAAACAACCAGACGAGACACAAAATGTACATAAGAAAAATTAAAAAAAAATATAAAAATGACAACAAAAAAAACGTAAACTCAGCGTCTATATGTTAATTGTGAGATTTCGATAGAACCGGTTCCGCAATATACTAGCGTAATATACTATATGCTACAGTGAAAACTCCCTTGGGCATACACCTCTTCTTTAAGGAACTTTCCTTATTAAAATGAACAAAACAAATAGCTCATGAAAGTTTAATTTTTAATTTAATTTTGGACACAAAATATATTTTGACAGTCTTTAATATATTCTTTAAGGCAGAGAGTTTTCACTGTACTCGAATACTATGTGTTTATTTATCGCTCGCAAAACAAATTGAAATTGAAATTAATTGAAGCCTGATGAATCGTCTATTTTCTTTTGAGGAAAGAGCGAGACGGCAATAGTGCTCTTATCAGTCAGCAGCTTTGCATTGCAGTCAAAACAGCTGATAAATGCGAGTGTGTGTGTGTGTGTTGTGTGCGTTAGATTGCATGAGTGAATTACTCAATGAGTATGACTAAGTGTATGTGTATGTGTGTGTGTGTGAGGGTGTATGTGTGAGGGATGCGACTTACCGTTTGCACCGCCTCAATGGAATCCTTGCTGTGGATGGTCCAGAACAAGGAGATGATGAAGAGAAAATTGTAGAATTCATAGGCGCCATGGCCCCAGCTGCCAAGCATAGCATTCGATATAAATATGAAATGCACAAAGGCAACGACCTACAAGAAAGAAAGAGAGAGAGAGAGAGGGCGAGTGTAGAGTTAGATAAAGTTTCGTCAAGTTTTGAGCTTTTGCTTTGCTTCGCATATTGAGTAAGCAGCTCAAATGAAGCCCCACAGCAACACAAGAAGAAGAAGAAAAAAACGGCTTCCCAAGTCTCACTGAAGTTGCTAATTGAACGCCGGCTGCTGGTGGTCCCCCACCCCCTTTTGTCAGTCTGCTGCCTCCTGCTAAGTCATCGAACGTATCGAATAGCAGCTCTAGCTATCTTTGCGGTTTAACTGCAGTCGAAGTCGGCGTCGGCGTCACCGTGTTGCAGCGCAGTTTCGTCATGTGCTAATGAAAGCGCATTGAGCAACACTAGACACAGAGAGAGAGAGCAAGACAGGGCGCGGCTGAAGCCGAGCTTCAAAGCAGCGCTGCAATTGTTTAGCGCATTATCTAACACTTGATACGGGCAGCCCACAAAGTGTTGTTGTCACAACTTCCCCCCTTCCAACATCCACGCCCACTGACTTACCTTAACGCGCACAAATGGTGAACCCATCAATTCATTTAAATCGGTCATTTTGATGATGATGTTGCTCCTTCTTTATGTTTTTGTTGCTTTGACCCAAATTTGGTAATGCAAATGCAGTTGCGCAGCAGTCGCGTCGCCGCCCACACACAGCAACCACACAGTGCGAAAAAAAGAGACCGCTACAACAACAATAACAACAAGAGGTCTGTTGTTACTTCGTTTACCCCGCAGTCAGAAATTCACTTGCTATTTCGACAGCTGTTTTCGTTATTTCGGTGCAAATATTTTGAATTGTTCTACTTTTAATGCGACGACGTATTTGCGACTGAGTGTGTGTGTGTGTGTGTTTGTGTGTGCGTGTCTGGTCTCTGTCTTTATTTTTTCAAAATCTATTTTGACTTGTAATTCACTTTCAATTGGTTGAACGCACTTTCGTCACAACAACACACAATATGTGAGAATGGCACGCACACAAATGCACTAACAAATTCACACGGACACGCAGACGCACAGAATCCACACAGAATGCAATTCGTAAGCCGGAGCACTTGTTGGTCTTCGAAGTACCGTTTTAATTCTTTCTCTTAGCGCCAACAAATCACACACGTTGATTTCTGGGGGCGTTAACTGTGAAGTAATAACATTAAACAACAACAACAAAAAAGTAGCTAGCGCAACACTTATAATATTTGAAATTGATGTGTATTAAACAATAAAAAAAAACAAACGGCGACGGAGCTATACACGAGCAGCGAACAGCGCACGAACAATTTCAATTTGAATCTGAGTGTGAACTGTGCATGGGGCAGCGCCAAACGACTGAAAAAAAAATGACAAAAAAAAAACAAGTATAAAAAAGACCGACACGAACGGACCCCCGACGGCGCCGCGGTGGGGTAATAATTCTGACGTAGTGCTGCACAGCAGGCGCCAAAAACAGTGCTGTGAAATAACAGTGGGCTGGTATATTATATGGTTATTTAGTATATTCAGCAGCAAAGTGGCCACACTGCGTGCTCACATTTCAAATGCACTCGTATGTATTTTGTAATTGTTTTCTTAAATATATTTTTTTAAGTTATTAATTTTTAATTATTTCTCAATATATTTAACAAATATAATAAAACAAGCACGTTTCATATTTGCTTTACATTTCAAATGCTGTACACGAATTAGTTGGCAGCACAAATAAAACATATTTAAATTCAACGATTGGGCAACACTGCGTGCACACACACATTATCAGCTGCTACTGTCGCGATCAAGGTGCATGGGCATTGGCGAGAAAGAGACAAAAGACTGATAAGACGAGCATCTTCGTAAAGTTAAGCACTCTGAACGTAGCTAGTGTGTGTGCAAGACATGGCCGATAAAGTGACGGATGAGCAAAAACACATAAATCTATCCAATCTGCCTATGCTACCGACACCAGTGATCACCTACGGCATGGTACACAAGCTGGAATGCAAGCAGGAGCGCAAGGTGACCGTAAGTATCGAATAACAATGTGATAAAAAGCCAAGCACATGTGTTATCTCTGACTTTTTACTTGATGGTGTTGTTGTTGTTGTTGACAGTTGCCCGCTGTTATCGATGATGGCACTTCATCGGTGCAGCTTAATCTCTCGTCGGACACACTGAGCGGCGCTGGCGAGCATAAAAAGGATGAGAAACCCTTCAAGTACAATTGGAATTCGCCGTGTCTAATGATTCTGTTCGATGGCGGCGACATCAATTCGGCACTGCATCATTTGGTCACGTCGCTGCACGATCCATTTGCCGAGAACGCCGTTGCCACGCTGCTTGTGCAGGAGAGCGTGCGTGACACGTTGATCGAACGTGTTGTGGAGCAAATGCATCAGCTGGACACCCAGGTGGCCAATCATCCCAGCTATGTGCGCACTCTGGCCAAATTGCAAAAGCTCAAGGCCGAAACAATTGTCGGCAACCCGAAAGTGGTGCCGCCCAATGCCACGCCCATGCTGGTCAGCGATTTAACGCACAGTTTTCTGGGCGATGGTCCAACCGGAGTGATCACAATGCACACGTTCCGCACCCCCAAGGAGGCCACCCAGGTCAATCTGAAGGAGACGCTGCCCTACAGCTCGGTGAGCATTTGGAACGAGAAGCTGGCCAGCGCCTATGAGGTGTGTGCTCTCCTCAAGGAGCAGACTTTCATGCTCAACTGTTACAACGTCGATCTGACGCCCATTGAGGCGTCCCATGAGGCCGGCAAGAACGATGTGAAGATCGTCAAGGGTTATCACTACGAAACGTTGACCATCAATCATCAGCGCAAGATCATCGTCTTTGCCGTGGGCACAATCTTTGCCAATTGATTTGGATCGCATGGAGCTCAATTACTGGCCTACCTCAAAGGTGCTTTTATTAGAAATTATATATATATATATATCTGTTTAGAGATCTGTCATATAATCCTGTTTGCATATAGTCTGCGCTGTGTTCTTTTCACTTTCTGTTTTTGCAATACACACAAAACTTAAGCTCAACGTTGTCTCTTTTTAAGCTGCTATATTTGTTCAAATCTTTCTATAACTCGTGTTTTATATTTCTATATTCAATATAAACCAAGCTTAAGATCAAAATTGTCTTCGTGTTTATAATCCTGTTTGGACAAAGTCTGCCTAAGTTTACTATTTTTTCTCTGATTGCTGAACTTGTGAATAATTTGATTTTTCCAAAATCAAAACAAACTATTTGAATGATGATTTTAAACAATTTTTTCAACTTAAGTGATTTAATATATTTCTAAACTCATTATTCCTTTATTTTATATTTGTATAAAATATAATGAATGTGGTCAGAAATATTTTAAATTATTTCAAACATGATTTATACATTTTTTATATAACATAAAAATAAACTTGTTGAGGTAAAGCATTAAAAATAATAATATAAGCATTGCCAAGTAATTCACATCTCTCTCACTCTCTCTTTCTCTATTATCAACGACAGCTGTCTCTCTCTCTCTCTCTCTCTCTTTCTAAAAAGGGGGTGTGTTCCCAGCGGGTTCGTTAGCCTCGAAACCCAAAAATAATTATGATATAGGGGCCCACTCGTATCATGACGTTTTGTTTGATTAACAATCACTTCCTAATGAAATGGATTGCTCACTTTAAGTGCTACTGCCTACACTTCTCGTTGTTGTGATTCAAAATATAAGAAGCAAGTAAGAAAGCTACAGTCGAGTGTGCTCGACTGTGAGATACCCGCTACCTATATTGAATAAAATCAATATATTTTGCGGTATTAATCTCAAAAAATACCAAAAATACTACAACCAAATTTTCAGGAATCATAATATACCGAAATTCGCAACTCTAGCTTTAAAAATACGCTTGTTATTCGATTTTTTTGATTTGCGGGGGCAGAAGTGGGCGTGGCAAAAATTTTAAACAAACTTGATCTGCGTGCAAACATAACAAATGCTGTCGAAAAAAAATTATAGCTCTATCTCTTATAGTCTCTGAGATCTAGGTGTTCATACGGACGGACGGACAGACGGACATGGCTAGATCGTCTCGGCTTTTGATGCTGATCAAGAATATATATACTTTATAGGGTCGGAGATGCTTCCTTCTACCTGTTACATACATTTCCTGCAAGCACAAAGTTATAATACCCTTCTACCCTATGGGTAGCGGGTATTAAAATAAATTTGTAGTTCAACATTAATACTCAAAACTCTCTCTTAACTAATTTGAATATTTCAATTCATCCAAAACTTGTTCTTTAAATGTCAAAGTACTGAAGAGGGACATTTTAGTTGAATAAAGCTGAAAAAATCATAATTTTATGACACAATTTGTCTACAATTGAATGCATAAATCATTGACCATATTATCTATATAGAATTTCCCCGTTATAATATTGATTGATTTTCTTTATCACGTTAACTGTTCGACATAGGCAGAAGCCAAGTTGTCGATATATCAATGTTGTTCATTAGTTTGCACTTTGTGGCGCGCTATTAGAACTTAATGAATCAACAGGTATTTGTGCAGTGTATTCGATAAGCAATCGAGTTCTTTAGTTGCGCAAATATTTGAAATATTACCTAGTATTACATACATGTACGTTCGCATTGAACTACTGAAATTTTTTTATATTAGAAATTTTCATTTTCAATTTAATATTTCAAAAAAGCTTAATGAAATATTAATGATAACAACTAAAATTTTTTTTTAATAATTAACATATAAAGTTCTTTTGATCAAATTACAATTTTCGAAAATTTTCAAAATAATAAAGTTGATTATTTTTTTAATGCAAATTTAATAAAAGTAAATAAAAAGTAAATTTAATGATAATAAAAGAGTTCCACTTTAACCAAAAGATTTTTCATCAAATGCCAAATACTCTAACATATATTTTTTTCACATTACGTATACGTTATATTCACAGTTATAATAAGCTTTATAGGCATTAATATTGAATAATCTCCCTTTTAAGTTGATTCACTTCTTTCAAATTTTGCCATAAATTATTTTGTAAATGATTTCATATTTAAAATTGAACTTAAATCATATTAAGTATACGCCCCATTGAACAAGGTGAATTCAGCAAATGAATTAAATTCGAATGCGTTGCGTTTAAAGAAGAAGAAGCAAGCGAAGTGAGCAAAACGAATGCGCATTAGATGTGCCACAAAATAATTTAGAGTATACGAAAATCGCTAGAATTTAAATGCTGTTCGTCGCTTTTCAAGAGCGAGAATGCAATAACCAGATAAATATAGCATATACATACATATATATATATATATATATATATATACATTGTATATGCGATGTGGGAATTGCAAGTAAATCCGAACAATGGTTATTTGTAGTTTACAAATCAGCTAAACACAACGCCTTCCCATTCAATTCAACTCATTAAATGACGCAGAAGAGAGCGGCCATATTGTTGTTGTTCTTGTTTTGCTCTACTTTCACAAAGCGAGAGAGCGAGCACAAAAAGCACAAATAGTGGAGCATGAGAGAGCAACGCGAGTGAGATAGAGCGACAGGCAGAGAGCGCGAGTGAATGAGCGAGCGAGTGTGTGAGTGGTTAAAGCTTCAGCAAAAGTAACAGCAACAACAACAACAAGCGACAGTTACATCGCATTTTTGGCTGCTTAGACTTAGTTGTTGTTGCTATTACTGGCGCTGCCGCCGTCGCTGACGTCGCTGCCGATAGCGCTGTCTCTGTTTGCTTTCCGTAATTATTACGACGCTTCAGTCGCAGCCCGCTCCAGCTGTTGGTGAGTTGTCTTTGCTTTCTGGGCCGCGTCGCGTCGTCATCGCGTCGTTGGTTTGTTGCTGCTGCTGCTGCTGCTGCTGTTGGTTGTTATTGTTAGACGCAAAAGAAAAAAAAAGTATACTTAACACACAACAAAAGCAAAAACAAAGAGAAAATGTGCTGGCAATTGCACAAGAACTAACGCGGTACCAAGCACAAAAATAATAATAATAATAAGCAGCAAACGAAGCAGTTTCCCATTGGAAACTTCGCTAGGCAAGCTAAGAACCCACAGCATTATATCCAATTGGATAACTGTGGACAAACTGGAGTTCCTATTGGAGTCATCGAGTGTAGGCAAGAATTAATCGACATGCCGCCACATCGCTGGACGGACGAAACGCGCGACACCAGCTGCTATTACGGTAATCTGCTGGCGCGTTCCTCCTCCGATGCCGATGACGATGACACCGAACCCGATGCCGATGACGCCCTCTGCCCCGGCGATACGCCTTTAATACCAGGTAAATACTTCAACTTTATATGTATAAACGTATTTTTCAATAACATTATTGATTTGTTTAGGTGCCGAGGATGATGCAGCTGGCGGCGATTGTCTGCAAACGCGTCACATATTCGGGCTGATGGGTTTCCTTGGCTTTGGCGTCGTCTATGCCATGCGCGTCAACCTCTCCGTGGCCATTGTGGCAATGGTGAATCAAACCGCCATCCCCCAACAGCTATACAACGGCAACAGCTCCACTCCCGATAACGACACCTGCCCGCTGCCTGGACCAAATCAAACGATGCCCAATCGCTATTGGCCGCACTCGGTTGCAGCGGCCACACAGGGTGAATTCGTGTGGGATGAGGCCACCCAGGGACTGGTGCTCGGCAGCTTCTTCTATGGGTATGTGCTCACCCAAGTGCCTGGCGGACGCATGGCTGAGCTGTTGGGTGGCAAACGCATCTATGGCTATGGCGTCTTGATAACAGCGCTCTTCACGCTCCTCACGCCGCTGGCGGCACACATTGATCTTCCTCTCCTGGTGCTGGTGCGCATCCTAGAGGGCATGGGCGAGGGTGTCACATATCCGGCCATGCATGCCATGCTGGCGCATTGGATTCCGCCCTTGGAGCGGAATAAGTTTGCGGCCATCGTTTATGCCGGCTCCAACATTGGCACCGTCATCTCCATGCCACTCACGGGTTGGCTCTGCTCGCAGGAATTCCTCGGCGGCTGGCCATCGGCATTCTACATCTTTGGTGTGCTCGGGATTGTGTGGTTTGGCTGCTGGATGTATTTGGTCTACGACAAGCCGAGTGAACATCCGCGCATCTCGCGCAAAGAGCGAGCCTACATCGAGCGTGCTCTCCAGCTGCCCCAGGAGGATGAAACGGAGACGGAGACACAGCGAGATAACGATGCAATACCCTGGAGCTCGCTGTTGACCAGCGTGCCACTGTGGGCCATCCTCTTGACGCAGTGCGGCCAGAGTTGGGCGTTCTACACACAACTGACGGAGCTGCCCACATACATGAGCAACATCCTCCACTTTGACATCCAATCGAATGCCATGCTCAATGCCATTCCGTATCTGACATCGTGGTTCATGGGCATAGCCTGTTCCGCTTTGGCGGATTGGTTGCTCGCCCGTCGCTACATCAGCCAGCTGAATTCGTACAAGCTGTGGAACAGCATTTCATCGCTCATCCCATCGCTGGGCCTCATTGGCATCATCTATGTGGGCTGTGATTGGGTCTGGGTCACCTTTATGCTCGCTGGAGTCGGTTCCTTTGGCGGCGCCGTCTACGCTGGCAATCAGATGAATCACATTGCCCTGAGTCCCCGCTATGCTGGCACCATGTATGGCATCACCAATTCGGCGGCGAATATCTGCGGATTTCTCGCTCCTTACGTCATCGGGCTGATCATCAATCATCGCGAGACCTTGACGCAATGGCACATTGTCTTTTGGCTGGCGGTTGGTTTGAATGTTGCTGGGAATTTCATCTATTTGATGTTTGCCAGCGCCGACGAACAATCCTGGTCATTGCGGTCAACTGGAAGTGGAAATGAAACTGGAAGTGCAAATGGAAATGGAAATGGAGCAGCTAGAGAAGTTCCAGCTGCATCACGACAAACGCTGAGCATCTAGCCGGGTCGGGTTAACGAGTTCATTCTCATCCATCCCAACAAAAGAAGAGAAAACCATTTAGTGCATAAGCATGTGTGATAATTCCGCGTGGAATGATTTTTGTTGTTGTTGTTGAAGACGCAGTATTTTGCATTGTCGGGTTCCAGTGCACTTCCAGTTGTTTGCAGTTTACAAAACTGCGCCAAGGTACCAAAAACAGAAAGCATAACAGAAAAAGTTAAACACAGTACACAGCGCTTCCAGTGACCTTCCAGTGCAAATTTGTCTTGCCCTTCCAGTGGCACTTCCACTGGCTCTCATCTCAGTGCTAACAATTGTAAATGCAGCGCGATTTCCAGTGTCTAGATGATTAATTTCCCTTTTAATATAGTATATATTTTATGTACTTTGATTATAGTGACTTAAGCTTACTTTCCAGCTCACTGGAAGTAACTTCCAGTGGCTTTAAAAGCATTTAGCAATGCTACTACTTCTTTGCACTATGTATTTTATAAGCTTTCCAATCGAATTCATTTCCAACCGCTTCCACTGACTTTCCAGTCGTACTTTTTGTGCTGTATTCGTCTTGTTAATAGAACAACTAATAGTTGTGTTTTTACGCTTCTTGCTCAAACTCACTTCCAGGTAAACTTCCAGTTAATTCTGCACACTTCTGTCGTAACTTTCACTACTCTGCATTACTCTACACTCTCTCGATGCATTTTCATAGCCCTTTCAGCGGTTTCCAGTCGACTAGGCAACGACTTTCCAACTTGGCTATGAATTTGAAATTACTTTTAACTGTACCAATCGTTATATGTACTATATATGTGTAATACTATACTTTTTAAACTATATGGACTGTGTTTTGCTAGACGTTTTTATATCCATATATATATATATATATATATATATATATACTACAATATATATAGCTGTTATACGATATGTGTTAATCAGGAGATACGAGTACGTATTATGACAAACTAGGGTCTTCTCATGGACCTATCCATAGCTTTAGTGTGGTGACCGCTTCGCCTCGCCTCGTGTGTGTGTGTGAGTGCGTGTGTGGTTAGCCCGAAACGAAATTATACAAATACTATATATATACTATATACATGATATATCCAGTTATACATATACATATATTCTATATATAAGCAACATATCAATCGGATGGCAAACGAGAATGTCATGTAACTACATATACTATATACATATATACCATATATATATATATATGCAAGAATAAAATCGCACAAACATATCGTAAACTTGATGCAAAACGTGACTTACTTTTAGCTAAGTAACTTTCCGATCTGGTTAAGATCGTGCATTATTTTCGCTTCGCTTCGTTTTCGTTTCGTTTACTTTACTTTTATTAGGAATATTCATGCCGTTTCTTATATACGCTGTTTTACTTAAGAAGGGAAGAGAGGGTGACAGTGATATTGGGATAAAGGTTGCTTGTTGTTTAGATATGGCATTCATATTACATTTTACAAATACAAATACAATTAGTTATATAGTATATTATAGTATACTATGTCCGTACTATCGCGTTATATATATATATATAAGTAATAACTGCTATAACAAAGCGAAAACAAAATTCACAAAAAAAAGAGATTAGATAAAAAAAAAAACAAAGAGTGAGTGAGGAATTGAAATAATAACAAAACAAAGAGACGCCCTTAAATATTCTTCCGATGTTGTAGTTGTAGTAGTAGGTACATATATGATATATATATTATATATATATATATATATATAAAAATAAACTTATACAAAAGCATTTGACGATCCAGACTCTACCAGACGCTGCATTTGTTCGCCGGATTCATGGTGCTGCCGATTTCGCAGTTGTAAGCACGTGCGAAATCGCGCGAATTCGAGAGCGGACCCAGGACACGAACGAAGCCGGGCGAATGGACCGACGATCGGATCTTGGTTAACGCATCCTGCGGTCGCATCGAACCGCACCAGATTTGCGCATAGTTGAGAAAGAAGAGCTGATCGTGCGTCATATTCAGCGCCGGCAACAGTTGCTCCCTCCCATGCAGCTTCTCCCACTTCTTGTATGCCTATAAAGATGATGATCAGTAAAATGTGATAATGAATTGTGCATTCTTGGATACTCACTCGGAATGCCTGCTTTAGGCCACCGTTGTCCGCAATGTTCTCGCCCTGCGTCATCCGCCCGTCCATGAACATGTCCACCTCGTTGATCTTGTAGCGCGAATACTGATCGATCACACATTGAGTGCGCTCACGAAACGCCTCGATGGTCGCATTGTTCCACCACTGCATCATGTTGCCCTCCTTATCGAACTGTCGCCCCTTGTCGTCGAAGCCATGCGTGATCTCGTGTCCGATCACCACGCCAATGCCGCCATAGTTGAGCGACTTGGGAAAGTGCTGACTGTAGAACAACGGTTGCAGTATGCCAGCGGGAAAGACTGAGAAAGAGATCAAGATCAAGATCAAGACAGGTTGAAAGATTGTAAGTAAGAAAGCTACAGTCGAGTACGTTCGAAAGTATTTCTTAAATAACTTCTACAATTTACGATTTTTATCTGATCTATATATAAAAAGGGAAGTGACGATCAGTGAAAACTAATCACGAGATATTATGTGGCAGTTAAAGTAATTTAGCACTTTGCGTATCAGATTGTTAATTAAAGAATAGCTAACAAAAAAGAAGTATGCATCGATAGGAAAGAGTTTAGAATGAATATCTTGAAGAAAAGAGTTGTAAAATATGTAAAATGGAAAAAATAATTCATCTATAGCATCTGTATTTAAAAATACAATTGTGTAATTATAGAATACTTACTAAAAGTATTATTTTCTTGAACACACAATTCAATTTTAAAACATAGCTGCTATAGATGAATTCGTTATTATATTTCTAAGTAATTGAAAAGGAACATTTTGGAACAAAAATAGGTTAGCTGGATCTTAATTTGATATGTTAATTTAATAAAGAAAAAGGTGATCTACAAAGAGCAGAAACTTAAACTTTATTAGATGAAGATTTTATAGCTAAAAATGGAAAAACATCCAAAGAGGTGATCTTGACATGTGCAGAAAGCAAAAACTCGTACTTTATTAAATAAAGATGTTCTTGCCTAGAGTTAAAGATCAAATGAAAAGACGAAGATTGTAAGAAACAGAGAATTAAGGCAAGGGAAGGGAAAAAACTCAAGGTGAACAATGAAGAAAAATGTTCTACGAAAAAGTAAGTTGATCAAATAAAATAATGCAAAATGCTGAATCAGCCGAAGTTGAAGCGAAGAGCAGAAAATATATATTTACATATATATTTTCATATTACATATTGTATTACACAGAAGAAAGAAGATCAAAGTCCCAACATTGAAGCTTAAGCCAACTCGTGCTCACCTATATCATTTTTGTTGGGATTATAGAAGGCATTGACCACCGCTGGCTCAGTGGTCCACTTCTCCTTGTCCACCGGCTGGCGCAGCAGATGTAACAGCTTCTCCGACTCCCAGTGCAGAATGCTTAGCACATTGTCGATAAAATTATCCGAGACAATCGTAAGCTATAGGGAAGAAGATAGAGTTTGTTAAGCGATAGCAAAGATAGAAAGATGTAGAAACCACTTACATTGACATACTCCTGCTCCAGTTCGGTGACATTGGTGAGTATCTCGGGGTAGCCGATGCGTTCGTTCATCGAATCGGCCTTCTCTTTGGCCACCGCCCGTGTCTCGTCGTCCATCCAATGATTCTCGGCGAGCAGCTCGTTGAACGCAGCGCGTATGTTGTGAATCATCTCGAGGGCAACCTCTTTGCTATCCTGATTGAAGTTATCCCGTATGAACAACGCACCGACAGCGACGCCCAACTTTTTGTTCGTCCATTCGACGCACTGCGACCAACGAGTGCGCTCCGATTGAATACCCATCAGGATTTTGCGAAACTCGACTCGCTCCCGCTGAAAATCATCAATCATATGCGTGACCAGCGACATGACCAAACGCCACAGCATATAGTTGTGTATAACCCTACGATCCGTCCTCTTCAATATGTGTCCCATCTCCTGCAAATACTGCAGTCCATACGTGACCAACGGTTCGTCCTCCTCCAGTTTGATATCATCGCCCAGCGCCGTCTGCAGATACGTCGTCCAGTTGAGCTGCGGCACCAGAGTTTGCACCTCACGCAACGACATCTTGCGATAGATGACGCTCGTATCGTGACGATCCGCCTCCGCCAGCGACACATTCACCAGCTGCGTCTCGAAGAGCACCACCTCCTGAAGTTCAGCTGCTGCTGTCGCCGGATTGGCGCCCAACAGCAACGCTATCTGTGTCATATACTTGTGATACGCCTGCCGATCGTTGTAGCTGCTCGCCTTCAGGTAATAATCTCGCGATGGCAACGCATATTGCAGCTGATCCATTTGCAGTATGTTCACCGAACTGTTCTTGTCATCCGCTCCCACATACAGCTCGATCAGCACCGCCTCGCTGTAGTTCAGCCGCAGCACGCCCATCAGCTGCTCCACGCTCAGATCCGACGGCGGCTTCCAATCCGTCTCGATCACCGGCCAGCCGCCCAGGGCCCGCAGCACTTGCTCCAGTCGACCGACGCCTATTTTGCGTATTTGGGCTGCAAGGAAATAATTGAAAAGTTGAATTCATCAATAAACTCATTAAGATGGAGATTAAAGAAGTTGTCTCTACTCGAAAGCATTTCCTATTTTCACTGCATTACTTTCTCGACAACTTATAAATTTATTATAATGCTACCATCTTAATGAATATTTGATTGAGACATCCTTAAATATACTAAATTAATACCACCAAGATGTATGTGACAAAAATAATAAATTCATTTATAATGCTACTAACTTAAGAACTCTATAAACATTTGAAAATTATTATACGAAATCAACTAAAGATATTTAAATTGTAATAAATAAAAATCCTCGCTGTCCGTAAGGTATTATCAGTTAAATATACAAAATTAATACCGAAAAATTACTGAAATATACCTTAATGAATATTTTTGACTGAGACATCCTTAAATATACTAAATTAATAATGGTATATTGACAAAAATAATAAATTCAGCCGATGGCCTTAGTTGCTAGCACTCCCTTTCTTTTAGTTATTATATTATTCTGTATAATAATTAACTTGTAAATAAATAAATAAATAATAATAAATTCATTCCAAAGCATTTCATATTTCCACTGCATTACTTTCTCGACAACTAATAATAAAATTATTTATAAAGCTACCAGCTTAAGAACGCTACAACAATTTGAAAGTTATTTTAATAAATTACCTAAAGATTTAAATTGTGCGGTATGGAACTGTTAAATACTAAAACATACCAAAAAATAAATTCATTAATAATGCTACGAACTTAAAAGCTTTGTTCGGTATTATCACTCAAATATACCAAGAAATGCTTAAATATACCGAAATTAATATATTGGACTGAGAGATCCTTAAATATACCTAATTATTAGCGAAAAATACTGCCACATACCAAGATGTATATTTGGTATATTGACCAAAATAATAAATTCCACATTTTTCCACTGCATTACTTGCTCGACTACTAATAAATTTATTTATGAACTCTATAAAAATTCGAAAGTGATTATATTAAAACAACTAACGATATTTCAAACAAAGCCCCTCGCTTAGTTAAATATACCAAATCCATACCGAAATAATACTGAAACACACCAAAATGCATGTTTGGTATATTGACAAAATAATATGGCTCTATCGCCAATAGGTTCATGCATTTTTAGTAGACCCAAAGTTATAAAACCATTAAACAAAAATAGAAATTAATAAAGCTCTGAATTGGTGGAAAACTGTGCTAATTATTTTTCTATCTTATTATTTTAAGACAAATTTCAACATTTAATAAATAAATTTTATATCTTTAACTTTAATATTTGCGAGGTATAGTTTTTATGCGAGTGACATCTTAAATCTTTATTTTATATTACGTTGAATATAAAATTAATATTTTATTGCGCGTTTTATCACTCCAAATTTGTATTTGACAACAATAGGATTTACCTTTCGAGTACCGGCAAATAACGTTTTAATTAGCGAACAGACATCAATATAGTCTATCATGATAACTGATAGCTTTAGCTTGAAAATTAGCAAAGTCTAGCTGGTGAATTATCCGATATCTTGATAGCTTCACGAGCGGAAAGACGGATAAGATTGTGACTGTTGCTCGTATTTGATGTCTAGACATATAATGAATATTGACTCATCTGATATTTTACATTTAGTGAGCTAAGTCAATAAAATTATTTATTTGCATTTTAAATTTCTGTGTCGATTATGCGTCTATTTACTATATTTCTATTACTATTTATTATTATATAATTATTATTGAAATATAAAAACGAACATTACATTTAAAAATAAACAGAGATTCGAGTTCATGCCTGCAGTATTTTTAGATTATTTTACCTACTACCTACTTATAGTATTTTTTAATAACTTTAGTATTTCTCAAGCAATCGAAGTATTTTATGTATTTTACTCAATATTTCGAGCTACTCACGTATGTCCATGCAGCTCTTGAAGAAGGTCTTCGCCTTGATCGTTGCCTCGTTGTCACGATCATCGATCGGTTCATCGAGAACGCCTCGCAGCACCAACTGCTGCTGATCGGAGAGCACCTAAAAAGCATCGATTTTTGGGAGAGAGCTCTATTAGAGTTACATAACAAATCGATGAAAGCCACAAAAATATTGCAAGCTTACCTCAAACGTGCTGATCGAGCTGCGATCCTCGGGAATGGGATGCACTTTATTCCAAGTGCCGCAGGCAAACTGAAAGAAGTCCTCACACGGATCGGCCGTCAAGTCCATGGCCGATAGTAAAGAGGCCGCTGCAATCGATGTGATAAAAACAATCGGTCAATCTATGCAAACAGTAAATCAATAGCTTATCTAGCAGCTGTGAATTCCCATGCCATAATTCATAAATGCTGCGTCGCAACTTTTATCATCCAAACAAAATTTACGCCAAAAGTTTGTCCAAAGGAATTCCTATACTTGTTTTTTTTTTTTTGGATTTGGTGAGTGTCTGCAAAAGTTAATTGCAGCCAAACTGTTGAAACAAACAAAAGGGGCGACACATCCATAAATCACAGCAACTATGCGCATTCAAAATTTGAACCAGAGCTGCCAACTCTGTTCGAAAAAGGAGCTGCCTTCAGAGCTAATAAATCACACTCACGATAGACGACGACACAGACAATTGAGCAAACGACGCTATCTATTCAGATAATGGACATTATTTTATGCACCGTTTTGCACTTCAAAAAGCATGTTCGCAAACTTTCAATTAAATTTTAGTGCAAAGGCGCTCTTCAAACTGTTTTATTTGTCTGCTGAAAGTATTTGAAGTTGGCTGCCCTAAAAAGTATGCTACAAATATTTTACAAAATTTCTTCGAAAATTCGCAGTTGAAAAGACATTTTTTTGATGCATTTTAGAAGTGTAAATTTCTTTGATTTATGAAGAAAATTCATGGCAATCTAAGGTAAAAATGTGGAATATATATTTAAAGGCGTATACGTAATTTCATATTGCAACATTTCAATAGTCATTTGAACTTTATATAAAATTCAAAATGAATCAACTTTCAGCTTAGGATTAACTATGTAAATATGTATGTATGTGCATATTATGCTTGAGTTTTGAACAGTATGTGGAAAATATTTAATTTGAAATTAACAAAAAAAATATGACGCAACTTCTTTTAGCATCTAACTTTTTTTTTAGTATTAAAAACTTTCAAGGCGGAACTCATTTTCAATTCAACAACACAATACCCGAATGGGAAATGGAAAATGGGATTATGTTTGGGATTCCTTGGTTGCCAATTAATGAAATATCTTGGAGCTTGCCGCATTTTGTGGCATAAAAGCGCGAAGCACTTACCAAAAAAAAAAAAAAAAAAAAAAAAAAAAACAAGAAAAATAAAGAAGAGAAAAACAATTGTCTCCGAGGGAGGCGGAGAGAGAGGAGAAGTGAGGAGCGCATTAACTATTCTGCGGCGGCGACTATTATGCATTTGTTATGCATGCATGCGATGTGGCATGCGGCATGCGGCATATGCGACATGTGGCATCAACCAAATGTCACATTCCCAGCTCACATTCTTCCCGCTCTCCTCTCTCCTCTCGCCGCTCTTCGCTCGCTTTCTCTCCGAGTTTCTCTCGCTCTCTTGGGGCGACCCATAAAAAGGTCGTTAAACGTCGCCTGTCTTTCGCTTGCCGATGGAGGGCAAGAGGGAAGGGTTGGGATGGGGGAGGGGGAGCGACAAGGACTCGCTGGAGACGCCTGATGACTTGGCAAATGCATTTGGACATATAACCGTGTGGCCATCATCAAAGCCATACCGGGACATATAATCAACATCAAATGCGAGCCGCTGCCGATAAACCACGCTTAATTGCTAATAAATAATTGAAAAGACGCCTTCGCTTTGTCACCCCTTTCATCCCCCACCCGCAGGGGGGAAGGAGGCGTGGCATACGCGTGGCGAGAGAGGATGATTGACGGCGCCCCCATTTGGCTGTCAGGAAGAGTAACAAGTAAGAAAGCTACAGTTAAGTGTGCTCGACTGTGAGATACCCTGTACCGATATTGAATAAAAGCAAACAAAGTCGGTATTATTCTAAAAATATACCAAATTAATATACACCAAAAATACTAAGAAGTAAGAAAGCAACCTATTTTGAATAAAAGCAAAACATTGCGGTATTACATTACCTTATTATTACATTACATTACCAAATTATTATTACATTACATTACCAAATTCATACACCACAAAAACACTAAAAATATACCGAAAGTTATATTTGGTATACTCATATAGTAATACATTCCTTAATGGGAGTTTTTGGTATACAAAAGAATTTTTTAAATAACTTCCACTATTTTCGTCTAATCGCAATGAAATTTTCAGGAATCCATAAACATATAGTTGTTATTGTATGTACCAAAAATCGCAACTCTAACTTCGCTTGTTATACGATTTTTATTGATTTACCGGGACGGAAGTGGGCGTGGCAAAAATTTGAAACAAACTTGATCCGCATGCAAACATAATAAGTGCTGCCTAAAAAATTATGCCTTCATCTCTGCCTCTGAGATCTTGGTTTTCATGCGGACGGACAGACAGGCAGACGGACTGTTGCCACTGATCAATAATATATATACTTTATAGGGTCAGAGATGTCTCCCTTTTGCCTGCTACATACATTTCATGGAGTCACAAAGTCATAATACCCTTCTACCCTGTGGGTAGCCGGTATAAAAACCAAGTGCCTGCTAACGACAGCAAAATCCCGCAATGTCCCGCATCATCATCATCATCATCATCGTGGACATCATCGTTGTGGTCAGGTGGTCAACTTACTCACCTGTTCGCACGCATTCCTGTGTCATGCAGATGTTTTCCTGACCGCCATCTCCTCCTGACAGTCCTCCTCCTCCTTCCCCTCCTCGTCCTGCCCCGTGGCCAACTCCATCTGAGCTCGTCTTGTAGTCATCTGCAATTAGAGAACATTTTTCAGTTTTGCTAACAGGTATTCAATTGTCTCTTTCACACACACACACACACTCACATACACTCTTATCACACACACACGCACACCTTTTAAAACATCTCTAGAAATTCCCCCCTTAAGATAGCCGCTGTCTCGATTTAAAAACCACTCAGGCAAATTGAATTTGAATTTTTCATTAAAACGGATTTACAACATCGCCAGCCAGTTGAGTTAAAGGCATAGCAATTAAACGTTGACCGACTGGCAGTTACCCTGTAATTTTTTAAGCGTTTCAAGTGCTTGACTTGAAAGCAAGCAACATATTCAATAAAAACCATCAACTCAAAGTTGGAGAACAGCTTATGAATTTCGAATTATTAACAAATCGAGTTAAAGGCGTTTGAAATACTAGCAGATACCCTGTAAACAAGTATTTGAACTATTTATATACTTTCTTAACTAATTGTATAGCTTTCCTATTCGAAATGTCTCCACATTTAGCTAAATGAAACCAAATTTAATAATATTAAATAATAGGTTAGAAATACTAGAAGATACCCTGTAAATCCAGCATCTAAGCAAAAGTATTTGAACTAATTATGTACTTTTTTAACCAATTAAATAACTTTCCTATAACAAAAAAGAATTTTAACTATTTTTTACCCAATTGTACAACTTTGCTATCCGAAATTTCTCCACATTTCGCTAAATGAAATAAAATTTAATATGAATAATGGGCTGGACAAACTTGCATATGAAATGGTGAAAGCAAGAAAATGTTTTCAGCTTTAAGTGAGCGCAACATTTATTTGTAACATTGTGGGTTACCTTGTGTAGTTCTTTTGGGGGTAATATAAGTGACAACCCCCTGAAAATAAATACAAGAAAGGGAATGAACGAGAGGGAGAGAGACAGAGAGCGAGAGAGAGACAGAGTTCTACATCGACAGCTCATTTTTTATTTAATGAACATAAAAAGTTGACGGCTCAACGTGTTTCGCCTCCTTCCATCTGCTGCTGCTGGTCGATAGCTCATCGATTGGAGGCACTCGGGATACACGGCACATGTTGCATGTGGCCCTTTTATAATTGTACTCCCCTCTCTCTCTCACACTCTCTCTCTTTCTTCCTCTGTCTCTTTCTGCTGCGCATTTGATTCAGCTGGTTGAATAACAATTTACATATTCTGCAAGTTCCTTTGGCTTCCTTGCCTTGCCTTGCCTCGCTCGCGTTTCCATTGGGGGCAAATCAAACACCTTCGTCGCTAATACCGAACCCGACACCGGATGTTTGCCACAATGTTGCACCACCATCAGTTGGGCTTTATTGTGTTGTATAGTATCCTAGCCACAGGAGGAAGCTCCTCGAGTAATTAGCTCAAGTGTTTATACATCTAATTGGTTCACTTCTGTTCAGTTCAGCTGGGGAAAAGTACACGAGGCAAAAGTGGATTCGAGGAAGTTCACACCAAAGATGTGGAAATGTGGCAAACAAAGCCCCCAAAAAGGAAATAAACAAGTGGGGCAAAAGTGAGAGTTCACATAAAATTTCGTGTTCAGGTAAACCAATTTATGTAGCATAATGAAGGTTATTGATTAGGCAACGTTAACAGTTAACATACAGAAATCAACATACGAAAGTTGAACACACTAGATAATACGGTAACTGAGATATGAGCTTTGAAACAGATGGACAGACGGAACGCCGGATAATGACTGTCAGTAAATTTCAGAAAGGAATCAAACATCTTAAATACATTTCAATATTTATACGCTTCGAAAAAAATATTGTATTACTAGTTTAATAAAAACAAATAAATTTTAAAACATTTTCAAATAAAAGTCGCATCACAAATCGATTTCCATTGCAGCGTTTCATTTCCAGCATTCCAGCTGCACTTGATGCTGATCACGTCCATCGTAACGCGTGATCAGTTTATCGATTATTCTTATTATGAGCTTTGAAACTGATGGACAGACGGAACGCCGGATAATGACTAGATAATATGGTAACTGAGATATGAGCTTTGAAACAGATGGACAGACGGAACGCCGGATAATGACTGTCAGTAAATTTCAGAAAGGGATCACACTTCTTAAATACATTTCAATATTTATACGTTTCGAAAAAAATATTGTATTACTAGTTCAATAAAAACAAATAAATTTTAAAATAAATTTTTTAATTTTTTAAAAAATTTTCAATCAAAAGTCGCACCACAAATCGATTTCCATTGCAGCGTTTCATTTCTAGCATTCCAGCTGCACTTGATGCTGATCACGTCCATCGTATCGCGTGATCAGTTTATCGATTATTCTCATTGAATTTTCCCATCTCTTATTAAATTGCGCATACGCAATGCTGCATCATGCATCTGCACGTAAGCCACGTGGATCAATGCAAAATGTAGTTTAAGTTAATAAATTATGTGTGAATAATGAACGAAATAAAAATGTGATCAATTGGGGAACAGAGCTGGTAAGTTGATCATTAAAGAATATACAAATTTTTTTCAATTTCCAAATAAGAAATCTGCATCAGCATTTTTTACTTATATATATTACATATAAAAATACGAAATGATGAAATGCAATTGAAAAGTGAAAGTGCCGGTAACAAAGAATTCAATGCAAAAAAAGTAAATTGCTCAATGAAAATCGTGGAAATTTTAAAAGTCTGACACAATTTGCATTCAAAGCACGTATAATAAACATATATTTCATACTTAAATGAAATGACGTAATGCAAATGCAATTGCATAAGCGAAAGTAAAAATGATGTCAAATGCCGGTAACAAAGAATTCAAATTGATATTCCAAGAAATTAATGAATGAATTATATACAGAATTGAGATAATTACACAAGAGTGTGAAGAAATGAGGCAGGTCAAACAAATTTGGAAAATTCTCGAACAAAGAAAATCAGCAGATTTCACATGCAAATCTGGCTAATGTAATATGTAATATTTCTTATGAAAGTATTATATAAGTATATATTAGAAGTAAGGTGGGATGAAGAAGTTAATAAACATATGGCAAAAAACATGGTTTGGAATCATTCACTTTGCATAGTTTATCTACTATATATATCTGAGGATTAAAAAGTATCACCATCAAGGAAAAAAGCTACAGTCGAGTGTGCTCGACTCTGAGATACCCGATATCTATTTTGTATAAAATCAAAACAGTGCGGTATTAATTTTAAAATATATCAACTACCAACCAAGGATATGTTTGGTATAATGAGAAAGTACTACATTCAAAATATACCAAATATTGAAGTGGGTGATTTTTTTTGATTGTATCTGATCGCATTTAAAGTACTCCTAAATACTGTATTATTTTCGTATGTACCGAAAAGCGACTCTAGCTTCTAAATTAAGCTTGTTATTTATTTTTGCTCGATTTGGGGTGGGTGTGGCAAAAGTTTAGAAGCAACTTGATCTGCGTGCAAAAATAACAAGTGCTGTTGAAGTGCTGTTATGCCTCTATCTATAATAGTCTCTGAGATCTAGGTGTTCATACGGACGGACGGACGGACAGACAGACAGACACACAGACAAACAGACGGACATAGCTGTATCGTATTTTACTTTATGGGTTCAGTGATTTCTTCTTCTGCCTGTTACATACACAGGCACAAAGTTATAATAGCTTAACATAACATTTCAATTTTACTTTTATTCCATAAATAAATTACTGAATTAAATGTTCTATATAGTATTTATAAAATTAGTTTTTCAAATTTGCATTACCAGAACCTTCAGTTATATGCTCTACAAAAGAAAGGTAGAAATAAAAATGTTATTTCAAATAAACCTATCAAATATGCATCTCATTATGTATTATATATTTTTATCAATATCTGAACTTGGCCAGCTTAATGTTGTTTTTTTTTTTTTTTCTTATTCACACCATTCGCAACGTATTTATAGATAACAAACTTATTTTTAAAGCTGTGTGTTGAAGGTTTTATATAGGCTTTTGATGATGATGATGATGATGTTGATGGCGGCAGGTGGAAAAGGGTCGTTGAATGAATGAATTTCATGTTTTTGGTGCTAAATATGAAAAGCACGTTTTTTTTTTTACAACACGTTGTGTGTGTGTGAGTCATTCAATTAAATAGACTTGCGCTGGCAATCGATTGAAAGTCGGCAACAAGCGAAGAATTCCTAGGGACAATTGATTGGTTTTTCCAAAATGTAAATGAGAAACGAGGCATTGGAAGGTGCGGGGGTGCAAGGGGCAAGGGGGGAGATAACACAGATAATGAGAGCAGTAAAAATGTTGTTGCTTGTTGTTGCTGTTGTGCGATGCGAATGAATGCAAAATGTTAAGCAATGTCACAAAGGGACTTGAGAAGAAGGCATCAGCAAGAAGGAGGTGGTGGTTGAAGGGGGGAGACGGAGGGGGAGGGGGGAGGGTTGTGGCCTGGCTGGAATGTGCGAGCCACAAAAGTGACACAGGAAACAGGCGCTGTGGCATTGTTGCCGCCTGTTGCTGCTGCTGCTGCTGCTTGTTTGACATATTTTATAATTGAATTTCAAAGCGTCGCACGGGGCATTTAATGCAGGCGGAAATGAAAGGCGCCACAGCTCGCTCTGTGGCACGTGGTATGTATGTAACTGTGTGTGTGTGTGTGTGTGTACCACTGTCAACAGCAGCAGCAGCCGCCTGTTGCTCTGCCTCACTAACTGAGTGACTGACTGAGTGAGTGACTGACTAAATGAGTGACTGAATGCCGCCTGTTGCTCGTTGCTTGCTGCCTGTTGCTCGTTACTGCGTTGAAAGGAAATTGAGTTTTTGCAGCATTTGTGTTTTTGAGCATTGCGGATATGACACGCCCCCGCCGTCACTCCCCCTTTTACATAATGCGCCACACAGAATTCACTTAACATGCAATGCTACAGAGCAAACGGATGCCGACACTTGATTGCCTGCGCTGTTGCTGACCCAATTTCGTGTGCCAACTGTTGTTCCTGTTGCAACTTTGCTGTTGTTGTTGCAACAACAACACCGTTTCTTTGTCTCAGTCCCTGCAAAGCTGCTTGTGGCGAACTACGCCTGCAACTTTGAAATTTTCAAGCAATTCTCGTTGTCCACTTTGAATTCTTCTGCGGATTCCATTCTTGCTTCCACTTCTAATATAAATTCTACTGTGGATTCTTCGACTATTCTACTGTCTACATTTAGTATTCTTTAGTATTAACTTTACTCTTGAATATACTCTTTAAATCCACTGTTGTTGCTACTGATAATTCTATATGGCTAATTATACCCGGTACTCATGGGATAGAAGGGTATTTGAGACCGCAAGAAACTGCGAATATACTGATGTAATATTTAGTATATAAATATACTATTAAAAATTGGAAAACCAAAAAAATACTGCAAATATACTGATTTAATATTTGGTCTATAAATATACTATTTAATTCAAAATATTCTATTGTATGTTATTTAATAGTATATTAAAATACCAAATATCAAATCAGTATTATTTCAGTTTATTAATTTTGAATGATATAGTATATTTATATACCAAATTTAAAAATAAGTATTTTTTCGGGTAATACTTGAATGAAATAGTATACTTATATATCAAATATCAAATCAGTATATTTGCAGTACTATTTCAGTTTATTAATATTTGAATGAAATAGTATATTAATATACCAAATATCGAATCAGTATTATTTTAGTTTATTAATGTTGAAAGATATCTTATATTTATATACCAAATTTCAAATAAAATCTTGATTAAAATAGTATATTTATATACCAAATATGAAATCAGTATTATTTCAGTTTATTAATCTTGAGTGATATAGTATATTTATATACCAAATATTTAATTAGTATTTGTTCTGTTAATATTTGAATAAAATAGTATATTAATATACCAAATATCGAATCAGTATTATTTCAGTTTATTAATTTTGAATGGTACAGTATATTTATACATATACAAAATTTTAATTCAGTATTTTTTCGGGAAATTCTTGAATAAATAATATAGAATAAATTATATACCAAATATAAAATTAGTACCTTTCAAGACATTTTTGCTTTTATTAAAAATGCTTAGCGGGTATTTCACAGTCAGGCACAGTCAACTGTAGCTTTCGATCTTTCTATTCTACTGTTGATTTAATTAATTAATTCAATTGTGAATTCCTCTACTAATCTTACTATTATTTCTTCTGCTTCAGTAATTAATGCTTTAGTTGAGAACATTTTTAATTTTGCAGCGGTTTTTTATATCTTTGCTGCATTTCATGGTCTTTACATATCATTTAAATGTTTTCTGTATTTACTGAATATTTTACAGCTGAATTTAATGGCTTTTGATCACAATTTACTGCTTACTTTGTAGCCACCTTTACAAGATTTACTACTTCAACTTTTAAGACTATTTTCACTAATTTTTACAGCTGCTTTCATTTGCTGCTTATTTTAATATTAATTACTCCACAATTGCTGCCGATGTTTCCTTTGTCATTTCTCACTCACAGTCTTTTAATAACCCGCTTAGTTGTCTTTTCGCTTCTGCGTGTAATTTGCACTTAACGGCCACACAGTATTTAATACCGAAATTCACTTAGCAATATTTGATACACAACACTGACACACACAAACAAATAACAAAAAATAGTATTGATAACATAAACAAAAACAAATGCTATTGCTTTTGTCTTTCCATTTAACGGCCTCTTAGTTTAGCTGCAATTGAGGCTGTTAAGTGAGTAATAGGTAATTAGTGTAGTCATATTTACAACTGCTTTTAGTTGATTGTACTACAAATTTCTATTGCTAATGCTATTCAGTCACCAACTCATTTCACTGCTATACATTTAACTATCACAAGTGCAACTTTTATTGCTGTTGGACAACTGTTGCTGTTGTTGGTTGTTGGTTGTTGACTTACCGGCATCCGTTAGCTCGTTGCGCGGATAGAACTGACACTGCTGATGCAGGCTGGCAAAGTAGATGGCCAGAGCACCGATTGCGGCGCCCAGAACCGTGAATGCGATGGCAAGAACAAAGAGACGCCGCCGTTGCTGTGTCTCCTTTAACAGCAACCAATCGCTGGCCACGGCCGTTGAGGCAGCAACAGTTGCATTGCGTCCACTTCCATCCGGACTGAGAAACACAACAGTTGGCAGCTTATGTTGCTGCTGCTGCTGTTGTTGTGGCTGTTGCTGTTGTTGCGGCAACGGTTGCTGCTGCTGCTGTTGCTGCGGTTGTTGACCCAGCAGCGGCGATACGACCGTCGCATTTAGCTCATCGAGCGCATTCGACGACTGCAGATAACCATTGTTCAGTTTGTTGTCACTTGTGGGCGCTGTGCCGCCGCTGGGCGTGGCCAACATATCGCTAACAAGCTGACGCTGCTGCTGCTGCCGCAGTCGCAGTCGTTGCCGCTGCCGCTGCTGCTGCTGCTGCTTTTAACTTTTATCAGTTGCCTTAAGTTTGCTATTGATTTATTGACACCAGCGGCGGCTTATGAATAATCTGCAATGATGTTCCAACTGTCCACACTGCGGCTTTGCCAGTTAAGCTTCGCGCTCTTCACGTTGTCGGCACTGCAAAAACAGAAGACCACAATGACAACAACAAAAAAGATATATATACACATGAAAGAGAATCAAAATAAACAACTTAATACGCATTATCATTCAACTGTTTCAAGTGCTTCTTCGGCTGTGGTCACATGTGACCATCCACGAAATACCCGCTCGTGACATCGTTAAAGGCAAATGCATCCTGCTGAAGGTGTATCTGATTTTGAAGCTACGAAGTTGGCAGCGCTTCACTGACAAGTGGACAGAGCTGCACTTTTATTCTATTGTTGTATACTATGCAATAACTTTCAATCGAGTTGGCAGCTCACAGGCGCATCTGATTTTGACATTAATTTTCTTACGAAGTTACGAAGCTACGAAGTTGGCAGCGCTTCAGTGACAAGTGGACAGAGCTGCACTTTTCTTATGTAGTATTTTATAACTGGTCAATGACTTTCTGTGGAGATGGCAGCGCCCATTCTTTTCTTTACCCTCTAAGAAGCCAGCGCCAGAGTGAGAAGTGGACAGTGCTGCACTTTTCTTGTGTTGTTGTATACTATGCAATAACTTTCAATGGAGTTGGCAGCTCACATTCTTTTCTTTACTCGAGGCGCATCTGATTTTGACATTCATTTTCTTACGAAGTTACGAAGTTGGCAGCTCTTCATTGACAAGTGGACAGAGCTGCACTTTTCTTCTTTTGACATTCATTTTCTTATATAGTTACGAAGCTACGAATTTGGCAGCGCTTCAGTGACAAGTGGACAGTGCTGCACTTTTCTTGTGTTGTTGTATACTATGCAATAACTTTCAATGGAGTTGGCAGCTCAAATTCTTTTCTTTACTCGAGACGCATCTAATTTTGACATTCATTTTCTTACGAAGTTACGAAGCTACGAAGTTGGCAGCGCTTCAGTGACAAGTGGACAGAGCTGCACTTTTCTTATGTAGTATTTTATAACTGGTCAATGACTTTCTGTGGAGTTGGCAGCTCCCATTCTTTTCTTTACTCTCTAATAAGGCAGCACCAGAGTGAGAAGTGGACAGTGCTGCACTTTTCTTGTATTGTTGTATACTATGCAATAACTTTCAATGGAGTTGGCAGCTCACATTCTTTTCTTTACTCGAGGCGCATCTGATTTTGACATTCATTTTCTTACGAAGTTACGAAGTTGGCAGCTCTTCAGTGACAAGTGGACAGAGCTGCACTTTTCTTCTTTTGACATTCATTTTCTTATGAAGTTACGAAGTTGGCAGCGCTTCAGTGACAAGTGGACAGAGCTGCGCTTTTCTTCTATTGTTGTATACTATGCAATAACTTTCAATGTAGTTGGCAGCTGACATTCTTTTCTTTACTCGCGGCGCATCTGATTTTGACATTCATTTTCTTACGAAGTTACGAAGTTGGCAGCGCTTCAGTGACAAGTGGACAGTGCTGCACTTTTCTTATGTAGTATTTTATAACTGATCAATGACTTTCTGTGGAGTTGGCAGCTCCCATTCATTTCTTTACTCGAGGCGCATCTGATTTTGACATTCATTTTCTAACGAAGTGACAAGTGGACAGTGCTGCACTTTTCTTATGTATAACTGATAACTTTTATAACTGATCAATGACTTTCTGTGGAGTTGGCAGCTCCCATTCTTTTCTTTACTCTCTAATAAGGCAGCACCAAAGTGAGAAGTGGACAGTGCTGCAGTTTTCTTCTATTGTATTTTACAACAGCACCAGAGTGAGAAGTTGACAGGACAAATTTAGACGCACTTCGTATTCAATCCTTTGTGTTCTTTAAACTAAGTTTGTCAGAAGTTCTACCCATAACAATTATTAAATATGAACTACACAATGCTCAATGCTATTCCAACTGTCAATTGCAATATATTTATTGCAAGTATTTATCAATTGAAATTGCAATACAGTAAACACAAGGCAGCTTTGTCATTTCAACTTAATGTCACATAATAAAAATGCAAATGAACGATATAAGCTCGTCAATAAATCATTGTGTTAAGTAACTTAAGCACTTGTGAATTTTGACAGACAGTTTGAATAAAAAAAAAAAACGGAGAAAATCGAGTTTGACAACATGTTAAGTTTGCTTATTTCGCTTTGACAGCCGCATGCGAAATTGTCTTTAATATAAATGAAATTCTTTAACAACATTTTCCAAGCTAGTTACGAGTAATGAAAAGTGTTCTACCACAATGCACCGGACTAAACAAGCTAGGTAATATGATACAAGCGTTCTATAATCATTTTGTAAGTGCAAACACTACAACAACGACAATAGCTATTAAATTATAACATTGTAGATATTAATAACCATTAGGGTTGACCACAATTAGGCATAACTTTGGTTTGTAAATGATGAATAAATAATCTGAAGCTCTAACAAATTTTCATTAATTTTCTTTTCACAGTTTATATAATTTCTTCAAACACTTTCATTGAGAAACAAATATATATCTCGTACCTTGAGTCGTATGAGTAATATTTATAAAAGCTTTGAACTCTAGCCGCTGGCATATAAATAAAACTGGTTAGATCGGATAATGATATCATATAGCTGTCATAGGAACTATAGCTCAAAAAAACGTGTTTCTGTCTCAAATCATTAATTCGTATTCTTTTTTTTTTGTTTTAGAAATTTCGCTTAATTAATGAAAACGATATGAGTTATTATAAAACAATAATTTGTTGTAGACTTTATTTCTTTTTTTTTTTGTTTGGTAAAGCAATTTAACGACACATTTATCATCGATCTTCAACTATATATGTTTTATTTCTATTGTTGTTATATGTTAATTCTATTTGTATGTTAATTCTATTTGTTCTACAATTTATATTTGGAAATCCTGCATTAAGTAATTTTTACTAGCTAAAATTTGTTAATTTTAAGTGTTTCAAATTCTTAGAGAAACAGATTAGATTTAGATAATATAAACATTACAGATTTTTCCGGGCATGTATTTTGCCAATTCCTTATAAATTCAATTCGTATTTTAATATAATATAAACCCCTCTATAAATTTGTATAGAACTTGAGTTGGAGGCTCGTCGAAATTATACAGGTTTTTTACTGGCTTTTATTTTGTTGTTGTCTGAATCTAATTGTCATAAATATTGTCGATTGTTGCTGTTCTCCTTCTCGTTCCTAGTTGCAATACCATAATTTGATAGGCCCACTGACTGTCTGACTGCCTCAAGTGTCGTAACACGATCATGGTAAACATGTTTGTGCTTGTTTGTGGTGGGTCGCCGGAAAGGCCGCGTAAAACGCATTAGAGAGAGAGATGCAAACAAAAAAAAAAAAAGTTGCTCAACTTAAGATACAATTGAGATTTCTACAAATTTGCAAACTGAAACTAGTTCCCATCCATATTAAGAAACAGAAACGTAGATTAAAAGTTTTGAAGCAAAAGAGAGAGATAGAGAGAGGGAGAGATGGAGATGGAGAAGACGAAGACGCAGCTGGAGACAAGAGCTCTGTTGTTAAGCATGGGCCGCACCTGCGCAGGCTGCGGCCAAAAATGGTTTGGAGATTATGACGTTTGGAGACTTTGAGGCTGATTAGACGCCGTTAAGCCGGCAAAAAAAAAAAAACATAATAATAATAATAACGCGCACTAATTTGATCTCGTGATTAAAATATTAAAGGCAAATTAACAATTTAAGCGTTTTATGCAAATCGCTTCAACAATTTTGCCAGTCTTTCCACGTGAATTCTCTTTTGTAGCTGGCAACAAAAAAAAAAAAAAAAAAAAAAAAAAACTTAAATACACAACACAAAAAGGAATTGTCAAAAAAAATCACCACACAAAAAATATAAACATTTGCATTTCACATTGTATAACAAGTTAGACACAATAATAATACTCATCTATACTAAAGATTATTAACAATATTCGGTACGATTCACTTTAGTAGTTTGTTAAATTTATAACTCAGAGATTTGCATTACTTTTTATTGCTGTAGCACCTTAATTGCCTTTTGCTGCTATTTGTTGCTGTTGCTGTTGTTGTTGTCGTGAAGTACGTTTTTCTATTAATATATTAATTCGGTTTTTTTTTTCTTTTTTGCCTGATATTTATATAGCCTTCGTAGGCCTCGTTTTTATTTTTGTTTTGAACAACAGTTACATTTAGCGCTTGCTTTTGCGTGTTGCGATTAGTGCGCTAGTGTGTGTGTGTGTGTGTGTGTCTGCGTGCGTGTAAATGAGCATATGGATGCGTGTGTGAGAATTGTTTTTGTTTGTGTTTGGTTGTGCCGCCAAACCGCGCGAAGCGACTTCTCGTTACGAACTGAACGCTGTGAACTGTCCTTAGCTTTTAAGCAGCAGGCGGCGGCAACTGTCGCCGCGGACAGCGGCAGCAGCGACGCAACGCGAAGCGACGCGACGCCAGCGCAGACGGGTGGGCGCGCGCTAACGGGCAATTTTGACAGCGTGCGCCGGCAAACTCGACGCGACGACGACATAAAAAGCTCTTTTCCTTCATTTGCCTCCCTCTTGCTCGTTCTCTCTTGCACAAAAGGAAGTGCAGGCAAAGCAAGAACACACACGCACACAAAACTAAACGCGCTATTTGCTTAGTGTGTGCCATTTGGGCACACTTAAACACACAGGTACACTAACTACATACATATTTGTATGTACATATGTATATATGCAAATGGTATTCTCCCAAAAAATATGCCATTTTACACTCTTCTTCTTTTACACTCACCTTCGCCATTTTTGTCATTCGTCATCCTTGATTGTTCAATTTATTTTTTGGGGTGGGCATTATCAATGCGTGATCATCGTGTTTGTCATTTGTCAACAATTTTCATGTTGTCCATTGTCCAACAACAAAAAAATTAATTACCGCCCTGTTTCAACGATAAGGCGCTATAGCAACAACAACGCAAATGAAAACAATGAAACGGACACAATTTTGTGCTTTGGCTTAGATTAATCATACTCCAAAAAACCTTTATATATGTATATATTTGATGCTAGGCCACTTCAGAGATACTTGAGATTTAATCACATTGATAAACCGTTGTTTACACGTTTCCCACATGCTTTTATTATTTATTAATATCGACACGAAAACGTAATGAAAATGCGACGCGCGGTATTTTTCAATGCTTCCATTTTTTGTTTTATCCAATTCCCTGATGCGCGACCCCTTGCAATTGATTGGGTTGAATAGACGAGTGTGTGCACTTAATGCCCGATCAAATCACAATTGCGTGGCAACTTTCAATTACAAATACGATTTACCGATTAACTGATTGATTGTACATTAATTTTGTTAAGTGCGTTTCCTTTCAATTCAGAGTGGACGGCAAGAAAAAAAACCGAAATTCAAATAGTACATTTTGTAATTAGTGTGGCCGTTGAGGTCGGCCGTTAAAATATACCAAGTGACTCGAATCAATACAGTACTAATTGCATTGTCCTTATGAGCAGCTTAAAAATCAATTGGCAGCACACAATTGTGGCGGCACGTAATCACGGCAGTTGCCAACACTGTTTTAAAGATCGATTTAAATGTTTAACTAAAACTCGCATAATAAATATTTGTATTTTGTTTTATTTTTAAAAGTTTGCAAAAATAATAAAAAAAATGTTATGTGAATTAAAAATACCTGTAACGTTTAAGGAAATTGACGTTATGCAACACAGACTCTACCTTTTTGAGCCGGGCTTGTTTACAATTGATGAGAAAGCCCTTAGATCAATAAAATATTTATGGCCACTGTGTTTTTTTTTTTTATCAACGACTGTTCCGATAATACATCTAAAATGCGATAAATAATTTTGTATATACATACATACATTGCGATCAGTTTGTTGGACAATTGATTTAGTATTTACGCGGTATTCGAAAGGCGAGCGCTGAACAACAGGTGGCGTGCCAAATGGAACTAAGTTTTTATTGCGTGCAGCGGCGCAACAAATCACACATCAAATCCCAATGGCAGAGTACACAAACTACGCAGATTATGTGCAAAATGACTTAGAGGGGGGATGTGGGGTATATGGGACAGGACAACGACCGTTGAGCATTACCTCTTATTAGTTTTTCGCGCAATAATAATCAGCTGGCACGTGCGGCGGCGCATTTTCCGGCGCCATATGCTACAAATCCCGACAGTCACAAAAGTTGAAAAAAAAACGCGGGTTTTTTTTTTTGTTTGTTAACAAATAACAGCACTTTTTATTGAAGTTTGCAATTATTTAAATTAGTTTCATGATATCGTATTACAGCAAAAATAAAATGGAACACCAAATTTTCAAATTGTTAAGCTTAAATATGTTTGCAGTTAGCGGGTGCGACACTTTTCTTGTGTTTTGCGCGACTGAGTAAATAACAAACAAAAAGAAATGAATAAATACATATGTTGTGAGTGCGTGCACAAAGCCAACTTAATCAGACAAAATGCCAGGCGTTAAGCCAACGTCGCCACCGGCCAAAACTGCCCCAATCCAAAATGGGCGGCCGGCCGGTCGAAAGCTCTTTGACTGCGGCCCAACAAAGCTTACAACACAACTAACAAAAGCTTTCACACACACTTGTTGACATCGCTGTGACTTGCTGCTTCTTCACTTCTTGTAATACTTTTAAAAACAAATAGCCATTCACTTTTTAGATTAAAATTAAGATTATGAATAAAAAAAAAAAAAAACTAATAAAGAATTTGAGTGTGAGATTAATCGGGCAGCATTTCCATTGTGTGAGCACTGTAAGGAAATTAAATTAGCAGCATTTAGTTTTAGTGATTTGACAAGTTTGAAATTTTAGTGTAAAACTCGATACTCGCTAAAAAAAAACAACTAGTAACAAGTGAATCAAATAGTTGGCAAAAATGTTAATAATTAAAAATGAAATAATTTTCATCAAAATTATTATCTTTAGTGTTAGCAAGTTCATATTGTTAACTTATCAAATGAGAGTGCAGCTTATATATTATATATAGAAGTATTTAATTTACCATAATTGTATGATAAATTAAGCATTAAATTTATGATTTCAATAAAATAATTAGCACTTGGTTTCTAGTTGTGACGAGTAAAACGAATAAACGAGTAGACCATTTAAATATAGGAGATAATTGGTAATAATTTGGAAAATTAATTACAAATATTTAAAACACTTTTTAAATAAAAATAATTTTTCTATTTAATCAAATATATAATGGACGGGCAGAGTTTAAATATTTAAAAAACTTACCGCGCTGTAGCTCCACGAACAACACAAAAAGCAATATAACGCTCAACCTGACCAAAGATAAACAAAACAAAAAAAAAAAAAAAAAAACGATAACGATTTGCGAGGAATTTGAAAGACAATGAAAGCTCACCATCATGGCAAAGAAATTATAGTTTTTAGAGAAGCGCACAGTGCGCAATACTGTCATGAAATACTTGTGAATTTCGCTGCCAAGTTGACTATCCCAATCGCAATGTGGACGACGATTCTCTTGCGTATTGAGAATCAAACCAAAGCTGCGAACGAGAACAAACACATCCGCCTCGCATCCCGATGTGGACAGATGTGTCCAGTTCACTTTCTGTGCCATTTCGAAAGCTTGCATGATCTGCAGGTGAAAAATGAAACAATTAATTTCTAGACTTATAGAATAGGACTTAAATTGAATATCAAAAATGCTTGTAAAGAACATTTCTAAACGAAATCAATGACTCACCACATCATTCCCTTTTTCCGGAATCGGTTGACCGGAGACCTTTGAGAATGTGGCCAGCAATATTGTCATGGCAATACGACGATTGATCTCGTCGCCCATCTTAATGAGTTGCACAATCGAGCTGTGCATATCGATCACTCGCTCCATACGCGTTCTTCCTGTGCCCATCACAAAGCGATCACACAAACTCATGCCGATCATATCGGCATCTTGAGGATCCAGCTCAGCTGCCAGGTCACAAACGATCTCCAAGAACTGACAACGATAGCCCATGCAATGCGTGTTCAGCAGCTCGTAATGCTGCATCATAATACCCAAATGATACAGATCGAGCAGTTCATCTAGCTGTAATGCCTCCAATGAAGACACGCCGTCAATTAGGCCACGAAGCATCTGAAAAGATTTGATAAATATATTAATCAAAATTTCTAGTATTCTATAAAGTCAAATGGAAAACCTTCTTACCTGACTAGTGCCCAGTTCCTGCAGTGCACTGGGGAAGCTGTTGGCGATACTCGAGTTGAGCAGAAACTGCTTGAGCTGATCGTGCGTGTAACCGACTTTGGCTACCTCCACTGGTGGCACAACTAATGCGTCATTCAACGCCCTCAGCTCCTCTGTTTTGCGTTGCACAACTCGATTGTATTCCTTCTCAGCCTCCATGTCAATATAATCGCTATTATTATTGTTATTCGTATAACTAGTTGATGCTTTGGTTAGCTTAACGATATTTGTTTGGTTGTTGTTGGCATTGGCCAATTCTTCCTCAAACGCTTCCAACTGCATATGCAATCCATTCTTATCACTAGCTGCAGACGTTTTCTTGCTACGTTTGCTTGATATACGCGGCTCGGACTCCTCAGTCGATGTGGATGCTGTCGATTCTTTGCGGGATCGAGTTTTACTTGAAGGCTGTTGCTTGCGTTGCTTCTGCTTGGCAACAACTGCCGGCTGCTCATTCTCCTGCTGTTGCAGCGCCTCGGTTGACATGGTTCGCTTTCTCGTTTCTTTGAACTGTGGCCGATCCATCTCCACGGATTCGAGACGTTTCCTCAGCGAGCGCTGCGGTTGCTCTGCATCTGACGATTGCTTGCGAGTTGTTCGCTTTTCATAGGGGGAAGTTTCCTGCTGCTTATCATGCTTTACTCCCTTCGCATTTGGCATTGTTTTCATTATATTTGCCGCTAGCGTTTTATCAGTTAGCGCATTTATTATCGTGTTTTGTTGGGAGAGCTTCTTTCGTGCCGGCGCTGTAAAGTAACTGGCTGCTTAGCATTATCAATAAATAGTCACGTATTTTGCACTTACCCATCACTGCATTAGTTGATTGCCAAGCGGTTTTTGGCTGAATTATAACCCGGAATCATCAATCTGAAACAAAACAATTGTTTAGAAATGCGCGCAATATCGAAGCTGTGCAATGCAGTTGATGTATATTGAGTAGTATCGTTCGGCATCGAGTACAAGTGTATTTCACCATAAGCAATTCAACCGATTGGCAACATTGGATGTAAGATTCGCCAGCTGGCAACGCTCAATTGTCAAAGATGCTATCTTACATGTATGTGTGTTTCTCATATATATTACATGTATGTATGCGCAAACAGCAGAGCAGTTCCCTCATCCGCATTTGTATTTTTGATTGTCGAAACGTGCGTGTGTCGTTTTAAACTTACCTTTCAATGTTTTACGTTTATTTTGTAAAAAATTCTCTACGTAGTTGATTTCTATTTTGTTTTAACACCTGACAATTTCTTCTCAACTCGGAAAAATGCTTTATTTAATTAAATTACTAATACCGCTTCTACTATTGACGACTTTTATACCAAACACAACGCAAACACAACTGACGGTTGCGCCAACAGCTGATGTTACGACTCAGAAATGCGACGACAGCTTTGGATTGCAACGTAATGTACTTGAGCGGCGCTTTTCGACCAAGACACCGTATCGTGCTATTGCAAATTATAATGACACATCGCCTATATATAATGGTAATAATGCATTTATTTGTTTTTATACCATATCTCAATGGCACAGCTGATTTTCATTGCTTTGTTAAGGTTGCCACCCGACACGGATTTGGTCGATCATAAGGCATGGCACTCGCAACCCCAGCAAATCCGTTATTTTGCATGCCAAGACGCGACTGGTTGAATTGCAGTCGATGATTTTGCAGCAAATGAAGCCGCCAGCACATTTATGTGCAGATGATCTGAAGCAATTGCGGCGCTGGAATTGGGATCATATCGAACCAGATGATGAGAAATTGCTGGTGGCCGAAGGCGAAGATGAACTGATTGAGCTTGCGGAACGCATGCAATTGCGTTTCCCCAAATTGTTGCCAGATCTCTATAATCCAGAATGGTATTACATGAAATATACGGCCACACAACGTACGCTGAAGAGTGCCCAAAGTTTTGCCACCGGTTTGTTTGGCCGCCATCGCATACATGCTATTACCTATCCGCAACCGCTGAAACGCGATCCTGTGCTGCGGGTAAGTTGCAATTACATTTTACAAAATATAACTGCCTGTTGAGCGAACAAGTCATTTAGTATTAAGGATTTGAAATTATCGCTTCGTTATGCATAATATGGCAACACTACTGCCTTAGTCTTCAAGTCAGGTGCTCCCAAGAAACACATCTACAATAATATTATCAATTCGAATATTATTAAATATTTTTTTTTAAATTAAAATGACATATTTCTCTGCTATTGCATTGTTTTCAAAGTTCCTTTTGATACTGCAACACAAATATCTTTAAAAAAGATTTCAGTATGAACATAAAATACTTGTTTTGGATATACTCAAAATTAGTACAAGTGGCCACACTACCATTTTGTGGAATCACAATCGCAATAATGCACACCCTCTGCTAGATAGTCAACATTGATTAGATCAGTAAACAGCAAATTATATAAAAATGGGACAAAAAATGTAGTGTTTGCTTTTAAGCGAGGAGTGAGCGAACGAGTTAATTAGTTTTAAGGACTTGAATTTAGCGCCTTGTTTTGCATAATGTGGCATCGCTGCCGCCGCCGAAGAAGAAGACAATGCCGAAGCGAAATGGTGTGAGACCGAGGTAACGATTGAGCGAGACAGAGTGAAGGACACAGCAGAAACATATCGCAAATGCGTATTTCGTTATTAGGGTAAACAGCGCGTGCGTTTCCAACCAACAACGTTTTTATTTTTTTTTTGTGCAAATTACTCTACTTCCAACGCATTTGTTTATTTTGTTTGTTGTTTATTAATTTGTGCAAAGCGCGAGCGTGTTCGACAAATACACATACGAAGAAAAACTCAACTCACATACGAACATAATAATAATAATAATGAATCACAAAACGCAACTCTAGGCGTACCAAAAAAAAAAAAAAAAGAATTGTAAAAATTTAACTTGCCGTCAGTGTCGTCACAGTCGCCGTCGCAGTCGTCGTCGTTGTCGCAGTCGTCGCCTTTGGGCTAAGGTGGTAAATTGTTGGGTTATGTGCAGCAGCGGACGTCGACGTTGTTGTTGTTGCTGCCGCTGCTTCTCTTTTTCTTCTACTTCATCTTCGTGCATACAAAATGAGCGTTTGCAGCATGTGTTGCTGAAAAAATGCAATAAACTGTAAATAGCAGACGCATATACATACATATACAAATATATATTCACTATTAAACATATATATATATATATATAGAGTTCACAACAACAGCAAAGATGATGGAATCGCTGTACAAAGAGAGCATTGCAATTGCTAGCGAAAGCAGCAATGGCAGCACTGGCAGCAGCAACAACAAGACCAGCATGGGCAGCACTGCGCACGGCGCAATTAAACGCGAGAACGAGACAGCAATATCGACCACAACAACAACAGCAGCAGCAGGAACTACGGGGAAGGATGCAGTTACTCATGCCAACTACAAAAACTACAACTCCACAAAATATATGCGACAATTAATCGCACCCGATGGCGAAATCAATTTCATTGACGATTATCGCATTGCACTCAGCTTTGCGGCCAAACGACATCAGGAGTCCATCGAGGCATTGAACTATGAACGTCTCCACTGGCGCATTAGAGAACGCATGAAGACGGCCAGTGTGGCGTTGGTGTTGTGCCTCAACATTGGTGTCGATCCACCGGATGTGGTCAAGATACAGCCCTGCTCTCGACTGGAGTGCTGGATTGATCCCAGCTCGGTGTCCGTACCGAAGGCAATGGAGTTAATTGGCAGCAACCTGCAGATGCAATACGAACGCTGGCAGCCGCGTGCACGCTACAAAAAGTGCAATGATCCCACCGTCGAGGATGTGAAGAAACTGTGCACCTCGTTGCGTCGCAATGCGAAAGGCGAACGCATATTGTTTCACTACAATGGTCATGGAGTACCAAAGCCAACGGCAAATGGCGAGATCTGGGTGTTCAACAAGACCTTCACCCAGTACATCCCGTTGAGCATCTTTGAGCTCATCAATTGGATGGCAGCCCCATCGATCTACGTCTATGATTGCTCCAATGCGGGCATCATCATCAATTCCTTTCAACCCTTTGCCGAGCAGCACGAAAAAGAGCTGGAGAAAGCGCTAGCTGCTCAGGCAGCGGGAGCAGCACCCGCCGGTCAACTTGTCAGCTATAAGAACTGCATCCATTTGGCGGCGTGTGCCGCCAATGAAATACTCCCGATGAATGCACAATTGCCGGCGGATTTGTTCACCAGCTGCCTGACAACGCCCATCAATATAGCACTGAAGTGGTATGCGATGCAGGAGAAACTGGGCATGGTGCCGCGCATCCAGAGCGAACTGATTGACAAGATACCCGGCAAGGTGAACGATCGCCGAACCATGATGGGTGAACTCAACTGGATATTTACGGCCATCACCGATACCATTGCATGGAATACGTTGCCCCGCGAGCTGTTTCAGCGTCTGTTCCGACAGGACTTGTTGGTCGCCAGCTTGTTTCGGAATTTCCTGCTAGCCGAGCGCATATTGCGTAGTCACGACTGCACACCGGTGTCGTTGCCAGCCCTGCCCGCCTGTCATCGTCATGCCATGTGGAAGGCATGGGATTTGGTTGTCGATCTAGCGTTGCAACAGCTACCCGATATTCTGGAGCAACAGGCGCCTTATCGTCAGTTGCCCTTCTTCGAGCACCAATTGACCGCCTTTCAGGTGTGGCTGGACAGCGAATCCGAATCACGCACACCGCCCGAACAGTTGCCGATTGTGCTGCAGGTGCTGTTGTCGCAAGTGCATCGTTTGCGTGCCCTGGAGCTGCTGGCACGCTTCCTCGATCTGGGACCTTGGGCTGTTAATCTTGCGCTGGGCGTTGGCATTTTCCCCTATGTGCTGAAATTGCTGCAGAGCTCAACCCGTGAGTTGCGTCCCGTTCTGGTGTTCATTTGGGCGAAAATTCTGGCTGTGGATCCCAGTTGTCAGGTGGATTTGGTCAAGGAGTACAAGTATTTTTTGTCAGTGCTGCAGGACAATGCGGTGAGCAAACAGCACCGTACGTTGAGCGCCTTTGTGCTCGCCTCCATTGTGCACAACTTTCTGTTGGGCCAGACGAGCGCACTCCAGGGACCCTTGCTCTCCATTTGCCTGGAACAGCTGAACGACAGCAGCTGGTTGCTGCGCCAATGGCTGGCCATTTGCCTGGGCATGCTGTGGCAGAACTTTGAGAAGGCACGCTGGTCGGGTGCCCGTGACTTGGCCCACGAAAAGCTCTACCCGCTACTGAGCGATGCCATTCCGGAGGTGCGAGCGGCTGCGGTGTTTGCTCTGGGCACTTTCATCAGCTCGGTGACGGATCGCAGCGAGGAGCAGGCGAATAACATTGATCGGATCATTGCCATCACGCTGCTGGAGAAGGTCGGCGAGGATATGTCGCCACTGGTGCGTCTCGAGTTGGCGGCCGCATTGCAATGGATGGTACTGCTCTTTGAGACGCAATTCGTCACGGTGTATTTGTCCGAGCAGCTGAATCACAGTCACAGCTCGTCGCTGGTCTTGTGCGGTGGCGAACGCAGCGCCAGCATCACCCACGGCATGCCTAACGCACCGCCACAGTCCACACACAGCCTGGAGCGCTTCGGACATGTGACCATACGACGGGGCGTCAGTTCGAGTTCCATTTCGAACATGAGCTCGAGCACCGGCGGCAGCGGTGGCAGTGGTGGCAGCAGCAGCAGCGGCGGCAACGCCACAACCAACTTTATACCCTTTCAATCGATCTTCACTCGGCTGTGGCAGGGCATCTACAATCTCGGCCAGGATCCACATCCCCAGGTGGCGGCCACAGCGCAAAAGATTATCGCCCACGTGCGGGATGCAGCGTTGTGCATGATCACCGCCAAAGAGGCTACAAATGCGACGGCCGGTAGTAGCTGCAGTGGTCCGGGAGGAGGTTCGTCGGTGGGACCGCGGGATCTCGAGAAGCTGAACAACAGCAGTCTGAGCGTCAGCTTGCCACCCAGTCCGAATACGCGTTGCAATTACTTGGGCGCCAGCGGAGAATCACCGCCAGTGGGTCACGGTGGCGGTGGTGCAGCTGGTGGTGGAGGCGGTGGCGGTGGCGTTGGCGCCGCTGTCGGCTCCAGTCAGTGGGTGCAAAAGCTGCGTTTGTCGGGCAGCACCAATGCGGACACACAGCGCAAGTTGCGCACCAGCTCGATGAACGACGAGACCGATGGCGGAGCTGGCGGTGCCACAGCGCACTCGGCACCCGGTATAAGCGGTGGTCCAGCCACCGGGGGAGGAGGAGGCGGCGGTGTCTTGGGCGGAGATGGCAGTCATTCGGCACGCAGCAGCGGCAGCGAGACGCAACACTTTGGTGATGGCAGCAAGCCGCAAACACTGCAACCGATTGTCCAGACACAGTTCATCCCGTGGGCCATTTCGTATTTCACACGACCGGGAAATCAACGGTACAGCAGCGCCGAGGGCGGCAGCGAAGCGGAGGAGCGTCAACAGCGTTGGCCCATCGATCGCAATTCCACCGAGCTGCGTTCCCGATTGTATCGCTATCAGCGGAACAAGCACATCCGAGATGGAGCGTTGCGACAGCTTAAGGATCAGCGAGTGCAACGATTGGATGCCTACAATTGGGTGCGGAAGACACAGTTTACACCGTCGCTGGTGAAGCTGTTGCCCTATGAGCCACAGATAGCGGTGGCCTACAAGGAGAAGGTGCTTGTCTATGACTTTGTGAAGAACTCGGTGCTCAGCTACGGCGAGAATGCCGCCGAGAGTGCAGCGAATAGCGGCAGCAGCGCTGGCGGAGGCGGTGTTGGGACCAATGCCAATCAAGCGAATGCGAGCGGACGCAAGATCTCGCGTCATTGGAACTATGCGCGTGTGAGTAGCTTCGAGCTGTTGAATGCCCAGGACACGGGACTGATGCTGGTGGCCCACGAGGATGGCGTCATTCGCGTTTGGCAGCCATCGAGTGTCGGTCAGGATGAAGTGCAGCCGGCAACGCGACGCTTGATCAGCGCCTGGGATGCTTTACCACGCGCTGGCAGCGGAGTTGCCTCATCGTCCGGATCGTCGGCCACACAAACGTCGGGCATCTCATCGAATTCGTTCAACAACAGTTCCTATTTCGCCCGCCTGCTGAAGACGGATCTGCTACTGATGCACAACGCGGCGACCACAGGCAGCACTGGCTACAGCGGCTCCGCAAGCGTTGGCGTCGGCGGTGTCGTCAACAACTCGTCTGGGAATGCGTCGAGCGGCGCGTCGGTTCAGTCGGGCATCGGGTCAAGCAGTGGCTTAGGCAGCATGAGCAGCTTGCATAGTTCGTCCGCTGGCAGCTGCAATGGCGCCTCGTCGGGCATTGTGACCGCCTGGCAGCAGTACAGTCAACACCTGGTCGTCGGTGGGAGTTCGCATCGTTATCTCCGCATCTGGGATGTGGAGCGTGAGCTGAAGCTAACGGATTTGCAGCTGGGACGTGACACTACGGTGCGAGTGTTGTCGCCATTTATGGCAAACACTCGTTGCAACATTGTCGCCGCTGGTTGCACCGATGGCAGCGTTCGATTGTTTGACAAACGTTGCGATCTCCGCATTGGTGTGTTGCGTGATCATGCAGCGCCCATTCTGCATTGCTGTTTGCGTGCCAACGAGACAACACTCGTTGCTGGCTGCACTGCCGGCAAGGTGTGCATCTTTGACTTGCGTCAAACAACGACAGACAACAGCAGCACCAGCAACAGCAGCAGCTGTGGCAGCGGGAGTGCAACAATAGCGCCGGTCACGTGGCAAGCGGGCGGTGATATCACAGCGATGGCAACGCATCCATTGGCGAATGCCATTGCCTGCGGGAATGCGTCCAAGATATGCATCTACTCGCTGAGTGGATCGACGCAGAGCGTGCTGCGCAGCAACGAGGGATTCATGGGATCGCGCAACCCATATCCCACCTGTCTCTCCTTCCATGCGTACAATGTCCAGCTGGCGGTGGGCTTTGTGGACAATACAGTCGCTGTCTACAGTCCCACACCAGGTAAGATGCATTGCTCGTCACTAGTCACTCGTCACTTGTTACTCGTTTGTGTTAGTACTCGCTGTAGCAAAGTATTAAGCAACTCGTAAAAGTCGTAGCTAGTTATTATTGTAGATGTGCTAATCTTTTGATTAGTAATTGTGTGAGAAATACTCGTTCTTTGTATATTACATCTTCTCGTTACTTGTAGCGTTTTTTGTACTCGCTCAAATGAAATACAGCAGAGTTTATTTAGTCGTAGCTAGATATTATAGTAGGTGTGCCTAAAAAATAGTTAAGCGTAGCTAGTCAGTAGTTGCGTAAGAGATACTCGCTCTTTATAACATTTACTTGTTACTTAAAACGCTTTTTACTCGCTGTTAGAAAACAACTGCATATTTAAAAAAGCAAAAGCATTCTATATATTCTTAACCACTCGTTGCAGTCTCTCGTTTGTTTAGTAACACCCGCTACTTTTGCTTATTCGTTACAGTTTTATAAACTCTGCAGCCGCTGGAAAACGGACGTCGATAAGAATCCTGAAACAATGTTTAATGCACGTAGCTTTTATGCGGAGCCAGCGATGCAGTCAGCAGTGGAGCAAGTGCGTTCGAGCACACAGTTATCGGACGAGTTAACCGACGAGGACGTTCAACTGATGTACACGGTGTGCGCCTTTGAGACGGCCTGGCAACGCCATAAATCGCCATCCGTCTGGTGTCGCTTCTTCGATGTGCACTCGCTGAGCGCCTTGGAGTTCGCCGAGGATCTCGAGTATTATTGGAATGATGGCTACGGCTACGATTTGACCCATCGCATTGCCTGTCCGGCAATCGCCGATATGTTTGCGACCATCGAGTGAGTTATTATTATTCTGATTACTCTTAATAATACTAATTGAAGTATTGAAACTGTTTTTTTTTCTAAGAAACTAGATTATATTTTGGATGTTCATTCTAAACTAAATCACTTTCAATATGAATCACACTTAAGAAATTCAAATATATGTCAACACAGAAGTTCGACGAGCTTAGGCCAGAGGTTAAAGCAGAGAGATAATAGCAACAACAAAAAGTCATGCAAATAACACTTTTTAGCAGTTCGCTTGAGATTAAAATATGCAAACACATTTTGAAAATGTAAATTCAATTTTATGATCGACCCCATTAACTAAATTTTCTGCTTGCAGATTTTTGTTTACCTGTTATCTGAGTTGAGATTAGTAAACGATCTTGAACGATATTGAATATCATTTAATATTAGCTTTTATTGTTAAAAAAATAAAATACAGACGACTTTAAAGTTCTCACAGTTATTTTATAAAGCGTTTAAATTAAATTTATATTAAAGCTTAACTTATATGTAACTTATGTATAGATCACATTAATATAGCTTAATGAAATATTTCACAGTTGTTTTATAAGAAGTTTAGGTGAAAGTTAAATTAAAGTTTAGCTTAACTTATGTATAGATCATATTAATTTATTAGAATACTTTATTTGGAAATATTGAATTTAGATTGCAAACTACAAAAACATACAAATTTCAGTAATAAAACAATGACATTCATTTAATTGTGGAAATCCCATGTAAGGAATGTATTTGAAAAGATTCATAGGTAGGATGCATTAAAAAAAAACCCAAACTAACTATTATTTTTGAATCTTTAAGAAATTAAAGTTAAGAAATAAAGTTAAAAGTTAAAGTTAATAACTAAAAGAAAGGAGTGCTAGCAACTAAATCCATCGACTTCAATCATTTATTAAAATACTTTTTGGAAATCCTGATTTTAGATTGCAAAATACTATTTAACAATTACATTAATTTAATTGTGGGGAAAACCGTGTAAGGAATGTTTTTAAAATGATTCTTAGGAAGGAATGACATTTACAAAAAAAAAAACCTAAAATATATATTATAATATCTTTTAATCTTTTAAGAATTTTAAATGAATATATTTCAGAACATACAATAATGATGATCTTTTTATTGCAGTACGCCAGGTGATCGCGCCAATGCCACATTCTATTTTACGCACTCGGGCACACTGCTCAAGATGTTGGCCCATCTGGGCGTGGCCCGTGATGAGAGACCGCTGACGCACAAGGATTTTGGCAAGGATCGTCTGTGGCGTACGAGTGAAATCGATGCGTTCGCAACCAATTTGGCCTTTGTGCGCTACGAGTAAGTTTACTGTGAATTAAGATCAGTTCGATATGAGATTAATTGAACAACAATGAATTGCAGTTGCATTGAAAAAGAGCCGCAAGTGCTGGTGATGCATCAGGAGCGTGTTGTACGCCTTCCCGGCTGTCCGCAGGATGACGATCTTTGTCCGCTGTCGACGCTGCGACGCAACTATGCGGATAGCGTGGAGCGCTGTGACTTTGAAGCGCTCTGCCAAGCAGCCAACTAAGAGACAGACAGAGAGAGAGAGAGAACGAGCACAAGCGAAAGTGAGAGATAGAGAGAGGTAGAGGAGTGCAAGAGAGAGAGAGAGACAAGGGAATGGAATTGGATGGGAGATGATTGTGGAACAATTATTGCTGCTGCTGCTACTGCTACTGCTACTGCTGACGGATGCAGATGATGATGATGATAATATTTATGATAATGATGGTGCTGCTGCTCCGCTACTGCAAAACTATGTGAAATTTAACATGACCAGAGGGATTCGTCGCAATTTTGTGAAATTTGAAATGATGTCGAGCAAACTGAAAAGTCGATATCGACATCGAAAGACAGGTTGAGAGTTGGAGAGAACTAGAGAAGAGGAAGAGAGAGAGAGGGGCAAGAGATAACGATGCTGGATATAGGATTAAGGATAGGGAATAGCGTTAAGTGTATTACAAAGAAAAAGAAGCAAAAACAAAACGGAGAACAAGAGAGTGAATGATAGAGAGATAATTTTTAATGTTCAAAAAAAAAAACGAAATCGAAATTAGAGAAATCAAAAGTTAAGATTGGAGTCAACAACAAAAAAAAAGAAGAAGAAATGTACGTGTTTTGTATGCCTTATAATCAATGTGGACCATCCAAATCCAGAACGAAAACAGCTGAATACAGAAACGAAAAAGACAGAGAGAGAGAGAGAGAGAGCACAAGTAATGGAAATAGAGCGAGAGCAAGAGCGAGCAGAGAGAGACAGAGAGAGTGAGTGAGGAATTGAGAGATTCTAACCCGCGAATTGTCTATTATGCCTATATCTATATATATATACACACTTATAGAACCATATATAATAACGATTTGTACTTCTTGAGCTCTGCTAAACATATTTCAATTATTTTTTTGTTTTGTTTTTTTATTATTACAACCATATTCTTTATTTGTGTTTTGTTTGCTACCTTTTTCGACACACACACAACGATAATAACGATCTATATCTATCGGAACTATATACCAATCTACATACATAAAGTATACATGAAAGCGAAGCCCTTGTACATACCTAACTATATATGTATATATATGTATATCGGAAACAAACACACGCATATATATATATATATAATTAATAAATATAATTAAGAAAAAACAGAAAACGAAAAACAAAAAAAAAAACAGTTGAATACACGAAAGCGAAACTAGATTTTGTGTTAGTTTTATAAGCCTACTTTGTATGTGATTTTGTTTTGTTAGTTCATACATACTATAACTATATATTTTTTTTTTTGTTTGCGCTCGTTTATCAATTGATTAAGCAAAAGCATAACGATGTGTTTAATAAAGAATAACTGAATTGCAATTACAATTGTGAAGACGCATCAAACAAATAGTCGAGTCATAGTTAAGCTGCTCCTTTTCCCTCCCCCACAAATAGCAACAATTACACGCATATATATATATACATACATACTATATATATCTTAACTATATTCACTTCTATGTTATACTTATTATTATCACAACTACAACACGAAATATTCTAACAAAGACTTGAATTTCGAACCCTTTAAATTTGTTTTAAAATAAAAAGAAAAAACCTAAAAAAAAAAAAAACGAAAAAAAAATATGAAAACAAATAAAGTGAAAAACTGCAAAAATGTAAATGCAATCTGTCGCATCATCTACAAATATGAAATAATACCTGTTGCCTTGGTTCCCTCCTCCTCCCCTCCCTCTATATCACCCTCCTCCGTTTGTTGACTGCTCGTTAACAAACTTCCCGTGTGTGCAAAGCGTTTGTTGGTTTTGTTTTTATTGTTGTTTTTTAGAGTCTGCTAATTGGAATTCTTTTCTCATTCGGAACTATCAACTTTGGAGTGTATATTCGATTGACGATTGAGACGACGACCGAGACCTATTCGATATGTATGCGACGTTGCAACTGTTCCGTGTTTCGATCGCCCATTCGGGGGAGAATTGATCAGCTCCAAGAATAGAGCTAACACCAAGAAGCATATTAGAACGGTTCAATTATGATATACTATTGACGCCTTTATACCCTTTCTTTTTTAAGTTTGGTATATATATTTTTCTTGTCTTCGTTCTTTTCTGATTTAAATAATATTTCGCATAGCCCAAATTCGTCATATTGTTTACAAGTTATTCTTATGGATATGAAAGTTTTGTTTTTTTTTTTTTTATAGGGTGTCTTTGATTTCGGTAGTGTTAGATCTAATCAAAATTCGATGGAACCTGTTTAAGCTGTCACACAGTTAGCGTTCTTATTATAATTTCATCGTAAAATCGATTCTGGATTTAAATTACGAACTTTACAAAAACAAGTCGACGGTTCAAATTCATTTTTTTTTGTGATTTTTTTTTTTGGGTTTTGTGTGCGTACATTCCACACGTGCCGATTAAGCGTATATTGGCATCGGTAAGGTTTTCGACATAATGTGTGATTCACGATTTAAGTCACAAATCTGTTAAGCATAAATAAATTAAAATTATGACTAAGCAACATATGTAACTGCTAACTCGAAAAAACCATTTATGGAAAAGTTTAAATAATATTATTTTTTTTTTTTTACAGATTTTTCAAGCTGTAGATACCCGTCCACTTTTAGGGTATCTAATTAAAATTTCAAATATGTAGAGCCCACAAAAAAAAATCTATAAATTGAGAACATGTTGTTGCTAAGGGTATGTTGGACTATCTTCATTTAGAAGATTAAATACAAATTTACACTAACGAGACTTGTAACAAATAGTAAAATTATATTACAGGAAAGACGATGCTATAACATTTTTAAAGTCATTGTGATTGTTTTCCTTGAAAAACGATTTAATTGAATACTCAAATGAGTAATTAAAAACAATTCTCAATAATTGTTTCCTTGGGGAAGATTTAATTGAAAAAGAGAAAAAATAAATTGAGTTGTTAAAAAATCTGGCAGCTAATTATAGAAAAAACTGTTTGCATATTTTACGCGGCGTTAAAAGTTTATACGGTCTTCGTTTGTTAGCCACACATTTATAGGGTAGGGCGTGCCTGACTGGCTCAAAGAACAAAAAACGTGCTGGAGAACTTTGTATCTATTTGGATAATACTTGACAGTTGAAATCTCTGGAACAGCAACAACAACAACAAGGGGAGCTGATGCAATTAGCTGGCGGAAGCTGAAGCTAGAAAGCTTTTTGGGCAGCAAAATGGCAGACGTCAACGGCGACTGCGACGTCGACGTCGCATGCGTCGCGACGGCAACAGGTTCAACCCTTAAAATGCTTTTTGGGCACAACGAAAAGCTTTCCGCTGGGTGCGCGCGCTCAAAGCACGAAAGCTTGCTCCCCCCACACACACACACACACGCACACACGAAGCTGGCTGCGAGGATGCCAAGTGTGAGTGTGAGTGTGAGTGTGAGTGTGAGAGCAGCAGCAGCCGAAAGCAAACAACATGAAACTCATTCAGCGCGCAGACGTCGCCAAGTTGCAGTCGCGGCGACATTTGTCGTTCAACGCCATTCGCTGCCGCTGCCGCTGTCGCAGTCGACGCCGGCGTCGACTTTGGGTTTTTGGTCCGGCAACAGCGAGTGAATTGGCCAAAAAACTTTTTAGTGCGCTGTTTGCCGTTGCGGTTGTTTGGCGCGCGTTTTGTTTTGATTTGTTTTTTTTTTTCCGTTCGCCTGCTGCTCTTGTTGTTGTTGTTCGTTCGTTCGTTCATTCGGTCGCTCGCTCGCGAGAATTGCGAATTAAGAAACATTTGTTAACTGTGGTTAAACGCCGCCAAGCCAAGTCAAGCCAAGCGTTCTGCTAGTCAACCATTCTTTTCGATTTTTGTTGTTGCTGTTGTTGATGATGTTGTGATGTGCTTTTTGTTGATGGTGTTGTTGTTGCTGCTCTTGCCGTCGTTATTAACAGTGTGTTTTTTTTTTGCTATTCCTTGTGTGCTGTCCTTTCGCCTGCTTGCGCTCACACACAGCTCAGTGCTTTGTGTATGTGAGTGTCGAGTGTGCGTGTGTGTGAGTGTGTGCGTGTGCGTATCACCTGATGCGGCGTCGCGGTCAAAACGTCAAGAAACATGACCTAATTCCAACAAAGAAAAAAGCAGCGTCAGCATTAGAGTCTTAACTTTAGCCAGGACATCAACCCACCAAGAAGAAGCAGCAGCAGCACTAGAAGAAGAAGCAGAAGCAGTAGTAGTAGTCGAAGAAGAAGAATCTGAAGCACTAGAGGAAGCAGCAACAGCACAACAACATTTGGAGAAACCCCGCAAACCAACAAAAAAAAAACAACAACAACAAAAAAAACAACAACACACACAGCGCTTGAGAGGTTTCCCGCTGTCCAACATTAACAGTAAAGTCACCCAGGAAGCAACACAGGAACAGTTACAGGAAACAACACAGGAACAGTCACAGTCACAGTCGCAGTCACAATCGCAGTCACAGTGACAGCAACGGGAATAGGAATACGAATAGGAATAGGAATAGGAATACCAACCACTAAGAGGAGCAGTCACCAGTCACCTGTCACACAGCCTCCTCGATGGAACAGCTGTGCTATGTGGCGCTCAGCTGCCTGCTGGCCATCGTCCTGCTCTATGGTCTGCTGGAGCTGCACTATTTCCTGCGCATGTGCCTCTGTGTGCTGCTGGCGCGATTCGTCAAGCGTCGCTGCCACATTCTGGAGTCCACCACAGTCAATGGTAAGCCGTTGTCGCCATCGTTGCTTACATAAAGCTGCAGCAACATGCATGCAACATCCCTTAACACAACGCACAATCCGGCTAGGCGAAAGGGTGTAACGATGCAGTGGACACACTTGGAACGCATTAAAGTGTTTCCACTGTGTAGCATCCATCGCGTTGGGTTAGTCAATATCAGAAACTAAAAGGATTAATCCTATAAAATTGAATAGAATTATTACAAAATCGAGAAAAACTTTGGTTTCATTCGCGTTGTCTGTCTCGCTGCTTGAGTTAGTCAATATCGGAAACTAAAAGGATTAATCCTATCAAATTTGATAGCAAAGTTAATGTAGGGATAAAATTACTACAAAATACAGGAAAATTCAATAATTTCCTATAAAATTTGATAGGCAAGTTAATGGAACCATTTAATAAATAGGAAAAATCTTTGCTTACTAAGAATGTAATTAATGTTGTTTGTCGATTTGTGAAATGAAAATAGTTATAGAATAGCATAGTATAAAACTCAATAATTAATGACAACTAACTGATTAAATCATGGAAATGTTTAGAAACAAGACAATCTTTTAACTATTAAAACTAACTGAATCACTAAAAGTATATATCTTAGCTCGAGATTTAAAGCTTAATTTTTAAAAAATCCCTATTTCTACTTGTATCTTTTAATGCATATCACTGACCATCTAAAGAAAACGATCTGAGCAATATTAACAGATATTTATTTCTGATTTTAAGAGTAGAACATTTAAGTAGACGAACTTTTTTTGAATTGTGATTATGACTTCATTTCATTTGAAACAGATATAAAGAAATATATTAGCTTATAATATTACGTGAAGAAGTTTGGGAGATGTGAGAAAATGGGTTCCAATAAATAGATTTGATGACAATATATTATTGCGTGAAGAAGTTTGGGAGAAGTAAGTAGGAAATAGCATCGTGAATATAAGGAATATTATAAACATTACAGATTTTTAAGGTATTTAAATAAATTTTTCAGTTTAGCTATAATGTGCTTGTGCTTATTGAAATTTTGAAAATCGAGAAACTAACAAGATAGTAAGTAGTGAGCTTAAAGTTCCTACTTTAACATAAGTACTAATAAGTTAGTCAGAATTGAGCTTAAAGTTATTATTTAAAGTTACTTAAATTTAACATTGACAGGTTAGTTAGGATTGAGCTTAAAGTAAGATTCAATATTTCACTTTCATGTAGGAAAAGAAGAAAGATTGTAAAGTTTCATCTGCTCTATAAATTTGTTAAATAGAATATCTATCTGCGTATCTATTATAGTTAAGCTAACAAGTGAAGTCTAGCCAGGGTAATTGGCTGTCGAGTGTACTTGCGTTGTGCAATTGTGCCCGCCAGCTATTGGTTCTTAAAGTTATTTTCAATATTTCACTTTAATTTAGGAAAAGAAGAAAGATTGTAAAGTTTCATCTGCTCTATAAATTTGTTAAATAGAACGAGTATCTATCTGAGTATCTATTCAGTTAAGTTAAGCCAGGGTAATTGGCTGTCGAGTGCACTCGGGTTGTGCAATTGTGCCAGCCAGCTGTTGGTTCTCCACCGGATGATGATGGGGGTTGCCTCCACCTTTACCTTCAAAGCGCGATTCGTTGGGCCACCCTTGAAATGTTTTCTTTTCTTTTTACTTTTTGCTATTGACCTTTTGTTCATCTATATGTGTATGTGTGTATATTGACAGGTGTCTGCCTGAGCACCGATGTGGACACGCTGCTGTATCACATGAACAACGCACGCTATTTTCGTGAATTGGATTTCGCCCGCGTCGATTTCTATGAGCGCACACAGTTGTATCGGACCATCAGGCGACTTGGTGGCTCTGTGTTTCAGGGAGCGGCCACCATACGCTATCGTCGCTTCATTCGTCCCTTTCGCCGCTTCAAGATCATCTCCAGGGTGCGTAGACGATAAAGAGACTCATTCTGTATTGAAATTAATTTATTTTCTTTTGCTTTCGGTTCATAGATTATCTACTGGGATGAACAGTCGCTGTTCATGGAACATCGCTTTGTGCGACCCTCGGACAAGTTCGTGCACTGCATTGTCATCTGTCGACAGCGGGTGATCGATGTGGCCATGGAGGCCGTCATGGCCGAGCTGCTCCCGAAGACAGCAGCAACTCCGCTGCAGGCGGCGGCATCGAGGCACACGTTGAGCTCGACGGCGAGCCTTCAGCCGGTGGGGATGGGAACGGCGACGGCGACGCCGGCGGCAACGTTGGAGGCATCGCAGGCGGAGAATGGACATGTGACGACGAGCACGACGAAGCTGAAGCCACCATTGCCACCGGAGCTGGCCAAATGGATTGAGTACAATGAGATGTCAAGCAAGAATCTGCGAAGTGGTTGCTGACCAACAAACTGATCGAGACGAAATGAAAATAAAACATCGAACTAGGCTGATGGAAATTTGAATTTCGGCAGTTGCATTGCCTCCATTTCCATTTCCGTTTCCGTTTGTTATGCTATCTATATATATGTATATGTATACGTGTGTGTGTGTGTGTGTGTGTGATAGTATGTCAACAATGTATGTGTGTCTGTTTTTTTTTGTTGTTGTGTACTGTGCAAATGTTGACGCATGTTATTACATGAGTCGAGTGCTTTAACTTTTAGCTCGTAAGACGTCTGAATTATCAACTATGACCTAGTCCGATAAGTGCACCCCTCTTCATCCCGTCTACATCCCCCCCTCTATCTATCGCCTAGCCTAGCCTAGCCCAATCTATTTGTATGCCATGTAATATCCAATAACAAACACCAATAATGCAAAGCTACGACGTTCCCCCTCGTTGCCTTCCCATAACTTAAATTACCATCTTACCATCTCTATACTTACGACTATCGAATATAAATGTAATACTATGTATATTGAATGTATGTGTGTGTGTGCGTTTGTTTGTGTGTCTGCTAGTCTAGAGTAAATACGATTATGAATATGAATATGTGCTTAGATGTACTACCAACAACTTTAGCATGTTGCTTTTTCTCATTTTTTTCGACGATTTGTTGTTTGTTGGGTGTGGAAAGGGTTGAGCGACCTTCACTTCAGTGGCCAGTGTTGGTAAGCGGCTGTTGGAAATATAGGTACTACATTTGAGACATACCAGTCTGGGAAAGAAGGAAAGAAGAACTCTGAGACTAAATTGAGACCCTCAAGTCGATCGTGAGTGAAGCATAGGTCAACTTTAGTGTTGGAAAGTGACGGTTGATTGAAATAAAGGTACTTCTTTTGAGACATACCAGTCTGGAAAAGAAGGCATTCTACCCTTTAATTAGCTTAAATTGAGATCCTCAAGACGATCGTTAGTGAAACATAGGTCAACTTTAGTGTTGGAAAGTGACGGTTGAAAGTTCAATGCAACGAAGCTTGACTACACAAGAGATGTACAACTAAAGCTTCTATCAGGGTTTCTCAAAACTTAACTGAATTGGAGCATTTAAACTAAAGTTTAAAGGTTCTTAGAGTTTCCTATTAAAACCGCAGTGTTGTAAAGTAGCTGGACTATTTAGTATAGATTCTAGTTGCAGTTTGAGCAAATCTCTTATGAACTTAAACACCTTCCACTTGAATTGCTTCCTCCAATGGAAGTACCATACTTTTTTAGTTTTGAAGGATCAGTGTTGAAAAGTGATCAAAAACTCAAATATGCATATCTGTAATTGTTTAGCGAACATCGTTTCCTGAATATGTAAATTACTCTAAGCAAATATGCTTAAGTATCTATTTGGAAGTGTGTCTACACAAGCACTTTAGTTGAATCAACTTTGCACTTGAAAGTTCAGTGCTGTGAAGTGTGCGCAGAGTGCATAAAGATGGCAATTGCGTCACCAGAGCTGTGATTCAGTTTAACACAATAAAAGCATGTGTGTTCGAGCAGGAAATAGCGTCAACTCAACGGTTTATTGTGAACTTTCAGCTATACCCGATCTGACATATATATATATATATATATATATATATATATATTCTCACTCTTTTTTGAATCTTTATTATACCTTCTTAGTCTAGTCAAGATGTGCACAAAAAATGCCAAAGACCATTTGGAATAACTTAACTTGTTCAGCCAACATTGCGTATACGTAATCTATGCAAACTTTAAATTTCAGTGCTGCAAAATGCTTGCGCTATGCATGAAATTTGATCGTAGCTTTTATTTGCTTCAGCAATTGCATTTAAGCGCATGGAATTTGATCAGCCTGAATGTGATCATTATTATATCATGAATGTGTCTTGTGGCTGAATCTGTTTTGTTTTAGTTTTATTGTTGTTGTTGTGTAGCTCTAATGTTTGTCGAAACGGTAACGTCACTGTGCCACTTGAGCGGACAGTGCTGGAAAGTGTTTGTAAACAGAGTCGAAAGTGGGAAATTTTAATTGTCTCAAGTGTAATTGGGTTCAATGGGAATTTACCAAGTGTAAGGCGCGAAAAATGCGTCAGCAGGCCATGGCGGGTTGGTGCTTTAGAGCGTTGAGTGTTGGAAAATTCTTAAAGTGAAGATCGGATTAATTAAAGGGAAATGATCATTTGCATAAAGTAAAGATCGATACTACAATAATGTTGGGAAATAATCTATAATATATTGAATTGAATCAGATTCGAGTACTTTAGAGTGTGTAGTGTTGGAAAGTGCTTAAAGTGAAGATCGATATAATTGAAGAGAAATGATCAATCACTTTAAAGTACTTAAAATGACGATCAATATAATTGATTAACACAATTTATAAGGGAAATGATCAATGACCTGTGCATAAAGTGAAGTGATCTGTAATATATTGTATTGTATATATACTTTTCGTTGTGTCTCGATCGATTCTGATCACTTATCATACAATATATTTAAAGCTGACATCTTTATCTTAGTTACAAACATTGGGTTGTTAATTGAGTGATTAGGAAAGTGACGCCAAATACTAGACGCAGTTACTAAAAGCTAAAGATATTCCCATTACACTCTCGACCGGGGATCTCTGAGTTCGAAAGTGGGAGATGTGACAAAAGGTAAGAGACATATTAACATAATTTCAAGTCATTGCCAAGTTGTAATCAAATTGTCAACAGTCTATAAGCTGTCAAAACAAATACTAGAAGCGACATCATCAGTCAGTGTTTGCACAGAATCAATTGCAAGCAGTTAACTTTCGCGCGTGATACCCTGTAATTGCCGACTGCAAGTGTCGAGGTAGCTTAAATGTGATCAGCTATGTATGTACTTATGTGTGTGCATATGTGTTATTATAGCCAATTTTGATGAATAGTGTGGAAAGCGTTGCTCACCGAAAATCGTTATGTATTAATCATTTCCAATTGGCTTATACCCTGTAATTGTGCCACACGCAAAGCGAGTGTATTGAAGAGGTATGGCTTGAGTTTTCAAAGTATACCAAATTCCGCAGACTTAACAAATAGATTCTTCGTGATATACATATGTATATATGTATTTATGGATATTTAGTTGATCTGCACAGGTTAAGTTACGACCACCGACTGCTTACTTATTATATATACCCTGTAGTGAAAATATGTACAAATGGGGTATACAAAATGCTGATCAGTTTTACTTGTAGTAGTTTGTAAAAATTAGTAAAAAGCTTCAATGCAGTACAAAGCTTTAAGGTTGAATTATCTAAGCTTTAGTTTTGATATAGCAAGCTTTAAATAAAAAAGTGACAGCAAATATTTAAAGGTTACTAGTTTTTACAGGGTAGCTGGTAGTCACGTCAGCTTTTCTCTTGAAGCACACGCCGTCAGGTGGATTGACAAATTTGCATGGGTCAAGCAAAGCAAGCGCAGCAAGTGAAGAAAAAAAAAAGCGCCGCAAAAGCTAAGCGAAAGAAAAAACAAAAACAAGAAAAAAAGCTAAGGTGTCGTGCGTCTCGCTTGCGCTTTCACTAAAGTGCAAAGCCCACATCGTTCTCCTGGTCACTCACTTACAAGCGCTCTCACACGCTCTCCCACTCTCCCACTCTCTTACTCTCTCTTGGCTCTCTGTTTTGAAACGTCGTTGCTAACTTTCGTTTGTGTGTTTGTTTGGTTGAACTTGCGCGAAGCGTTTCTTGCTGTCTTCGCTTCAGTTGCCTTCGATCACTTGCCCACTGTAGAAGCTGCTAAGCGTGCGTCGTCGTCGTCGTCGTCTACGTTGTATTAATCGTTATCGACAAACGTCCGTTATCGCGCGTTTGCATATACACAGTAAGTACTCAAATGGATTATCGATACTTTGACTGCAATCTGCAAAATGTTCGAGTTCAATGCAACTGTTGCGGATTGGACTATAAATCAAATTCCAAAAACTTTCGCCGCCTAACCTGTTTTGCATCTCCCCCCTATCTCTCTCTCTCTCTCTCTCTGTCTCTTTCTCCCTCACTCTTCAGCTAAACTCGTAACCAAAACCAAAGATCATCGTCATGTCGTGGCTGGTGTTGTTGCTCATCTTGTACATCGTGTGGGATGTCAACTATTTTATACGCTGCATTTTCACAGTCCTCGGCGGTCGTCTGTTCCAGCGCAAACGCAAAGTGACCGACACCACAACGATCTATGGCCTCTGCACGTCCCAGGACGTGGACATCTTCATCCAGCACATGAACAACGCTCGCTACTTGCGTGAACTGGACTTTGCCCGATTCCATTTCTATGCGCTCACCAATCTGTATGAGCATGTGCGCAAACGCGGAGGCGGCGCCGTTCAAGGTGCAACCAGTGTTCGATATCGTCGCACCATTCCCATTTTCCGTCCATATAAGATCTTAACGAAACTCGTCTGGTGGGACGACAAGGCCATCTATTTGGAGCAACAGTTTGTCACACTTACCGATGGCTTTGTCCGCGCCATCGCCCTCTCCAAGCAGTGTCTCACCAAATGCGATGTCAACGAGCTGCTCAAGAACTATCCCGAGGCAGCGCAAAAGCCTCAGATGCCCGAAGAACTCAAGTTGTGGCTCGACTCCATTGAGGTCTCTAGGAAAAATTTACGCAAAGACGATTAAAATAAGAGTCACAGTCCCCCTCAAAAGCGTCGCTCATGCGCATCGCACTCTCTGCTTTTCTTTGTAGGTCTCTTTTTTTTCCATTTCGCTTTCATCCGCTTTTTTTTTTTTTTGTTCATAAATAAAACAACTTTTTGTATACAAAGCTAGCTACACAAAAGGTGTCTTCTTCTCTGACGTAAAACTTGACGTAACGCACATACATAAAAGGTGAGGTTAGATTGAGTTCACCTTTGAAAATAAAAATGGGAATGAAATAAGCGGGATTGAACATTTAATTAGAACACTAAAGAAACATCATTTTACTTTTTCATAGCTTGAAAGTCTTTCATCTTTTGTAGCTAAACATGAAATGTTTTCTACTTTGACGTAAAGCTTGACGTAACTCACAGAAAAAGTTAGGTTATGTTGAGTTCACAATACCATAAAATATTGGAATAAAATAAGCGAGCATGAACATTTATTAGAATACGTAAAGAAACATAATTTTATTATTTGTTGGTTGTCAGTCTTTTACCTTTTAAAGCTAAATAAAAAGTATATCTTCTTTTCTGTCACAAAGTTTGACGTAACGTACAAAAGAGTGAGGTTAAATAGAGTTCAAATAAGCCAGAAAAGGCATTTAATAAGAAAATGGGTAGCAAAGTTCTTTAGCAAATGAATTCTACCTGAACTTTATAATGTCAGCTAATTAGTAACAGACGAAATATTTAAATTAGTCTTTCAAGTACTTCAGCTAAAGTGCTGTATAATGCAAGCACGAATATATTAAAGTAGATAATTCCTGGCCCAATATAAGTATATAGTAAAACGAAAATAGAGCTTTTAATTTTATCAATTTGTAGCTAAAAATTAAAATAAAAAAACAGCTTAATATACAATTCGAATTTAAGTTTAACTTAGGTAGCCCGAATCATATAAAATAATTATGTTGAAAACATTTTCTAGTTACTTAATAAATAAAGCTAAAAGTTACTTAATAAAGCTAAAAATGAGTCGCGCTCTTTTCAATTTCACAGCTAAATGTGTACAAAGCTTTTAGTTCGCACTGCAACACGCAAGCTTTAAAGCTTCAAGCCCTTCTCCCTTTTGTTGGCAGCTTACAGCTTAAACATGCTGCAAGCTTTTTGCCGTGGGGTGAAATGAAGAAACTGCAATAGCTAAAAACAACGAATATCATATGAGGTATAAATAGATTTTTAATCGCTTTAAGCCAAAGTCATTCATTAAGCTTTCACTTTCCTTACCTAATCGATATTTAAATGTTACAAAAAGCAAACCATTCATCAATATTATTATTATTACGCTTTTGCATGACTACAAAACTTGGTCAAGAGGGCCGCCGACTAAACATGCTTGGCTATACGAGTATGATAAGAACTCCTCATATCAGCGACGCGGCAAAGTGTAATCAAATGTTGTTCGACAGTTAAACGGAAGCTATCTGTTTTTGTTCGTATTTCTTATGGAATTATAAAAAGTGCACAAGATCTGTAATAATTGATAAATGTTGCTTAAGACATGAATATTATTAGATTAAAGTATTCACTCAAGATTTTAGAAATTTGTTGCTCTTTAGAATGATGATTATTTGACTAATGAATTTAATTTAATAGAATAATAATATAGAATAATATTAATATAATAGAATAATAATCTAGTAAATTTAAAAAAAAAGTTACAAAGATATCACCCAAAAATATTCCAATAATTCTATAAAATTCGACAAAAAAAAACGAAAAGAATAATATCATAAGTAAGAATAATATCAATAATTTTTAAACGTTGTTAAAGTATTATTGATTCTATAAATTTCTTGATTTTTAGTTAGTAAATAATGAAAAGAATAATATCGTAATCTTTGCTATATCGTATATTTGATTTATGAATTTAATAATATGTTCTTAAATTTATAGAGAATTTTTAGTATATTTAGTTAGTATTTTTTAGTATATTTATAAAAAGTTACAAAGATATTTCAATACATTGGAAAAATAAATTCATAAATTAAAATTTATAGTTTCTCAACTTATTACAAGTTTCAAATAGAATCCACCAACTTCGTAACAAGAAAAACTTAGAAAAAGTATTTAAAATATATATTAGACTCATTTGCAGGGTATTTGTTGTTCGATTAACATAACGAATGCTAAAAGAAATATGAAAACATATTTATAGGGTATCAGCTTATGGTATAAAGTGTGTCTTCATGTATGTGACTAATTTACAGGGTATATTTTGATCACCCAACATAATGATAGAAGAATGAATTTCGAAAACATATTTATAGGGTATCAGCTGATGGTGTAAGCTATGTAGATATAATTTAAAATGTGTGTGAGGTATTTACAGGGTATATTTTGATCGTCCAACATATATTAATTTCTAGTTACAAATTTAATTCAGAAACTTCGTAAAAGAAAAGAAAAGAAAAGAAAAGAAAAGAAAAGAAAAGAAAAGAAAAGAAAAAAAAAGAAAAGAGAAGAAAAGAAAAGAAAAGAAAAGAAAAGAAAAGAAGAAGAAAGAATGGAATTCGAAAACATATTTATAGGGTATTACCTGTAAGCTATTCTTATATCATTTAAAATGTATGTATTATTTACAGGGTATATTTTGATCGTCCAACATAAATTAAGTAAAAGTTACAAACATATTTCAGCAACTTCGTAAATAGGAAGCAGAATGGAATTCGAAAACATATTTAAAGGGTATCTGCTGGTCATATAAACTGTGTATACACGTGCATGAATTATTTACAAGTTATACTTTGATCATAATTTAATTTGAATATTTGTGTTCGAGTTTAATGGGCGCTTAAGTTATGTATTAATTTATTGAATCGCTTTTCGTTCCGATTGCAACATTGTCGAATGTTAACATGCAGCACATAACATATTGTTTCCCTTCTCTCTCTCTCTCTCTGTCTTGCTGTCTCTCTCTCTCTCTCTTGCTGTGCGTCTGTCTCACTTCATTTCTTTTTGTTGGAACCTAATTTATGCGTGTGTTTCACGTGGCGTATGAGCGATTTGCGTATAAAGTATGCGCAAGAGGGGAGAATTGATCGCTTTGTAGATCGTTTCATTATTCAGGCCTCAGCTTCTTTTGTTGTTGCCAAGTTCTTCTTCTGGTATTTGTATCTTTTTTATTGCTCTCTCTCTCTCTCTTTCTCTCGGTGCTTTGTACGTTTTATTTGAAAATGTGGATCAAAACGTGACACTGAAATCTAAACATAAATCTCATTCATAAAGTATGCAGGCCGCGACGACAATAACAACGAGAGAGAGAAAGAGAGTGAGCCAGAGGAAGAGGAAGAGAGCGAGAGCGTGGCTGCGAGAGAGCGAGATTGCAAGTCGCAACATGTTGTGGCAGCAGCTGCATGCAAACGACAGCAGCAACAACAACAACAATGACAACAGCAACCGCAATCACAACGACAACGACAACGACAACAACAACGTTGTTGCCTCTCGTGTTCGGCTCGGCTCGAATCGCGATTCGCCGTTTTCTTGACTATTTTTAACGTCGACTGCGGAGAATTTTCAGTTTTTGGTTTTCAGTTTATTTTGAACAGCCGCTGCGAACGCATAGAACAAAAAGACGACGCGACGAGCCCCAGAAAAAATCTAATTCAATTTCAAATTTGAAAACAAACAAAATATTATAGAAAAACAAACGAATTTTGAATATAAATTGAATATAAAATACGATTCGAATATTCTTGTAAAATATACGAATTTTTGTGCTTTTTTTGTTTTTTGAATGTGTCGCCGTCAAAAGAGTGTGTGAAGCAATATAAAAGCAAAGAGTAATACACATTAAGGATACGCCTAGTATTACAGCCCCAGAGGAGCTCGAGCAAATTGCCAATGTATGTGCATGATCAGTAGAAAACTAAGAAAATTATCAATGAAATAAATAATACGAACATTTATTGAATAAAAAAGCATAGAGCATAAATAAGAAAAATAAGATCATCAATTGAATAAATATTAAGTACATTTATTAATGAAAAGCATGATAAAAGTATAGCAAATAAAATGAAATAAAACATGGTAAAGTACATCAGAAATTAAATGTAAAACAAAATTACAAATATGTATATAAAGGATATAGAAACAATATGATACAAATATATATATAATTGAAAGAGGTTATAAAATGAGGATATAGAAACAAAGTGTTTAGATAAATATCATTTAAATAGATTTTGAAATTAGGAGATATAAAAACAAAGTGATAATATATACATATATTTAATTTAAAGAGGTTATAAAATGAGTATAAAGAAATAAAGTGATAAAATAAATAACATATAAATAGCTTTTGAAATGAGGATATATAACATAGAAATAACATGATAAAATATATATAATTTAAATGGGAAACAAAATGATCAAATACATATCATTATAATAAATTATAAAATGAGTTAAACAAATGCAGAAATTTACTTTAAAATGTCAAAAGATCTAGCTATACTCGATTCTAAGAGAATAACAGTTATATAAACATTGATCTTAAGCTTGTTTTAGATCATAATTCACAAACTTGATTTTGATCGGGTATAAAACACAAAAATATAAAGATATAGATTGGCAATGCTGAAATGAATTTGAAATTTAATTTAACAACAATTTGTTAATGCTGTAAATGAATTTGAAATTTCACGCAAAACAAATTGTTTGTTGAACTGCTTTTTTGTCGTTTACTTGATTACACGAATTTAATTAGCGCTTTAATAACACATGTTGAAAGACTGTGAACAGTCTTCTTCTTTCCCCTTCTGATGTTGTTGTTGTTGTTATTTGATCTACGCTTGTTCCTATAGAGGAATAAGTATACGAGAGCAGATTGTATACGAGTATGTGGATGATATATTGTGTATATATATATATGATTTGTACAACAATAACAAAACAACAGCTTTGCAGTTTATTGACAGAGCAGCAGAAACAACAACAATAACAACAACAAATACAACAGCGACAAGCGCACAAAACCAGATTCCAAGCAACAACAACAACAACAATCACAACTTGAAGTAATTTGCAACTGAAAAGAAATGCCGCAATGGACAGCACACAGCTTGCCAAAGGGGGAGGTTGGTTGACAGGGACAGCAAGACATAGAGAAAGAAAAACACAGAGAGTGAGAGAGAGAGGAGGAGATGGGGATTATTGGCAAGCTGACAGAGGGAGGCAGGCAGGTAAGGGGAAGCGGGAAGCGGGAGACATGCGACAGAGACATAGATTGGCTGCCTGACGATGGCGATGGCGATGGCGATGGCGACCCCAACTCTCCTCTTCGGCTAGACAGCGAAAAAAGAGAAAACTTTTCGTAAACGCGACACTTTGTAAGCAGCAAGCAACAAGTAACAAGTAAAGAAAGCAGTGCATCATCCAGTGTGCTTGACTTTAAGCTACCCGGATAGATAAGCTAAAAATAAAGTACACGATCAACACGAAGTGAAACAAAAGCAACAGGCTTAAAGCTGATCATGCTTGACAAGCAAAGGATTTAATTTAGTTCTGACAAAGAAAAGTTCAACAGCAATTCTATAGAATATCATAATACATTATCTTAAAAATAGCAACACTTTTAAAGGAAATTTTCCAAAAAAAAATGTCACAAGAAATGGCTATATATTGCATAACTAAATTATCGTCAAAATCAGTTTAATGTAAGAACAACTGGTTATATGATCCATAAGAGAAGATTATACACATTTGTAATATTTTTATGAAGTCAACAAATTAGCGCTATTTTGCAGCTTTTTGCTGTTTATTGACTAAGAATTTTCATTGGGTATGCCCAATGCTGTAGCTTTTTAATTACGTTTTAAGGCGGTGGCAGTGGGCGTGGCATTCTTTTAAAGTACGTGTAAGATGTAGAGATCATATAAGAGTATTATCATCAAATTTGGTAGCTCTAGGTGTCGTCATTGCTCAGTTAGAAGTGTTCACGCCAACGGACAGACAGACAGACGGATGACAATTGTAAGTGATTCGATTCTATATAGCACTGAATGATGAGAATACTATAAATATTTAGTATTGAATAATCTTATTATCATAAAAGAGTACAGTCAGCAAATTTGGTAGCTCTAGCTGTCATCATTACTGAGTTAGAAGAGTTTAAGTGAGCGGACAGACAGACAGACGGATGGCAATTCAAAAAGGATCTAATTCTGTTTAATACTTAATAATCTGGTTATCATAGAAGAGTACAATCAGAAATTGTTGGTAACTCTATCTCTTAAAATAGCTGAGTTAGAAGTATTTAAGCCAGTGGACAGACAGGCAGATAGGCAGACGGATGGTAATTTAAAGCTATTCGATTCTATACAGTATTGATTAATAATCTTTTTATCTTAGAAGAGTACTATCAGTAAATTTAGTAGCTATAGCTGTTAAAATTGCCAAGTTAGAAGTGTTTAACTCAGTGGACAGACAGACATACGAATGACAATTGTAAGTGCTTCGATTCTATATAACACTGAATGACGAGAATACTATATATACTACTATATATATAATACTATATTTAGTATTGAATAATCTTATTATCATAAAAGAGTACAGTCTGCAAATTTGGTAGCTCTAGCTGTCATCATTACTGAGATAGAAGTGTTTAAGCCAGCGGTCAGACAGACAGACGGATGGCAATTCAAAGGGATCTAATTCTATTTAATACTTAATAATCTTGATATCATAGAAGAGTACAATCAGAAATTTTAGTAGCTCTCGCTCTTAAAATAGCTGAGCTAGAAGTGTTTAACTCTGCGGACAGACAGACAGACGGATGGTAATTTAAAGCTATTCGATTCTATATATCATTGCACTGATTAATGATCTTGTTATCTTAGAAGAATACTATCAGCAAATTTGGGAACTCTAGCTATTAAAATTGCCAAGTTAGAAGTGTTTAAGCCAGCGGACAGACAGACAGACAGACAGACAGACAGACTGATGACAATTTAAAGTGATTGCGACTTTTGCCATAAAGTCAGCATACCCAATGTGCAATATAAGGCTGACGGGTATAACGTCAGCATTTGGCGTTTGGTCAAGCGTCAGTGAAAAGCGGCAAATGTTGTCTTTTGGCCAACAACCGACAACTGTTGGCAATGAAAAAAAGAAAAAAAAATAAAACGGGGCAGATGAACAGCAGCAGCAGCAGCAACAAGTAGAAGAAATAACAACTAGCAACAAGTACAACAACAACAGCAACAGCAACAGCAACGAAGATCAGCACTTCCTCAGCTTGAGCTTCGCTTCTCTCGCTGATCTTCGTTTCCCGTTCCTCCCTTTCGCTCCCCTCGCCACAACAACAACAGTTTTATTTTATGCTTAACCCTACAATGTGCTGGGCATTTGGGCAAATGGGCAATTTCCCTGCGCACATACATAAATCACTCTCGCACATCCGCACACACACACACACACACACACACACATGCACACGCAGCTTACACACACACATAATAGTTTCGGTAGGCGGGTGTGTGGGCGTGGCCCGTAAGTAAATCGCAAATTTCCAGCGCCAAATGGCATTAAGTTCGTCGCGTTATTGAGTTAAATTGGAAAATAAGCGAGCGACAGTTGTTGTTATAGTTGTTGCTGTTGTTGTTGTTGTTGCTGCTCTCGTTGTTGTTGTTGTTGTTGTTGTTGTTGCTGCTGTTTTAGTTGCTGCCGTTGCCGTTGCTGGGCAATTGTTCGCACTTGGCGAGCCTCGAGCACAGCCCCCAGGGTTGAGCGCAGTTATTTTGCAACTATTTCATTATTATTTTAGCAGCGCTTCATCATCTCCATCATCATCATCACCATTATCATTACGATGATGATCAACATCAGGGTTAAACTTATCACGAGGATCGCTTGAAGCTTTTGGCGCGTGCTCTCCATTAAACTCCAACAACTTCTTGCTCTCTCTCTCTTTCTTTCTCTTGCTCTTTGAAGTTGTGTCATGCAGCTGAGCTTTTGTCTGCCTATGTGTGTGAGCTGCATGACTGACACAAGCTGCCAGCTGCGCATTATTTACATGCGCGTATCCTCAACATAAATTACTATACATGTGTTTTTCTTTCTGATAACTTTCACTTTACAAAAAATCAATAAAAATAAATAACCAAATATGCTATAAACTGTTGATTTATTGGCAAATGTTTTTATTTTTTTTGCACAGCTGCAAATGAATTTGATAGCAGAGTGAAATTTGATCAGCCAACAAGCATTCAATTACTTTCCTTAGATAACTTTAAAGTACATAAAAGTTGTAATCAGTTTTATAGATTACATTAAAATTTAGTTTATTTTAATTAATTACCTTTTTCCTCCGCAACTTTGATTCGCTGTTCTCATAACAAACAATAGATTTTCATGTTTACCACAAGGTTTTTTGTTTTTTCCATATATACAGAGATGCAGAAATTTGCAGAAAATAACAAAAAAAAAAAAAGAAAAAAAAACACGATAGACAACCTGTTGACTGTCACATAGCGTGTGTTCACGACATATTCATAATTTACATACATTTTTGCAACTTTTCTTTCACATGGCACAAAAGCCATGAAAAGTCGCATGTCAATTTGGACAACGTCTCAAATTTGATATACCCTGTGATTTACTTAAGCCAGTTAAGAGTAAGGGATGCCAGGCTACGAACAAATTTCAAATTTATAAAAAAAAATATATATATTTAATGAAAAAAATTTGTATTTAAAAATAAAATTATTATGATAACTTAAAGTAAATTTGAAACTTTTTGAAATAGCTACATTTAGACATTAAGTCAATTTTGAAAATACGAAAATACTTGGCTAAATTTAATTAAGTATACGACATAGTTTGCCAATCATTATAAGAAATTGCCATAGTTCCCCTTTGTCAGAATGAAGTTGGTAAAAATTCGTAAATACAAAAAAAAAACTTAACTTAACTTAAAACTTTAGTTTGAAAATACAATAACTTTAGTTTCTAAATATTGAATAATGAAAAGAAGAATCAATAGGAATAAATTTGAAATACAGGAAGAGATTAACAAATATTATAATGATGACTTAAATAAATCTGAAGTTTTCTAAATAATCATTTTAAAGAGCTAAACATTGCTAAAAATTTTGAAAATACGAAAATACTTTGCTTAGTTAAACTTAGGACTATATTTTCAAAATACGAAACATGGCTTAAACTTAAGTTTTGAAATATTTAATAATGACAAGAAGAAATAGAAATAAATTGAAATCTTACATAAATTAAATTATATATATTAAAATAAAAAAATGAATCATTTTGAATGCTGAACTTAATATTAAAATGTTTGGTTTACCATTTAAATATTCATTTTAGGATAAATCATTAAATGTTACTTAATTGGGTTTTAAAAGATCAGTGGAAAGTCTTCGTAGTCTAGTATACCTTGAGTTCAATTTACAGGGTATCACGCTGACAGATCGTGTCACATATTTGGGTTAGCTGTAGAGCAAATCTAATGAAAGCCAAGCAAGCAAGTCAATTGTATTTGGGGTCAGCTGTTGTGTTGTGTTGTGTTTTGACTGACCTACGGCACTTTTAAAAGTAAAGCGAGGCAACCGAGGCTAGAACAAGTCAAGTCAAATGTCTTGATAGTTACATAGATAGACGCTTCTTCTCTCTCTCTCTCTCTCTCTCTCTTCTCACTCTGCCTTCCATTCGTTGGGGGTAATTTGAGCCGCTCGAGAATTTCATAATAATAATAATCGCAGTTGCGTTGTCGCTTTTGGCGAGTCGTAAATTTATTAAACTATACAGAAAATATGCAGCAGCTGCAATTTCTGCGGCTAGCCAATTGCCCAACTGTACAGATACACACATATATATACTATATAGTAGAAGTAATATATATATTTATACTCCCCGCTGGCTAGCATAGTTATCCAGTTACATCGCAGCAGCAAAGGAAATGCTTTGGAAAAATAAAACAAAAAAACACAAACGAAAAATAAAAAAACAAAAAACAACGAATAGAGAGATGAAACTAATTTGTTGAAATTTATGAATTTGAATTTATTTCGACGACTGTGTGAGTGTGTGTGTTTTTTATGAATGTATGTAAGTGTGTGTGTGTGTGTGTGTGTGATTTCCGAAAATGCGCGCATTTAATAGATACAAATGTATCTAATGAATGCAGCGCAACGTCGCGTCGCCAGTCGCCTGTTGCTCTCATGATTTATCGTCGTTTGCTCTTTGCTCAACATTTCTCCCTTTCCCTCTCGCTCTTTTTTAAACACTATCTCTCTCTCTTTCGCACTCTATTTGCAGATGGGCAACGCCGGCTACACATGCATCCGCCGCACCTTTTGCTGGCTCAATATCATACTTTGGGTGAGTTACAGATACAGATACAGATACAGTTTCAGTTACAGCTACAGATACGGAGATGCCACGCCGCACACAGCTGTTGCATGCCCCGCATGGGCGGATATGCTGCAACAACACACACACACATATATAATCACAACAATAGCAAATCGATGCGACGCCGGCAAAAAGTTCTCAGCCTTCGTCTGCAACGGAAACGTCGAAGTTGCCTCATTGTCTCTCTTTACGTGTCCGTCTTCCTCTCGCCCCTCCACTCCCCTCTCTGCACTCCTCCTCTTTGTCTGCCCCTTGTCAACCATCTTTTGTTGTGTGCCACAAAACGTTGCAGACTTCATCAGCAGCCAAGCCACTTCAGTTTCCCATGACAGCTTCCACAAGTCTCGAGCTGACGCTTTGATGCAACAATCATTGTTAATCGGTTATCGGTTATCGGTTAATCGCTGCTCAATTTGCTAAGAATTAACGACTTTAAGCTGCTTAGCTAACCGCTAGTTAAAACGATTATCGTTGAGTTACCCAAGTGCAATTTACAGTATAAACTATTCAATAAGAATTTGTCTAGTTTTTATTGAAATCGTTTTAAGGCATTTTCCCGGAATAATATCGTAAATTGATGCCAACTAAAGCAAAACCACATAACTAAATTTACATACTTTATAAATGTTTATAGTATATTGATATACTATATACTAGCTAATACAGTATACGAATGAATCGAGTTAAACTAAATGAAGTATATTTATATACTATAATACAGTATGCAAGCAATTCTAGTTCATTCAGTATATGAACAACTCTAGTTATACTATAGAAACTTATTCAGTATATTTATATACTGTGTACTAATACAGAATATGAACAAGTCTAGTCATACTATGTACATTTACACAGTATATTTATGTACTGCACACTAAAACAGTATATTAATATACTATACACTAATGCAGTATGTAATCACATCTAGTTTATACTGTATATTTATTTATATTTATACTAATACAGTGTATGAAATGAATCTAGTTATACTAAATGAATGTATACAGTATATTTATATACTATATACTAATACAGTATCCGATCAATTCTAGTTCATTCAGTATATTTACATACTAATACAGTATATAAACAACTCTAGTTGTACTACAGAAATTTATACAGTATATTTATATACCATATACTTATATATTATGCGAACAATTCTAGATCATTCAGTATATTTACATACTGCATACTAATACAGTATATAAACAACTCTTGTTGTACTACGTATATTTATTCAGTATATTTTTATACTACATATATACTAATACAGTATGCGAGGAATTCTAGCTTATACATTATATTTATATACTGTATACTGATTCAGTATATGAACAACTCTTGTTATACTACAGAAATTTATGCAGTATATTTGCATACTATATAATTATACAGCCTATTTATATGCAGTATATATATACTATATACTAATACGAAATATGACCAAGTCTGGTTATACTTCGTAAAGTATATTTATATACTATATATTAACACAGTATACAAACTAATCTAGTTAAACTGCAATCTCATTTGCTTCATTGCCACTGACTCTTCAAAAAACATAACAATTTAACCATATCAAGATTAGGTTTAAATATGCAACATATGATATGCTAGTTTGGCAATCATTACAAAAAATTGCCATAGTTCCCCTCGTTCGAAATTGTGTCAGAATTAAGTCGCTCTCAGTAGAATAGATATAATGCATTCCATGCTATGTCCATTTCAACTAGATTGTATTGCATGACAGCGTAGCACTATGAAAATTTATTACCTTCCCGCTCAATGAAAGCCATTATATTTAATATAGACGTCGCTTTGCACACTTTCCAATTGCAAAAATGCAATGCAGTAAATGAACAAGACTAAAATAATGATTATCTACGTAAAACGTAAAACCGATTTACGATTAATGAAACATTTTCTTTTCAAATGACTTGAATATACAGGGTATAGATCAACTTTTCCAAAAAAATTGCACCGAAAACAACAAACTATCGATCATTACGTCTGGCACTTCTAAGCTTTATTACAATAGTTATGGCTGGTGATAATCGTGTTGCTGCTGTTGTGTTGCATAACATGCTTCTCCATCAAAATAATTACTTAATTGCAGCCAAGATTACAGGGTATCAAACAACAATTTGGTGGCCAAATCGATGCATTGACGCTTTCAGTTAAGCACTTCCGTTTGTCTTGCAGCTGTCAGCTTTTGTCCGTCATTGCAGCATCGATCTGTGTGCTGTGTGTAGCAGTCAGCTTTCGTCCATCTGTCGCGATTGCTGTTCTCATTTATCTTTTGTGTTCTCCGATTGCAGCTTTGCAGTTGCGCTTTTCTGGGCGCCGGTCTCTGGCTGCGTCTCAGCTACGAGGGCTACGCAACGTTGCTGCCACAACATGCGGGCCTCAGTGCGGACACCATCTTCATGTGCATCGGCGGCATTGGATTTGTGGTCAGCTTCTTTGGCTGCTGCGGTGCCTGGGTTCAATCGCGTTGTCTCTTAGTACTGGTAAGTGAACGGATGAAAATATATAGTACAATTATTTAAATGTAAATTCAATTTAATACGGAATTTTATACGATACAAATTTCGATATGCACTTATTTTGTTTCCCAAGTTTTCATTAAATATAATTTCAAATTCTAATTGAGTTAATGAGCTATTTTTTACATAACAATTACAGCATTTTGAATTTAAAGAGTTTATGCAATTTTTAAGTAATAATATGCAATAAAACAATTCAAATTTAAATTGTTTTTTCATATAAAACTCAATTTAAATTCAAATATGTATAGTAAAATAAATTCAAATTTAAATTGTATTGTCATATAAAACAAATTATGTGCAACTTTTATTATTCAAAATACATCATTTTATGAGAAAAAAGATACCATAAGATTTTATTTTGTTTCCCAAGTTTTCTTTAAATACAATTTTAAATTTTAATTGAAGCTAAAAAAGTTTAATTTCATATAAAAATTGCAGCATTATGCATGTAAAGAGTTCTTACAATTTTGAAGTAATAATATATAATATAAAATAAATTCAAATTTACATTGTGTTTTTATATAAAACTCAAAAAAACTTTAAAATTAAAATATATATATAGTAAAATAAATTTAAATTTAATTTGTATTGTCATATAAAAGAAATTACAACTCTTAAATTAAATTTAAATAAAATATGATATGAATTTATTTCGTTTCCCAAATTTTTATTAAATATAATTTCAAATACTAATTGAAGTTAAAGAAGTTCTTTTTTGTATATAAAAATTTCAGCATTATGCATTTTAATAGCTTATCAAACTTTTAGTCATAACTGGAATTCACTGTATAAAAAGCACATTACAATAATAATTAATATTGCGAATACTTATTTTGTAAATATTAATTTAGTCTATTACCAAATTTGTTTGAAAGATTTAATTGAAAATTTAGGTTAAAGTCATTGTTTGAGTTTTAAATGAAAATTGAAATATATTATGAAGAGTAAAATATTATATTCGTATGTATATGACTGTATTTTCTTTAAATATAATTTAAAATTCTAATTGAAATTTAAGAGTTTCCAATTTATATACAAAATTGCAGTTCATATAATTTTTAAGTAATAATTACCGTATAAACACCAGATTACATTCAAATTGATGTTGCCGAAACTTAATTTGAAAATATCAATTTAGTTAGTGTTACCGAACTTTTCATAAAAGTTTAATTGAAAAATAAAATTTAATAATTTAAATTGAATTGGAAATTGTTATTGATATTGAGGAAACTTAATTTGAATATATTATGTTTTATATGTTTTTTAAATTCAAAATAAAAACATGATGTAATATTATTATTATTTAAAAGGTTAGTTGTAATTAAAATTAATACTAACGCTATTGGTAAAGCAATGGCAGCGAATATAAATTTGATCTGTACTCCAAGTTTTACGAGTATTTATAATACTTTTGTTCTTCGTACATTTTCAGTACTTTATGCTGATTGTGATGCTGTTCATGAGCGAGTTCCTTGTGGGTTCAATAGCTTTCCTCTTTCGCGGCGGTCTGGGTCGAACGTTGGCCAACGAACTGCGCTTTGGCATTGAGCGTCATTATAATGCCAGCGATCGTGGCTCGCTGGTGGCGCCCTCTGTTGCCGCCATCTGGGACAGCGTGCAGCAATCGGTAAGTTTAACTCATAGATGGCGCTTTATCATTAAGAGCTGATCAGAGTTCTCTCTTTTACGTAGTTTGAATGCTGCGGCGTCTCTTCGTATGAGGATTGGTACGACATTCAATCGTGGAGTGGCAAACGTTGGGTGCCCGACTCCTGTTGCCGCCAGCTCTACGATCAACGTCAGCTGCTCACCGAAGGCTCGGGCGATGGAGTTCTGCGCGTGGATTGCGGCAGATCGGAGAATCCATCGCTGTGGTGGGACAAGGGCTGTGCTCATTCGCTGCAAAGTTGGTTCAACGGCCAGCTGAATGTGGTGGGAGCAATTGGCTTGGGGATTGCGTTTGTCCAACTCTTTGGCCTGATCACATCGATGCTGTTGTTCTGCACGGTGAAGCATAAGCGTGCCTCCGACACATACAAATCGTATTCGCCGTCGATTGATCCGCAGACACGCACCAGCAGCTGGGAGGATTGAACGCGACTCTAAAGAAAGAGAGAGACAGAGAGACAACCCCCGATATAAGAACTTCTTCTAAAGCAAACTTTTCAAACGTTTGCAAAATGTCTTTTCATTTTGATTTTCCTTTTTTTTTTCTGCTACGAAATGTGCCAAAAATTAATTTAAATGCTAGTTTCAGTATGTTTATTTTATTGTATTTTGTTTTTTTTTTTGCTTTGGTTTAGTCAAGTATAATACTCGTAACATATCGTGAGTTGTTGTCAAAAGAAAGAAATATCCCACAAAAGCTGAGTTCACATCACACAACACTCATCACATCACAAATTGTCTTTCGTTGTTTGTTTCTTCAGTATTGTTGTTGCTGTTGTTGCTGTTGTGAAATCAGCTTTGTGGGTTAATTAGTGGCATATCCATATTGTGATGTGCTTCTCTTAGGCTCAGCGACAAACGCCGAAAACCGAAAACAAATATAGACCTAGAAAGAAACCTAATCCGAAATTTAGAAATTGACAAAAACAACTGCCTAGAAAAAGAGTTACAAGAAAAGGTTACATACTATAATTTATACGTACATATATCTAAATATACATATATATTTATATATACCAAGCACATTCCTAAACACACAACAACAATTACAACAATTGCGTGTAAGTTACAAAATAAATTAAACTATTTATTTAAATAATACAAATTATACAAAATATTACAATAAACAAAAAAAAAAAAACAACAACAAATTATAGTTGTTATTGGATGCGTTTCTTAATCCCAACTTCGAAGTCTAGAGACCCACGAGCTTGCCTCCTATAATGTCCAGTTGTGCTGTGATTCCCTTCGAAAAGCTGCGCGCTATTTCTTTGGGTTTCTGAAAAGTAACAAAAAATAATTAGTAATTCAAATAATTGTTATTCTTTTGCAGGAATATAATTAATAATGAAGATATTATGATGAAATTGGTCATATATATTGGAATCAACTATTTATTAAGTTTGTATTGTATTGTAACCTCAAGGAACTCAAAAATTACTGACGCTATTGTGTTGAAACATTGTTGAGCTACTTGTTGTACGTGCAAAGTAAGCATTTCATTAAATCAGTCAAATCACTCTACTATAAAAGTGTGTATAGGAAAATAACCTCAAGGAACTCAGCTTGTACTAGTGCTATAGAGATGAAACTTTGTAGACATGTTTCCAATAGCATAAAATGAAAATTTGTTTATGTTAGAAGCAACTAAAATGGTCTAATTTTGTGCTATAGAGTAAATCGAATGATATGCGCTATAGAGTTGAACCTTATAAGAAGGGTTTCTAAAATCCAAAATACTTCAAACAGATAAATTGTCAAACTTAAGCATCGATTTTTAACGGATTTCGGCAATGATTCTCTTAAATCACTTTATTAGAAAAGTGAGCATAGTAAAATTACCTCAAGGAACTCAGCTTGTGCTGGTGCTATAGAGATGAAACTTTGAAGTTAAGTTTAAAATAGCAAAATAATTAAAATTTCATCAAAGGGAAGCACCTAAAATGTGTTAGTTATGTTTGAATAAATCGAATGCTATATGTTATGGAGTTGAAACTTTGTAGAAAGGTTTCTATAATCCAAAATAATTCAAACAGATAAGTTGTCAAATAGCATCGACTTTAACGGGTTTGGTCTGTCAATAATTTGAAAATTGCAAATTGCAAGAAACGTTTTTTTTTTTTTTGTTAGGGTTTGACCTTGAGGCCAATGGACTACGTGGTTAATTGTCACCTTTATGGCGACTGATGACGATAAAACATATCAAGAGGGCTTGTGCAATGCGACGTGCAAACAAACAGCGCAACCAAACAATAAAAAAATAAACGAAAAAAAAAAACGAAAAAACGATTAACAAATCTGACAAGTTTCGTTACCTGTATGAAGGTGTTGAGGAGATTGGAAAATGCCTCGTAACCGTTAACAAGCGAACGCGAGATGCCGTCGAACTTGTCGCCATTGTTGCCATACTTCTCATGCTCGCTGATGCTGTCCAAAATGGGAACGGGCTACAGCAAAAGACAAACAAAAACATGAATATAATCGCAATCATTCACAAATTTTTAGAGTTTGATATTCACATGTGAAATCTCCGAAATCTTCTTCTGCGAATTGTCATAGACACTGAGCACCTTCGATGGTATCGCCTCTTGCTCCAGATTCACCGACTCGGCCGTCTTTGCTGGCGTTGGCAGCAGCGAAATCTAAGAAAAAACAAGAAATAACATTGCCTCTAGATGTCCATCTGGAATTGTCTTTAGAGTTACCTTGAAACCCGCCGATTCGCTGGCTGCTGTTTCCGATGTTTCGGCGGCATCTTCGGCAAAGGCGTCCAAGGCGCCAAAATCAGCTGCTGAGACTTGGGCATCGATGGGCGTGGCACCGTCTAGTGTGGTGGGCGCAATGGGAAGCGCATTCGTCGTCGTCAATGATGACCACAACAATAGCAACAGCAACTTCATCAGCAGCAGCATGATGATGGTAAATGGTAAATGTGTCTGTCTCTGTGTTTACTTTTGGTTGCGTTGATTGCGAAATTCGTTCGTTATGAAAGCAAAATACAAAGCAACGAAAACTAAACTAAACTAAACGAACTCGCCGAGTTTCACCGAGATTGCGACTGCGATCGACCAGGTCCAAGTATCAACTGAGTCTTTTGCGTCTGCGCAACCATTTGAGTCTTTTTTTTTTCTTCATTTTTTTTTTATTGCCTTAACCTGTGTGCGTGGCCATTGGCTCGCTCTCTCTCTCCCTCTCTCTCTCGCTCTCTCTCACACACTATTAACTTGTGGCGAGTGGCACTTGCTGACTACTCGATGCGCTGCATCAACTACCATACTTTTGGCCCAAATGGTGAGGCAATAATAATCACAACTCAACATCGCTCACCACGCTCAACGCTCGCTCGCAACTGCAAAACAAACACAGAGAAAGGTCAATAATAATAATTCAAGTCGGAAACGCTAAAAAATAAAAAATAAGTAAATCCCACAAAGCTTACATCTTTTAATTCAATGCTTATGCAATCATTTTCTTGGCTAATTCATTTTCAAAAAATTATTTAACAATCAAGTGCGAATTTAATAAAGAACTGATAAAACATTTTGGATTGACTTGTTCTTCTTTTAAATACATAATGGATAAAGAAACTAATTAATAAAATGTATTAATTATAAATGCAAAAAAAAAAACGTTTTATGAAAAGAGTGAGATTAAAGTCAGTAAAACTCTAAAATGTACAACAACTTTTAAGACACTAAAAAATAAAATTTATTTATTTGCAATATAAATCAATAATGAAAAACTGAATAGACGCGTTATTAAAATATTAAGAATAAAGTCGGCATTAGACTCAAGACATTACTTATTTTCAAAATAAAATAAACTACTTTATTTAAAATAAAAGAAAATGAAAAACTGAATAGACGCTTAGTAAAAAGAGTAAGACCAAAATTGACAAAGCTTTTTCATTTTGTTTTCATTTTTTTCAAATAGAGATTAGTAAATGTAAAGAAAAAATTATAATAAAAAGATTAAGAATAATACAATTTATTTATTTTCAAAATAAATTGAACAGATTCAAATAATAATAAATGTGAAGAAAAAACACGTCTAATAAATAGAGCAAGAAAAAAGTTGGTAATACTCTAAAATATAAAATATAACAAAAATCTGTTCAGTTTTATTCAAAAGTAAAACAAGAAAAAACAAGTAAGAAAGCTACAGTCGAGAGTGCTCGACTGTGAGATACCCGCTACCCATTTTGAATAAAAGCAATATATTTTGCGGTATTATTCTCAAAACATACCAATTACAAACATACTAAAAATATATTTTGGGGTATTATTATAAAAAATATAGCAAATATACTAAAAATACTAAAAAAAATATACCACATGGTATATTTGGTATATCGATATAGTACCGCATTCAAAATATACCATAGACGGCACAATATACCAGATTGTCGGCCAAAGCAAATTAGACCCCTAGTAAGTAAGCGTTTTTGCCCATACAAAAGTATTTCTTTAATAACTTCGACAATTTTTATCTGATCGCAACCAAATTTTCAGGGATCATAAATACTATAGTTATTATTGTTTATACCAAAATCCGCAACTCTAGCTTTTAAATTACGCTTGTTATTCGATTTTTTTGATTTACGGGGGCGGAAGAGGGCGTGGCAAAAATTTGAAACAAACTTGATCTGCGTGCAAACATAACAAATACTGTCGAAAAAAAATTATAGCTCTATCTCTTATAGTCTCTGAGATCTAGGTGTTCATACGGACGGACGGACAGACGGACAGACGGACAGACGGACATGGTTATATCGTCTCGGCTGTTGACGCTGATCATGAATATATATACTTTATAGGGTCGGAGATGCCTCGTTCTACCTGTTACATACATTTCCTGCCGGCACAAAGTTATAATACCCTTCTACCCTATGGGTAGCGGGTATAATAATAATGTGAACTAAGAATTGCGTCGTATTCATTAATGCATGAATTTTTCTTTGCGACTGCTTTGAAATTGCCCACATACTGTGCGTATACTTAACGTACCATAAGTTCTACTCATTAATCAACTAGTTAAGGCAATGAATACAAATATTAGATGATTAACACATTGTTTGTCAAATAAATAAAAACTATTCCTCACCTGTTTTTATTGAAATATAATACATGTATAACTTTTAATTCTTATAAAATTTCGTAAGTTTTTTTTATTAAATTATTTTCAAAACATTTACTATGTACCCCATATTTAACATTTAAGTGGCCAACTAAAACAGAATAAGGAAATTTAAATACGAATTAAAACTTAAAAGATCTTCAATTTGTTAACTCATGTAATCACAATTATGCGACAAGCGGCAGAAAATGAATTTTACATGAAATTGCGATTGCAAAAATGTCGTTAGTTAAAAAAACATTGAACATTTCTGATGTAGTAACTCGCATGATGCGACAGTTTTAAGGAGACATGGATGGAGAGAGATATAGAGAGATAGAGATAAAGAGAGAGGGAGAAGCCAGCTGGTCAAGTTGGAACTGACAGTTGGATAGTTGTTGGGTTGCTCAATTTACTGGCAACAGGATTTGCCAGTTCGTTTATGGTTAATTGATTGTGCAACCAACGATCGATTAATACTTTCTACTACAGTTTGTTTTGGTTTTCAAAATGAGGGGTTAAGGGGTTAATTTATGTACATAGCATACATATGGAATATTATATAAAATGTAGTATTATGAAGTGTTATACACAAAATTATAAACCAAAGTGTTATAATCGCGAAGTAGAGCGAAGAGGAAATTTGTTAGAGTGTGCTGAGTGTTAGGCTTGCAATCAATTATGTAGTAAAGCATTATAATGCAAAGGAAATGCTTGAATGTCATTTAATGTAATGTGTTATACTGTCAGTTGTTTGAGTGAATACTGTTTTACTACAAAGTGTTAAACTTCGAAATGTTATACAGTGTACATTAAAACATTACGTTTTCTGCTGCAAGATCTTGTACAGTAAAGTGTTATACTGTAATATGTTATACAGTAAGCTGGTAGTCGAGAATATGTTATAAAATAGTGTCGAATTGCGAGATATTATACAGAAAAGTGTCATACTGTCTAATGTTGTGAATTAAAGTACATCTTATGAACAAATATGTTAGTGTGCAAAATTTGTACTGAAAATGTTAGACTGCAAGATTTTATATAGTAGGCTGTTATACTGCACGATGTTTTGCAATTAAGTGTTATATTGGAGAATTACAATTAAGTGTTATATTGTGAGAGCTTATACAGTAAACGATATTATAAAGTAAAGTGATATACTGAATGGTGGCTTACAATGGAGTGCTGTATCTTGAAATGCAGTGCAAAAAGTGAATAGAATTTAGTTGATAATAGAGTGGCAATCGAATGTATTACGGTATGTTTGACCTAACATACCGATATCCAGCTTCATGTCGTGCTCTGGTCCACCTACACCTCCTTCATCTCCTGCTTGTTGTTCACGTTTGTTTCCACACCACATAGCTTGACGATCACCAGCTGCCGTAATACATCGGCCAGGGATCGAAATTATATTATTTTTGTCTTTGCTAAAAATTTTTTCTGTGCGATCCCACGAATTGAATGCAACTAATATGCAAATATGCAAAGTGCGGGCATTTTCCGAAATTGAAGACGTGCAGCAAATAATTTTGTTCAGCATACTTTTAGTATGCAGCATTTTTGTAAGCAATATCCAGCAAGTGATTTTGTATAGCATACTTTCAGGCTGCACATTTTTCAAACTTGGAAAGTTGCAAATAATAATTTGCGGCATACTTTTGGGGTGTACAATTTTTCTCAGCAATTTGCAGCGAATAATTTTTGTAGCATACTTTTACCTCCCGAACTTGAATCATAGTTCCGAGTTTGAGACATAGATGGCGCCACAATTTTTTTTTTACTGAATTCTGCTGCCTGCTGTTTCTGTTGGCCTGGTATTTCAGCTGCTGATTTGGCACTTTTAGTCGTCCGCAGCGGCTTTGATTGTCGAACAACAACAACAACAACTACATCTACTTGCACTACAACAACAACTACATCTAATACAACAACAACAATTACAAAAACAACAGTTGTATGCGTGGATGTGCAAGGCTTCAAAAAATGTCGACATAGCTTGGAAACTGCTGCTTGGACCATCTGAAATACCAGGCGAACATAATAGAGTAGCAGGGAGCTTTGCATTGCGAATGTGCGCGTCCCCTAAAAGTATGCCATGTTAAATGTTTGCCTTTTGCTTTCGTCACGCTTTTGCCAAGTTTGTTCTATTGTACTATGAACGCAAATCGAAAGTGACAACGGCACTTGATCGCCTTAATTGAACAATTGTATAGCGACTAGTACTAGGAACTAGGCACTAGGTAGCTAGTTAGCTAGTTTATCGTAGTAGTTGTAGTATATTGGATAGATAGGAAATATCAATCATTAGCTTGTTGTACGACTATTTATGACTAAAATCCAAAATGAGACATTTTTTTTTTTGGGCTTGTCAAGCTGTCTAATTGCGCGCTCTTTGTTAGCTGACGCAAGCGGCTAAATATTCTTACAGCTTATCATTTGTTGTTCCATTGTACATACGAACATATACCCTGTTGTCATAAAAACAACAAAACAAAAACAAATCATGGCACGCACGGGTATGATAACATTTTACATTACTGTCTCTCACATACGGCACGCGATATTTTTAAAGCCATGACAAGAGTATTGCAAAAATTGAATTACGTTCAAAAGCATGACGCGTGCGCTTAAAAGTGATAAGACATTTTTGAATATCACTATTAATTCGAATATTAAAATCGTAAATTTACTTTGTCTAATCGAATTCAATTATATGATTGGCTTTTTTCGAATTGTTATAAAGATATGTTTAACGAGAATTGTCAACTACGAATTTAACAAGTTTGCACTTGATGAAACTCTTTTAACATATTTCAGAAAAGGTACAGGGTATCTACTCGTTGGTCACTTGCTGAGCTCACACAGTTCTGTTTTTTTTTTTTTTGTCTGCTTTTATTACAAATCTATATTTATATTTATGTGTGTGTTTATACAATAATAGATATGTAAGCACAATTAAGTATATCAATTACGTACTTTAATTATTAGCAGCTTAACAATTAATTGTTAAATAATATTAACAAATATTCAACAAAAATGCAGGGAGAAAAAAAAACGTAGTTTTAAAGAGCGCACAAAAAAAAAACACATTACAAATTATATTAATAATAGCATTAATATTAATATTAATAATAATAATAGTATTAACTAAACTGCCATATTGCACAAGTTTACAGTTTGCCACGTTGCACGTTGCACGTTGCATCAATTGCCAAATTTAATGGACTTTTCCGTCTGCTGCGATTGCGGCTGCTGCTGACGTCCATTAAAGTTGTTGCTGCTGCTGTTGCTGATGTTGTTGCTGTTGATGTTGTTGCTGTAGTTGCTGCTGTTGCGATTGCTGCCATTCTTGAGTATGCCATTCGATTGTCCGCCGCTTGCCTCAATCGATGGCATCTTGCGCAGCGTCTCTCGCTTTCCCCGCTGCTGTTCCCCGTACTCTCCGATCGTCACTGTGCCCAAACGCAACGTGCGTCGCTGTTGACTTGTTGTTGTTGTGCCTGCTGCATCGTAGTCCGGTTGGGGCGTGGCCGGTGCACGCAGACCGCCCACAAGTATGCTGGGAGTGCGCAGCACCGGCGACAACAGCGGCGGCGACGTCGTCGTCGTCGTTGTCGAAGGTTTACTTCTGCTGCCGTTGATGTTGCTGTTGTTGTTGCCGTTGGCTAAGCTCAGCTTGAACTGTTGCTGTTGTTGTTGCTGTGGTTGCTGCTGCTGTTGCTTCTGCTGTGGATTGGCAAACTGCGGTGGCTGCAACACAAAAGTGAGAGGGAGAGAGTGAGTATTATAACTGATAAACAGCGGTGCCAACTAAGCAAATAATTTTAATTAAACTAAAGTCGACTTCTAATATACTCTTCATTCACTTCCTGCTGCTAGGATATTGGATTGGATGTTGCTCAATTGCATCGACTAAGAAATTCCCTATAGTAACAAAGTTTCCCCTACGAACTTCTTATCACTTCTTCTTCACAACTGAAACAAACGTTTTCTAGGGTATTATCATTTCCTGCTGTTTTTTATTTCTAGGATATTCCATATTGCATCTACTAAGAACTTCCCTGTAGAAACATCTTATCACTTCTTTACAGTTGAAGCAAAAGTTGTAGTCTAGGGTATTCATTGTAAATCTCGCCAACGCGTCAACTCACTTTTTGTGATTGTTTTTGTGATAATGCCATAAAAATGTGATTGTGATTGCGTTGTGGTAGTCCACACTTGAGACTCTCTGTTTGTTTGACTAGCAAATGCTCTATAACACTTGGGGCTTAGTGTAATAACTCAACTCGGTTGTTGATTAATAACAATTGAATTGTGCAAATACGGTATGTGGGCTACTCAACATTTACAGCGTACTAAAGGCTGCTTTATAGCATGTTCAGTTTGTTTTGCTTAGTTTTACATGTTTCCGCTGAACAATTTATAAGGCACATATTAGCTGACATTTTAAACGTCATTCAGTTACTCATACTTTTTACTTTACTGCAACTGAAATAAAGCTTTTAATGGGCTTTCATTTGAAAGCTACAACAAGCACATTAAATATAATATAACATTTGCAGTTATTTTTGCTTTAGCTTAAAGCCTTTGAAAACTAAACGCTTTTGGACTTAATTTAATTCTTGTTACAGCTGTGATAAGACTTTTTACAAGCTTTTATTTATTGCAAAGCACATTAAATGCCATAGAACTTTTGCGAGTAATTTTGTAGGCTTGTTTATATATTTAAAATATATTTTAAAGCTGCAACAAGCACATTAAATGGAATAGAACTTATGCACTTATTTTTGCTTTAGCTAAAAGATTTTTAAGACTAACTTTCGACTCTCAACTTTTATACAAAGTCCATTAAAGCTATGTGTATAACTTCATTTAATTCTAGCTACAGCTTGTTACAAACTTTTACTTATTTAAAAGCACATTTGCAAATTAATGTACTTATGCTTTATTTCAAAGCTTATGAAAACACGAGTTCTTTAACTGTCAACCTCAAAGCTCATTAAAGCTCTATGTATCGCTCAATTTATTAAAGGTATATTACTGTCTATTAATAACCCCAATAGTTATAAGTTAATTAAAACGAAAATTCTTTATGTTATCAGTCACTTAGTTGGCAGTTTATAAAATCTCTAATCAGCACTGCAACTAAGCTCATTAAAGTTCTTTGTTTTTGTTCGTTGTTGAACTAATAAAAGCAAAAAAACTAGGTAAAAGCAAAAACTCTTTCGTGAAAGCTCAAAGCACATTTTAAGTATTATCTAACGCATTATCCACAGTTTCTGTTTTCTTTGTTCACTGGTAAAAAAAAACACTTCATGAGCAATTGCGACAGTCATTAATTATCTCTCTAATTTTTTCTTTTTTTTTTTAGTTGTTTTGTTGGTATAGAGAGGAGATACTTTAGTGTTTAGTATATATACTTATTTATAGATTCCGTCATAATGCTGCTGGCAAAAAAAAAAGAAGAAGAAAAAAAACTTTTGTTAGGCCATTTGTGGGCAATTACTTACCGGCGGTGGCAATTCCGTCGATCCATTGACAATGTTATTGCTGCCGCCGTTAAGCAGCGACATGCGATTGCTTCCGCTGTTGCTCGCATTGCTCGATTTGTTGCTGTTGTTGTTGCTGCCGCTGCTGCTGTTGTTGTTGTTGCTCTTCATGTTGTTGTTGTTGTTGTTGTTGTTGCGATAGCAACTATCATCGGGCATTATCGAAGTGCGTTTCAGCGTCTCGCCGCGTTCCTGTGAAATACAACAAATTTCGTATATTATTCGAAATTGAAATTGAGATGGAAAAAAATTTGCAAAAGCTAAGTGATTGATTGTCTGATTGATGGAATTGAGATGTTAAGATATTTGCAATAGCTGATTGATTGATTGGCTGATTGAGACGAAACATTTTTGCAATAGCTGATTGATTGATTGACTGATTGATTGCCTGATTGATGATGACATTCTTTTGCATCTACCTCGTATGTGGACATCGTGACCAATGGTCGACCCATGCTGACTGGCCGCATCGTTGGCATATCGCTGTCACGCCCATTGATGCCACCGCCTGCGCCACCGCCACCGCCGCCCCCAACACCATTTTTAGCACGTAGCAAACTCATCGCGTTGACGTTCTCTCTCGTCTCGAACTCTAGCTGAACTGTTGCTGTTGACGCTGCCGTGTTTTTACCCAGACTGGACGCTCGACAATTGCAGCCGAGTTGTCAAGCTCTCACCTGTTGTGTGAGTTGTGTTGTGCGGCTGCGGCGCCGTTAACAGCTGATAAGATAAGAGGCAACCCATTGAGGAGCACACTCTCACACTCTCACACTCATACCCGACCTATGTTTGCTTTTCTTTTCTTTTTTTGGTATTCGCCTCTTCAGTGGTGAGTCATTGTTTTGGCTTCACTATTTGCGGGTGGCTGCCACAGCCATTGTTTGAAATCGCAGATAAATGCTGCCCAAAAACAAAACAAAATGTAGGGGAAAATCCAAGAAAAGTTAAGGTCACTGGATAAACACACGTGGCTGTCTGTCTGTCTGTCCGTCTGTTTGTCTGTCTGTGTGCTCGACACACACTCATACAAAAACACTTGACGTTGACGTTTCATCAGCTTATGCAACAAGTTTGCCAACAACGAACAAATTGAAGAGACAGAGACAGAGCGAGGGAGAGAGAGAGAGAGAAAGAGAGAGTTGGAGTGTTCGAAGAAAAGGGTTGCGTCAGAAAAAGTCTATTACAAGATCAAATGTAATATCAATAAATTATAATAAAGAATACTACCTAAAAAAACGCTTAGAGAGAAAACTTGATGATTTGAGTTTGCTTAGAAAGTCTCAAACAGGAAAATACTATTACATTCTATACTATAAAATATAATATCAATAAATTATAATTATTATTACTCATAATAAATAACTCAAAAGAAGATTAGAGAGGAAGTTTAAAGCCTAAATCAGCAATAATTATATGTTTAACCAAAAAAATTATATTAATAAATAAACCTTAAGAAAATTGCTTAAAAAAATCAAATAACTAATAATAATATAGTATATAATGATAATTAGACACCAAATTTGCTTACAAAAAAATTATAATAGTGAACACTATAAAAAGAATGAAGCAGAAAATTTCTATTACAAGACATAATATTAATAAATTAGAATAATAAATATCATTCAAAATGATTAGAGAAAATGTTTAGAGTGTTGGGATTATATTTTGTTAGACATTCCCAATCCAAATAAGAAAAATATATATTTCATTAGTAATTAATATTAATTACCAATAGGAAAAGTTCAGAGAGAAAATATAGAGATTGTATAAATTAAGGAAATTCCATTGGCAAAAAAATTTAATCGCAATTAATAAAGAATTTGAATAGAAAAAAGCACTCTCTAAACTTTCTTACTAAACTTTTAATTTTATATAATTATCAGTGTTCTTCATTATTATTAAATTGTATACTGGTGGAGCACAAATCAATGAAATTCTATTACCATCAAAAATGTAATCACAATCAATAATAATTAGAATACAATTAAGAATTTTTATTATTTATTGAAATATATATTATATTAATAAAGAATAATCACAATAAATAAATTAAAACTTGAATTTTTTTGACAATTATTAACTAATAATTTGAATAGAATTTTTCTTTCCGCATTATTCAAATTGTCTCCCTCTCTTTCTTTCTCTTAGCAATTCTCATTATAATTACTTGAAGTTACATTTTATTTATTTGCGAAAGTCTAAATCCTAAACTTTATAGGGTATTTTGTAGTGCATCATCGACTGTCAGCACAATTAAGTGCTTCACTTGGTTTTAAGCGGAAAAGCAATTAAGTCATAAACTATGCACAAAGTTTTTGCCATATTTGACATTATTTATAACGCAGCAAACACGGCGTAGCAGCAACCACAAATGGGGTATGCACAACTTGCTGTAAATTGTGTAGAGGGTATGTCACAGTTCTGCATTTAAATTTTCGACTGGATGAGCTTTTTTCGCTTATTTAAGTTTGAGTTGTGTATGCAAAACAATTTCAGTTTTCAATTAGCATAAATCAGAGTTCAATTGCCCGACGATAAGGGAAGCGAGTAAGAGAGAAAGAGAGTTTGGGAAAAGAGAGAGACAGGGATTATACACACACATATATATATATATACCCTAGAGATTAGAGACTGTTCAACTAGTTGGACTCGTTGCCTATCGTCACGTTCGATAAGCTGCACTTTTAATTGGCAAATTCTCGTGATGCCTTTTTGTTTTTGCTCGCACTCTTGACGCTGCTTTTAACACACATACCCTATACTTGGGGCTAAGCAAGGGTCTGATAGGTAGTAATGTGTGACTAAAATTTGTATAAATTTGTTAACATAATTCATATTATTAAATTGTTACAGCGACTTAAGCACTTCACTGTAGCACTTCTGTCTTTTTTTCAGTTTGTTCATCCGTTTGTCTTTCATTTTAAAATCGCAAATTTGTTAGAGTATTGAAATTGTATACGTACAACATTATCATTAATATGTTGATTAGGATTAAGTCAAATTTGTAAAGCGATGCTCTTTGATTTTGTAAATTAATGAAAAAAGAAAATGTCTTCTCGTGAACTTCCAAATTAACAAATTATAAACCAATAAAAAACAGATACAGAAAAAGCGATAATATACGAAATATACAAAAAAATGTACCAAAAACTATACTATACTATAAACTATTTGGTATGCGACTTTTGACTTCATGACAATATATTTTATTTTGTACTCGACAGTATGTAGTAGTATATAAATATACTGAAAACCATATTAGATATATTTATGCCAAAAACTATATTTGATATAGTTATACCATATTTGGCATATTTTGATACTACTGCAAAAAAAAAAACAAAGACTACATTTGGTATATGTAGTTATATACTATTACATACTGTAGAGTACAAAATATACCATGAAATCTAGTATATTTTGAACTCTACAGAATGTATCAGTATTTAAATATACCAAGTATACTTTTCAGTATATTCTAGTATTATTGGTATATATATTTTGGTGTACTTTTCGAATACCAAAAACCATATTTGGTATATTTATATACTACTACATACTATAAAGTAGAAAATATACCAAGATAATTTAGTATAATTTACATTACGATAATATCAATCTAGTATATTTTGAACTCTACAGAATGTATCAGTATATAAATATACCAAGTATACTTTTCAGTATATTCTAGTATTTTTGGTATATTTATTTTTCGAATAACAATAATATCCAATATACCAAAAACCATATTTGGTATATTTATATACTATTACATACTATAAAGTACAAAATATACTAGATTGTCATATTACAGTAAAATGACGAACACAGCACAAATTTTTGTCAAATATTTCTAAAATAACATTCAAAATTTTTATCTGATTGCAACCAAATTTTTTAGCGCCAACATAAAAACTGTTTTGATACTTGATAAAAGATTTTTCGTTTTTTCGGGAGATTGCAGCTTTATCTCTAACAGTCTGCAAGATCTACGGACGGATGGAGCCTATCGTTTGCCATCAATCAAAAAGTGTAGTAAAGTTATACAGCAAAAGTATCTTAACAACATAATTTTTTAATTCTTATACTTAAAAGCCAAAGCTGTCAATCAAAAGGATTGCAGATCCCAAACTTTAACTTTTTAAATAAATCAATACGACATTGTTATTAACATTATTTGCTGCCTTTAGGGTCAAGTAAAGAGCCTCATTTTAATTTATGTTTTCTGCGTGAAGACGTGAAATTATCTCTGCTCACTTTTCTTCAACTAATTTATATTCTTTGCGCTCTCTCTCTCTCTGTCTGTCTGTCTGTCTGTTACTTCACTTGCTATTGCGCCCTCATTTAGTTGTCAAGTGGCTACAAGAGCTAACAAATACTTCACATGGCTAACAATAAGCAACAAACAGCAGCAATAACAAAATGCACAACAGCAACAGCAACAACATTGGCAACAATGACAACAACTTTGGCTAGAAATCTAAGCAACAGCGAGACAACAACAACACAACAAGTGCTGTCCGCTCTCAGCTCTCTTGACCTTTGCAAGTAGCCAACGCCAGCGCCAGTTGCCAAGTTGCAACACTGCAACCAGCAGCCAGCAACCAGCGTCGAACAACAACTATTCATAAAGAGTTGCAGCTGCTCACCTTGTGCTCGCTCTCATGGAACCCGTTCCTGAACATGCGCTGATGCGCACGCTTAAATTCATCCATCAGCGCGGTATGCTGATCTCCTCCTCCTCCTCCCCCTGATGTTGTTGTTGTTGATGTTGCAGCGGGTGGCGCTGCAGCAGCAACAGAATTGTTGCGTTCACGTTTGTGCGACATTTGTGCAACGTTGCGGCTCGCTCCACGCTCCTGTTGACTGTTGCGCTGTTGCACCTGCTGCAGCTTCTGTGAAATGGACAATAATTAGGAGGCTGCTGCCACAATTGGTGGTAAGCTAAGTAACTTACCTCTTTGCGTTTCTTGAGCTCCTCGTTTATGGCACTCGACAAGCTGCTGCTGCTGCTGCCAACATTCCCATTGCTGTTGCTGCTGCTGTTGTGGTTGTCTGTGGCAAGCGGTGCTGCTGGTGGCGGTGGTGCAACCACACTATTGTTGCTGTTGTTGCCACGTCGTATGGTGGTGCTGCGACTAATCGATTGCTCCCCCTGTTGCTCCTGTTGCACATACGTGTTGTTGATGGAGGTGCCATTCTCGCTCAGCTTGATGATCGTCTTGTTCACCGGCGGCAACTGCAACTGCAACTGTTGCTGTTGCTGCGACGACTCCTCACGCACCGCCGTCAAACGCTTCGACTTCGCATCCGCCCAGCACGGACTCTGATCGCCCGTCACCGAACTGGCCGAGCTATTGTAGCCACTCGATTCGCCCGGAAAGAGTTCGCAACCCGCCGCAGTGCGGACAACCATATCCAGTTTGGTGGAGCCCTTCATCACGGCAACCGCTTCGCTGAAGAGCACATCGGAGAAATCGATGCTGTTGACGCTGAGTATTTGATCGCCTGGCCGCAAACCCGCCTCGCGTGCCACACTCCGCTCCTTGGTGAACTGCACAAAGATGCCCGGCTTCCATTCGGGTCCCTTGCATATACCGAGGCCCAGTTTGGTGCGCGGCGCCACATGCAGCACCACATTGATATCCCGACTCGTATTGCGTCGCTCCCGATCAACGCAATTTCGTTCTCTCTCCCTATCACGTTCCCGATCACGATCGCGGTCGCGTTCACGTTCTCGCTCGTTGCTCGTCTTGAACGAGCTTTCGGAGGGCGTGCCGCTCACGCTGGGCAGCTTCACCACGTTCCAGGACAAGCGCTCGTCCGGCTGGCTGCAAGTGCACAAAGATTAAGAGTTCGAGATTAAAATTTAAAAGTAACAAATAGTTGCATATGATAAACACGAACTTACAAACCCCAATTTGTAAAATCTAGCTACTAAAGTCTCAGAGATAGACGCACTCAAACAAGTGGACGGACGGACAGACGGATGAGAATATGCAGCGTGAAATCAAAGCAACTAAAAGTAGCAAGAAACTGTACGCTCATAAAATCATACAACTGACAAAGTGTTGTCATCTATAAATTGCTAGTTTTTCCTTCTGTATGAATCGTATTACTCATTTTGTGACTATGGATTAACTAAATTTACAGCGCGTAGTTGTCCATTCAGAATGTATTATATGGTATGAATGTTATGAATGCCTGCCATATCATTTTAGGACTATTTCTAGTCCGGTGCGCTAACAAGAAGCTACAATCGACTGTGAGATAGCTGCTAACCAGTTTCAATAAAAGTAAAACGATGTGAAAAGTAAAAAATATACCGAGAACTATATTTAGTATATTAATATACTACCATATACATAATAATATAGTAGTATATTAATATGTTAAATAATAAGAAATATAACATTCTGTATTTATTATATTGATATATGCTAATATAATAAATACCGAATGTTATATTTAGTAAGTTAATCTACTAACATTAACATTATACTATAATTAGTATATCAATATACTACTATATAAAACATACATAATATAGGTATTTTTTTAATGCTTTCGGTATAATTGTTTTGCATATTTTCTAAAATAAAGTACAAAATGTACTAGATATATTTAATTTCTTCTTTTCTTCTAGCTTTCACATTATGCTTCTTATTCGATTTGTTTTTGATATAAGATTGCAAGTGTGGGCGTGGCCAAAATATAAGTCAAACTTCTGCGTGCGTCTATGAGAAGTGTTGACAAAAGCTATAGCTTTGTCTTTAGCTATAGTCTCTGGAATGCAGCTGAATACCTAATCATGCATACAGACGGACATGGTTATGAGATCGGAGGAGATGTTCTCTTCTGTCAGTTCCTTGCTTCGTGCTAGCTCGTAAATAATTCATGACGTCTTGTACTTACTCCTTGACTGGCAGCATGCCCACGCCGCGCACCTTGAGCGTGACACGATCCTGGTTGGCCACCAGTTGAATGAACTCCTTGTGCACTGCATCCTCCAATCGATATCCATTGATGCGCAATATCTGATCGCCAATCTATCGAATCAATCGCAGAAAGAGAGTGAAAGAGAGAAAGAAAGAGAAAGTCAATAGCAGTTAAGAACAAATTTGGGTGATCACGTCAAGTCACAACACAACGAATCGCATCACGTAGCTGTCAGCGAGGTGTGGTTGGGTGTTTGTGCTACGTGTTTGACCCACTGAACCAGTGAACCACTTACGCGCAATCCCTTCAACTGGGCCTCGCCGCCATGCTCCACGTGGGAGACAAAGAAGCCAATGCCATGCTCCTTGCCACCGCGCACAGCAAATCCATAGCTGGCACTCCGCTCCGGCGGCACAACCAGCAATCGACGCTGATGCGGACGGACCAAGCGAACCAGACGCAGTCGCGTGCTCGCTGGCATCGCACACCACGAGGAGGCAGCCGTTGTGGTCAGTGTCATGACATCGCTCGAGGCTGAGCTGGTGCTTGATCCCTGCATGCTGCTGCTGCTGCAGTCCGTCGATGCCAATGTCGATGTCGACATCATCATCATCATCTTCTCCCCCGTTTCGCTTCCCGCTTGCTGATTACAACTTTCGACTGCCTCAGGCGCAACTGCAAGAAGAGAGTGAAACAGAAAGAAAAAGAAAGAGTGTGAGTGAGTGAGGAGTTAACGCAGACGTGAGATGCGTGACAAGTGCTTCAAGCTATGGGCAAAAGAATTGCGGAAGAAAGCAAAGCGAGGAGACTTGAATGCAACCAAAGAATACTCTGCTTTAAACCACAAAACTAACTTAAGCTCAGAGTTACTCTTTATGGCATATATAGTATATATCACACCGCTTAATTAGTTCCCGGCAGTAGTAAGAAAAGATCGATATTTTTTATGGATAGTGTCAATTATCATAAGCTCTGTGTAAAAATTTTACAACTCTGCGACCATGTGCTTTTAAGTTACAAATTTTAAAGTGAAACCACCTTTGAGTTTTTCTACAATATGGAAAAAAAGGAATTTCATGTCCTCATTAAACAATGTTTTTTGATTGCAAAGTATACGGTATATATGTTATATATAGTATACATTACTGTGAGCAAAAATAAGAATTTTTAATTGAAGCTTCGCGGGTTTAACATTTCGGGTCACTTCTTTTTTCCTTGAGTTTGTAGGACTGTTGATGACGAAATTTGAATTCGAAATACAACAAATTCGACAGCTTAACGTGAAAATAAGTAAGAGCAAATATGCTTAATTTATGCCTAAACATATTTGTATACAATTTTGTAAACTGATATTGCATGAATTGTAAAATACTTCATTTAAAGCAATGTTTAATATATTTTATCATTTGGGCAAAAAACACTTTTAAAGATTATTTTAAACATACTAATAAGGATTATTATATTTGATAAGAGCATCACAAATAAAATATTTTAAGATACAAAATGTATTTCAGGCACAAACAATAATTTATTATTATTTTATAAGCTATTCGATTCAATTGTTATGTTTTTATAGAATACCATTTTAATATAGTCTTGACTTTATTGTGGTTATACATAAGTCGAAATCACACTTATCTCCAACATATCGTATTTTCTCTTTAACTCAACTTTAGCCAACCTCAAACCGATTCAAAGAGGGATCTATAAAATAACCAACCCTGACAAATCATTATTAAATATTGACACCTTGCTTACCTTACTAACAACTATCTCTTTTATCTTAAGGCTACAAAGTATCGCAATCATTTGGTTAGAATTAGATGCGATTTTCATAGAGTTGGTGTATAGTATAGTATATTTTTAATAGAATAGTGTATGAATATACCAAATATAGATTTAAGTATATTTCAGCATTTTTACTTTAGATAATTTTGATGTATGTACTTATTTTAATATCAATACCGGACTAGTATTTTTTTTTGTTTTTGTTTTTTTAAATGTGAAGCGAATAACTTTCATCATTGCTTCAATTATGTTTGTTCACATTTTCCACTCTCTTGTGCTATTCAGATGTGTTATAGTGTAACCATTAAATGGGCAATCAGCCCTGAGAAATCACTATTATATATTGACATCTTCTTGCTTACCATACTCAAAACTACCTCTTTTATCTTAAGACTACAAAGTACCGCCATCATTTGCCTAGAATTAGATGCGACTTTCAAAGAGTTGGGTTTCTGTTTCTTTGGAAAATTCAAATCGAGTTCGTGTTTACGTTTTAAGCTTTCGAGTCTCACGCAAAAGAGTTGTACAAATATTGGAACAATTAAGTTAACGGTGGCATGAGTAAATAGACTGTTGACTTATCATGACGTTTTTTTTGTTTGGTTTTGTTTTTTGTGTACAACTATTTTTGCTGCTATTTTTAGTAATTGCATTTCACAATGTCACGCTCTAAGATAAAGATATTTCGCGCGCTGAGAAAGAAATGCTGATGTGAAAGTACAAAAAACCGAACAGAACAATGAGTAAAATGTTTATTTCAAAGATATAAGCTTTGTATAATTATATAAAAGTTCATATCTTATTTAGCGATTCCAAAAAGAAGGTTAGCAATAAATATGTTTTAGCTGCAACTGGGGCAAAGTTGCGTCCATCCATCATAGACATCATTAAGTTGACAAGCGAGACCCTCGAGGTAACAAGTTGGTAATCGAATCGCAGTTAATCATCATCATCATCATTATCATCATCATCGTAGATGTCGAAGGTCAGGGGCAACTTGACGCATTAGATGCATTAGTTGGTGTTGCAATTGTAAACTATGATTGTAACATATTGTAAGTCTTTGCTCTCTGGCTGATTGCATGACACTTCGGGCTGCCGCTGATTGAGCAATTAGTCACAGCCACCTCATAAGGCGCTTGACAGATTAAAGGGTATCACACAACAACAACAAAACAACAAAATAAAAACTTGAACTTGCAATTCAATTTCGAAATTGGGTCGCACGCATCGAATCGAGGCGATGTTTGTCGCTCGTTGTTCGTTCGTTCGTTTTGGCTGCTTTCACGCATCACCCGGACAACAACAACCAGCAACCAGCAGCAGCAACAACAACAACATAACAACAGGTACAGAGACAACAACAACGACAACTGTAACAACAAGTTGTTTTGCTGCGTTTCGCATTCGCTGCATAATTTCACTTTTCTTTCACGTAATTCTACGCTTCACTTGCAGCCAAAGACAACAACAACAACAACAACAACAACAACAGCAACAACCAGCAACCAAACAAGATTGAAAATTATAGAAATTTATTATTGAAATTATGCGCAATATAATTTTACGTTTTTGTTTATTTCCTTTTTCTTTTTCACTTTTTGTTGGTATTTTCTTTTATCTGTAATCTCTCGTTTATAAGATATTTTATCTAAAGCTATTTTCCGGCTTATTTGCAATTAGTTTTCTAATTCATTTTCAATGCAAGCTGCAGACGAATTCCTTAATAATTTTCTTCTCATTTTTATACCCACTACCCAGAGGGTAGAAGGGTATGCTCGTCGAAGCAAAATCGAATAGCAAGCTAGTTTTTAAGAAATAAATGTATATGGAAAAAACGGTTCAGGTCTTCGTTGCTTTGGTTGGCAATCTGGTATATTTTGCATTGTATGGTATATTTGGCATGTATTAGTATCTTTATGTAGCATCTGGTATACTTTGTACTGGTATATTGTATTGGTATATTTTGCACACTTTAGTATATTTTGAGTGCAAAAGTACATTGATATACAATCTGGTATAAATATTTTACTCTAAGGTATATTTTGATTGTAATAGTATATAAATCTACCTAAAATACATTTTAGTATATTAGAGTATTTTTCTTATTTATGATTAATCTGATAGATTTGAACATCAATAGAAAAAACTGCTTTAAACTAGCTTTAGTTGACAATATGGTATATTTTGTACTTGATGGTATATTTTGTATATTATACAATCTGGCATATTTTGAATGTAATAATGTAAAAATCTACCTAATATACACTTCAGTATATTTTCAGTATAGCTTTCTCGATTGTTTCAATTATGTTTATACAAATTTCGCAAGCTCTTTTACTCTATTCAGATATGTATGCGATAAAAATACAAATATTTCTTTTTCTCTATTTCAAATTGCAAACATGTAAAATGTGTGTTAAACACTTTTTGATTAGTCGTTTTTAACTTGATCGCATTCGGTATTTGAATTCGTATGATCTACAAAATTTGCCTTTCCATTAAAACGTTTTGCTTATTTTTCCATTAATTTCCTATTCGTATTTCCTAATCAATCAAATTCCCCTCATTGCAGTCCTTTTATTGTGCATTGTAATTAAATACAATCTCACTTCATTTTCTTTTACTTTTTTTTTTGTTGGATTTACATTTTTGGTTAATTCGCAAACTTCCAAATCCAATTCAAGTCAGATTTCCACTCACATTCGAGTTGGCGGCTTCCCTTCAATCCATCCATCATAACATAAATGCAGTTGTGATTTACAACGTATTTATTAACTGTTTATGTAGCTCGATAAATCATTCTGCGTTCAATCTTTCATAATGCCAAAATGGAAGCCGGGCGAAAAGTTCATGCCACTTACGACCCGATCCGACCCGCAACATAACTTGCAACTCCAAAAAAAAAAAGAAAGAAAGAAAAACGTAAGCACAGCAACAATCGAGAGTCAAAAAAAAAAAAAAAAAAAAAACCAGCGAAAGACTTGAGCAATAAACTTGAAGGGCGCTCGAAGGGAGGTGGGGGGTCAGAGGTGGAGGGGATTTGTGTGGCGCCACTAAATGATGATAAATAACTGGCGGAAAATTGTTTTGAAATGTTCATTACCCCAGGAGGCGGCATTTAATGCACAATTCATATTACGGCTGAGTATGCAAACAAAATGCTCTCTTTTCTGGCATTATTAGGCGGCATTAAGCGACTCATCCAAACAAAAATACAAACTACTTAATACTTGTATAGTACTTATGCATACAACATATTTGCATAGACAGCGAGCGCGTCAAACAATCTTCAGCTTCGGTTCAGTGGCCACAAAACCGATTTTACATTGGCAGCTATGTTAAGTAGCTGTTACGTGGCAAATAATGAGAAAAAAAGTGCATGTTACTTGAGTATTAGACAAACTCTGCAATTACATTTCATTTTTTGATTATACATGAAAATGTTGCGTAGAAGATCTGCTTAAGCTAGAAACTGTTTCGACATATTTTATGTTAAATGAATGTTAACAATGTTTGTGTCAATTTAAAGTAGCATCAAACGATTAAGTCTGTAATTTAAGCAAGAAATGTTTACTTCTTGTTATCGATGAAGATAATATTTGGAATATTACGCATTTTGTAAAGTTGTCAACATTTTGCTTTGACAAATTCAATGTTAGTTGAATGTTAACTATTTTTGACTATTCTGGCTAATAATTAACAAGAGTGTTAGTTGAACTCTGACATTCTAATATTTCGAGAAACTGTTAAGAATATTCTGTAAGTTATCTACTGTTAAAATTTTCTGTACAGAAATTTTATGTTAGCGACTGTAAAGAAATTTCTCTATTGCGAAACTGTTAATAATTTCTTTACAGAAATCTTATGTTTAGAGACTGTTACTAAAATTCTCTGTTATATAACTTTTAATATTTTCTGTCAAGAAATGTTATGTTCATTTTATGCTAACAATGATCAACAACTGCAAAATAATCAGCTAAAGTGCCATAGTCTCAATTAAGGTCCTCGATTAAAACACTACAGTAAACATTTCATTAATGCACGATGATCTTCATGTTAAACATGCTAAAAGGCTGTTTATATTATTAAAGGCTACTAAAGTTTCCTAGCGATTTTAAACAATTTTAAGCAGCATTTACCATGTGGAAGCATTTTTTAATTGCTTGTTTGAAAGCAAACTTGCTTTTTTGCTGCGGTTTTACTGCACATTTCCAGCTGCTTTTATTGAGCACAATAACATGCTATGTTAAATAAGTGTTAAAAATAAAATCCATAGCTTACTTGAGACAACACGCGTTTAATGACAAACTGAGGAATTATTTGTATCGTTATCGATAACAACTCTGCATACTATATTAAACGACTGTTAATAAAATCAATAGCATTGCCTTTAATGTATTTTGTGGAGACTGCTAATAAAATCTTTGCTTTGCTATATCTTGTTGCTTCTATTGGCAGTTTATTGGAATTATCGATAATTTCGATAATACGAGATAAATTTCTAGCTTCAAGCTGCGTATATTCGTTACTATAACAGGCTAAGTTTTATGACTGTTCATAAAAGTTACAGATTGTTTTTGTATTATCATTTTCTTTTTTATATCGGGATTTTCATAGTCTGTGGAACTATCGTTATCGATAACATTAGATAAATCTTACTTATTATCATTACTATAACATGCTATTTGACTGTTCATAAGATTTTAAGCAGGTTTTTCACTATTTGTTTGTTAGAATTGCTTTGCTCTGTTCACAGTCCGTCGAATTATCGTTATCGATAACACGATAACTATAACGTTCTATGTTAAGTGACAGTTAATAAAAGCTAAAGTCTTTTATTTCATTTTCTTGTTTCAATTGCATTACTCTGTTGACAGTGTGAGGAATTATCGTTATCGATAACAATAGATACAACTCCGATTATTCTCCACTATAACATGTTATGTTAAGAGACTGTTTATAAAAGCTAAGCCATGTTTTTCATTATTTTTCTTGTTTCATTGGCCTCGCGTTGTTCACAGTCCGTCGAATTATCGTTATCGATAACACTGTAACTATTACATTAAGTGACTGTTAATAAAAGCTAGTCTTTCATTTCATTTTCTTGTTTCAATTGCCTCGCTCTGTTGACAGTGTGAGGAATTATCGTTATCGATAACAATAGATAAAACTCCGATTATTCTCCACTATAACATGTTATGTTAAGTGACTGTTAATAAAAGCTAAGCCATGTTTTCATTAGTTTTCTTGTTTCAATTGCCTCGCTCATTTGACAGTGTGAGGAATTATCGTTATCGATAACAATAGATAACTCTACAGCTGACAGCTGACAACACGCTGATTGCCTGACATTCCGCACAGTTCACACAATGTCCAACACTGGCCTTTCATCATCGTGATGGTGAGCAAGAGCAAGAGAGCATCCGTCGTTGATCCATCATCCATCCATCGTCATTCATGAACCGTCATTCGCTTCCGTTGTTGTTGTTGTTGCTGATGTTGCTGTCGGCTTCTTTGATTGTCGGCTGCATGCGTTTTATCCGTTTTGAGCATTCAGTGCATTGCAGTTGGCCAGATTCATGAGTTGCAGCTAATCATTCATTGCTGCTGCTGCTGCTGCTGCTGATAATCGGTAATCAGAGACGCCACAAAATTATTTGGCACCTTCAATTACGATTGCAGCAGCGAGAGGAAACTTGGCCTTTCACCTTGGTTTGCTTTTTTCTTTTTTGGCTCGGCAATTAGTTCTAATCACTCGCTACTTCCGGTCACGCCTACTCGCCATTCGCCCCACTCGCTTCTCTGTTGACATTTGCAATTGTTTTTTGTTTTGTTTTTTTTTTTTGGCTTGGCTTTTCAATTGCTTTCATTGTCGGTGGTTGTTGTTGTCGGGTTGGTTGTTGTTTATGCCTTGACCACAGCGCTGCTGTCATGGCTGATGATTTTAATTTATACAAATTAAACTTGAAATTTCCATAGAAGTCGTTAACTTGTTTTTCTCTCTCCGCTGCTTTCGGCCAAAAGAAATTGTTGAGGAACAACAACCAACCAAAAAAAAAAAAACACACACACAATTTTTATTACAAGTAATTTTTAGCGTTGCGTGTTGTTGTTGATGTTGTTCTGCTGTCAGTCTCTTCTTTATCTTTTGGCTCTCATGTTCACTGGTTGCTCTTTAAAAAAGGCGGTTGTAATTATTTTTAGCCGGTTGCCTTTTTTTTGTGCTTTTAATCGTGACTTTCTCTGTGTATCATATAATAATAAGTGTCTGCCTCTGATCGTTGTTGTTGCTGTTGTTACTTTTAGTTGTCGTTGTTGTTGTTGTTTTGGTTGCTGTTGTTGTTGTTGTTGCACATTTGTCCAGCATCCTCATAAAACTGTAACGAACCAAACTCACATACAACAAGTCAAGTCCAACGAGCCCAACCCAAAAGGCATTCCAATTCATTGCAATCATTCCGTTTTCTTCCCTCACGTCGTCGCATTTAACTAGTTCTCCGTTTTGTGGTTGTTATTGTTGTTGTTGCTGTTACTTTGCTGTGCGTGACATGCGCTCTAAGCACTTGGATTTCATATGCCAGCAGCTTCAAAATACACATTTTGAGACAAATCACACGCTTTGATCAAAACTTATGCTACACAATTTCACTTTACAATCAAATTGAGCAGAGCGCTGTAAGTCAACCAAATGATTAACAGTCCCTTAACATTAGAAGTAAAAGCTGTAAACTATTCTATATATTTATTAAGAATGCAATTCTAGACTACAAAGTGCAGCTAAAGCAACTATTATTAATCTACACAGCTTCCACATTTCTTATGTTACAAAAATCGTGTCATTCGAGTAGCATAGTAAGAAGCTGTTAATGACATGTTATTAAAATGTTAATGAGCGCTTGAAGTTAGCAACTATCTCATGCTACTTTAACAGAGCGTTAACAGAACAATGTACTGCTATAATCTATTTATTATAATTTCATTTATTCTATTCGCAACTTTAAATTGTCACAATATGTAACTAAACTATAATTCGCACTGTTGCCAATAAGACCTTGCACATTTGTTAATGTCAGTCTCTAACATTGTTAATTGTTAATGAGAAGTCATTAAAATATTAGAGCACGCACTTAGAAGACTTAACAGCCGCTTCTAGGCAGTTTAACAGAGTGTTAACAGAACAAGGAACAAGGAAGGAATCTACTTAAACCTTTTTTGATTAATTATTCGCAACTTTGTTTTAACTTCTAGACTACAAATTGCAGAGGATTCAACTTTAATCAATACAGTTCCTAATTAAAGGCATTTGTAATACCAGTAACATAAAAGGAAGCTGTTAATAACATGTTATCAAAAGTAACAGCTGCTTTAAAGAGTTTAACAGTACCAAGAACTGCTTTAATCTATTTAAAAACAGATGATTCAACTATAATCAATATAGTACCTAATTAAAAGAATTTGTAATGCCAGTAACATAGTAGGAAGCTGTTAATGACGTGTTATTAACAGTTGCGTTAAGTGTTTAACAGAGTGTTAACAGAACAAGGAACTGCTTTAATCTATTCATAAACTGATTTATTTATTATTCGCAAGTTTGTTTTAATTTCTAGACGCTAAAATGCAGATGACTTAATCATAATCCATTTAGTTCCTAATTAAAGGCATTTGTAATGCTATTGAAATAACAGGAAGCTGTAAATGACATGTTATTAAAATGTTAGTGTGCGCTTCGAACCAGAAGAAGCAATAACAGTCGCTTTAGAGGCTTTAACAGAACAAGGAACTGCTTTAATTTATTCATACATTTATTGATTTATTATACGCAACTTTGACTTAACTTCTGGACTGCAAAATGCAGATGAATTAACTAACTACCATATATTCAATACAGTTCCTAATAACAGCATTTGTAATGCCAGTAACATAGCAGGAAGCTGTTAATGACATGTTATTAAAATGTTAAAGCGCAACTCGAACCAGAAGAAACATTAACAGCTGCTTTGCGGAGCTAATAACAGCAGTTATTAGCGGGCAGCACATTCAATTTGTGCAGCTGACGTCAATCATCATGTGGCAACAAGCGCGCGATTCAAGTAAATGAAGCATGTTGACACAAAATGTGGCAAGTGCACAGAAAACATGCAACAAATGATAATACTGTAATGACAAGTTGCGACGATTATTACAGTATGTATGATACATGCAACTAACTAACTAATTTAGCTAAAGTAAGTGAATAATGCATGTTGCCACCGCATGTGGCAAGTGCGGGAATCTCATATGCAACAGTTCGAAACTGTGAAAATGCTGTGACAAATTGAGTGTGTGCATAATTACGCTACACTGATGTGCATTTGTTGATGTCTTGCCACATTTTGTGGCACTTGCAACGCGGCACAGCTTTGACAGTTTTTTTTTTTGTTTTTTTTTTTTAGGCACAATTGCAACTCATGTGAAATCTGAGCACAATAAATAATTAAAAGTTGTTGCCACCAAATGTGGCAAGTGCAACATACGATGAAAAAAAATATGCAGACATAATCTCTGCTCATCTGCACAACAAGTTGTGGCAAGTGCACCCAAACTTGTTGCCACAAAATGTGGCTAAGCAGATGCATGACAAATCTGAGGCATAATGGCTCATTGGGAAATCATTGCAAACTGGTTGCCACAAATTGTGGCAAGCGTTGAAAAGTGACAAATTTGAGGCATAATAACAAGTAAAAGCAAGCATAGAAAAAACTAAAACTAAAACTTGTTGCCACCAAATGTGGCAAGTGCAACACGGCCACAAATTAAGCCAAGAGTGATAAGAATGACAAATTTCAGCTGATTTCAGCTGAAATCGCAGCTCATTAGCAGCACAGTGTTCTTCATGCGGCAAGTTCGTTGCCTAAGTCATTTGATTCCAGCAAATGAGAAAAACGCAAAAAGAAAACTGAGATGTCTTGACTCTTGTTTTGTGATTTTAATTACGCGTTTGTAACAAGCAGCGAGGGCATTTTTTAATTGCCACATAAAAAGTAAAAAAAAAAAATAAAACAATAATAATATAAAAATATATATGAGCAGCTGGCAACAAAACAATTGAAATATTTTTGTTGTTGTTGTCTGTTTGTTTTTATTATTCAATGAAGGTAATTTTAATATTTTGATTTTGCTGTCGTGAGAGACGACGAAAAATTGCCATATAAATAAAAGAGAAATTTTGCAAATACGACAATTGTCCAATTGCCACATTGATGTGTGTACGTATGTGTGTGTGTGTGTGTGTGTGTGTGCAACTGGGATGCGCACCTGCAGCCTTGTGGCAAGGCAATCGCGAGGCAGCAACGCGACGCTTTTACTTCCGCTGAGGCCAATCAGCCAGAAGAAGAAATAAACGAAAACGAAAAGGAAAAAAAAAAAACAACGCACGACTGGCCAACAACGTGACAAATTGTCGAATTTAATGCACCTCCCCCTCCTTACCCCTCTTCAACTACTTAATGTGGATGCTTCTGCCACCTTGCCACAGAGCGCATGTGGCATTTTTGTGGTGAAACTTATTCGGTTGAGCAGACGTTTTATCGGCAATGTCAACGTGGGTTATGCCACAAGCCAAGCCAAGCTAAACCGAAAAAATAAACACACAGAGCAGCGTGTGAGAGCGTCGCGTCTCTTCTGAAGGAGGATGCAACATAATCGTGCAGCATTGCAAGCTGCAAGCACAAGGAAGCTCTGTGACAGGCTGCTCCTTGTCTGGAGAAAGCTGTTTGTTGTCTGTTTTGTTTGTCTGTCTGCACTTTTACTCGATAACTTTGAGCTTCGTCGTCGCGTCATGTTGCATGTTGCATGTGCCTCATTTTAATTGCAGAACATCGCCTGGGAGCGTCCTCGCGCCTTGTGCCACATTTCGTGTACTGCGCTTGCTTTGTTTTTCTCTTATTTGACTTCTCTTTTGACTGCTGCTTTCACCTTCAACCAATTAGCTGGGCTCACTTAGGCTTATGCAACGCGTGGACCCCCAAAAAAATAAAATAAAAATAAAACACACTGCGGGCCACAATTGCAACCCGAAATGAAACGAAATGAAATGAGTAAAGCGAGAGCAAAATTGGCTGCTTAAATGCCTCCGCCTTCTGCCTCTGCCTCTGCTTCTCATATGTGGCAATGGGGCAGCAACAAACAACAAACAGCAGCAGCAGCAACACTCGAGTGAAACGACAGCAGCAACAATTTTGCGCTTCAAATCATACGACAACGATGCCACAAAAGGGGAGAGGGGGGGTGGTGGCAAGTAACATATTTGCGTGCAACTTTATCTTCATCTGCTGCCTGCCTCCGATCGCTGACTGATTGCCTTTGCCTTTGCCGTTTGCCGTTGCGTCAGTCAAATTACAAACAAATAGACACAGCTAAGGGGAGATGGGAGAGAGGAGACAGGAGAGAGATGCAGGCAGGCAGCAGCTGCTGCTGTGGTGGTGGTTGTTGTTGCCACCCACTCAATGTGGCACACTCAACGAAAATTGTTCACAAACACAAATTAAAAAGAAATTTCGAAATGCTAAAGTTCCAAATTGCATTCAATTTAAATAAAAATAAAATATTGAAATTAAAATTTGATTGAAGTAATATTGAAAATGATGTTAAATAAAAAATATTTCAACATATAATATACATATTAAATATTTCTCATTCAACTTTGTAAATATTTATCAAATTAAAAATTTAATATTCAAATTAATGTTTGGATTTTTAAATACTTAAAAGGTTGCATGAAAACTATTTTATCTATTAAATATTTTTCATTTATCTTCTTAATTATATCTCTAATCAAACTTTAATTTTAATATTAAACTTTTGTTTAAATTTGCGCAATGAAAACTGATTCAAATTTTGCTTCAATACTGCAACATTTTTTTAGTTCTAGTTTTAACTTTGCAATCTCAATCGCTTTCTTGTTTTAATATTTTTACATTTTGATATCGAGCACTTTTGTAATTTCTATATATTTTGCTTTAAACTAAGCAACAATCATTATGCTGATGAAAATACTTTAAATTTCATATCAAATAGCGAACAGAAAAGTAGAAAATTCTTACTCAATCAAACAATTTTCTAGTTCTATTTGGAAAGTATTGTATAATTTTAATTGTTGTAAAAAGAAATGTAATACTCGACTTAAAATAGCCCTTACTTTTTATTCAATTATATTTTAAACATCGTTTACAAATATTTTTGTCAAAATATGCTACAAAAATATTTCTGCCATTAACAGCGAAACAATCGATGACATCGATCCACAAATTTGAATATCAAAACAATTTCCATTAAAATGATTTAATTGTAACCTTATTGTTGCAAGATATTTTCCAGTTATATTCAATAAAAATTTTTAATCAAATACTCGCTTAAATATAAGAATATTTTTCAAGATTTATTTGGTCAAAAATTTTAATTAAATTTGTTATATTTTTTACTATTTAATTTGCAATGTTTTATGTGCACTAACTGAAGCAATACATTTTTACAAAATTATTTTGATTATCAGAGTTGAGTTCACAAGGCCGAAGCAAAGTTGCTGAATCTTCAATTCTTCAATCGCAGCCTTCATTTATTTAGTAGCTTCAACCAAAGCATATTAAATAATTTCATTTAACTTACTAAAACTACTTATTTTATATATGGAATTCATGCAAAATAAACTTTTATGTGCTCCTACAACTGTTCTATAATTTATTACTAGGAAACGTTTTATAAATGATTTACCTTCAACTATGCAATTAAATGTTTTCAGCTACAACTGTTTTTATGAATTATTAAGCTATTGTGCAAATGATTTATAATTTATGCAACATTAACCCTATAAACTTAAACAACTGCATAATGAGATTGGCTTCAAATTAGTTTAATTTCCATGAGAGTATTTTGTAGTTGTTCTTTAATGCTTTGCACGTTTCTTTTTGTTTATAGATTTTCTTGTTTGCAAATAAAAAGGGTTTTGTTTTTATATCCGCTGAACATAGGATAGAAATGTATTTTAATTTTGTGCCTGTAGTAAATGAATATATACCAGGCAGAAGGAGGCATCTTGAACTCTATAAAGTATATAGATTCTTGATCAGCGTCTGTTTGTTCTTACGTCTTAGTTGCGTTGGCTGGCAATCTGATATGTTTAGTACTTTATGGTATATTTTGAATGTAAAACTATATCAATATACCAAATATAGACTTTGGTATATTTGCAGTATTTTTACGGTATGTCTTTGGCATGTTTGTTGAATATGGTTTTATTGCAAATGGTTAGCGGGCATCTAAATTTATGTAGGATAATATGAATATACCAAATACAAACCTTGGTATATGTGAGTATTTTTGCGGTATCTTTTTTGGTATATTTGTAAATGATGTTCTATATGGTATATTTTTAATGCAATACTATAACAATATACCAAATAGACATTGGTATATTTTAGTATGTTTGCGGTATCTGTTTGGTATATTTAAAGATTATGATTTTATTCCAAATGCCAATATACCAAATGCAAACCTTGGTATATTTGAGTATTTTTGCGGTATCTTTTTGGTATATTTATAAATGATGTTATATATGGTATATTTTTAATGCAATAAAATACTATATCAATATACCAAATACAGGCATATGTATATTTGCGGTATCTTTTTGGTATATTTGAAGATTATGGTTGTATTGCAAATGGAAAGCTGGAATCTAAATTTATGTAGTACAATGTGCATATACCAAATACAAACCTTGGTTTATTTTAGTATTTTTGTGGCATATTTGTAAATGATGTTCGATATGGTATAATTTTAATGCAATACTACATCAATATACCAAATACAGGCATTGGTATTTTTTAGTATGTTTGCGGTATCTTCTTGGTATATTTGAAGATGATGGTTTTATGGTATCTCAGCTTTCATGCTTGCTTTTGTTTTTGCAAGTGCATGCAACGGTGGCAAGTTGCGGCGGATTGCAGCTGTGATGCGATGCTATTGAACTTTTGCTATTTATAAAGATTCCCACACACCTGCAGCAGAGGTAAAAAGGCAAAAGTAGCAGCAGCAGCAGCAGCATCAGCAGCATCAGCAGACGCCAAGGCAGCAACAACAGTTGCAGCTGCCGGGGGCGGGGCAAAGGCGGAGGCAGAGGCAGAGGCAGCCTCCCACTTGCAACAGGCGGCAGCGTGTGAAAAGTTCGAGACGATGCGACGACGTTGCTTTTGAGGCGTGACATGAAACTTTGTTTCAAGTACGTTTAATGCTGTTATTGTTGTTTGTTTGTTATTATACGCGGTGTTGTTGATGTTGTTAGTGTTGCTTGCTATTTGTTATTGTTGTTGGCGTCATTGTTGCGCCCTAATGCGATTGTCAGGGTAAATGACCGACGAATGGCGCGAATGGCAAGAAAACAACGAAAAATTGAATTGTTTATGCATAAATTGATGTCTGCCGTTGCTGTTGCTGTTTTAATTGAAGTGCGGGGCAAGTAAGTTTGTTGCCCAAGTCTTTCGTTTCTTGTTGCCCACGCGCTGCCACAGCTGCCACTGCAAAAGGATGGCTGCTGTTGCTGCTGCACAGCTGCTGGAAAAAACATCAGAAAATCTGGGCAGCCAACTGGCTGCAGTTGCAACTTAGCAACGTGGCAGCTGGCAACCCGAAAACACACACACACACACATACAAAAACTGGATTGACTGGGCGTGGCTCGTCTGATAAGACAGCTGCAAATCTTCTCTTTCGCACAGCGAAAGTTGCTTCAAATCCTCAACTCAGTCTCAGTCTCTGCCCCCAAAAAAGAGAGCTTCAATTATCTGTTCTTTCACAGCAAGAAGAATGTCCACCAACTGAATTAAAAATCAAAAGTACAAAGAGAGACCGTAAAAATACTGAAAATAATATGGTATATTGATGTATTTTTACATTAAAAATATACCATAAAGTACTAAACATATCAGATTGCCAGCCAAAGCAACTAAGACGTAAGAACACACAGACGCTGATCAAGATTCTATATACTTTATAGAGTTCAAGATGCCTTCTTCTGATGATTAACTACTGAGCCACTGAGCGTGAAATTTAAGTTCACTAACATTATAAATTTGAAACCAATAAAATGATTTTCACACAGAAATGTAAAGATTACATTTTAGATTGTCAAAGATTCAATTGTGATTTTAAATTGCATTTCAATTTATCCCTAAACTTTAAATTTGCAAAAAAAATGTAATTTCATGAGATATTCAATACAAAAAAATATACAAATTTCAACATAAAAATTTGCTTTTAATACCATGCAACTTTAAATTTCAAACTATTCATTTTTGATGAATTATTCAAGGAAGCCAATAAATAACAAGCTAGAAACCTTTAGTTGAGTGTGCTTCACATACCGAAAATATACTAAAATATACTGAAGAAAGATACAGTTCAGTGTACTTGAGATATATTTAGTATATCGACATAGTTCTACATTCAAAATATCATATATCATGTGCTTCACATACCGAAAAAATACCAAAATATACTGAACTTGAATTTGCATTAAATTCAATTTCAAATTAAGCTTTACTTGTCCAAGTTAATAAAAACACAAACCTTTAAACTTCAATTTTCATTAAATTCGCTATAAAAATAAAACTTAAACTGAACAAGATTTATATTTAATAAGAATTCTAAGACAAGAAAAAAAGGTAAAGTTAAAATTTTTTTAAATTCGTTTTCAAATTCAACTTAGAACATTAAATTTTGATTCATTTTGTAAATTAAAATTGCATAGAGTAAAACTTTGACAAAATGCGAATGCAACGAAAGTAAAAATTAAAATCGCATTCAATTTTAATTAGCGACTGTCGATTTTCAACAAATTTCTATTTATTTATTTAGTAACGAAACCTTGCTGTAAGTGAAATTCAATTTCAAATTCAGCTTTAAACTACCAAAGATTCTTTTTATGCAGAACTTTCCATGACAGCCACGAAATGAGAATATAAATTAAGATTTAGATCAAAGCTTACTACTGAAATTCGTTTTGATTTTAAGCATTTTAGCATTTCGCTCTGGCCATAAATCAGTTTACTTAGCACTTTAATTAATAATTGGGGTCAACATCGCATTGGCTTGAGCTTGGCTTGAAACAGTTATTAGGCAAAAGTCGAAGAGACGGCATAAAAAATGAGACAGCGCCAAATTGAATTTTGATATATGATACGAGGCATGTAATATGATTTAGCTCTTGCTTAACTTGCCAATCATGCTGCACATTTATCAAGTGGAGCTCAGTGCAAAAAATAAAAACAGGGTGCCCTAGTGCATTAACCCTTGTGTCTCTGGAAAAAAAAATGGGGAGACGAAGTGTCGTTGACCAAATGCGAGAACAGCTGTGAACTTTGTGTTTACTGAACCGACGCAGTCAAGTATTTATAGAATAGAGATCAACAAAATGTAAAAATATGATAACATTTTTCATTTTAGGTTAGGAGAGGACACAACAGAAGACTTAACATCAGTTTTGGTTGCAGTAAAAGACGCTGTAAACAGTTAAGGTTCAACTTTTATATAAAATGTGGAAATTTCTGCGAAAAATAGTATATAATAATAAAATTATAACATTATTCAATTTAAACTTGCAATAATAGAAGCTCACATTTCCTTTGTATGAAGTATAAAGTGAAGTTTATGAACATGCTTTTTATCCTTTTCTTACTATTTAAATTAAAATTTCCCACAATGTTAAAGAAATTTAAGGAACTTTAACATTCAGCGTTGTTCTGTCAGTTTTTGTTACCAGCTGTTAAATTTACTGAACGAATAAGCTTCGTTATTTAAAGTCTAAGAATAAAAATTATAGATAAGATAGAATTGTAACATTATCTGCTTAACATTTGAACTAACATGAGACTTAACAGCTCGCTAACAGTTTCCAGTTAACATAACAGCTATCAACAGCTTACTAACAGTTCAGAATTAACATAGACCGTTAACATAATGGAATTTGAACTAACATAAGCCTTAACAGTTTGCTAACAGCTTTGAATTAACATTGGCAGTTAACGTTACAGCTGTTAAGTGAGTGTAATAATCTCTGAACTAGCTCCTTAACTCCTAACTCCTTAACAGCTTGCTAATAGTTTCCAGTTATCATTAACAGTTAACATAACAGCTATTAACAATTTACTAACAGTTCAGAATTAACATAATGTAATTTGAACTAACATAAGCCTTAACAGTTTACTAACAGTTCAAAATTAACATAGACCGTTAACATAATGTAATTTGAACTAACATAAGCCTTAACAGTATGTTAACAATTCACAATTAACATTGGCAGTTAGCACAACAGCTGTTAAGTGAGTGTAATAAACTTTGAACTAGCATATCCTTAACAGCTTGCTAACAGTTTCCAATTAACATAACAGCTATTAACAGTATGTTAACAGTTCAGAATTAACATTGGCAGTTAACACAACAGCTGTTAAGTGTATGTTAAATCAGTAAATGGAATTGGCAACTAATTATGAGTTACAATCGGGAACTGCAATCGTCACTCTTGTTCTTGCCACCAAGTGTTGCACGTTGCACCCTTGCCAACCAAAACAATAACAACAAAAGCAATGCAGAAATTAGTTTTGTCGACAAGAAGTGCTTTATAAAAAAAGATATACAACTGGCTCAGCTGCAGCTTTTAAGCTTATTCTACAAATGCCAATCCGTAGCAAGCAAACAAGTCCGCAGAGTGAGAGAGAGCGAGAGAGAGAGAGAAAGAGAGAGGGAAAAATGCAGTCTGGCTGGGCAACTGGGCAACTTTTTGGGGTATTTGGGGTTTGGGCTGCTGCTTTTGCTGCTGTTGTTGTTGTTGTTGTTGCTTTTGCTGCTGGGCAGGCGGCCAAAAGAAAAACAAAAGATAAAAAAATGAGCAGCAACTGGTTCGCGTTTTGCCGGCAGTTTTGAATTACAAAAGGAGCCTTTTTATGCGGCCGCCGCCTGCAAGCAGCAACTGCAAGCTGCAACAGCAAACATTTTTTATAAATTCAATCTTTTTCTGTTTGTTGTTGTTGTTGCTGTTTGTGTATCTATGAGATACGAAGCTGCTGCTGCAGCATGAATTGGCATTTTGTTTGCTTGTGTTTTGCAATTCGCAATTCGCAATTATTTTGCATGTGTGCAGTGTGACCAGACTCGTAACTGTCATCTGCAATTGGTAATTAAAACACAATTAAACGACACAATCATCATCGTCATCATCATCATCATCATCATCATCACGAGTGTCTCTCTAATGATAATGATAATGATGTTGCTCTGGCCAGGAAATGCAATTAACCGATTGGCCCACAACTCTTTGGCCAAAACGCCGATTCGAAAGTCTTTTGCCCCGTTGCACACAATCTCAATCTCCACACACCAACAACAACAACAACAACAACTGCAGCTTCAATCTGCAGCCAAATTGCGGCTAAATTGCATAAGCCAAAAACTACGGCAGACATCAAGAAAAACAGCTGCAAGGCGTCAACTCAATGAGCAGTCTGTCCGTCATCTTCTCAGTTAGTCAGTTAGTCAATCAATCCAACTGCCAGTCATTCAGTCAGTCAGTCATTGAGTCAGTCACAAAGTCCGTCATAATCAATTTAATGCGCTTAACGGGAATATTATGACGAAGACTAGTCGAGAAAGTGGGCGTGGCGTGTCTCTCTCTCACATAGAACTTTCCACAAAGTATTTAGAGCAAATCATTATTAAAGATGACAATGATAAAATACTAAGCGTATATATTTCTAATTGAAGGCCGCACGCAATTAACGCATTTTTATTCTCCACTCTGATGTTTGTGCGTGCAACAACATCAACGAATAACAAAGCCCAAAAACCAGCACACAAATAGAATAACAATAGCAACAACATCAACATCAACAATAACAAATTACAAATTACAAAGCTTAAGACCGACTTCCAAATACCCGCTATTTATTGTCAGCGAATACCCAACTTGACTAAAAGATACTTAATTTTATTTGGCAACACAAAATTATCATTATTTTACAGTTTATTTCTCAGCAAATTTTGCTGTAAACTTTCGAAAACTGTTATTTTCCGAAAACTTTATGCAACGCGGCTTTAGATATAATAATAATAATAAAATAATGATATATTGCAAACTTCTTTAAATTGCACTAATTAAGAAAACATAAGAGGATATTTTAAATATTTAAAACCCAACACACAAATCGGTCTTTATATTTTAAATTAATCTCTAACGGTCCAACCAAACTTTTTTGTATCGGAATAAATAAAGAACTTCTTTAAACGATATTTTAATTAATAAAGTAAAGCAAACTTCAATAAGAAGTTTTTGAAATTTAACAGTTATTATATATTTTTGTATTTGTTTTTCACAAGAAACACAAAAGCTAACAAAAAACATATATTATATTTTTTAAATTTCAAAAGTATGTCTCTATATAATAATAAATAGATTAGAATCACTTTGCTTTGAAGGTAACTTTGAAAAAATTCTTAATACTAGCGAAAATTAAATTTCGAATAAAAATCAAAGATTATTATTATTATTTTATAAACTTATTATTAGTTATATTTGTATTGTTCTTGTACTATTTACTACTATGTGAATTAAAAATCTTTTAAGAAATAAATGTAAATTTGTCTGAGGTCCGCAGACATACTATCACAATATAGACTAAAGCTACTATGTGGCACTCTATTTTAAAAGCTTCTGATTTTCAATTAAACAGAAATGATAACATTCTAAAGTATATTTACACCTCTCTAACATCTTTCAAAAAACCAAACAGACGGACATTTCTAGAACATGTCAAAAATATTTCCTTCTGCCCCTTACACATTCATTTTCGCTGTTGCTAAATAACGGACCTCAAACAACAACAGAAGTTGGCAAGTGTTGTAAAATGTCTAAGGAAACTGCACAGCAGCGCCCCCTTCTTTAGTGTTTCCTTAACGTAACTAGGCGTGGCATACATGTGTGTGCGTGTGTGGGCGTTGACTTTAACTAGTTGAACATTATTTTGGGTTTAGTGTTTATTTTGTTACTTACCTCATTTGTGTGGGTTACCTAGGCAGCAGAAGACGAAAACGAAGAAGAAGCCGAAACCGAAGGCAGCCACCAAAAACAGCAACAACAACGATTACAAAAAAAACTAAAAACAGTAACAACAATGGGCGCTTCTGCAATTGGAGCGCAGCGAGCAACGCGCGAAATTCTCGAGTTGCAAATTTGTCTGTCTTTTGTTTTTGTTTTCGTTGGTGTTTTGCTATTTGTTTTGGCTTTTGTATTCTTTTTCGTAATGATGATGATGATGTTGATGATGGTGGCGAGTGTTGTGCACTTTACACTTTTGTGGCTTTGGCTTTTCAGGCTTCACTGACTATGCAGACACAGCAGGTGCATTACAACTTTACACTGCTATTGCATTTTGCGGGCTTTGAAACATTTATTCAACACTGGCACAGCACTCACAAGAAACGCAACAAAACCAACAAAAAAAAACACGAGTAATGCTTAAGCCAAATGCACATTTAGTTTAATTTAAGCTTATTTAAACAGCCGGCACGCGTTCTTTAAGGCGAAACGAAAACAACAGTGACAAAATTCGAATAAGAAGCAAATAAGCTGACGACGCACAAGCAATGCGCACGATTGCGCGACCAGCAACAAATTGAACGCAAAGTCTGGCAGTGTGACCGCAGTCGAGAAGTCAACGAGATGAAAAATATCGCTGGCACTAGTGTATTTTTTATAATGGCAGCACTGAAAAAATACTAAAAACCAACTATCGCATTTTTATACCAACAAGACTATATAGCCCAGTTCATAAAAATAAAAAAGGCAAATAAATTTATAATTTTAACATAAAAATATGTGATTAGCATAGCATAGTTTCAATTTTATACCATATGAAAGAAACATATTTCTATCACACTCAGAAACGCATTAGGCGGTAAATTATTTTACGTATGTGAAAGAAGATACCACAAAATATTAATTTGCAAACATTTTATTTTCATTTGTAATATTTTATTATAATGAGTGTAGAGAAGTCATTTTGAGTGGTTACTGCAAAATTATTTTAAATTTCAAAATCTCCTGCTTGGCGCTAAGTGCACATTTAATATAATATTCGATAAGTTGCAATTGTTATCGATAAGCAAGAACGAACAAACAGCTGATTGCTGGCGCTGTTGCACAAATTTTTGTTATTTCATAATAAATTTTGAACTCTAGTTGATTATTTGAGAAGCTTCACTTAAAAGTGAATTAAAACATAATGCAAAACACCCGCAAACTAACAAACCTGGCCCGGCTTTTGTTGCTGCGACGCACAGCGACAACGGCAGCAACTCAAGCAACAAGCGCAAGCGGCGTCGGCGGCGGCGCCGAAGAAACGACACATTTTGGTTACCAAACGGTCAAGGAAAGCGAAAAGGAACACAAAGGTAAACTCTAAGATATAAAGCTACTTAAATACAATAACAACGTGCATTGTGTATTGCAGTCCATGAGGTATTTGAGCAGGTGGCCAAATCGTACGATCTGATGAACGATGCCATGTCAATGGGCATTCATCGTGTGTGGAAAGACATCTTCATCGAGCGACTGGGACCAACACATGGCATGCGGCTGCTGGATATGGCCGGCGGCACGGGTGACATCAGCTTTCGCTACCTCAAATATCTGGCCAAGCAGCCAAATCCACAACAGCGTCAGAGTCATGTCACCGTCTCCGATATCAATCAACACATGTTAAATGTCGGCGAGGAGCGTGCCCGTCAATTGGGTTTGACCGTTGAGCAGCTGCCCAATGCCAGCATTGATTGGCAGTGTGCCGATGCAGAGAAGCTGCCATTTAAAAGCGATAGCTTCACTGCCTACACCATTGCCTTTGGCATACGCAACTGCACGCATGTGGACAAGGTGAGCATATGTTGGCGACGTCGGCAACTGTTCAATAGAGGGAATAAGGGTCTTATGACTTCGAAAGAGTAAAGAGAAGTAGCAATCTTTCAATTGATAAAGCTGTAAGGTCCATCTGCATGTAGATCTCAAAAACTAGAAGAACTGATGCAGCCAAAGTTGTTCCAGAGTTAAGTATAGTTTGTTTAACAATTGTGACAGTTCCTCTTATACTTTCTTAGATTTACTAACATAAACTAAAAGAAGATCCTTGCTTGTTCGTTGCCCGTCGTTGCAGCTGAATCTCAGAGACTAGAAGAGCTTATGCTCAAAGTAGATAAAAAACATTCCTGTAGATGTTTTCACTCATTTTGTCAAGATGTCTAATACCTCTCCAAACGATACATAAAAGTTGCTTAAAAATATTTTTAAATATTTAGTATAAAATCATATTGAGTTGATCTGATTAAGAATTAATGTGATAACCATGTAATGCTATTACTATATCATTATTTATCTGAACGATAAAGCAAAGGCCGTGGAAACTAGTGCAAAGAACATTATTTGTATTTATGAATTAATTATGATTTTTGCTCTCATTTTTATTTAGTTATGATTAGAGTAGTTCTCATTTATGTTGTTCTTTTTAGTAGTTTTATTTCTTGTATCCATTTCATTAAGAGAATAGGCAATGTTATTTCTAGGTTAGTGAGACAAAGTCGATAGACGCTGAATTATTACTTGTTATATATCGAATATAAAGCTTTGTTGAATTTTTTATATCTATATAATATTTTTGTCTATTTACTATGTTTTTTGATCGATATGTACAATGTTTTCGCATCATATATTATCTTTCTTTTGTATTCCCTAATCGAGCTCTCCCGCCTTGTTTTCCAGGTGCTGAGCGAAGCGTATCGCGTGCTGCAGCCAGGCGGACGCTTCATGTGTTTGGAGTTCAGTCACTTGAACAACGAGGCGATGCAATGGCTGTACGATCAATACTCCTTCCAGGTGATCCCGCCAATGGGTCAGTTGCTCGCTGGCCAGTGGCATGCGTATCAATATTTGGTGGAGAGCATACGACGATTTCCTCGCCAGGAGCAGTTCAAGAGCATGATCGAGGATGCGGGTTTCGTGAATGCTACCTATGAGAATCTAACCTTCGGTGTGGTCAGCATACACTCTGGGTTTAAGCTGTAGCTACTCCACAACTCGTGTCAACAATATAATTCCTGTAATTTAGAAACTCTTGCAAAGAGCTTCGCTGCAATCGGTTTGCAAAGCACGTGCTGAAGTTTTTTTTATTTTTTATGTTGGTTTTTATGGCTTTCTTACATGTCGACGTTGAAATTGGAAGTTTTATAAATACATTGTTGAACAAAAAACAAAAAAATATACTATATATTACAATCGCGCCAAAATTTATGAGTTTTACATATTGCCCGGAGGATTGCAAGGCCGTTTGTGGCTTGGGAAAGACCTTGAAGAATCACTTCGATGGGAGTCGAAAATCGAAATTTATTTCCTCCACTCGACAAAATGGAAAAGAGGAGCGAAGAAAGTGAAAAGCAACAAAAAATGTGGGCTAATTGAATATGCATATGCTTGAGTGTGTGTGTGTGTGATATAATGTCGAGTATTCTCCACCCGATATGTTCATACTTAAAGTTAAGGTTGCTCCAGTCGCCACCAATTGGCAGTCATCAAATTTAGTGCAAGTGAAATTTATGCGTGTGAATGTTGAATATCAACTAAATGCCAACGAAACGAAACAAAAAGCAACAAAAACGAAAATAAGAAAATCAAATTCAAAATCGAAATGCCATTAAAATAAATTGCTCGACAGCCTAATTGACAGTTTAGCAAGGTATTTAAATTACTTTTGTTAAACTTCTCTTCATCTCTCCATCTCTTTCTCACTGCTTTCGCTTTGCTTGGCAAGTTGGCAGCCCCATGGCAGCTATAATTGGCCCAGTTTGGGGGAGCTGCACTTTTTTTTTTTTTGTAAGTTTTTTAAGTTGCCAGTTGTGATGTAACCAGGCCATAAAATAAAGGCTGATTTTGATTTGGACTCGTATCGAACATTAACATTTAACCATTTGACGACGACGAGCTGCCGTTTATTTTTATTATATTTGGTCGAGAGGGGCGCCTGAAAGTGAAAAGTGGCCAACACCTTCTACGCCCAACAACGATCGACAACAACAGCAACAACAACAACAACATGCGGAACATGCAAGCAAATCACAGCAAATGAAATGAAAACAATACTTTGGACGTACGTGAAGAAACGTGCAACGCATGCGCAGCTGAAGACACAAAGAGGCAGACGTAGAAAGAGACAGCAACAGGTGGACTGAGAGGGAGAGAGAAAGGGAGGTGAGCTAGCACAGCCCACTAGCCACTCCACAGTGGTACGAAAGTATTTGAAGAAGATAAAGTAATGATGTAGTAAATAATTAAAGAACGAATTTATAAATTTAAATAAGAGTAGAAAAGTGTGATGAGACAATAAAAATAATAAATTAAAATTAATAAGTAATTAAAGTAATACTTAATACATAAAAGAAAACTAATCTATGAAATCTATGAAATTAAATACAAACAACAATAAAAATGTTATTACTAAAAACTATACAAAGTTGAAAAATTATAAAAAAAAACAAAATTAAAAGAATAAGGAAATAATTAAAATCCAATCTAAGCAAAAATAAAATACTTACTTAAAAAAATGATTTGTAATATATAATAGTTTAAATATTGCACTGGAACGAATGGTAATGAAACAGTGAAACGCAATGAAAATGAAACATGTTCTGAGAATGAAGTAAATATGGCAAACTTAAGATTTGATATAATAATGGAAAGGGAATGTAGAAACAAGAAAATTAAATAAAAGTGACGTAACAACGAATATAAAGAGAAAGTGAAACACTTTGAGAAAAACGAAAAAAACATAAATTAACCAAATAAATATTGGCATTTCGGTTGTTAATTACTTGCTGTACTTTATTAGACAGCTTTCAGATTACGAGAGTGGAATATTTGGAAATGGGGAAAACAATAATAATAAATAAATTGATAACAATGTGTTTTATTCACTTTGTTGTGGTTTTTATTTGTGTGTTTAAATTAGACTAAATTTAGCCTAGACGGACTAAAAAACAAGTAAGAAAGCTTCTCCTTCTTTTACCTTATGGGTAAGAGTTATAAAAAGGAAATAAAACAATAATAAATTAAAATGTGAGACTGTTTCATTTCATGTGTTTCACAGTTTAACTTTAGTGGAAAGTTAATTCCATGACGGAATTTGTCCTGTGCGAGACTTTTTACATTGAAAATAACATAAACTGAAACAATTTAAAAAATAAGAAAAGGTTATTTTTATAGCTCAAGATAAGTACTTTAATATATGCCAAATAAAAGTTGCACTAAAGAATTCTGCTGCTGTATTCAGTTTTAATTAGTTTCACAGAAACTACTCCAAGTTTTGACAACCTCGCTCCACTGTGCGCTCTACACCCTTTGGGGCTTGTTGACGGCGGGGGAACTTGGGGGCGGGGAGTCGTGTGCTTGCGGTGGCGGTGGCGGTGCTTGTCGCAACATAATGAGCCGCTGTCCATTTGCCGTTTGGGTCAGGTGAAATGGCCGCGTAAAAGTCATAAACTGACCACGGCACACAATGGAGGGAGGAGTGGGGAGGGGAGTAACGAGGGGGAGTGGTAGGGTATGTGTACTTGGTATGCAAGCGATGACACCACGTGCTGCCTGCTGCACGTCGATATCCGCTTTATAAATACAACAAACACCAAGGAAGTTCATTTCATTTTCTTGGCAACAATCGACGCGTTGACATAACATAATCTATCTGCTCTATACTGAAAACGAAAGTGCCAAACGGATTACAATAAAGCCACACATAAGACCCACACGCACACAAAATGAGTCGCAGGAGTAATTCAACACGTCGGTTGCTCGTGATGTCGCTTCTTCTGCTGTTGCTGTTGCACAGTCAAGTTGCTGATGCTGCACTGCGTCTGCGTCACTCGAGTCGCTTGGCCAGCACGACGCCAACGACAACGCTTGCCACGACGACGACAACGACAACGGCTGCTGCTCTCGATGCTGAAACCGAGCCCGCTTTGACGCCACCAGCCACAGAGGCAGCAGCCGAAGTCGCAACTCCTGAAGCCGCTTCCGTCTTCGTCTCCGCCTCAGATCCTAGCAATAACAAGCACAAACGTGGCATTCTTCATGGCGCCTCGCTTGCTGCCGGACATTGGCCGGCACGCACCTATGCCGCACAGTATGGCTACAGCTTGCAACTGCCGGCGGCAAGCAGCTTCTATGCCGCAGTGCCCGCTGCTGCCCATCATCGTCATCATGGCTTCGTCAAGGTTCCCGCTGCCGCTCTCGGTGGCTTCCATCTGAAGCAATATGCTCCAGTCCCCGCTGCCGCTGCAGCTGCTGCCTTCCTGCCCACTGCTGTGGCCACGCCTGCTGCTGCTGCGCTGCCCGCTGTCTCCGCGTTGCCCGCCGCTGTTGGAGGCATCGCCTCGGCTGTGGCTGCCTCGCCCTCGTTTGTGCTGCGTCCCGGCAACGCCGTTGTTTCCTCATACAGCGTCAACTATCCGCATCAGCATCTGCACCGACCCGTCAAGCCTGTGCACTTCCATCACGCCGTGCAGGTAAGTTTTGTGTTGACCGCAGACTAGAGTTGAACAACGGACGGACTGAATATGCAGTTTGAGTGGAGAGTGACTTTAAACCTGAACTTGGGCGTAAAGATTGACTGAAGTGTGGAGTCTAGACTGGCTAAGCTTGAGACTGAGCTAGACACGGACTTAGAATTGGAGTTTAAACTTGTTCCCAGACTAAACCTAACCGAAGCAGGATGGGACCATGTTCGGTCTTCTATGAAGTCAGAGATTTGAACAGACTTTTAGACTACAAACTAAATTTTAAACTAAGCGAGAAATTCTTGACGACGACTCTAGACTTCGATGGGAGCATAAGACTAAGCTTGGGACTGAGTTAGACTTGACGAAGACCTGGAATTTGAGCTTGTTCCCAGACTAAACCCAACCGAAGCAGGATGAGACGACCCATGTTCAGTCTTCTAACTTGTCAGAGATTTCAACCTTTTTCTATACCACAAACTAAGTTTTAGACTACGTGAGACATTCTTGACTACGGCTCTAGACTTCGACGGGAGCATAAGACTAAGCTTGGAACTGAGCTAGACTCGTACGAAAACCTGGAATTTGAGCTTGTTCCCAGACTAAACTGAACCGAAGCAGCATGAGACGACCCATGTTCGGTCTTCTAACTAGTCAGAGATTTGAATGGTTTTTTAGACTATAAACTAGGACGAGTTAAGTTCTAGACTTTGAGTCAGACTTAGATTTTGCTCCAAGCTTGTGGCTTCAATCTGAGGTCAGCGACTAACTCTACAGTAACACCGACACATGGACGTTACAAAACATCCTGCTAGGGATAAAAAAAGATGTAAGACGTAAGAGTAAAACAGCTAATAAAAGACCTAGAAAAAGACTTAGACCAACGCAGACGTTATAGACAGCTTGACCAACCCTAGAGTGACACCTAGGCCCAGGACAGCGACTAACCCTAGAGTGACAACTAGACATAGACCTTCCAAGACATTATGCTAGATGTACAGCAATGCGTAAGCTCACAAACAGAGCTAATATAAAACCTAGACCGATCTAAATATTTTAGACAGTTTGACTAACCGTAGAGTGATACCCTGACGTTACAAAATATCCTGCAAAAGGGAAGCTCACAAAAAGAGCTAAGATAACTTAGACCAACGCAAGCGGTTTAGACAGCTTGACTTACCCTAGAGTGGCACCTAGATATAGACGTTACAAGATATCCTGTTAGGGATAAAACAAGACTTAAGCTTATAAGATCTAGACCAACGCTTACAATTCAGAGAGCTTGTGCTAACCCAACTAGACCTAGGACTGATTTCTAGACTATAAATTTTGTTTTAGACTATGCGAAAAATTTGTAAGCTCACAAATAGGGCTAGTAAAAAACGTAGAAGAAGGCTTTAACCAACGCAAACGCAGACAGCTTTTACTAATCCTAATAGACCTACGATAAGTACTAGACTTATGGAGCAGACAGTAATAACTACTTAGAAGACAAAATCAACAACATTTCAAGCCTGACACATAACAAGTTTTCTTTTCCTATAATATTATAAGCACTCAGACTTGGACTTACTTCTCTTATAGATCTAGACATTCACCTAAATCTGCTCAGGACTAATGTTTGCGCTATTTCTTTTACCCCTTTGCAGCCCAGCTACGTGCAGACCATAGCGCCCGTGCCTTCTGTTACACCCCTTGCACCTGGACTTCCCCTACAGCCAGTGCAACCAGTGCAGCCCCTTCAACCTCTACAACCAGTGCAGCCAATTCAGCCAGTGCAACCTATTCAACCCATTCAGCCAGTGCAACCCATTCAACCAGTGCAACCAGTTCAACACGTGGCTAGCCTGCAACCCGGTCTGACCTTTACCGCTGTCAATCCACCCGTTGCCGAGTTCCCCGTGGTGCCGCAATTCCCTGTTGCCCCCCATTTTCCCACCACCGCCACAGCTGTGCCGGTTGTGCCACAATTTCCCGGCACCGCAGTAGCACCACAATTGCCAGTGACACCCAGCTTTGTGCCTGCTGGAGCGCCACCAGCGCCCGAAGTGCCCGCCATACCACAGATTCCGCAAATCCCAAGCATTCCCCAAATCCCTCAGATACCCAGTATTCCCAGCATTCCCCAAGTGCCGCAGATTCCCAGCATTCCGCAAGTACCGCAAATACCTCAAATTCCTGAGGTGCCCCAAGTGCCAGAGTTGCCACAATTCCCACAGCTGCCACAATTCCCACAGTTCCCCCAGTTCACAGTGCCGCAGTTCCCACAATTCCCTCCGGTGCCGCAGTTCCCTCAAGCGCCCAGCACACCCGTAGTGCCCGCCATTCCCGCCGTGCCCGCCACTCCGGCATTGCCCGCCCAGCCCGCTCAGCCAGCGAGTCCCGGCACTCAGCCACCCAGCAGTCAGTTCTTCCCGGCAGCGGTGCAACCGCCACTCCCCCAACAGCCACCCACATTTGTGCAGCCCGAGGCACAGTTTCCGGGTGGCATAGTCCCGCTGCCCGGCTCCTCGCCGGTGCAACCGGACTCTGGCACCGCAATTGCCGCTCCACAGATTCCCAACTCTCCCGAACCCGAGGCTGAGCAGCCGCTTCCCTCGCCAACGCCAACGCAACCACAGCAGCCCTGGAAACCGGTCTTCTATCAGCCCCCATCCACAGCCAGTCGGCCATCGATCACACTCCTGCCACCCTATGGCAGCGCACCAGCTGATGGTAAGTCCTGAAACAATTTCCTATTTGCGGAGCAGCTCTTATAATCGGTTCTCTCTCCCGGTGCTTCTCAGGTTATTTGCCACCCGTTGGGGCACAGTCGGCGCAACTGAACTCAGGCAATGGCGTTCAGGGTCAGGGCATCTTTGATCAGCTGAGCGACGCGGAGATCGAGCACATCTTTGCCCAGGCCAATCTGGCGCAACAGCAGCACCAGCAGCAGCATCATCATCAGCATCATCATCACAGCAGCAGCTACCAACACTATTGAAAGTGTGAAATCTCTCTTTTCTATCTCTGATTTTTTTTGTTTTTTTTTTTACTTCATCTTTCTACAACTATGCTACTCTTTCGCTGTATATTAAATTATTATTGTTATTAAATAAGTTATTTATCAAAACATACAAAATGAAATGTGTAAGCTTTATTTTTCGAGACTTTTATGAATTTGAAAGACTCGTTTTGATAAGAAGTAAGCCGACAGACAAAATCTTAGGCACAAATCGTGTAAATAACAGCGTTATAATAGAAATTTGAAGCAGTCCATTGTCAATGGTGCGTATACGCCAGAGACCTGCAATGAGTATGATCCGATGCGGTTCGATCAGCCTCGCTCAAACCAGTCACAACTCAAAAAGTTGATCGCAACAAAATTGTTCGATCGATCTTCGTGCACAAAACGAACAGATCATGCAACTGATTTGATTGCTCTGCTTACTGATTCAAACTGATTGTTGCATACCGGTTTGATGATCGGAAATGATTGTACCGAAAAAGACGATCGAGTCTAACGATGCAAAAGAAAGCTCAGACATCGATCAAGTTGCATTTGATTTGATTGTGAGTGAAGCAATCAGATCGAGAATTGCCTGCGAATATGTGTTTGTGTGTGTAGTTTGTATGTACAAATTTTTATATGTTTTAACGGAAACAAGTTGCAATGCGTAAAATTAACTAAAAAATCACTTCATTTATTTCTTAACTTTTGACGCTTAACATCAAAATTCAATGCATGCTTAAAATTAATAAATAAGTATTGCTTAAAATATTAGGAAACACAAAATTCATATATTTAGCATGTGCGCGCGAGTTTCGGCTTATGATGAAATAAGTAGATCGGGTTGAATCGAACCACCCGGTATGACCAAACGGTATGAGCGTGATCGATCTGAATGTAAGCAGCATTCTCAATCATTCTTTGCTGCTCACACAAAGCGTTCGATCAAAGTAAATCAATTCAAACCAGGCACGAGTGATTGGAACTGAATGTTCGCTTTGAACAGGCTTGCTTACGATCAATTCATGTTCGTTGAAGCAAAGTTTTGCATCACAAAAAATCCGAGTCAATGATCGGGTATGATTGAAAAAATTGTGATCGTTGCAGCTCTCTGGTATACGCTATATAATGTTTACGTTATATTTAGTTACGTTACGTATAAGTCACTTTACGTGCACCTTACGTTCCACATCACGTTACGGTCACATCACGTATACGTCACATTGAGTATGCAATCTTCATATTACGTATACGGTTCATGGTGTATACGAAATAACGTATGTATATATTTGTTTAATTGCTTATAACTCATTTTAGCTGCACGTTACGTTCCACACATTATATCGCGTATACGCAGCATTGACCACGCCTCGTATTTTATAATCTTCATATAACGTATATGGTCGAATGAAGTATATGAAATGACGTATTTTGACATATTGCGTTAACGTCACATCCAAACGTTAGAAGTGCAATATTACGTATACATCATATTCTGTTTAAGTCACGTTACGTATACGTCACAAATATTATGTTTCCGTCATATTACGTATACGTTCTTATAACGTATATACGTTACGTTATACACATTAGACTTATTACGTATGCGACATACTGCGTATACTTAATATTTTTTATACGAGGACCTTTACTTTTTTAAGTTTCGACTTTAATATAGAGTTTGGACATAACTGAAACATATTTTAAATGAATTGAAGTTAAGTTTAATTTTAATTTAAGAAAATTGCATTATCTTGAAGTATGATTGCATTACATCTTTTATTAAATGTATACCATGAAATTGAAAAAAGATCTGTGAAAACAAATGTTTCCGAGGCCAAGTCAAAGCATTATTAAAATTAATTATTGGTTTTGAAATACACTCGAAGTCTGAGGATTATTATAAGTATTATTATGCTATTATTTTATTTATATATTTACAATAATAAATCGAAGAAAAGAAGAAAGAAAAGATTTTCTGAATTTAATTTTGAATTAAAACATTTCACTTTAGTTGAAATTCGCTTTAGAATACTTTTGCATACTGACTTTGGCTTTCCGTTTTTTTTTGTGCAGAGCTTTTGGCCGTCACAAAAAGCTTTTTGCTGGCTTTTCACCTTGAACTTGAAGCGCGCGATGTGCGCAGCTTTTTTCATTCATAAATTGGCCAGCTGATTTTCGCTGTTTGAATGAATGCGAAAGGCGAGAGGCGACGAGCGATTGTTCGTTGTTCGTTGCACGCTTCGTGTCGAAGCGTTTGCCGGCAACGAGGCACATGCCACATGTTGCAATCGCTACGATTTCAGTTCTTACCGTTAGCTACGCGAGCGCGCTGCCAATTTTGGCTGCGCGCAACGACAAACGACACAAAAAAACATCGCCAAAGCCAAAGCCGACAACCAAACAACAAAATTGTAACTTCAAAAAAGACTCAAAAAAAAAAAAAAACAAAACATTCGTAAACTGATCTCAAAAAAAAAAAACCGAACGCGAGTGCTCTGAATTCCATGTTGATTTTGGTTTTGTTTAGTTATTCTTTTTTTTTAAGTGTATTACTGAATTTGAGTGTTTTGTTTATTGCATTTGGGATTGAAAAGAACAACACATAAGGAGAAACACAGCTGTCATGACGATGATAATCTTGATGATGCGTAAGTCTTGCACAAATATACAGATACTATAACTTGATCAATTCGCTTTCGATTCGCTTTCGATTCGATGCGATTCCGATAATATTCCATTTGTGATTTCTGATTTCTGATCTGTTTATGCGCGAGAGCATACAACGTGCTGATCAATTATTTTATATACTCGCCGTGCTCTGTTGTAGCTGTATAAATACCAAATACCAAATACTAAATGAGTTTCAGCCCAAAAGCTGCCAGAGACATTGGCCATGTGGCAGGGAAAACAGGGAAAACAACAGTTGATCACACGCTGGCCACGGAATTCAACTAGCAGATGCTCGAGAGAAGTAGAACTACTTATTTGAATAGCAAGTGGAAAGAAACGCGATCAAATTTGAAAACTATTCAACTCTTGTCATTCAATATAATTATAAAGAATATAGGAAATATGCTTGGCAAGTTTAAATTTTGAAATTATGTGAACTCTTAGTTTGTCATTCTATATTTTTGCACAATGAAATATTAAATATGTTTTGTAAGATGAAAGAGATGCAATAAATGTCAAAGTCTTCGTTGTCAATAAAATATTTTTAATCTATTTTCCTTACAAAGAAAATATGAAATATGTTTTGCAAGTGGAAAAAGATGCGTAAAATTTTTAAAACATCTAAAGATTTCAATATTTTAGAACCCGTTTTCCTTGCAAAGAAATGTTAAATATTTAAATATGATTTGCAAACTTTGTATTCATTAAACTTATTTGGAGCTTAAGACCTTTGCAATCAGTGCTTTAGTAATACAGTTAGTAATTTTTGAATTTTATCTAACATTTCTAAATAAATAAATAAACATATTTGGTCTCTAAAATGCAAAATGTATAACTCACATTTTTACATTTTCTATTCTGATTTATATTCCACAAATCCATAATCGAAAACAATGACCTAATTTTATTTATTTGCTCAGGTAGAACTCTAAATTTATCATTTCTCAGCCATAAAGATCATAGCATATACTATGTATAGTATATATAATGCCGACTATAGACAGATTCCCCCATCTAGCCAATGTCTTAAAATATATGCGCAAGATCGTTAAATATGTTTTGTATAAATAGAAGTTCGAAATAGTATTCTAATGCTGCAATAGTTTGTTTACTCACTGACTGAAGTAGCAACAATATACTATACTATACTATATACTTATTCTGTAAATTGTATTTTGCATGAAATATCGACAAATTTTCAAGATTTCATTTGAAGTCAAATGAAAGTTCTTCCCAGCTGTTGGCCTTTAAAACTTTATGCTGGTAATTTGAGTTTGAGAATTTTCAACCCTATCGAATGTTCAGTCAATAAAACAGCTGCGTTATCTCTCTGCGGAGGCGTAGGAGGCGTGGTCATAGGGACAACAAAAAAAACATAAAACCAAATATTTTCAATTTCCCTTCATTGGATTAAATGAAAATTTGTAATTTGCATATTAATTCACGATATTAAATGGACGATGACCAGGGTTAAGGGAGTGATGAAGGGAGGAGGAGAGGTGGAGTGCTTGGCTTATGTAGCGATTTACCGTTAGTCTATTAAATCTTTGTAATAAAATGTCATTAAGTTTTGGTGAGCGGCGGTTGCCAACTGCGGTGAGGAGCGCTGTGCTGTGCTGTGTTTTCTGCCACCTTGATTTACGGTGCTGCAAAATGAACCGAAATGGACAGCAGCGAGCAATGAAGTGTTTGCTGTGCTGTGTGGTGAGTGGATTGTTTTAAGTGTGTGCGGGTGTGTGTGTGTGTGTGTGTGTGGATTAAGTGTGTGTGAATGTGTGTGTGTGAAGAGTGTGGCCACAAAACAGTGGTCTCGATGTCCGTGTCCCAAAAGTTGTGTTATTAGTTGTGACCGCTTCGCAGCTTATGCAAATTCCGACACCAGAAACACTGACTACACTGAGAGAAAATAGGGGACCGCAAACATTACAAGTTGTTAAATCAATTTCATTCATTTACAAAAATTATAAGCAAAATAAAATTAAAAAAATATAAACAAATAAAAATCAATACAGTATGATTATTACACAGAGAGAAAATATTCTATATCGAAAAGTAGATTGCACATCTTGATTTAAGATTTTTTCGATGTTACCTTGAAACATTCATAAATCAAGATTTTTATGCCAAATTTATATTTTAAAATTAAAATCTTGACTCAAGCATGTTTAATGATAGATTGAAAAGCAGATTGCACATGAGAATAAATTTAAAATTGCAATATGAATGGAAACAATTAGTTATGTAAATGTAAAATATGCCAAGTTTATTAATTTTTCTTTTAAATATAATCGCATATTAATAATTATATTGCCGGTTAGGATTTCAATTTAAAACGATTCTTTGCGTTTTGCAATTTTAAATTAAAAATGTTTAAGACTTTTATTTCTCATTATGCTATTTCAAGTCCAAATATATTTTTGAGCCCAGAATTAAATAAACTCAACTTGAAGCTTTTTCATTTTTAAATTAAGAATATATTCTTGTAGTGCGAATTTTTTATTCATTTTTATAACACAATAATATGATGTCTATATATGAAAATAATCTAGCGACATGACAAATTAAATTTCTATCACATGTGAATTGAATAGATATTAGTCAAATTTAACTTAAATACAAATTGTAATTTGCACCATAAATAAAAATAAATTTCGATTATTTTATCAAATTTTTAATTGTATTCTATTTATTTAATTTGTTATTCACTTTTAACAAATTAACTTAAACATTACAAAAAAATTTATTTAAAAGTCTTTTCATGGGCACATGTAAGTAGTCTTTTCTCTCTGTGTATGAGTCGCCAAAATGCGTAAGGAGTAAGGAATAGAGGATGAGTGAAGAAGAAGTTGTAGGTAGGTGGATAGAGCAACAGTTTATGAGCATGAACCACTTGAACCGCACTTCAGTTAATACGGCAATCATTTTGTGCACAGCGACGGTGTGAGGATTAAATTCCGTTAAGAGGAGAGAAAACAGCTGTTTGATGTTCCATCAACGAAACCAACCCAAAAAAGCGATGGAACTGATGGAAAATTCTCAACTGGGAAATCGTCAGCACAGAAATTGAGATAGAAATTGAGGCAGAAATGGAAAAGTGGGAAAATGAGATGAGAATGAGATGAAATGGGTATATGGTAAATGATAAATTGAGACGGTTGCTGACGGTAGGTGACAAAAGCAAACAAAACACCAGAGGCCCAAAGCCAGACATTGTGCGGCTGTGGTCTTTTGACTTTTCGAAAGTCGCATTTTAATTATGAAATCAAGCAGAAAATGGGAAAAACAGTAAAGATGCTGATGAAAGAGTTTGCAAATTTCGATAGACAAAACAAAAAGTTGATTAATATTGAATAGGTTCAATAAAAAAACACGTTGCATATCAATCACATTTACCTTTGACAAAGGCTGTCAGCGATGACTGCCACTTGACACTTAGCGCTGACAACTTGCTAATGAAGTGCTGTCCACTTGCCAAATGAATAATTCACTTTTGAATGAATGAAAATGTAGATTTATAATTTGATGAAGTGGAAAAAATAAACGATTTATGAATCTTGAGTTGTCAACAAATGAAAGCAGTATCGTATAAAGTATATAGGATTGTTGTTCTAGTGTTGTAAAGCGTATGAACTATTTACATAATTATGAGTAAATGTCAGATGTAGATTATAAAAGCTTTATTGTTTCCTTACGCACTTATGTATGTTACAGAAGCCTCTAATAAAACAATGCATACTTACAATTTTTGTTTACCAAGGTTGTTAAAAACAAAACATAATTAGGAGTAAATGCCAGATGCCTCTGAAGAGTTAATATATGTACATTTAGTAATACCTTTTAGCAAATAACAAAACTTTTCTAGTTTCCTCATGCATTTTTGTTACATAACCTATAAAAATAAGGCACGGCCACTTGCTAGTGAAGTGCTGTCCACTTGCCACTACTAAATGAATGGAAATATAGATTTATAATATGAAGAAGTAGAAAAAGAAAACGATTTATGAATCTTTCACTCTCGCAGTGTTGTACAATGTATTTATAATTGTTGAACTAGTGTTGTAAAACGTATGATTGTTAAAAACAAAATATAATTAGGAGTAAATGCCAGATGCCTCTGAGGAGTGAATGTGCATATATATTAGTAATACCTTTCAGCAAATAACAAAACTTTTCTCGTTTCCTCACGCACTTTTGTTACATAACTCCCTAAAAAATAATGCATGGCTGCTCTCTCCAACCTCTGTCTTTCCTCTGTAGAGAGTAAATGAAGTACTCGACGCATTCAGTGGGCAACTTTAAAAGTTATCTGCTTCACACACACACACACACAGAGAAATTCATCCTTTTAGTTTTTTATTTGTATTTTTTGTTGTGGGGCGTGAATCCCGACAATAACGAATCCTTTTTGTATAACGCACATTATGCAGGCAGGAAAAAACAAATAAGTTGGCCAGAAATTTGTGCGTTTCTAGACCAAAAGCAAGAAATGGAACAACGAGTTTCGGGAGAAGGGAGGAGGGAGAAACGAAGACGGAGCAGGAGATGGAGCAGGAGAGATGCAGACGGAGTCGATGTTCAGTAGTTCAGCTCACGTCCATTGCCTGCCACATGGAAAATGAAGCCGATTTTCCATTTAAGCATCTGTCGCCCGCGGCTGATGCCCAGATAGAAGAGGGAGGAGAATGGAATGGGGTTGCTGATGAAGTGGGGTGAGGTGCGGAGCGGGGGCAGAGGCGGGGGCAACTCATGTTGGGGTGCTCATGTTGATGGCAATGATTCGTAAGCGTTGTCGTTTGTACTGCACTCGTTTGTAATTTGAATACGGCAATCATTATTTATGGACGCTGGTTTCAGATGCCCGGCTAATGACGTAGCCCCCTTCTCCGCCTCCCTCTCCCTTCCATCTCTCTCTCTCTTTCTTCTCAAACATCCTCGTGTGGCACATGCGAGTCGCTCGCACGCTAATCGACGCCACAAGTCGAGCCCAATATCAAGTGACAAGAGTGCCAGGGACAAGCGATGAACAACCAAACAGTTTTCTATAGTTGTATTTTTTATTTAAATACCCTGTAATTTCAAAGCAAATAAAGGAAGGTATTTCATTCAGAATACTTGAATATAAAGTTAATAAATTATATTGTCAGAGACAACAAATTGAATTCATATTTGCATAGTAAAGAAAATTACCTCAATTTATGAAAACTTACTTTTATTTAGAAATTAATGAAATTAAAATTGAATTTACAAATTCAAATTTGCATAATAAATAAAATAAATTTAATTTATTCAAATTTACTTGCATTACATTTAAAATTAATGCAATTCAATTTCAATAGCTTATTTGATTTCATTAAATTTACTTTAGTTTACAAATGAATTGAATTGATTATAATTTATTAAAATTTAATTTAAATAAAAATTTTAGTTTACATCATAAATAAAAATACATTCAAATCATTTCAATTTAATTTGATTTTCATACAACTTATATATTTTTACTGTTATAATATAATATAATAATTTGTTGTACTAACATTTTTTTCATACTCAAATTTTATTAGTATGCGAAACATCTTGAAGTTTTTACAAAAAATGAAATTTTATTAATTAATTAAATTATAATTTTCTTCAAACAAACTCAACTAGTCAAATTGCGCCCACATAAAAAGCTAGTCGGGCGACTGTGAAAAACTTGAGTAGATTAAATGTCAATTGCTATGTAATTTGATAGGCCTTAATTGCTAAATATAATGAGCAGTAACTATGCTAACAAAAATGCAAGTCATTTAGATAATATTTAAGATTGGGGCATTTTTTACTGAGTTAATACAAAATTTCAATGAACAGATATTTCATTATTACTTTAAAGAAGATGTCAAAAATAAACCGAGAAGATAAATTGTTAAGTCAAGATTCAAGATTGGCATTGATAATAATTTATTCAATAATTCCACTAAAATGTTCAAATTTTAAATCAAGACCTCAACTTGTTAAATAAAAAAATACTCACAAACGAAGTAAGGAGCTAAAAAACAATATTCCAAATTATAATTTAAAGAGATAGAGCCATAATTTTTGATGACATTATCATGTTATATCAATATACCAAATATTTTAGTATATTTTAGTATTTTAATACTATGTTAATCAAATTTACTTAAATGATAATCCTGCACTGCTTCCGCACGCACAGTCGATCACATTTTTGTTGACATAAATCTGTATATTAATAAGCCAAGTGTTTTGGTATATTCTAGTATTTTTTTCGGTCTATTAACTTGGTATATTTGAATGATGATCCCGCACTATCACAGCCGATCACGTTTTTGTTAAAATCGCTTGTTATATCAACATACCAAATGTTTTGGTATATTTTAGTATTTTTCCAGTATATTAAGCTTATATATTTAAATGATAATCTTGAACATTTTCCGCACTTACAGTCGACAAAGTTGACGTAACTTCTTATACATATCAATATCCTAAATGTGTTGGTATATTTTAGTATTTTTTTCGGTCTATTAACTTTGTATATTTGAATGATAATCCCGCACTGTCTTGTTATATCAATATACCATTTGGTATATTTTAGTATTTATCTAGTATATTATTTTGGTATATTTAAAATTGCATATAGTTTTGCTTTTCTCGAGAACGGGGTGCTCACAGTCGAGCACACTCGACTCTCTTAGTCTGCCTCAGAGTCAGCCTCTTTATTATATAGTGGTATTTTTTTTTTTGGTAACAGGAAGCCAGCAGCTTAATTGAATTGTCGCCAGGTGTAATGACGGGCTAAAAGGTTACGCATCATTAGAGCAGGCCATTGATAGGGCTCTCATCTCCTGACTAATCCACAGCGAATGAAATATATACATAGAACATTCTGAGATGTCTCTACTTGAATGGCACGCAGTGTAATTGAGCTAAGTGATACAGAAAGGTGGCAAAAGGACATTCCGATTCCAATTCCAATTCGCATTGAGTGATTGTGTTGTTCGTTCACTACAAGAAGGCGATGCTAAATATTTATGACTCGGTTGGATTACGGCTGCTGACAGGAAAAACGAACCCAAAGCACTTAAGACCAATGATAGGAACGTGTTCCTGTTTTAAGCCTATCGCAATCATCCTTAAGGATTCGTTTTTTTTTTTGGGGGAACACTGTCAAGAGGCTGCTTATAGTATACTATATCAATGATTGTAAGTCTATGCCGGGGCTTAAGTTCAATACGAGACGAATGTCGACACTCCTCTGAGTGAAACTTCTGCTAATAGCTGTCCATGATATTCTTTGGGTTATTTAAACTAATGGGCTTTAGTCAAAGTTTTTGCGTGGGAAAGACAGAAAGCACAAAGGAATCACATAAGTTTTCGACGAGTTACGAAAGACGGCAAAAGTTAATGACAGACAGCGAATCAAGTAATTAATGTGACCTTGAGCAACAAAGAGGAAATTCAATTTATGCGCGACATGTTAAAATACATTTCAATTGAATCAGCTGCAGACAGATAATGTGAATTATACTCCCTGAAAATAGTTAAGATAAACGAGTTTGCCTTGATAAAACTTTGCCAGAATCATGAAATCTTTGAATATGTAAAGTTAGTTTTTATATTTAACTACATCTGTTTTTGAAGACTACTCAAATTAAGCTTAATAGTTTAATATATTTCTTTCTTTAACAAAAATAAAGTTTTTAAATAAAATTTATCACGCTTTTAATACTGTCATAAATGAAACAAGTAAGAAATCTACCGAGATATCCGCTACTCATTTTTAATGAAACCAAATACCAAATGAAAGTACCAAAAAAATACAAAAATATACCATAACATGTATTCGGTATATCGATATATAATCAAAATATACCATTCAGTAGAGTGTGCTGGACTGTGAAATACCCTCTACTTATTTTCAAGAAACCCATATTAAAAAAAAGTATACAAAATTAAAATGCTGAAAAAATATTAAGATATATGAAAACCTGTATTTGGTATATCGATGTAGTACCACTTTGACATATATACCATAAAGTACAAAATATACCAGAGTGTCAGCGTTTCTTTTTTGCCATACAAAAGCATTTCTTAAATGACTTATATAATTTGTAGCTTAGAAATCATAAATGTTATTATTGCATGTACCAAAAACAACTCTAACTTTAAATTCACGTTGTGATTAGTATAGAAAAGTTATGATATTGCAATAAAATATAAGTGCTGTATATTAATAGTTGATGAGTTTGTTTAAAATTACATTTAATTGTTGCTTTATTTATTTAACTAAATATATATTAATTGGTTTTTTATACCCGATACCCATAGGGTAGAAGGGTATTATAAGTTTGTGCCGGCAGGAAATGTATGTAACAGGCAGAAGGAGGCATCTCCGACCCTATAAAGTATATATATTCTTGATCAGCGTCAACAGCCGAGACGATCTAGCCATGTCCGTCTGTCTGTCTGTCCGTCTGTCCGTCTGTCTGTCTGTCCGTCTGTCCGTATGAACACCTAGATCTCAGAGACTATAAGAGATAGAGCTTTAATTTTTTTTCGACAGCATTTGTTATGTTTGCACGCAGATCAAGTTTGTTTCAAATTTTTGCCACGCCCACTTCCGCCCCCGCTAATCAAAAAAGTCGAATATCAAGCGTAATTTTAAAGTTGCGAGTTTTGGTATATACAATAATTACTGATTCCTGAAAATTTGAGTCGAGTACACTCGACTGTAACTTTCTTACTTCTTTATTTATTAAATATCTTAAGCCTTATTCTATGTATTGATTGTAGTTAAGAAATTGCTTAAAAGAATACTAAATATTTGCATAGCTTGTTAATAGCTAATACGTCCCCAAAATAGGATCGATCAGCTATCAGAATATCGCATTAACATTGCTGTCAATTTGTTAAGGATGAGCCTAATTTGTATGCTTTATGTTGGGACGCAATGAATGGATTTATTGCTAAGTTGATTTATAGAAATAAAGTAAACGAAATAAACTGAAATCAAAGTGCGTCTGCATGCACAGACATGTCAGCAGCAGAAGCAGAAGCAGCAGGGTCATAGGGTCACTTGATGTAATTAACATGTGATTGCTGCCAGCGTTAAGGCATGGACAAAAGTGTGGGGAGGGGAAAAAGGGGGGAATGGGGGCTGCCTGTCAGTGTCAAACGCGAGGGCGACCTCAAGACAAACACATAAAAAAACAGAAGGCCACAAAATGAATGTTTGCACAGCGGCAAATCCAGTTGATGTGCGAGTGTGTGTGTGTGTGTGGCATGAAAAAAAGCATGCGTAATTTCTTGATTGAAGCGTAAAGGCCTCGGCATAGGCTTAAGCTAGGCTCCAGCCTCTCCTCCTCCTCTCCATCTCTCTCACTAAAGTTTAAAAAGGACAACAGACTCGCTTCATTTAACGTTCTGCGAATGTGAATCCGAATGCGGATATATGGCTTAGACCTTTGTCACAATGTTTGTGCGTGTGTGTGTGTGTGTGTGTGTGTGTGTGTGTGTAGGTGTGTGTGTGTGTGTGTGTGTGTGTGTGTGTGTGTGTGTGTGTGTGTGTGTGTGTGTGTGTGTGTGTGTGTGTGTGTGTGTGTGTGTGTGTGTGGCATTTATATTCATTTGGGGCATTGCTTGTTGCCACTTATTGACTTTTTCGTTGCGGCCATGCCATGACTATGATTAATACTTGTGGCATGCCACACACACTCTGTCTCTCTCTCTCTCCTGCTTTGGTATTGGTTTCTAGGCTCGCAAGAAGCAATTAAATTTGGTATTGCAAACAAATTACGTGGTATACGGCTTTTGGGGGGCTTTAATGGGTTAACAATTAACCCATTGGCATGCGAGCTGTATCTCAGTTGTTCCACTTCAAACATACTTGCTACGTACTTATTTTAAAAATAAAATCAGCGTCCAACGGAGGAGGGGCGGGGAGGAGGGAGGGAGGGGCACGCCCCATTTTTGTGTTTATTATCAGCGAAATTTGTTTTTATATTTGTTCTTGTGTTTTTCTATGCTTTTGCTTATTCTTATTTAATTTCGTGTTCTTCACTTGTTTACAACAACTTTTTCACCAAATGCGAATTGTATTTAAAATTCCAACTGATTTTCTAGACTGCACAATCTCCCTTTCTTTTTCCCTCTCTCTCTCTCTCTCTCTCTCTCTCTCTCTCTCTCTTTGGCTTGCCATCTTTTTCTCACTCTCTCGCTCTCTTTGAGCTCTGCTGATCTGTTTCGACACTCCAGCAAAAACATTTGAATCTAAACATTGGCGCGAAGTGAATAAAACTTTTGGAATTTCTCAACTTATTTTCTTCATTTTCTTCTTTTTATTTAATTTGGCATGCGGCATTTTAACCCCTCGAAAAAACAAATTTGCTTATCTTATTTGAACTTAAAACATATTTACGTTGCTCCTTCAATCATCTGATGACGCTTACGTCACAACTTTAGAACATCAAGAAAGTTTTAAGAGGCATCAGCAAAATGAACGAAATTCAAAAGCATTCGCTGTGCATAGATCCATATATTTTATAGTATAGTACTTATAAAAGCGTTAAAGCATAATTTTTAGTGTTTCCACTTCCACTTTAAGGCAATATTTTGTGTGGCTTACACTTAAATTAACACTTAAATTACTAAGACATTAAATTTTCTATTTTATGTTCCTAAAATTTCTTAGTAAGCACTGTCAAATCATTTAAGTTATGGCAAATATTCGACTTAACGAGTGGTAAATGGTAGAAAAGTCACGTTCATATTAGATTTGGTTTAAAGACTACATTTAATAGGTGAGAAAGCTATGAAGAGAGTGCTCAACTGTGAGATACCTGCTACTCATTTTCAATGCAAATAAAACAGTGTTGTCTTATTCTTAAAATACACTAAAGAAATATACTAAAAGATATTTAAGGCTACATATAATCGGTATATTAATATACTACTACATTCGAAACAAATATAAAATATACCGAATAAATACACCATATGCTATATATACCAACGAAATATACTACCTCATTGCATCTTTAGTATATCAATATACTACTACACGCAAAATATGAATAAAATATACCGACTTAATACAGTAAATTATACCGAAGGCTATACATCAATATTATACTATATGAAATACCTCCTACTCAGTTTCAATGAAAACAGTGTTGTCTTATTCTTAAAATATACATAAGAAATATACTAAAAGATATTTACGGATATATTTGGTATATTAATATACTACTACATCCGAAGCACATATAAAATATACCGAATAAATGTACTATATACTATATATACCAACGAAATATACTACTGCAGTATATATTAAGTATATCAATATACTACTACACACAAAATAGGTATAAAATATACCGACTTAATACAGTAAATTATACCGAAGGCTATACATCAATATTATATATACTATTTGAGATTCCTGATACTCACTTTCAATGAAAACAGTTTTGTATTATTTTTAAAATATACAAAAAAAAATACTCAAAGATACCGCAGACTACGTTTGGTATATCAACATACTACTACATCCATAACAAATTTTAAAAAATATACCAAATAAATAAACTAAAATATACCGAATGCTGTATATCAACATACTACTACATTCCAAATATGCCAGAGAACACAAAATATACCAGATCATCAACTAAATCAAACAACATCCTTTGATTGTTCATCGTAACATTGAAATTTGTTGATTTTTAGGTATTTTATTTTAATGAAATATTTTATAAATCAAATTGATGAAATAATGCGAACAAATATTTGAGTAGCTTAAAAAACCTATTAAAAAAATAAAATATTTAATTGATCAACTTAATAAATGAATGGCAAACATTAACAGGTGAGTCAGCATCTTGATTGCTATACTCCCCATCGAAGTCACCTCCCTAGGGTATATTTTTTAATATGCTGACTGCTTAAAGCAACGTTTCTCGCTCGAGGCTCTTAAAGGTGTAGTAGTTAGCACCTATTTTGGTATTTGGTATTTACCAATGCCTCTGGGGAAAGGAAAAAAGACGTCATGCGCCAAGGCGAACAACTTACTAATATACTAAAGCATATTGTATATATATAAAATATATTGCAAGGTGGAAGATAGCGACCAAAGAAAGCACTCGATACAACTAACTCAATAATCGACAAGTTGTTTACATGGCCATCCCCCAAACCAAAAAAACAAGAAAAAAAGAAAAAAAAAACCGAATTGAAATGAAATGAAATGATGAAGAAAAGTCCCGACACGACCCGATAACATTTACCGCAACTATTTCTGTGAATGTCAGTGTACTCGCTATATCTCTCAGTCCGTCCGTCCGTCCGTCTGTCCGTCTGTTTCTGTGTGCTATAGGTTGATCGTTTTGGCTTATTCTTTATAGCTCTCGGTCGCTATTTTCGTGGCGCTGGCTGGCGAGGTGCTTTAATTATTTGAAATGGGCATAAACAAAAGCGGGCAATTGACCGCTTTCAATGTAGTGGAGAAGTGTATTTCATTCTTTTTTTTCGGTTCTGGTGGGGAGTGAAGGGTTTTCTTTAGTTGTTGTTGTTGTTGTTGTTGTTGGGTTGCCCGCCCAAGACGTTGTGTGTTGTTGCCAAGGCGCCGGCAATTGGAATTTATGTGGCAAAAGTTGTAAAAGGCCTAGCTACGCTCTCTTGCTACCTTCTCTCTCTTTATATCCCTCTCTCTTTCTCTTTTTCTCTTGCACTTGGCAAGCTCATCAATCAAAGCGGCGCGTTGCCAACCAAACATTTCAATTTGCCGGAAAATGTGTTGACAAACGTCCTCAGGACACACACACACAGAAAAAGAGGGAGAGGGAGAGTGAGGGGGAGAGGGAGAGTAAGAGGGAGAGAGAGAGAGAGCCACAGTCACGTCTCGAGCTGAGCTTGTTTACACGTCGCTACTGCAGCGTCTTTTACTGCTTTTCCCCCCACTTGTTCTCTCTTGCTGTCACGCTCTTGCATTTGCCTTGGGTCGTACAATCTTCTGCACATTAGCAACACGTGTCTCTCGCCGTCTCGCCTTCTCTCCTTCTCTTCTTCGCTTCTTCTCGCACTTAATTACACTTTTATAGAGTCATCGTCGTTTCCCCTTTCCGCAATTGTTGCTGGTTGCATTGCTGTCCCTGAGTTATGAGCTGATGCAATTCCTTCACTCGCCCATTGTTGTAATCCCCATCTCCGTCTCCGTCTCCCTCTTCTCCTCTATTCGCACTGCGTCTTCCTTGTTTTTGTTATTTACTCACTTCCTATAACTTGTGTTATTCGTCTTGCTTGTTGCTGTTTGCCCAGCAACTGAGCTGCTTTTCCATTCAGCTTAGTCTATTAATGCTCTCTCTGCTCTTATATTAGACTCACCATGATGACCATCTCATCACACAGCATCATCTGTAGTTGAAGTTCATTAAGCACTCTCATCCACCGCAGAGCCATGAATAACTTGCATAACTTTCTTAATTAAGTAGCAATTCTTGCGAAATTTCGGAATTTTTCGGGATATGCTCAAATCAAATATGCGTACTATATATGCCGAAAATTCTTTAAGATTGCGGCTGTAATTTGCTTTTAATCAATTGCGACAGCTTGGGGAAATTATTCAAGAGTTCGTCGCATCTTAAATAAAAGCTTTAAGAGCGTTACAAATTATCTTAGTAGATTTTATGTAAACAGAAAGTACTGAATATATTTTGAAAGATTTTTTAAGAATTTTTCTAATGTTATTTTAAAATTTGCTAAAAAAATTATTACATTAAAAAAATAAAAAAATTATCACAGTTCTGTCTTTCTAAAAAATTATAAGATTAAAATCAATCATTATAAAGCGTAGTAAATTATGTTTCGAATAAAATATCACAGTTCTCTTATGACATAATTTTCTTTCTTGTCCTTGTTTAGATTTGAAATTTCACAAAACAATTATATGATTTTTCTTATTAATTTAAGGAATTATTTTTATTATTTTTTTTTAATTTCAAGAATTGTATATTTGTTTATATTATTAAATTTCAAGTTATGAATTTTTTTTACTTTCAACTCCAATTTATTTAACTACGAGACATGTAGTACATCGATATACCACATAATGAAAGAAGAGAGGGGACATTTTATATATGAGATACTTTTTGGTATATTTTGCATGCAGCAGCTTGTCGATATACCACAAAAGTATACAAGTATACTATTATATCCATAATATACCATATTATGAATATAGTAGTACATACCATAGAAGAGGTATATTATGAATATAGTAGTATATACCAAATATAGATCTCTGTATATATTAGTGTTTTTCATTTAATATAATTTGGCATATTATGAATATCGATATATCAAATATAGCTTAAGGTATTTTAGTATTTTTATAGACATATTCAGCATTAGTTGAGAATCATTTGTAGTACAAAACTAATCGATTTACTTCTCATTGTCACCTGTGAAATTAATAAGCAATAAATTTTTTGTAATAAAACTGTTTCTATATTTGTAATATGAATTTTTTAAATTAAAATTGTAATTATATTAATTTTAGTTATTAAAATTTGTTGCTTTTAAAATACTTATATACAAAATTAATATTTAATTAACTATATCTATTATTTTCTTTTAATATCAAATATAAGCAAATATTATAAATACATTATTCAATTGTAATTTACATTTCTCTTACATTTTTCATTCATTTTATATATAATTTTTTTAATTTTCACAGCATATCCCATATTCGATCTATTTGCGTGTTGTGATTTTTTCATTTGCCACAGCATAATTTGATTCATTGTTGTTATTTTTTTTGGTGTTGCTTTTTGTGCAACTTTCATTTGACTTGTTTACCACATGAAAAGCTCATTTGTTTTGTTTTTATTTTTAATGATGTGCGTCTCTCTCTCTCCCTCTCTCTCTCTCTCTCTCTCTCTCTTTTTCTCTCTGCATTACATAAGGAAATTCCTGCATTGTTTTTGCTCGCAGGCTCGCCGGCATAGAATATACATAATTACAAGCTCACCTAGAGCTCTATAAGAAATGATAACTATGCAATTCATTAGCAGTATTTCACAGACAATGTTTCCAAGGAGACCTTAGAGCAAATATTTGTGTTAGAAACAAAAAAAAAAAAACAAAAAGAAAAAAAAACAACATACAATTTGCTTAATTTATTTCTCAAGTTTTCTTTTGTTGTATACGAACATATTTGGGTTTGCATAGATTGCGACTTTAATGGATATTTAAGATGTATAGCAACAGTTTCATATAAAAACAGAATTTATATTTAATATGCTTTTCACTTGATTAATTATACTCTGTGGTCATAAACCTATGCGCATTGAGTATACTTAATGTTTTGCCAACCAATATTTAAATATTAATTTAGTTGATGATATTCTAAAAGAATTTATTGGGAATTGTTTAAGAAAGAAGCTTATTAATCGCCTACTATAATAATAATTAAAATATGTTTAACATTTATTAAGCATGATTCATAGGGTATGTTCCTGGTCGAGTTGATTGCGGTTGCCAAGTTTTTTTCATTGTTGCTGTTTAATTTAATTTGATTTCGCTCTTTGTTGCTGCTGCTGTTGCTGTTATTGCCTTGTGTCTGATTTACATTTATTTGTTTACCTTTTGCTGTGTGTGTTTTTTATTATTTTTATAGCCAAACCGTTGAAATTCTCATTTGCTGTCAGCGCAGCTATCAAAAAGTCGCCCACATTGATGGCTTATCGATGAAGCAGAAAGTGTCCCTCTAGTAAAACCGCCAACTTATCAGAATGTGTAGTGCACAAAAAAAATAGAGAGAGAGAGCGAGAGAGAGAGAGAGAGAGAGAGTAAGAGTGTCCTCTGGAGTATTTCACGGACCATTGAGCCATGGCCCAAATGTACTGTGCATAATTTTTATTACAAGCAATTTTATTGCATATTTTACATATTCTCTGCACATATTCGCAAATTGCGATTCGCTTTCAATGGCATTGCCCCAAAAACATAACAAAATATAAATACACATAAAGAAAAAAGCCCATGCCACATTCCATCATTCCGCTATCGCCAGTTGCCAGTTGCCATTTTGAGGCATATTGAATCCCATTCCATTCCATTTCGTTCCATCTGGCAAAATGCATTGTAAAAAGTGCTCTGCATTAAATGCAATCGTTAAAAATGATAAATTGTTAATGCATATGAACTACTTATTCGGGGGGGAACTGGAACTGGAACTGGATAATTGAACTACTTTTATGGGTTCGTTCCACTTGATTAGTTCGACAGCTGAGTGTTCTGTAAACAGTATTGTTTTCTGTAGATTTTTTGTATATTTTAGTATGTACTACTATATTCATAATATACCATAGAAGGTGTATATTATGAATTATACTACTATATTCATAATATGCCTCTTCTATGGTATACTATGGATATAATAGTATGCTTGTATATTTTAGTATATACTACTATATCCATAATATACCATACTAAAATATACAAGTATACTATTATATCCATAATATAACATATTATGAATATAGTGGTATATACCAAATATATACCTCCGTATATTTTAGTCTTTTTCATGTAATAAAATTTGGCATATTATGAACATATTAGTATATCGATATACCAAATAAAGCTTAAGGTATTTTAGTATTTTTATAGACGAATTCAGCATTAGTTGATGGTCATTTATAGTACAAAAATTCATCGGGTTACTTCTCATTTTCACTTGATCTCTACAGTTGTTTCCTACAAACTGTTAAAGCTAATCTACCCATTGTGAAAGCACAAATAATTTGGCCAAAAGCTTTTAGTCAGCCACTTGTTTTGGCCTACTTGAAACGAGATTTATTGGAGCCAAACACTTTTATTTGGTATATCTGCTTCGATGCGGCCTGAAATCGTGAATTGTTTCAAATTAAATCAGAAAATCTGAACTGCGTTTTCAGCACAATCTTAGGCAAATCAATAATTTGGGATATTTTATTATGCGAATTTTTATTTATTTGGCCTCCACACAAGAGATTGACAGCTTTCTGTTTGCAAATCGCATTCTATATGTTATATATATATATATTTCAAGCGATTTGTGTATTTAAATCCATTTAACAAATTTTGTGAGGTAGGTTGAGGTCGCGACTGCAATGTCAGCAATGTCAGTTTATATGGCAATTTCATTTGTGTTCTGGGTACTTAAATTAATTGCAATTACTTGCTAAATTTACAAATACTAAAAGTGCTTTGGTTATGTAGATGTAAACATCTAAAATTTTCAAATGTAATTCACAAACAACGCATTTGAATTCGTTGGAAAAGCGTTGAGAGAAATGCAAGCAAATTGCTTAAGTTCTTATTAAGTGAATTAGGATTTGTGCAACTCAAAGTATCTCGTAGATTTACTAAAATGGCTTCTCCCTCTTTTATCTTTTCTTATGTGGTATATCGATAAGCTGCTACATACAAAATATACCAAAAAGTATCTCATATATAAAATGTCCCCTCTCTTCTTTCATTATGTGGTATATCGATGTACTACATGTCTCGTAGATATTCTAAAATATCCTCTATCTTCTTTTCATACGTGGTATATTGATATACTGATACATTCAAAATATACTAAAAAATATTTCGAGGATATACTAATATCTTATTTCTCTCTTTCGAAATATTGCTTCATGCAAAATAGACCAAAGAAAATACTTATTAATACCTTCTCTCTCTCTCTCTCTCTGTCTCTATCTTGTATTCTTAGTACTACATGAATAATATACTAAAAAGTATATCGACTAAAATCTCCTCTCTTTCTCTCTCTCTCTCTTTTGTCCTTATGTGGTATATCGATATACTGCTACATGTAAAATATACCAAAAAGTATATCGTCGATTCACTAAAATGTTATTTTTCAATTCTTTTCTTATTTGGTATATAAACAGACTGTTACATGCAAAATATACCAAAAAGTATCTCATGGATACAAAATAATCTCCATTCTCTTATTTTTTGCTACATTAAAATCTCTTCTTTCTCTCTTCGCTTCTTTCCCTATGTGGTATATTGATATGCCACATACAAAATATACTAAAAAGTATCTTAACTAAAATATCCTCTTTCTCTCTCTCTGATATCCATATGTGGTATATCGATATACTGTATCTCGACTAAAATAGAAGAGAGAGAGAGAGAGAGATCTTCTATATCAATATCGATTCAAAATGTACCAAAAAGTATCTCGAGGATATACTAAAATCTCTTCTCTCTTCTTATCTTATGTGGTATATTGATATACTACTACATACATAATCTAGCAAGAAGTATTTTAATATCGATATACCCATAAATAATATACTATAGTATACTATAATATACTATATACACTAAAGGTTACTCTCTCTTCTTTCCTTAGGTATATTTCTGCTCTCGCTTGCCACAATCTGCGTGGCAAGCATCACACAAAGCGTTCAGCTGACGAGCTCCATGCAGAGGCATCTCGTCTACATGCTGGTCGATGGCAATGGAGCCGGCGACGGAGCTGGCGGCAATGCTGGTGAAAATGTCGAGTTGGTGGGAGCGAATGCAAATGTGGATGGCGATGCCGATGCGGATGCGATATTGCTGCCCGACGAGAAGGACAATTGCCCGGCTGGCTATTTTCACTGCAATACGACGGCGCAATGTGTGCCGCAGCGGGCGAATTGCGATGGCAGCGTCGATTGCGACGATGGCTCCGATGAGTGGAACTGTGTGAACGAGGTGGATGCCAAGTATTGGGATCACTTGTTTCGCAAGAATCCGTTTGGACGCCAGGGCATGGATGACAAGCCGATTGGCGATTGCTGTGAGTGAACAAGACAAGAGTGTATGGTGAAAAGAAGAACAAGGTCAAAGCAATTAAAGTGGCGCCAACAAGCGGACGGTAGCAGATACTCGTACTTGCTATTAGTACATTATGCAAAAAATTGCATGTAAATTTCGCCAGTTGAGGCCATTCAACGTTGCAGGCAGCATTAATTGAAAGCACAATTACGATTATTCGCAATGCGAATATCAAATATAATGACAACGAAACCACAGTGAAGACTCGCTAATGTGCACACCATTATCTCTCTCCCGCTCTCTCTCTCTCTCTTTCCCTCATTCAGCTTGGCTGAATGCCAACTTTAGCTGTCCTTGTCGTGGCTACGAGATTCTGTGTCGTTTCCAGCAGCTCACAACGCTGCCAGCGCATCTGCCCAACAACAATCTGGTAACACTGTAAGTATCGCAAATTTCAAGTGGAACACTGTGGAATGAAACACAGAAAATTAACACAGAAAACTGAAACGAAATAGTATCATTATCATGTTAAGCTGTCTGTCCGTCTGCCTTCTTCTGTGAGGTTTATTCGATTATTTTAATAACTTTATAGTTGAAAGAAGTTACAGTTGTATCTTTTGGTTAATCTGATCTGTAAATTAGTTAGAAAGCATTGCTAATATTGGATAATATTGGATTGTATCAATGTGTCTTTTATGATTACGGAATCATAAGTGTAAAGTAAATTAAAGTTTTTGAATTTTTTACTACATTTTTCAATTTGCCTTACGCTTAGGAATCTATAAAATTGACTCCAAGTCAAGCTACTATTTCATATTCGTGCTTTCTGCTGTTGCAATGAGATTTTTGGTATACGATAATAACTAAAGTATTTTTGACGCTTGAAAAATGTAAATTTTATTTAAGAAATAATATTAATACTCGAACTTTTATATGACATGGTATGTTTTTAATGTGGTAGTATGTTAATATACCAAATATAGAATTTGGTATATTTTGTATGCTATATAGTAGTATTAATATACCAAGTATAGCCTTTGGTATTTTCTCCAGTATCTTTTGAATGCAGTAGTATGTTAATATACCTTTGGTATATTTTTAATGTGGTAGTATGTTAATATACCACATATAGAATTTGGTATATTTTATAGGCCATATAGTAGTATTATTATACCAATTATGGCATGGTATATTTTTAATGTGGTAGTATGTTAATATACCACATCTAGAAATTGGTATATTTTATAGGTTATATATTAGTATTAATATAAAAATTATAGCCTTTAGTATTTTGTCCTGTATCTTTTGAATGCAGTAGTATACTAATATACCAAATATAACCTTTGGTATATTTCAGTATTTCTGGTATATACCGCTTTGCAGATATCTCACAGTCGAGCATACTCGACAGTATCTTACATACTTGCTTTCCGTGTTGTGCTATGTTTAATTAACATTTTTATTTGCACTCATTTTCTTCTCTTAAGTCTCCTTTTGTGCGACTCTAAATTTATGAAAATTTCTCCAGCTTATTTGAATGCTTTCGTTTTGCGGTTGCCTTTACTTGAGGTGGCTTCAATTGCTTTTTCAGTGCAGTGCCTGCTATTTATAGCTGGGCATATTTATCTCATGATACTATTGATTGTTTCTAATGAGCGTTTTGTGGTACATACAACAAAACAAGTGTACAAATATACATATACATATATATACATATATTTTAATTGACTTGCCTTACTTGCAGAGACCTCACGGGCAACAGCTTTGACATCATCAACGAGAGCTTCTTCAGCGCTCTGCCCGAAGTGGAGAGTCTGTGAGTATCCGAAGTGTATACAGTAGTGGTTGGATATTACGGGTTAGTTCATTAAAATCGGCAACTGGCAACCAAATGTGAACGGCTTTAGAAGGCACACAGAGTGAGAGAGAGAGAGAGAGTGAGAGTGAGTGAGAGAGAGAGAGAGAGAGTGAAGGAAGAAGAATGCGAGATGCGAGTATTAGCGTCATGCTGTGTCTCCCTTAAGCAGCCACATGCTGTGTCCCATACAAATTACACACACGCACACACACACACATGGCAAGAGTTAAACACAAGAAGAAGAAAGAGCGCTCGGGAGGGGGAGGGGGAATGTCTTGCAGGCGATTGCAGTTTATGTGCCACTGTGCCACAAAACGACATTCACCCACGCCGTCCACGTCCAGGCGAAAGCCGTAAAAGTCTTTGTAACATACGAGCCAACTGCTTCGTTAACACTGCGAGAACTTTAAATTTTCATAGAATGCGACCGGGCAATGGGGCACAGTGAGGCAAAGTGCGGCACAGTGCGGCACAGTGGTCAAAAAACCGATTGCGAGAAAGCGACTTTAAACAAACGTATTTCGTATTAAATTGAAGCAGTCAAAGAGACGTAGAGAGAGAGTGAGAGAGATCGAGAAAGGGAAAGAGGTAAAAAGAGAGAAAGATAGAAAGAAAAAGAAAGAGAGAGAGAGAAAGAGAAAGAAAGAAAGTGAGAGAGTGAGAGAGGGAGAGGGAGTTCGAAAATTAAATACAAGATTGAAAATGGATATAAATAAAAGAATAAGAATATATAAGAATGGGACAGTGAAAGCTTGAAATAATAGAGAACAATAAAGAAAAAAGAAGAAATAGAAAAAATGAAATAAAATAAAAGATAAGCAAAGAAAAGAAAAGAAAAGAAAAGAAAAGAAAAGAAAAGAAAAGAAAAGAAAAGAAAAGAAAAGAAAAGAAAAGAAAGAAAAAGAGTAATAAAAAAAATAAAAGAAAGGCAAAAGATAAAAATTATTAGTTAATGTTTATATTCATTAACTAATAATTTTGATATATAAGGAAAAAATATTCAGAGTTTTTTATAATTAATATTAATAAAGACAATGGAAGCTAGAAAAGAAATGCTTATAATAACTAGTACTTCTTCTATGTGAAACTTTGTAATGAAATCTAGAAAAGTTATTATTAGAAGATTTCAAAATGAGCTGTCTCTAAGGAAGCTTACAAAACTTGGATTTGCTCACAATGTGAAGAGAAACTTGTAGTTAGTGGAAAGAAAGAACTCCATCATTGAGCAAGAAAGAAATTTGAGCCACAGTTAAGCAGCAGTTAACGATAAAATGAAGACGACATTTTGGCCTGCGAACTCAGCTGTTGCATGATAGAATTAATTTAAGTTAATGCCTCAAATTTTGTAGCTGTCGTTGTAAAACATAAATCAAATCATCTTCTCGTTTCGCTCAGTGTATGCCGCAGCTGCTTGTGTCTGTGTGTGGTCAGAATTGTGTAGTTAATGGCTCGTCAGTCCGTCAGTCCTTCAGTCCGTTCAGCTAACCATCTATCTGTCTACCCAGCAGTCTGTGACGCTGTTGGGAGCTCTCGTATATTGCCTATTGGTTGGAACGTTGCTTAAGCCTAAGCACTTGGAAATCCATCATTGCACAGCCTGGCGATGGCGCTCACTCCCTACCTCCCTCCCTCTCTCACTTTCTGTCTCTACCTCTCTTGGTGCTTTGTTCTTGTGGCACATGTGAATGTGCCGCACCATAAGCTGCTGTCAAGTGTTGCGACGTGTTGCCATCGCAAAACATTTGTGTCTCCTCTTGGGCGCGCTGTTGACGTGTCAACGCTTTTTAAAATTGACAAATTTTGCGCCACGCCCTAATTATATATGGGCAGCAACGGGAGAAAAACGGGAAAAGGACAACACGAAAAACGATGACGCTCGACATCCCCATATTCCACATACTCACACTCCCAGTCTCAGTCTCACTTTCAATCTCACTCGCTTTCGCAGCATTGCGTAGGCAGCGTAAAAACATGTGTGAAAATTAAATTGACCGCAGGCAGCGGCGTTACTCGTATCTGGTGGGTGTCTCAGATGAAAAGCATTGCAGATACGATATGAGAAAACATGAGTAGGTGAGCTCAGGCAAACAAATGTTGAAGTGTGAGTGAGATTGAGCAGAAAAACTATTTCACAAACTGAAGTTGTAGTTGTCAAAACAAAGAATTTAAATGGTAGAAATTTAAAACTAATTCATTTATTATTTTAAAGTGTGAGCTGAGAAATATGAAGATGAAAAAAGGTTGGAGAAAAAGAATTTTGATAAACTTTTAAAACTGTTTGTTAACTTTTGCTAGCAAAAGAAATTAGTTTGAGAAATTTTTGGAAATATTATTGTATTCTATGAAATACTTAATATTGAAGTCATATTTGTTAAGTCAGAATTTATATGACAACCATATTATTGAGCAGAAAAACTATTTCATAAACTAAAATTGGGGTTGTCAAAAGCAGAATTTAGATGGTAGAAATTTAAAACTAATTCAATTTATTATTTTAAAGTGTGAGATGAGAAATATTTAATGAAAAAGGGTTAAAAAGGTTGGAGAAAAAGAATTTTGATAAACTTTTAAAACTGTTTATTAACTTTTGCTAACAAAAGAAATTAGTTTGAGAAATATATTAAAATATTATTGTATTCTATGAAATACTTAATATTGAAGTCATATTTGTTAAGCCAGAATTTATATGACAGCCAATTTATTGAGCAGAAAACTATTTCATAAACTAAAATTGGGGTTGTCAAATGCAGAATTTAAATGGTAGAACTTTAAAACTAATTCATATATTAATTTGAAGTATGAACTAAGAAATATGAAAAGGAAATAGGTTGGGGATTAAATAGGAAATTGGAATTGAATTAGTTGCATTAAAGCAATCGAAGCCAAAGTTCAAGGAGATGTGATTACAAGTAGAATATAAGAAATAGGGAAATAGGTTAATAAAATAAATTATATGGCTTAAAACTCTATTTGATTGTTATGTATTCTGGAAATTGGAAGTGCAGTGCGTATACTTGATATTGCGTATACTTGTTATTACAGCCATAGAACAGCTTAGAAAAGACTGCAAACAATTGTGCTTCTTTTGATGGAACATTTTGTTAGTTTCAGCGCTTCAGAGCTATGCAAAATAGCCTTTTCATTACCATATAACAAAAGTCTGAGAGCTGTGTGTGTAAAAAATTGAAAAGCGCTGAAACTGTGGGAGTTCCGTTAGCGGTCGCGTTGTTGTTGTCCTCTCACATGCCACACAAGTGCGACACGAAGTAACGCCCCAAGTGACGCCCCACACACACAAAGGCAAATACTTTTGCGCTCTCTTCTTCGCAAAAGTAAACTTTTTATACCCGCTACCCATAGGGTAGAAGGGTATTATAACTTTGTGTCTCGATGAGATGTATCAAACAGGCTGAAGGAGACATCTCTGCCCAATAAAGTATATATATTCATGATCAGCATCAACGGCAGAGACGATATAGTTATGTCTGTATATATCGATATACCAAATATAGCCCTTGGTATTTTGTAGTATTTTTCCAGTATATTTTTATATTATAAAAATTAGGGTTGCATTGACAAGAGAACGCGAGTGTCTCAAAGTCCGTATATATTGATATACCAAATAAACCTTTCGGTATATTTTAGTAATTTTTGGTATGTTATTGTATTGAATGCTTAGATTAAGGTGGCATTGAAAATAGGTAGCGCGTAACTCACAGTCCGTATATATCGATATAATAATAATCTAGCATTCGGTATATTTTTAGTATTATGTGGTATATTTATTTGGTATATTTCAAAATTCATATATTTTTAGTATTATGTGGTATATTTATTTGGTATATTTCAAAATTCATATATTTTTAGTATTATGTGGTATATTTATTTGGTATATTTCAAAATTCATACCGCACACTTTTGTCTTTATTCAATACTATATCAATATACCAAATATACCATTTTGGTATTTTTCTAGTATTTTTTCCGTATCTTAATTTAGTATAATTTACGAATTACACCGCACTATTCTGGCTTTGATTCGAAATGGGTAGCGGGTATCTCACAGTCGTATACACTCGACTGCAGCTTTCTTACTTTTGTGTGTGTGTGTGTGTGTGTGTGTGAGTTATCAAGTTGGCAATTGAATTGTATATTTATTATTAAGTTTAATGCATTGTTTTACTGTAATTCTATTTATGTCTGCAATCTGAATATCTTTACAGCGTGCTGAAACTTTGCTCAATCCGTGAGATTGCCTCGCATGCATTCGATAGACTGGCGGCTGTTCCACTGAAGACACTGTAAGTGTGAGGCGGGAGGCGGGAGGATGCGGATATAACTCATAATTAAGTCATCTTATTTATGTGCACTCAATTTATTTGTTGCTTAAATTGCCCTTGGTTTTGTGTTTTTCATTTCTTTGCAGTTATATGGACGATAATAAATTATCCCGTTTGCCAGAACATTTCTTTGCCCCGGGCAATCAATTGAGATTGTTGTAAGTATTACTTACTGGCGTAATTAAGATGCCCCCGTTAACTGCATGCGATTTATCGATATCGAGCTGCCAGCACCTTTCAATACAGTGAGCGAGACAGAGAGAGAGAGAGATAGAGAGAGATAGAGAGAGAGAGAAAGGGGAACAAAGAGAGAGTCACAGAATTTGACCTTGCTTAGAGAGTGAAACACACTCATTGAACTGTGTTAATTTGATGACAATGCGTAGACAATAAAAAAACAGTACTTTCGATTTAACACAGCTGTATTTTGATGCACAAGAATTTCTTTATTAAAATTGATTGATTTTTATGATGATGAAGATGAAGATGTGACAATCATCATTTCATCATTTTACATTTCTTAACTCACTTCAGTTTAGTCAACTTTATTTTAAGAACATACAACTTAATGTAATCTGTAATCTCAACTCAAGTTTATAAATAGTAGTTAAATATATAATATATAATATATATTTAATCAAAGTGCAGCTGAATAATATATATTTTTGTGTCTTATTTCATTTACATTCTATAGCTTTATATAGCTCTTTTTAATATATCGATTTTGTAGATTTAATTCTGAAAAAACATAGACAAATTTTTTAATTTGATTGTTTGGACAATTTTTGACTGACAATCTGGTATATTTAGTATTCTAAAGTATATTTTGAATATAGTACTGCATCAGTATACCAAATAGGTCATTTGGTATAATTTTAGAATGGTATATTTTGAATATAGTACTGCATAAATACACCAAATAGATGATTTGGTATATTTTTAGTATGGTATATTTTGAATATAGTACTGTATCAGTATACCAAATAGATCATTTGGTATAATTTTAGTATTTTGTGATATATTATTCGGTATATTTTAACAATAATACTGCTTTAATTCACAATGTATAACGGGTATAATACAGTAGAGCACACTCGACAGTAGATTTCTTATTTATTATATAAACATTTTGTATATAACATATTATATAATTCTACATTCTTAAATAACCTTCCATTGAAATCTTGTCGAATAATATTTATTTCTATACCGTATTTCATTCATGTTCCATCATCATAATTTTTTAGACATATAATACAATAATATTTTTGCAACATTTCATCTACATTGTATCATTATTTTTATCTCTTTGCTGTTTCTCTTTGTTCTGTAATATTTAATTCCATTTTCAATCCTCAAACTTTTCTTGAAGTGTTCATTTCTTGAAGTGTAAAAAAGTGTTGCATATTCCCAGGCGCGCACAATCATAAATCGCGCATACGACGTGTATCGCAGGCGTTAATTTGTTATTCACTCGCTGCTCCACACACATTTATTAACAGACTAACTTATTTATTAGCTTTTGGTAAATTGGCAATCGCCATTTGCCACTCGAATAAACTGCACAAATTTAGTTGGTTAAATATTTATGCGCAGCTCGCTAATAAAATTATAATAAATTCACAATTAAAAGCGACAGTTTAAGTCAGTGGTCCCTCGAATTGAACAATGCTTATGTTAATTATTATCAGCATTATGCTAAATGCATTGTTTATTCACTTTCCGCAATAGTTTTGTATGCAAATCCAGCAAATAAATATCAAGTGTAAATGAGAGTTTAGTAGGAACTATTTTTGTTCTTTTTTAATTTCAACTTTTGTTTTTGCATATTAAATACTTAATAGTCAGCAATAAATTGCCAAAGTAAATGCATTAGTTTGGAAAATGTAATGGAAAATTTCATTTTAAAAAAAAAATATTTAAACAGCAATTTATTTTTATTCTACCAAGAGTTTACAATATATTTCAAAATATGTATTTAAATTAAATAATAATTTAACAAAAATTAAACTCAAGTTAATTTGGCTTTAAATTAACGTATCTCATTTTCTTTAAATTACTTTTTTGCAACGCATTGTTAGCATATATTTTATGCGCAACTGTACTAAATGAAAACCAAAAAATTCGTTGCCAACTTTTAGGCACAACACACAAAAAAAAGGGGGGCATATTATCTGACTAAATGAAAAATGCTGTAATTGCCAATAACTATAGATATATGAACGCAGATATTGTACTCGCAAAAACACACACAGGAGCTGTGAGAGAGAGAGAGAGAGAGAGAGAGAGAGAGAGGGAGGGTGAGAGTGAGAGACAGTTATGTGCACTCGCAATTGTTGATTGTATCATCAAATGTATGTGCAATCAGTGTGTGTGTGTGAGGGGGAGGGGAAAGGTGGAAAGGTTATGCAATGAGTCCCAACTGATGATAATCGCCCACACACACACACACACACACACACACACACACTCATTTATTGTCTCAACAAACTCGTTCGCTTTTGTTGCGTATACGCATCGTATGCCATTTGGGGTCATAAAGTCGACCATTGTTTTGGCCTCAGCTCAGAGGCAACGTTGAGGTTGCAGAGGTTAGAAAAGCTCAACGTTCGACTGAGCTCCACAATAAAAATATTAGCACAAAAGTAAAAGTTGCACCAGAGATGCACGTTGTTCCGTCCGTTGTTGGAGGGCCAAAGACAACAGCTGCTGCAGACGGCGACAAACAACAAACAACAACTCAAGCGGATGCGACAGCAACACCAACAACGACAACAACGTAAACAAGTGAGAAAGCTTCAGTCGAGGGTGCACGACTCTGAGATACCCGGCACATCTTTTAAATAAAAGTGAAACAGTGCGGTATTATTCGTAAAATATACCACATTTATTTAAAAATATATACCGAATACATTATTTGGTATTTAAATATACTATTACATTCAAAATATGCCATAAAACACAAAACATACCAGATTATTAAACAAAGTAATGAAGTCCTGACTTCAATGGAAAATAATAAAATATACCGACAGATGTATTCGGTATATCGAAATACTATTACATTCAAAATATACCATAATGTACAAAATATACCAGATTGTCAACCAAAGAAACTAACTTGACTGAGAAAGTATTAAAATATATCGACAGATGTATTTGGTATATTGCTATAGTATTGTATTAAAAATATATCATAATGTATAAAATATACCAGATTGTCAACCAGAGCAAATAAAAAGTTAAGACAACTTGGAAATTACCTAAATATACCGACAGCTGTATTTGGTATATCAATATACTATTACGATCAAATTATACCATGTGATGTGCAATTGTAAATCAAAGCAATAAAGTCCTGACTGTATCAAAAATTCGTGACTTTAGCTTCAAAATGACGCTAGCCATTTATTTTGTTGTTTTATTTTTTTTCTTTTTTTGTGAGACGGAAGTGGACATGGCAATAAATATAAATCAAACAAAAAGTTACAAGAACTGTGTCAAAAATCTTAGCTTTAAATTTTATAGTCTGCTTCTAACACATATTTGCTAAAGGCACCAAGCTGTAATACCCTTCTACCCTATGTAGGTAGCGGGTATAAAAACATAAACAACTCAGTTACACGTTGTGGTAGAGCAAGAGAAAAAGGACTAAGTAGGAAGAGGAAGAGGGTGGCGACGATTTTTGGGCATTTTCAAGTTGACATTTGGCTTGGGGCAAGTTGCCATGCAGATTGCATTTAATGGCTTATTAAAATACTCTCAGACTCTCACACTCTTCCTCTTTCTCTCTCTCAATCTTTATCTCATTGTTCCTCTCTCTGGCTTTGTGCTCATTGTTGTGTGTGGCACATTAAAATGACATTACGACTAATGTGGCAAGTTGTGAATTTTCGTTTCGTTTCGTTTTTTACTTCTTCCTTTTTTTTCCACCTGCAGAATTTTGGCACGCAATCGACTGAGCAGCTTGAACGCTGGCGATTTTCGCCATCTACAACTCTTGGAGGAACTGTAAGTAGCCTTTGCATGACCCAAAACAAAATTCCTCTCGACACTCTGTGCATATTTCCGTCAGTGGCGTGCCATAAAATAAATCTCGTTCTCGTTCTCTCGTTTGGGGTTGCTTTCAGATAAATTACCTAATTAATTCGTGATGCTCGTAGTCGAGTGCTTGTTACCTTTTTTGTTGCGGTCATTTTATGAAAATGTCTTCTCGATACCTCAATCATTTTAAATTGCAAACAACACTTTACGCAGGAATAGAATATTAAATTTATGAAAAATGTTAAAAGATTGGTAAGGTTATAGATATATTTTAATGTTATTTGCACATTTTATCTAAATGATTTCTGGTAAAGTTCCTGAATCACTTTGAACTGAACACAAATTTGTTAGGTGCACAAATATAAAGATATATAGAAAAAAAGGAGAGAAAGAGGTTTTAAAGAATATAAACATATTGGAAGTTCAAATTGTAAACAAAGAGTAGAAATAAAGAATTTAAAAATATTGAAATTATAAATTACCATTAAAGAGTATATAATTCATTTTTATTGCAAAAAGATTGGTCAAGTTTTTAAAAAAATTTTTAATGTCTAATTCAAATAAATATATATAAAATTGGAAGCACTGAAGCCGAAAGATTTCATAAATATTATTAGTTCAATAATATACCCATTTAATCAATTTAATGTTTGTATATAAATATTTAAATTGAGAACCATTATTAAAGTAATAAATCATAATTATTTTCCTTCGAAATTGCAAACAGTTTCAGATGTGTTGAAATGGAAAAATTTCATAAATATTATGCGTTAAATTATGTTCTGGTTATTGACTAATTTTCCTTAATTAATTGTGCTGTGAAATGCTAATTCTGTGCAATTTAAAATTAAATTTTAAATTCTTGACAGTTTTTTAAAGTCACTTAAAATTGAATGCGATTTTTGTACAAAAATTTTTTAGTTTTGGGTCTTTAATTTATTAAATTCTCTCTCGAATGTTAAGTTTATTTCATAATTCATTTATTCAATTTGCTTTTGTTATTTATATGAATTATTTTCATAGTTGCCGCACTTTTTATTTTCAATTCAATTTTTTTTAACCATTTTAATAATATATTTCATTTTAAATTTATTTACAACTTGTTATTTATTAACTTGTTTGCCAAGTACAAACTTTTGTTTTTAATCATTTATCTATTTCCTCAATTTGTGATGAATAAAACGCCTTAGCTTAAGGCTGCACCTAATCAAATTAAACAGCTTTTGAAATTTTCCAGTGCGTAATTATTTGCCATTGTGAATTCAGCTTGAAGCTTCAAGCGCCCCTTTTTTTTTTGTTACACATGGCAAATGTCTCTTTCTTTCTGTTGTTTACACTTTGTGCCTTAAATAATTCAGAGGGATTCTTATACGTATCTCAAGTTATTTGTGAGGGGCGAGTATTTTTGTGATTTAAAGTCTCTCAACTGTCACACATAATTGGTGTTCCTCGGCTGAAGAAAATGCCTTAAAGGAATTTCCCACGCAAGTTCTTTGACCTTGACGCAACTAATTGTTGTTGTTTGCTTTCGTTTCATTTTGTATTATTCCATTTTTTTTACAGTGATCTGCGTGGCAATCTGATAACTGAGTTTGGGGCAAGTGTTTTTGGACAACTGCAAAACCTGGAGGTGCTGTAAGTAAAGCGCCATAAATCACGCTCAACATGCCACGCTATCTCTCTCTTTCTATCTCTTTCTCTCTCTCTCTCTCTCTCTGTTAGTTACCTGAATGAGAATCGCTTGCAACAGCTGCAGCCGGGCATGTTTCCCACCAATTTGCAACATCTTCATACGCTCTCGCTGGCCCAAAACCAAATCACCAGCATTGCGGCCAACACATTCACATTTCCGCATCTGCGACACTTGTATGTATGACTAAAGGGGGCGTGGATAAAGGGGCAGCAAGCTCACATAACATAGTTTGCATAGCATCAACAAAGACTTCTTTCTCTCTAAACAACATTTTGTAGCAACATTTTTGCGCCTCGTTTTTTTTTTTTTCTTTTTTTGCTTGCAGATTTTTGGCCGGCAATCAATTGTCCCACATACGCGATGGAACCTTTTGCAACCTCAGCTATCTCCAAGGATTGTAAGTTGCAGGCCAAAAGCGAAACAGTAACGAAAAATATAAAACACAATCAAGTGACTTACGGTTTGCATACCCTGTAAACAGCTAGACTTGCTAAGCAGCTGGGAAATTTAAGTGCGAATAACAAAAGTTTAGATTTCCATCAATTTGGAATGTTTCCATAGGCAGATTTGAATCGAATTTCAAATGTTTGAAATCACATCCAACACTTCCGTATAGATTTAAACTGTTGTGTGTATTTGGATTGCCAAAAACTTTAGTGAACATATTTTAAAATGCATCTTACACATGTGCGGAGTTATTTTTTGGAGTACTTGAAATCACATCCAAGATTATATATATATATACATATAGCGATCTTAATTTGGACATACATATGTGTTGTCTATGGTAAAAATCTATAAACTTGCCAAGTGTCATTAAGGTTCTCCTAAAACTGAGCGAGCCATTCATCTAAAAGCATACGGACGGACGGCCTGACGGACGCATTTTAAAGAGACACTGCAATAAATTTATTTATGCCGCCAATAATTTATTTTCATTTTTTCAACGCAATAATTTACCTTTTTTTTGCTTATTAAAGCACATTTATTAGTGAATAACAACATGGCGTATGCGTAATATTGCGTATATGATATATTACGTATACGCCACTTGCACCGACAACTGAGCACAGGGTATAGCGTAAAATATGTGGGCCACACGCAACCCCAAGATAGGCGTATAAAAATCTGTCGCGACTTGCGTTGCTGCGTGTCCTCAGAGTTTTCCAATTTAGTTGGGCTTAAGCTGCTCCAAGGACAATGAAGACAATGGCGTGAGAGGGGTGGGGAAAGGGGGAGCGACTGCTTTGCCTGTTGTTTGTGTGCGCTTGAGGAATTTCATTTATCAATAATGGGCCCGACAACAACAACAACAACAACAACGAAAAAAAAGGGACAGCGTTTTGATTGGAATGCGGAAAACTAAATCTGCTCACATCGAAAAAAAAAATTGCACAGAAGAATTTGCAAAAAAAAAGCAAAAATTTAGAGAGCACATAAAAGCGGAAAACTAATCAAATGTGAAGCAAAAAATAAGTTGAAAAAAAAGCAGATAAAATAGAAAGGAAGTTGGCATAATGCATATTGAGCAGGAAAGGTTGATTTGCATGCTGGGGCATGCAACAAATGGAAGCAGCAACGCAGCAGCACACACACTCATTGCCACATTACGTGCGATGGCAAGTTTAATGATGAAAGTTTACTCCAAAGGTGGCGACTTCGAAATGTTAATAGCAGCCCAAGCCTGAGAAAATACTATAACACAAAACGAAAGAGAAACAACGTGAACTTTGCGCTGACGGAAATGTTTTCTTTTTTTTTTTTTTAGACATTTGAATGAGAATCGCATTGAGAAATTCGATTTGCATGCCTTCGACTGCCTGGAGAATTTGAGCTCGCTCCTCTTAACTGGCAATCGCTTTAAGACTCTCGATCCGGCAGTGCTGCAAAATCTGAGCAGTCTTGACTTTATGTGAGTACCGAAGAAATCCCGCGTTTATAGTAGAATGCCTGAAACTGAAAATCCTTGTTTGTAATTGCCAACTTCCCTTACTCTTTCTCTTTCTCTGTCTCTTTCTCTGTCTCTTTCTCTCACTGTGGCAGCTACTTTTCGTGGTTCCATTTGTGTCGAGCTGCGATGCATGTACGCGTCTGTGATCCCCGCGGCGATGGCATCAGCAGCACCTTCCACCTGCTCGATAATCAGCTATTGCGCGGCAGGTAAGTGGCAAACAGTCAAAGTACACAAACACACACACTCACACACACATAAAGGGTGGAGGGAAAGGACAACTTAATCCCTTGCTGCTTCTGCTTCTGCAAGTAACGATGCCTTTCTTTATGTTTATGTTTATGTTTATGCTTAATATTGATGTTGCTCCCGTTTCTGTTGTTGCCTCTTTTACGACTCTGCTCTGCCAACACTTATTTTGGAGTCAAGCATTCGCCATGCTATCAAAGATTAAATACTGTATGCATAGCTCCCTTAAATGATTAATCCCAGCTAAAATCAATTACTTAACTTACCGCTAAATTAAGCTAATACAGCATTTAAATACTTCTTATAATAGTCAAGTAATTCACGGTTGCCAACAGTTAACAAATGTACAAGTTATTTAAGAAATTGTTAAATGCTTCAGTCAAGTCTGGTATATTTTGAATGTAATGGTATATCGATAAGTTAAGTTAATACAGGAATTAATAACTTGGTATTAAAGTATTTCATGGATGCCATCAGTTGAAAATGTTACAATCTATTGCTTGAGTCGATTCTTATTAACTTTGGTTGACAATCTGGTATATTTATTTTTAATGTAATGGTATTTCGGTATATTAAATAGGTATATTTTTAGAATAATAATGTAGCGGATATCTCACCATCGAGAAGCTGCTTCAGCGAGTCTCATTAGCTTTAGTGGACATTTGGTGTATTTTTAATGTAATGGTATGTCGATATACCAAATATAGCACTTGACATATTTCAGTATTATTTGGTATATTTTATATATTTTCAAATTATTCTAAAATAAAAATAGTTATCGGGTATCTCGCAGTCAAGCATATTCGACTTTAGTTTTTACGTGTTCACTAAGCTAAACAAATATTGTAAATTTTAATGAAATTATTGAACTGTTTATTATTAATAACCAATTGCTTTCCTATATTTCAAATAAGTAATTTGATGGATAAGTATTTGTTTGTTTTTCCTAAATTTTAACATCTTCCTTCATTTTAGTATATTTTGATATATGGCTGGTATCAAAAATAAATATTTTTTGAATTTTAAATGATTAATTAAAGAGCTTTATATACGATTCCCTTTTCTGTGCAACTTTAAGTATTTCGTCATATCTGACTTTTCCAAAAAATTGTTACACCTTCAAACAAATGATTAACATGTTCATGTTCATGCAACAATATTGACTGCATTTTAAACATACAGAAAATAATAAAAAAAAAATGTTAGAATTTCATCAACTTCAAAATTCAACTGCTAATTTTAGTCGGCAAAATATATTCGTGCCTCACTTAATTTGAATTTTCGTGCTATGCCCTAAAACTTATTTCAACTTTCGTTGTTTAACCCGAAAACCAAGTGCACATTGAACAGCAGCTGAACAGCGTGCAATTAAAAGTCAACTTGTCTTATTTGGAAAATCACTTTGAAAATAGTTAATTGGGAATTGCGAATTGCGAAGAATGTGTAATTGGCGCGCTAAGTTGGCAACTTAAATTGCGTGACTTGCAAACCCAATGGGCAGCACTTAATTACCGTTAGATGTTGGAACGGAAGTTGGCCATTCATTACAACTCAATTGAATCAATTGCACTGCACTTCAACATTGTTGAGCCACACACACACATACACACACACACACACACACATGCCACAGGCAATTGTCGAAAACAGACTATAAACTAAGCATTTAAATAGAAGAGAGTGCACAGGAGCAGAAAGAGTTTTAGTTGTCATACTATAAATTCAATAAAATGTTGCACACTCGTATATTAATATACCTTACACATACTAAACTATACCAAAGACTGTATTTGGTATATGGATATAATATTACCTTCAAAATATACTTTAGCTCAGATCGTGATAATCAACTAAACCAAAAAGTTTATGTGTTTACCTTCCAGAATATACTATATTAATATACATTGAAATACTAAAATATACCAAAATCTGTATCGATATAATATTACCTTAAAAAAAATACTATTGAGTTCAGATTGTAATACTCAACTGAACTAAAAAGATTTTGTGTTTACCTTTCAGAATATACTACATTAAATACTATATTAAAATACTAAAACATACCAAAGTCTGTATCGATATAATATTACCTTAAAAATATACTATATGTATTTAATATATACTATATTCAGATTGTGATACTCAACTTAACCAAAAAGTTCAGAACTTCACCTATTCGAATATACATAAATAAAAAATATACTGAAGTTGGTATATAAACATACTATTAACTACAAATACAGTTAAAAAAAAACAACTATTTAAACCCGACTTCAGCAGTGCACATTTAAAAAAAAAAAGTTGTTTCTTCTGAAATTTATTTATTTATTTAAAGGTTAGCTATAATTAAAATTAATACTAACGCTATTGGTAAAGCAATGGCAGCGAAGGCCTTCAGCTTAATCTTCTGAAATTAATCTAAACGAATGTTTATAAAATTGCAGAATCAGATCAAGCTACTGGAACTTGCAGATTCTCAGAGTTTATGGCTTTGTTATTATAGAATTAATAATATTAAGACAAAATTAAGGCAGCAACGTTCTATTTTTATGCATACTCAGCGAATTTAATAATAAGCACATATAATCTTCTCTTGAAACTTAGTTGAACTTGAGAGTGAATGATTGTAATCATCACCAACATTGAGTTCAGTTGTAAAGAGCACGACGAAGACGTTCGCGCAACACCAACAAATGCATTTGATGTTGATGATCGTTGCTGCCAAGTGGAGCTGGAGTTGAACCTGCAGTTGTTGCTGCTGGAGTTGCTCCTAATCCTAATCCTACTCCTTCGACAGCTGCTGCTTCAGCTGTAATTGCAGCTGCTGGTAACTGCGATTCAATCATCAAGACATTTTGACTCACACATGGAACGCCGCCGCCTCGATTACGCTCAACAATATTCAGATTCAGATCAGGATTAACATCGGCAGTCGAGCTGTTTATTTGGTTTTGACGCTCGTACTCGAAATGCATTGTAAATTTAAAAATTTTGATTGTTTTTTTTTTATTTTTTATTTTTTAGATAGATTTTGTTAGGTTTCGATTGCGGCAGAGTTTAAAATATTATTGCCTGGCATTGACAGAAGCGAAGCTTACTGAGGAAGCTACTCGGATACACAATATTTCTATCATTTAGCTAGGCTCTTTGCTTCCACACGTTTGAGGCCAATGTTAATTAAACTATTTATTTGAAAATAAGTTTACCACTTTAAATAATCCATACCAGCATTAATTATTAAATGAGTAATCTAATATTTATCATTAGCAAAGTTGGTAGTCTTATTTTGTTGTTCAATTTTTGAGCATGGTAAATTTGCTGCCCCACGTTGGGCGCCAGTCACTTTTGGCATGGCACTTGCCACGCTGCACCTTAAGGCAGTTGCAAGTTTTGGCAATGCATTTCCCATTTGGCATTTTCATTTGCCAAGACAACGACAAGCAACAGCAGATACGGAACAAAACTCAAGAGACTCAAGAGACTCAAGAAACTCAGTCAGTCAGTCAGTCAGTCAGTGAGGCAGTGAGGCAGTCAGAACTTGTCGTCAGCTAACTGAACTGAGTGATTATCAGACTGCCAGCCACGTAGAGCGAACGAGACAAGAGACGAGAGGCCCTGCAGCTGCTGAACTAACATACGTTGGCGTCTCCTTCGATGGAATTTTCATGCGAAATGAAAATGAAAATTACGTTTTTCCTAGTTGTTTGTTTGTTTGTTTGCATTACATTTACATGCTCGCTTCACTTTCAGTTGAGTTCCGTTTACAGCACTTCGGCTCCTTTTCAGTTTTTCCAGCTTCCCTTTTGGCAAGTGTCTAATGTGAGTGCTTGAGTGTGAGTATGAGTGTACTCACACTCATTCGCCAAAGCAAACATTACAAGGCACGTTGTGGCATGCAGCATGCGGCATGCTCTGTTTTCGTTGACGTTTTCATAAAAATTAAATACTTTACCATTGTTTTGAATAACTCTTAAGCAATTTCGCAGCAGCTTCTTCTCTCCTATGTTCTTGTTGTTTGTGTTTGGCTTAGTCAAATTTCCACTTTTCTCTAAATCCAAGTCAAATTTCAAGTCGCTGCAACTTTTTGCAGTTGCTAACAGCTTTCTAATCACTTATGCACATATAGTACATATAAAAACACACACACTGTTCTAAACTATGTTGTCTACTTTCACCGTATCTACGGTTTCAGCAGATCAAAACTTTTGCAACTTTTAGAATTTGTGTTGCCGGCAGACAACACACGCCTTCCACAAGCATTACTTATTCATGTGCCGAGTGTTGCTTTAACAATTAATATAAATATAGAGTTGTTAAAAAGCTTCTTCTTTAATGAGAACTCAGCTTTGTGTTGAAAGTTTTTTTGCAGTGTGAAAGCTTTACGGTTTCTGCTTATTTCGCTGTGCAAATTATTTGCGTAAAGAAAATGAAATTCTTTAAATTCTTATTAAACAGCTTAAAGTTGTTGAATTTAAATTAATGTACTTTCTATCTTATTTTTAACTAATCTTTAAAAGTTGTTCGAAATTTGTATAAGGCACACATAAAAAATCAACTTAAAGCTGTTAAAACCTAAAAATAAAACCTCTTCAAGTTGCTTTAAACTCTTATCAAACAGCTTAAAGTTGTTGAATTAAAATTATTTCACATTCTATCGCCTTTTTAACTAATTTTCAAAAGGTAATCAGGTTTTGAAATTAAATTAAATAAAGCACAAATATTCAATCAACTTAAAGCTGTTAAAACTTAAAATAAACCCACTTTAAGTTGATTCATTTGTTCAAAGCACAGTCATCAATTAAGTTTCAAAGCTCAAATGTAATATTTTCAAAACTTCAAGGTTATAAAGATAAAACGTTGGAAATTTAGCTAGAGTGTTTCAGTTAAGCTTTATATTAAAAGCTTTTAAAGTTGTTTAATGCATATGAACCACACATTATTAATAAACTTAAAACTATTTGATTTTTTCAAAGACTGTTAAAAGAATAGTAAAGTTGTTCTTTCATTTTCATTTTCTTTTCTTTCATTTCTTATTGGTTTTGTTTTTAGTTAATACAAAAGCTCTCAAAGTTAATATAAACGCAATTTAAGAAACAACTTTAAGCTCCTCTTTTTAAAAAAGCTAATAATTTTTAGTTTTTCATTCCCAAGCAATTTAAACGAAGTTCTGGAAGAAGATAATTTAGAGTGTCTTCAAAGTTTTACCTTAAATTGATAGCTGATTAAGTCCTAAGTCCTAGTCTGCATTCAAATGTGGTAAACAGTTTGGCTGCTTAGTTTAAGCTGCCTGCAGCAAGTTAAAGCCACAATGAAGGTGCCATAAGTAGAATCATGCTCGTAATTTGTAACTTGGTCGACCTTCGACCAATATGGGAGGCGAGTATGAGGGGGAGTTGAGTACGTGTTTATTTTCATATTTACATTTCGTAAGTAGAAGGAAATGCGCGTAAAGCAAATTAATAGATTGTAACACACACACACACACACACACACACACACACACAGAGACAGAGACAAGGACAACACACATTTGAAGGCGCTTATAAATTATAGTTCGCACACTTGCAGAGGCCTCTCTGACTGGCCCAAGCAATCATCACCCATAGAGCGAGCAGTGTGTAGAGAGTGGTGGTGAGTGAAAGGTGGGGTGAGTAGCGAGTGCCGGGTGCCAAGTTGCGAGGGAAGCAGCGACAATTGTTGGACTGCGCCGTGGCAACTGAATCATAATTTCACTACACACACTCACACAGTGGCTGCAATAATGAGGCGCCCAACCAGTTGACAATTGTATGCCACACACGCTCTAACACACACACACACACCACACACACACACACACACACACTCACTCACGTGCCTCACACAAAGGCTTCGCTTTTGTTTGCACCTAATTGGCCATAGCAAGTCTCAAAGGGAGGCACCAACTTGCCAATTGCCGTAGAAAGAGCAGCAAGTGGGCGCAAAGTGTTTCCCTGTGGCAAGATTTGGTTTGGCGTTGGGGCAGCTTAAATTTGCTTTAATTGCCCAAATTTATGGCAATTGACATTCCATGTGCATACAGTGCGCCATTGTCTAAGCAGTGCTGAAAATTTAGTTAATTCCCTGCTAGATTTCGGCTGAGCAAACTTACTGGCTTCATAAAAGAATAGTATTGTTTGAATTACCCAAACATTTGCACTCAAATATTATTATTAATGCGATATGTTTGAACTGCTACAAACTTGATATATAAATTGTATATATAAATGTATAATATAATTGGAAAGTATCTCGAAAGATCCATAAACTTTATGCTACTATAAAAAAGATTCAAAGAGAATGGAATAATCAATTATCAACTATAAATTAAATTTATTATTCATTCTAGTACACTTGTTTTTTTATTTTATATTAAAATGTCATAATTTACGACATACCTTATCACATATTTCCACCAGTGCTTAGCGCAGACCCAAACCGTAGCATAGTACATCTATCAGGGAGAGTTTAGCGAAGATCCAAACCAGTTTTAGTTGTAAAATATATTTTAGCAGTATTTCATAATGAATCTAACTTAACTAACTTATCTAATTAATATTCAAGATGTTTAGGATTCGGGTTAGAATAGTTTTCTCTTCTGTGTCTAGCTCTTTAGTTAATTTTCTTTTACTTCTAAACTTAAGACACAAACCTTGCTTAATCACGTGCTTAGCGCAGACCCAAACCGTAGCATAGCACGTCTATCAAGCGAAACAGTTTTAGTTGTAAGATATATTTTAGCCGTATTTCAAATAAAATCTCAAACAAAGCTGCCGGTTGCACTGGCAAGTTATCTTATAAATATTCTAGTTTTCATCTCTCTGTGTCTAGCTCTTTTGCGCCTTTCGCACAAACACACAAACACACTCCCCTTTACTTTCTCTTCCTCTGATTTTATTTGCGTTGCCGCTTTTTCAGTGTCTGGGTCATGGCCTCCATTGCCGTGGTGGGCAATTTGCTGGTGCTGCTGGGTCGCTATTTCTACAAGTCGCGTAGCAATGTCGAGCATTCGCTTTACTTGCGCCACCTGGCGGCCAGTGACTTCCTCATGGGCATCTACCTGACGCTAATCGCATGTGCAGACATCAACTTTCGTGGCCAGTACATTCGACACGAGGAATCCTGGCGTCACAGCGGACTTTGCGCCTTCGCGGGTAAGCCGCACTTTCCACACTCTCGCTTCATTTCAATGTCAACCCTTCCCCTTCCCTTTGTTTTTGCTTCTTTAGGCTTTCTGAGCACGTTCAGTTGCCAGTCGTCGACGCTGCTGCTTACACTTGTCACTTGGGATCGTTTGATGTCTGTGACGCGACCTTTAAAGCCACGAGATGCTGAGAAGTTTCGGTAAGCTGAAGCGCTATGTTTGCTTGAGAAGAAACAAATTACAATTAAATGACATCTAATATTACAACTATTAGGCTTTACGATATTTTCTCTTATGATCATAACCTCACTTTATGAAACCCTAACCTCACTTTAGCAATCAGAAGGCTTGTCTAACATGGCATTTACCGTTACTGTTACTTGCAGCATTGTACTGCGTCTGCTGCTCGTTTGGGGCATGAGTTTTATCCTGGCTGCCGCTCCATTGATGCCCAACGATTATTTTGGCGAACATTTTTATGGGAACAACGGTGTCTGCCTATCACTCCATATACACGATCCATACGCCAAGGTAAGCGGACAGCATATTAAACTATAAATTGCAATAAAATACCCCTTGAACCAAGTGTAATAAAAATAAATAAATAAATACATAAATAATTGAGGAAAGTTACATTCTATAAACAAATAATTAACAAGTGGATAATATATGTAGATCATTTACCTTTTAATAACAATATAGATTTTCTTTATATTTTATGAATACAAATTTAAAATGAACAAGTAAGAAAGTTACAGTCGAGTGTGCTCGACTGTGAGATACCCGCTACCCATTTTTAATAAAGGCAAAAAATTGCGGTATCATTTTCAAAATATACCGAAAATACTAAAAAAAATATACTAAAAATATACCAAATGATATTCAAAATATACCGGCACAATGTACCAGATTGTCGGCCAAAGTAACTCAGACCCCTTGTAAGTAGGCGTTTTTGCCCATACAAAAGAATTTCTTTAATAACTTCCACAACTTTTATCTGATCGCCACCAAATTTTCAGGAATCATAACAACTATAGTAGTTATTATATATACCAAAATTCGGAACTCTAGCTTTAAAATTAGGCTTGTTATTAGATTTTTTTGATTTGCGGGGGCGGAAGTGGGCGTGGCAAAAATTTGAAACAAACTTGATCTGCGTGCAAACATAACAAATGCTGTCGAAAAAAATTATAGCTCTATCTCTTATAGTCTCTGAGATCCAGTGTTTCATACGGACAGACGGACAGACGGACATGGCTATATCGTCTCGGCTGTTGACGCTGATCAAGAATATATATACTTTATAGGGTCGGAGATGACTCCTTCTGCCTGTTACATACATTTCCTGCCGGCACAAAGTTATAATACCCTTCTACCCTATGGGTAGCGGGTATAAAAATCTGCCAAATTAAGAGTTTATTCCGAAATTTAATTACATTTAATATTATGTTGTAATTAAGAATACAAACATAAAAAGTAAGAAGGCTCGAGTGTACTGCATATAAAATATACCATAGAGAGCAGAATATACCAAATTGTCAGCCTAAGCAACTTAAACCTTTAGTAAATACCCCATACAAAGTCATTTCATTAATAACTTCTACAAGTTTTATCCGATCGCAACCAAATTCTCTGAAATCATAAATACTATAATTATAATTGTATTTACCGAAAATCTAGCTTCTCTGTGCAGCATGTATAACAATAATAACAATTGATAGTGAACGCTAAACAGTCCAACTCATTTAAATGTAACATTGCTACGAAATTGTATATATGTAAATAAAAAAGGTTAATTACTGAGAGTAATGACAACTAAATAAATTAACAAGTAAGAAAGTTACAGTCGAGTATGCTCGACTGTGAGATACCCGCTACCCATTTTGAATAAAAGAAATATATTTTGCGGTATTTTCTCAAAATATACCAAGTATACTGCAAAAATACTAAAATAATATACCGAATGGTATATTTGGTATATCGACATAGTACCGTAATCAAAATATACCATAGACGGCACAATATACCAGATTGTCAGCCAAAGCAACCAAGACCCCTAGTAAGTAGGCGTTTTTGCCATACAAAAGTATTTCTTTAATTACTTCCACAATTTATCTGATCGCAACCAAATTTTCAGAACTCATAACTACTATAGTAATTATTATATATACCAAAATTCGTAACTCTAGCTTTAAAATTACGCTTGTTATTCGATTTTTTTGATTTGCAGGGGCGGAAGGGGTCGTGGCAAAAATTTGAAACAAACTTGATCTGCGTGCAAACATAACAAATGCTGTCGAAAAAAAATTATAGCTCTATCTCTTATAGTCTCTGAGATCTAGGTGTTCATACGGACGGACGGACAGACACACAGACGGACATGGCTATATCGTCTCGGCTGTTGACACTGATCAAGAATATATATACTTTATAGGGTCGGAGATGCCTCCTTCTACCAGTTACATACATCCTGCCGGCACAAAGTTATAATACCCTTCTACCCTATGGGTAGCGGGTATAAATACAGTAGAATCCGGTTATAACGACTCCGCTTGTAGCGTCCGACCGGTTATTACGTCGAAAACTCGATGGCTTGGTTGGTCCCCATACAAACTTATATGAAAGCGCCTCCGCTTAGAACGTCTCCGCTTTTAGCGACTAACCGCTTATACCGACGAAATTTTTCAGAATTCAACCGGATATAGCGACGAAAAAAAAAATTCTGCGAAAAATTGCCAACAAATTTAAGCATCAAACGGCGTAATTAGAAATGTATGTATGTATCAGTGATCGGCACCCTTGCTTGTGTGCGTAGCAGCGACACGAAGCTCTTAGATTCTCACTATTCTCTGTCAGTCTTAGCCGTCGCCTTAGCAACGCTGCTGTTAGAGAGAGACAGTCGAAGTGCAATGCTGACGTCACACAAATGTTTACAGCGTGCGTGTGCAGATCACATAGCCTATTCCGTTATATTTCTAGTTTTTTCTGTTTTTTTTGAATGCGTAATTTCGCCAAATGTGAGTTAATGCGCAAAATGCGCAATGAAGAGGTCATTCAGTTTAAGCTCGACACTTGTGCATTACACCCGCAAAATGTCTCAAAAAAAATTTTTTTTATTTAAAAATTAATTTGTTTTATTTTAGAAGCCTATTACGAACTGGAAACCATAAAATAAACAAAAAAATATTTTTTTTTGCTCCTTCCGGTTAGTGAGTCCTCCGGTTATAACGACGTAAAATGGTCGGTCCCTTGAAAGTCGTTATAACCGGAATCTACTGTACTATAAATGCTAAACTAAATAGTATTTAATGTGTTGTATCTTGACAGGGTTGGGAGTACTCGGCGCTGCTGTTCATCTGCATCAACACGATGTCGCTGGTGTTCATTCTGTTCTCGTATGTTCGCATGTTGCAAGCGATACGTGACTCTGGCGGTGGCATGCGTAGCACGCACAGCGGACGCGAGAGCGTCGTGGCAACACGGTGAGTTGCAAGATGAGAGTTAACATACAAACTTTTATTAAATGCAAAATATTTCATCCTTGCAGCTTCGCCATCATTGTGACCACCGATTGCGCCTGTTGGCTGCCCATCATAGTGGTCAAGATTGCTGCTCTATCCGGTGCGTTCTTGTCTTACGTCTCTTTCTCCTTCTCCTTCTCTTTCTTTTACTCACTCATGCCGCACTCTTCTAGGTTGTGTTATATCGCCCGATTTGTATGCCTGGCTGGCAGTGTTGGTACTGCCCGTAAATTCGGCACTCAATCCAGTTCTCTATACGCTGACAACGGCGGCATTTAAACAGCAGTTGCGTCGCTATTGCCACACGTTGCCCAGCTGCTCGTTGGGCAACAATGAGACGCGTTCCCAGACCCAAACCGCTTACGAGTCCGGCCTGAGTGTGAGTCTGGCCCATATGGGAGGCGGCGCTGGAGGAGGTGGCGGTGGCGGTGGCGGTGGCATTGGCGGCTTTGGTGGCGGATCGGGACGCAAACACATGTCCCATCGACACATGAGCTATCTGTAGTGCGTGCTGAAGGTGTGTGACTGTGATGTGATCTATAAATCGTTAATTTTATTTGTAATGTAATAATAACAAATAACCAGAAAAAATAAAAGCTTATCAGCTAAATGCCGTCATTCCTTATAGTAAAATGCTAATTGCTACCCTCGGTGGCGATATTGACTTCAGTGGGCATATATTCTGCTCCCTCCTTAACGTAGGCGGTGAAACGGACAATTTCGCTTGGCGAGAGCTCTGCGCTCACCGAAATTTGCTCCACCACCAGCCACTTGATTAACTTGACTTCTCTGTCCAGCTGCTGTTGACGCGACAGCAGAAACTCAAAGGCGCCCGCTGTCTGTTGCACCGCCTTGACGCCCCAATCGTACTGGCAAATCGGTTTCAGAAAGGCCAAGGCGGCGACTTGCAGATCGGCGAATGGCGTATTCAGTAGCTTCATCAGATGATCGATCTGTTGGCCACCAGCGATGATTTCATACCAGCCGCCCAGCAGGGAACTAGAACAAAATCACGAAAACGCATTAGTTTAGCTGTTAAATTTTAGATAGATATTTTTAGAGCAATGTTCATTTAAGGAAAAAAAAGTAAGAAAAGTATTCTAAATTATGTGAATATTGAAAACATTCTCGGCTGCTGACGCTGAGCAAGATAATATATACTTTGTAGGCACGGAGATGCTTCCTTTTGCCTGTTACATAGATTTTCTGGAGGTGCACAGTCATTATAAGCTTCTACCCAATGGATACCAGATATAAAAAGTATAGGAAGTATATAAAAGTTTCGTACCTATAGCTTTTAAACATTTTCTGGGATACAGCCGCCTAAACAGATGGAGCCTATAAAATAATATTCAAACATAGCAATAATTTGGACTAAGTGAAATACTTTTAAACTGAGGTTCAATAAACAATATTTGCATTTTGCAGAGGCGCGTGGCTGATTTAAAAAACAATATTGAAAAGATTGGAAACTCTGAGAGCGTGACCAACAAGTTATTTTGATCAAGCTAGCCAAACAAACGAACTGACAGAAGAACAATTTGATAAGACTGAAGACATTTCAAACTTACATTAGCTCATTGCTGGGCTTGCTGTGTGCGAAGAAGATCGCTTCCAGGGATTCGAGCAAACGAATCTTGAGTGGCGGCGGCAAATGCTGCAAATACTCTCCATAGGCGCCGAACACTTTTGCGAGCACCGGCTGCAGTTGCGACTGCATCAATGTCTTGCCCTGCAGCGTACCCAAGAGATTGGCCAAGGTGTCCATGGCAATGGGCAGCATGGGATTCTCTTCGCTCAACAGCAACTGGAATAGGCAGCTCAACATGTCTGGATAGCCCTGGATGACCTTTTGCGGCTGCACTGCAGCCACTTTGCCAAAGAATTTCATGATGCCGGGCAGCATAAGATTGGCGAGCGGACTGTCGCGATAGTTCTCCACTTGCTTGCTAATTATCTCGAGCACACCACGACGTTCCATATAGCTTAGGCCGTGATTCTGTTCTGCCAATGGCACTAAAATCTCCATAACACTGGACACTAGGAGCACATCATCGCTGGACACTTCGGCGAGCGCCGCATCCAATATGAACTCAACGACGCTAAGACAGTGCGGACTCTTTCTGGCCAATCGGACGCCCAGTTCGTAGACACGACAACGGACCACTTCGTTCTGTTTTAACAGATTCACCAGTCCATCCAACACCTCGCTCTCTTTGGGCCAATGCCATCTCGTAATTTCGAGGATTTGCATGACTACGTCACTCGATGTAGTCTCTTTCTGCTGTAGCTCATCAAGCACTAGGAGTATCAGCTTGTTGGAAGGGGGCCTTGGCGAACCCTCCCCGCTGAGCTGGTTAAGCACATAAACCAAAACAGTGCCACGCATTGCGGGATTGGGATGCTTCAGCGCTTTGCTCACCAGCTCAGGGAACTTAACATCGTGTACACTGGGCTCAAGATCCACAAGACAGCCGTGCACAATATCTATGGCCAGGTTTGCGTTATCCTCGCCAACTTTTGCGCAATCGTAAATAGTCTGTGATTGAAGCAATGTTTCGAGAATTGGCGGCGGTGCTGATTGTGTGTTCAGCTCGTAGAGTATCTCGGCCAGGGCGTCAGGGCGTTTGTTTTGCAGATTGTCCAAGAGTGAAGGCCACTCCTCGTCGTTCATGGCCATGGCGTTGTAGTTTAATTCACACAATTAGAGCAAATAATTCAAATGTTTGGCTGCGTGTTGTGAAAAGCAAAGCGTTTTTTATTTTTGTTTGTCACGTCGTTTAATGTGACCGCTTGCTACAAAGCAACTGATTGTGTTATCGATTTGTTATCGTTTATTGTCGAGTTGTTATCGAATTGAGTTCGTTTTATTTTACGCTGCGCTCAGTTGCTAGCACTCGTTGTAATATTTTTATTTTGAATCATTGCTAATTTATTGACTGTTATGTGGTAAATCAAAAATAAAAGCAATAGCCGCTTCGCGAGCCAACAATATACTAAATACATTGAATATGCTATCGTTTGACGCTTGCTCCGTTTTGCGTCAGCGTCTTCGGTATTTTTCGCGCCGCGTCAAGTGCGTATATTTTCGCCAAATCGAAGAATACGGTCACAGTGTCGACGCCATTTTACGGAGACGGTTCGCGTTTTTTTTTTTGTGACGCAGCGTTCTAATAAATTCGCGAAGAAAAGTGTGTGCGTGAAAATAAACGGGTAAAGGTTTTCGGCAAAACAAAGTGAAAGAATGTCGCAACGCTTTGCGCCGGGCCAAGCGCCAGTGCAATCGCGCTACCAGCCACCGCCACAAGCCCCCGGCATGCGTCCCTATCCGCCAGGCACCGGCGCCACTTTCCCGGTAAGTAACTATAACTGTAACTGTAAGACCACTTAATATATGGTGTAAATGTGTGTGTATTTGGCAGCCTCGCGGCTTTCCGCTGCATCCGAACACAACGCAACCAGTGCCGGGCAGTGCTGCCGCACCCGTTGGTCCCGGCCCCTCGCTACTGCAGCGCGCCTCGCAGCCCACCTTCCAAAGCGGACTGCGCGGCAGTGGCTCTGCAGGCGCTGGCGGTGGAGGCGGCGGCGGTGGCAGCAAACGTTCTGCCGAAGCGCGCAGCGGCCTCAATAGCGCTGCCGGCGGTGGCCCCAATAAAGCGGGCGACTTTGTGCCAGGCGCCAAGAAGAAGAAGAAGCTGGCTGACAAAATATTGCCACAAAAGGTGCGGGACTTGGTTCCAGAGTCGCAAGCCTATATGGATCTGTTGACATTCGAACGCAAGCTGGATGCGACGATAATGCGCAAACGTCTCGATATACAGGAGGCACTGAAGCGTCCGATGAAACAGAAACGCAAACTGCGCATTTTCATTTCGAATACATTCTATCCGAGCAAGGAGCCCAGCAATGATGGCGATGAGGGCGCCGTCGCCTCGTGGGAATTGCGTGTGGAGGGACGTCTGCTGGAGGATGGCAAGGGGGATCCCAATACAAAGGGGAAGCGCAAGTTTTCGTCGTTCTTCAAGTCGCTGGTCATCGAGTTGGACAAAGAGTTGTATGGGCCCGATAATCATCTAGTTGAATGGCATCGCACGCTGACCACACAGGAGACGGATGGATTTCAAGTGAAGCGACCCGGTGATCGCAATGTGCGTTGCACCATCTTGCTGCTGCTGGATTATCAGCCGTTGCAGTTTAAACTGGATCCACGACTCGCCCGATTGCTGGGCGTGCATACGCAAACACGACCGGTGATTATATCGGCGCTGTGGCAATATATTAAGACGCACAAGCTGCAGGATGCACATGAACGCGAGTACATCAATTGTGACAAGTATTTGGAGCAGATCTTCAGTTGTCAGCGCATGAAGTTCGCCGAGATACCACAGAGACTCAATCCGCTGTTGCATCCCCCGGATCCGATTGTTATCAATCATTTCATCGAGAGTGGGGCGGAGAATAAACAAACGGCGTGCTATGACATCGATGTGGAGGTCGATGATACGTTGAAGACACAGATGAGCAACTTTCTGTCGAGCACGGCGAGTCAACAGGAGATTCAGGGTCTTGATATGAAGATACACGAGACGGTGGATACCATTAATCAGATGAAAACGAACCGCGAATTCTTTCTCAGCTTTGCCAAGGATCCGCAAATGTTTATCCATCGCTGGATCATCAGTCAGACTAGGGATTTGAAAGTAACTATTGAGATTGTCTTTATTGAATGCTTCGATTTGATAATTCTGTGTGTGTGTTTTTTTTCATAGCTTATGACCGATGTGGTTGGCAATCCCGAGGAGGAGCGACGTGCCGAGTTCTATTATCAGCCTTGGACACATGAGGCGGTGTCGCGCTACTTCTTCACCAAGGTTAATCAGAAGCGCGCCGAGTTGGAGCAGGCGCTGGGCATACGCAATGGCTAATCGGAAAAAAAGCAAATGCTGAGGGAGTTTACCTCTTTTTTAGTCAGTTGTGCGCACGGCAAAACTCTTATTTCCTTCCTTCGGCAGTATAGTTTAAGGCTACCCAACATGCTCTATATATACATAATTATATAATTTTTTTTGCCAATAACACGAGCAAAACCAACAAACAACATAAACATACAAACAACATTCATCCAAGACACAACCACATCAACATTAGCAACAAAACAAACTACAACAAAAAGCAGTCTTAGCTCCAGCTGCTAGAAATAATAAAAAATCATCATCAATACACATAACTATAAACCTTCTGCTATCCTGATTTAAAACTAATTATCTTGCTGCCATCTCATAACAAAATTCCATCATATTCACCGGATCCAAATCATCATTGAATTGGTACTGCGAATTGTGATGGTAAGTTCTTCATCAATTAATAAGTTGCCAAGTTATGATTGGTATTTTTGAAGAGATCATAAGCAAGATTGATCGTGTAAAGGGATTCAAAATCGAAAAATTTGTGAAATTTAGTTAGATAACTTAAGATCCGATAGAAGTTAAAACAAAAATAAAAGGGTAATCAATTTGGAAGATACTAGGTCTGCTCATTTAAGGTGTTCAATATAAAAAATAAAATAATTTGTCAATAATTATTAAATATTTGTCCGATTAAATTTAAATGAGATAATTGTCCAATTAAAGTTTGAAATAAATTTAGATAGATTTGAGGAAATCTTATACTTATATAAGTAAAAAGAACACTTTCTAATATTATGTGCCTAGCTCAAATTCAGAGTTTGCTGAGCACAGATGGAAGTGATCTGAGAATAATCAGCCAAAAATCAAGATCGATTATGTAAAGATTTAAAGGGGTTACAAATTTAAAATTTAGTATGCCTAAAATTAGTGAAATTTACTAATCTACGTTTAAATCCAATAGAAATCAAAACTAGGTTTGGAAATTGGTTAACTTTGTTGTTCTAAAACCAAACATATAGCAAACGTATAGGTACGAGTTCTTTATGCCTTGAGCATAACATTAAACTAATTTCTATTATAACTTTTGAGTTAATCAATCTATATTTTAGATTGTTGTAGAATTGATTTGTGAACTCCTAAAATGTCTAGCGAAATTGAGGCGAAAGTGTAAGTCGGAACAGGGCGTTCACTCTCTTTGTTGCTTTTGTAATGATTGCTTAGACTATGAAAATAGTCAGCTGCACACTGTTGAATCGATCAATTAATGTGGAGTCAAAGGTTGACTCCGAGTTGATTGACCCTCCCTTCTGTGGAGAAGAAATTGAGAAATGTTTGTAGGGGAAAATCGTTTGCATTTACTACATTAAACAATTACATTACAAATGGGAGCTATGGGGATTTACAGCCTATGGTTGAGACTAATTGCTAAACAAATCGACGGAATGTGTTGGATGCTAGAGGCTAGACGATGATACACACTTTTCCCCAGAGCTTTTCAATCGCGCTTCTTGCGAGCGCCAGCACTTGAAGCAGTTGCAGCAGCAGCGGGAGCAGCAGGAGCTGAAGGCGATTCGGTGATGGCGACTCCCGTATCGAGACGTGTCTTGTCCACGGGATAGAGCCAACGTTGATACAGATAGATGAGAAATACGATGTCATCGCGCAAACAGGCGACACGATGCGCCGTCGGCATTGTGATGATGAATGCAAAAAAGTCATCGATAAACGTATTAAATGCCTTATACATGAAGGCACGCCAAGGCAACGCGGCAACCGATTTCAGTTTATAGTTGACAAACAGTTGCGGCAGCATGAAGAGGAAACCAAAGGCATAGACGCCATTCACCAGCGAATTGAGGGTCCACGAGTACCACGAGCGATGTGGCTGATAGATCAATGAGTAGATGGCGCCGGCTACGCATAATGGATACAACAGATAGCTGAGATAACGCATTCCCTCGCGATCAAATTGCTGTGTCTGCTGTTCAGCCAATTGGCCCGGTTGCTCGGGTGGATTTGTGCCATTGCGTCGATCCACCTGCTCCAGTTTGCGGCGTATGAATCCGCTGAATGTCAACTCGATGCGCAGTATCTTTTTGCACTTCCACAGCTCGATGACGGTGCCAAGGGCCACAGGCACAAGCACCAGATACGATGTCTGCTCATCCAGCAGATACATAAATATCACGATCTGCGAGAAGGCGCGCCAGAGTATCGTGCGTGTGGACAAACCCTCGTAGGAGGTCTTCTTGGCCCAGAAGGCCACGTCGTTCTTGAAGCTGAGAAAGTCGAAGAGCATCTGCAAAGTATGAGGGCGAAAGAGAGCAAAGGATTAGAAACTGAAGAGTTACGGTAGATGTTAAATTTATGAAATGTATTACTGAGTCATAGCTGACTTTGGTACAGCCAAAGATCTCAGAGGTGAGCTCTTTATTCCTAAGCTTTGATTATATTAGCCGTTCTGTCTGACAGCATGTTCAATAAGCTGCAGCTTCAATACTATATAATCCATACATAATTCGGTTAAAGTAGATTTGTTTCATCGTCATTCTATGTGAGCTAGAGCTAAATAATTTGCTGACAATGTTCATGTATCGTTTAACACAGATTTGACTATCCGTCGTTCTGTCTGACTGTCTATTTAATAAGGTTTAGTTTGAATACTGTATGCGCTCGAAAGACTAAACTTTGTGATTATATTTTTGCGTGATAGATAAGTCGATTTAGTTAGATCTTTCCATTCGTCGTTCTTTCTGACCACCTATTCAATAAGGTTTAGTTTGAATTAGAGATTAAAATTTGTGATTATTTTTCAGCGTAATAGATAGGTCGATTTAGTTAGCTCTTTCCATCCGTGGTTGTCTGTAACAGCATGTTTGATAAGCTACAGCTTGTATACTATAAGCTAACTTCTTTGCTGTATATATAAGTCGGTTAACGTGGATTTGTCTATCCGTCGTTCTGTCTGACAGCATGTTTAAGAAACTTTGGTGCGTAAACTATATGCGCTAAAGGAACAACACGTTCTGTCAATTCTTCTGCGTTATAGATAAGTCGATTTAGTTAGCTTTGTTCATCCGACGTTTTGGTTGTCCGCCTGCTTAAGGCCGCCTATCTTAGATGGTGTATGTATAAGATGGACCTAACAAATTTATTGACAGTATTTCATTATTATAAGTGAGTCGATTTATCCACATTTGTATATCCGTCGTTCTGTCTGACCGCCTGTTTAAGCATTTAAAACTCAAATACCACTTGAGATAGAGCTATGAAATTTGCTGACAAAATAGCCACTGCAGTCAGTTACTTACGTGCACGCTGGAGATGAAGATGGTGCCGCACAACAGATACACATTCGTGTCGGAAAAGATGCCCTTCACCTCATCGATGTCCTTGGTGGCAAAGCCAATGACGAGCAGCGCTTGTGTGGCATGCTCCATGAGCAGCTGTAGCCGCAGTTTGCCCACTCCGACGGGTTTGTAATGGAAGCTAAATGTGAATTCGGTGGTATTTCTGGTCACTGGCTGCAGATGCTTCAGTCGGGTGTTGAACGTATCCGTTTGCAGTATTGGCAGGATTTGTTGCTTGCGATTGATGCGTATTAATGGCGCCATCTCGGGCGGCACATCCGCTTGCGAAACGGAGAACAAGTCGGTCAACAGCGAGACATAGACATCGGAGCGTATGTGTGTGGTGGGCAGATCGACGGAGCTGGACGTCGATGTAGTTGTCTTCTTTCCCGACTTGGTTGGTTTAGCCGTTGGCTTTGATTTCTCGCCCGACGCCTCGGAGAGCAGATTGAAGGCCTCGGCGCGTGGCAACATGTAATCGCAGAGGCTGAGAGTGTGCACCACCGTGGGACCATCGCGACGCAGAGTTCGCCAGTCGAGAGGTTCGCCATCCAGGGCGAGCACCACATGAAGGTACATGGTGCCATTGCGACGCGTCTTGAGCGGCACATTCACCTCAAAGTCGCGATCGAAGGGTTGCGTGTAGTCAAAACGCTGTTGCTTATACAGATCCTGGACCTCGGAGGCGATGGGATTGCGTGTCAGGGAACTGAAGAGCGCCAGTTGCATCGGCGGTTGATTGGCCAAGAATGATGTGTAGCAGGGGGAATCGCTGCACTGCAGCGTTGTAAAGATTTGCGACATCTGATAAATGGAATGCATGATGTAGGCCAAGAATGCCACGCCCACAATCGTTGAGATCGACGGCATCGCCATGGTGACGATGACGATGGGTGGATGATGATGATGGTTGTTTGGGGGATTAAAGCTGCAAAATTATATTAATGGATGAGGTGAATGCTGCTACAGCTGCTGCTTCTTCCTCGTCCTCGTCGTCGTCGTCGTCGTCGTGGCGACAACAAAAAATCAACAAAAAACTAATAAATATTGCAATTAGAGTGCATCGCTATGCGATAATTGCCGGCGTATCTGACAATGTTAGTAGTATCGTTGCCCTATGCCAGTGTTGTAAAACGCGACGCCACCTCATCAACAGTGTTGCACAATGCTTGGGGCAACTTTGTTTACAGCTCTTCGTTATTGTTTTATTTCTTCATTTTTATTCTCTTTATTTTATATTATTTATTTATTTATACATTTATCCTTGTTTTTGTTTATTGCTTTAATTAAGTATGGCATTATTCGTTATTTTGTCATTTCTTTATTTTATTATTTTTTATAATATTTCTGTATTTTTTATTTTTGTTATTTTTCTAATGCTATAAGTTTAAGTTAAATTATTATTTATTTTAATTTCATTATTTATTTTGTTAATTTTTTAAAGTATATTCTTATTCTTTTATATATTTTTCATTTATTTATTTTCATGCTATTGTAAGGCATAAGTTATTTTTTTCGATTTTCTTACGAAATGAATTCATTTTATTTTAAGCAATTCTAGGTTGCTTCTTTGAATTTATTTTTATATTTTATTAGCATATGAATATTCGACAAGTGTTGAGTGCAACAGTGTGACCAGCTCATACACTAAATCGATGGAAGCGTTACAGGGTTGTCGCATTTCAATTTTCTGAGTTTCGATTATTCGCAAATGAAATTTGAAATTCGTAGTGCAACGGTTGAAAATGTTTCGCTTATTCGAAAGTGTTTAATAGTTAAATACTAAATGTCACAATTATAATCGGATTTCGAAATTGAATTTTACACATTTTGGTTTCATTTGATAGCGAGAATGATGAATATTAAACGTAGACTTTGAATGGATTTTTTAATTTTTTATTTGGTAGCAGTTTTATTTAAAAGTTTATACACATTACATATATAGTATACATATATACAACATGAATTTTTTTTTTTATAAAATTAGGTACTAGAGTTGCATGTTTTTGTTTCTTTTTTATTAAGTATACAGTATATATATATAATTAAAACTATTAAGTACTATTATTTTTTCGTCACGCACAAAATTTCCAAACCTTTGGAATAAATTAAACGACTAAAATGTACACATTACGAAACACAAAAAAAGGCTTTTTTGCATAAAAAAAAAAAAACGGTTGATGAAACAACGAATAACGAAGCTGTGTGAGGAATGTGTGACAATAAAGTGAGAAAAAGGGCGAGAAATAAAGGGAGAAAGGGCGAGAGAAAGGGGGTTTCGATGTACATGTATGTATAAATATGTGGACATTGTTTGCTTGGTGCGAAAACGTGAAACGTAAGAAAATGTATATATGATATTTATATAGTCCGAAGACTTGAAGAAAGGTGTTTTGTAGTATGAGTGTGATTGATGTTGATGTTGATATTATGAATGCTCTTTATAGTTAACGCATAAATAGACAAGTGTGTGTGGGGGGTGAGTGTGGGGAGGGGAGTCGCCAGTTTAGGCGAGACGCTTTTTTCGACTAGGTGACAAGATTTTCAGCATTGTGACAACGGGCGCCTCAAACGACATCGAGACGACAAAGGCCAGGAAATAGGAAGCGACCGTCAGACCAAAGAACATGACGACCTGAAAGTGAATAAAAGAGAAAAATTGAATATTAGCGAGTGGAATCTATATACCGATAAAAATTACATTATAATATTGATTATATTTCGAATTTCAATGCTTTTCAACTATTTTTGAGTAGAGAAAGATCATTGTTTATAAATATAATGATTACTTAAAATATTTCAATCCTCCATAATTTATTCATTTATATTTTTGTTCAAATTGAGATTGTCGTCGAGCAAAACGTGGATCTTTATTTTTAACTATTCCTAAATAATCATTATCTTGGTGGCCTATGTTCGAAACTTCGATTAGAAAGCGCAGAGCTTGACTCACCATTAGATCTCCTCCCAAGTGGAGCGGCGCATCCGAATTGAGCGCCATGGAGCGTATGACAATGGGATGCACAAGGTAGGCGCAGTAGGTGACACGCGAGAAGGGATAGAGGCAGGGAGCGGAGAGCAGGGAATTGATGTAGCCGCCATAACCGGTGGAGCAGGCAATCGTAATCCAGGCGAGGGACAAGGCCCAGGCCGAGTGACTCAATGAGCTGTAGGCAGCCGCCGTGAATTGCGATAGATCCGTTTGGTACAGGCCAAAGACCAGCACAAAGAGATTCAACATGGCCAGGAACCAGGCGCTGGCCACCGTCAACTTGGGCAGACGAATCTTGCAATTGCTGCGGAACAATATCCAGCCGACGGCCATGCCAATGAGATAGGGGCCAAGGCGGGTCCAGGGTTTGTCGTAGATCTTGTCAAAGAGCGCCAGGGGATCGTCGGTGTTTGGGCGATGATTGTTCGTAAAGGCCACAACGGCCGTCGTTATCCAGGAGAGCACCAGGAAGACCAGAGTCGTAATGGCAGAGAGCTTGAAGTGACGCACGCCCACAATCAAAATGATGGCGCCAATCATGTAGAATTGTGTATCGTTGGCCAGGTACCAGCTCCACAACATGCACTAGAAAAGAGAGCAAAGATTCATGTGATTAGAGGAGGACTATTACAGGGTATCATAGTAAGGGTAGTTCTCAATATAATTTTTTTAGTCGGGAGTTAGTTAGGATCTGGTATATTTTGTAATCTATGGTATGTTTTGAATATAGTGGTATAACTAGACACCAAATGTAGCCTTCGTTATATTTCAGTATTTGTTGGTATATTAATTTAGTATATTGGTTGCTAATACCGCCACTTAGTTGCTTAGTATCTGGTATAATTTGTACTCTATGGTATATTTTGCATATTAGTTAGTTGCTTAGGATCTGGTATATTTTGTAACCTATGGTATGTTTTGAATATAGTGGTATATCTAGATACCAATTGTAGCTTTCGTTATATTTCAGTATTTGTTGGTATATTAATTTAGTATATTATCACTTAGTTGCTTAGCATCTGGTATATTTTGTACTCTGTGGTATATTTTGCATATTGTGGTAGTATATAGAGATACCAATTGTGGCATTCGTTATGCTTTAGTATTCGTTTCGGTATATTTTTAGGATCATATTTCTGACTTTTATAGACTTTAGGTAGCAGGTATCTTATATTTTATACATTGATATTCGATTCGGGAATTTAGTATATATTTTTTACTGCTTTCTGCTTAATTGGCAATAACAAAGTAGAAAGAATTTTGTATTCTCTTATCTCTGTTGTATTGAACTGATTGAACTATGAAATGCGAGTGGAACACTCGGTTGAAAAATATTTTATTAAAGAAAAAGAAAATTCAAATAAAAAAAATCACATCACAAATATTTGTAATATTCAATTCGATGAAGAACTCTTAATCCAAAATGTTTGTAAGACTAACAACGCTGAGTTTTGTGTTTTGGAACTCACCATCTCATCAACTGGGAAGAGAGTGTTGATGTAGAGTATGTTGCGCCACCAGTAATCCGGGCAGGTGACATGATCCATGGTGGGTGGATCAAAAATGGAATAGGCAGCCAGATACTTCATGGTCACTTGCACGACACCGAGGACAAACAAATAGGGAGCTGTGAGACGCATAAAACGATACGCGACGAGGCCAAAGAAGTGCGCTGTGCCAGCGGTGAATTCATTGGCTCCCTTGCTCAGCTTATTCAGCTTGCCTTTGGCATTGGTGCGGAAATACAAGTAGGAGATCAGGAAGCCACTGATGAAGAAGAACGTGTCGACGCTGAACGGACCATTTGTGATTGCCTGGAAGAAGAAATTCTGTTCGACCTCCTTGCGCATCTCCATGTTATCGGAGTACTTGAAGACCACAATGCATGTGTGTCCCAGGATGACCCAAGCCATACTGAAGGCGCGCAGTCCATGGATGCAGGGAATGGTATCTGCACCGACATTGCGATCACAGATCGCATTGAAATTCGTGATCGCCGAAAAGGAGAGCAACAATTCAGAGTAGATGCTTAGTTTCTCTGGCTCATGCAAGTGTCCCTCGAGGTGTTCATCGGAGTTGCTGTTGTTGTTATTGTTATTGCTGACGGCAACACGGCGACCGCTGCCGTTGCTGCTGCTGCCACTTGCGTTGCTGCCACCGCGATGATGTTGCAGATGATTCAAATGATCGTGCATACGCTCCTCATCATGATGATGTCCGTTGCCGCTGTCGTTGTCGCCACCCGTTAAAGTGGGCGGCAAATTGAGAACCAGCTGATCGAGTTGCTTCAACGAATCCGATTGATGATTCGATTGCTTGAGGGCTTCATCATGAGCGGTCATCGTATCGCTATAGTCAGAGGAGGCGCATCCAATGCCCGAGCTTGTTTCGCTGTTGTTCATCATCTCCTTATCCTGCAGACGCAACGCTTCCTGCAGCTGACGTGTCAAATAGATCTCGTAGAGCGTACCACAGCAGATCAATACGATCACAATGCAAGAGACCAAACTGAAGAGAGTCAAAGAGAGAGAGAGAGAGAGAGGGAGAGAAGTGGAGAGCTTGTTAATTGACTGGGCAAACTTTGGTTGGGCGTGGCATATGGATAGTTTCGCTTTTTTTTCTGACTTCATCTCACTTCACACAATTTCAGCGAATGCTAATAGCTAAAGCCAACTATCCGCCGTAGTTTTTTTTTTTTGGTGAATCGAAAGACGTAGAGATCACTCTACTACACACATTATTTGTACACAGCATTAGCAAGTTTTTGTGATTGTAATTGAAAAGTGAATTTCGGTTACTCACATCAGCAGGCAGAATGTCTTGTCTGACCATATGTTAAATTCCTTGTCTGTCGGCACTCGAATGTCCAGCACACGCAGCTCTCGGCTGGGCAGCTCCAAGCGGGCAAACGAACTCATCTGATCAACATCCGCGATGCTGCAGCTCGATGGCAGACACATGCCTGTGTAAATTGTACGCAGCTGATAAGGGGAAATAGAAAATAGAGTTCAAGTTGATTAGAAGATTTACAACATTGTGAATTATTCAAAGGACTTTTCAATTCCTGATATTCTTTGATTTTTTATTCGATATACTAAAACTCTATAATGGTATTTAATTGTCAAATGTAATGCTTCCTTGTACTTCTCTATTACTTTAACAAAGTAGCGAACAATTCATAAACTTAAAACAATTGAGAAACTTAAGGATATTCTAAGTTTGTTAATTTGGTATTCGAGAATGGTATTTTTATTGCTATAGAATGTAATGCTTCCTTTTACTTCTCTAGTCCTTTTACAAAGTAGCGAACAATTCATAAACTTAAGAACTTTCTAAGATTGTTGATTTGGTATTCAATATACAAAAACTCGAGAATGATATTTTTATTGCTCAAGAATGTAATGCTTCCTTAAACTTCTCTAGTGTAAGACTTACAACATAGTGAACTATTGAGAAGCTTAAGGATATTCTAAGTTAGTTTATTTGGTATTCGAGAATGGTATATTTTTTTACTTCTCTAGTGCTTTTCGTGCAAGTTGATTAGCAGAGTTAAAGATTAATGAAATCATAATATTTTGTTCTGCTTTTCCACGTTACAAATTTGTATTTCTAATTACTGTTTTTTGTGTTACCTTAATCTTAAATTTTGTAACTCAAATGTGCCTTAATTTCGCATTAGATTGCTTGCTAAAAACCAAATGCTTCTTTTTTGTCTTCTATGTTTTTATTACTCTTCTTTTTGCGTTTTCAAATTGTTCTTATTATATACATATTGTATATGAATTGCGCTGCTAATAGCTTCTCTAATCGTCACGCACATTCCTCAGCATTTATTGCTGATTTTTGATTGTTTCTCATTTCCGTAGCTAATATAAATTTTGTTTTTATATTTGGGCACCTACTCGTATTTATTAGCAAATTCATTTCTGGTTTATTTATCACAGCTCTGATTTATTTTTAATGCAATATTTTTTAAATTCTGTTCTGAGCTTCTATTTATTTATTTTGATATTTTAGTTATTGAAATGTTCCCCCTTTGGAAAAGCTTTCTTTTTTTTTTGTAAATTTTGTTGAACGTCTGATGATTACTTAACCTTTTTTTTATATATGTATATTTATATTGTTTCCTCAACTGAACTTCTCTAATTGCCGCTCCCTTTTTAAATGCCTACTTGTTTATCTTTTGCTTAATCATTAAACACTTTCGCTTTCTTTTTTTTGTGTGCCTGTGCTTCCTGTCTATTTTTCCAATTCAAATGATCGTTTAGCGCCTAAAGTCACTTCTCACTTGGTTAATGACTTCTCTAATCGCTTCTCGTTTTTTGTTTCTTGCCGCTTGCCACTTACCACCTCTGTTGGCAGCGTCTCGTTCAGCTGCAACTTGAGCACATAGAATCCCGGCTGGAATGGAGGCGGCGCATTGGAAACGCTGCTGTAAGCTTTTGAGAATGCCGCGGCAAATGGCAATCCACTATCCTTGTTGTCGTCCTTATTGTTAGTCTTGTTGTTGGCACTGTTGTTACTGTTGTTGTTGTTGTTGATGCCATTGGTGGCGCCTTCATAGATGGCCTCACAAAGGGCCAATGAACCCATCCAGTAGTTGTTGCCATAGAAGAAACCGGATGTGTAATGACCGGAAGCATCGTCCACTGTGAAAGAGAGAGACAAAGAGAAAGAGAAAGAGAAGGGCAATTTAATGTGCGAACTGCTGAGATAATGCCATAACAACTACTACTATTCCGCCTAGCTTGCCACTTTGCCGCATGCGGCATGCCCCCATTAGCAATGCGAATCGAAAACGTTTTTTTGTGTTGTTTTTGCCTGCGCTTTCTTTCACTTTTTGTTTTGGTAGCTGGTAGCTGGCTTATTATATAATGTTGTTGCCACTCTCGTTGCTTGCCACATGTTGCCACACTGTTGCGTTGTGTGTCAGTCGCTGCTTTGCCGTCCAGTTTTGCCAACTTGTTGATCTTCTGCCGCTGCTGCAACCAGTTGTGGCTGCAACAGGTTTCTTGCCATACCACTTCAAATCAGTCTGACAAAGGGTAGACGAGCTTATAAAGTAGTTTGCCTACATTTATTCCGTCTCTCTAGTTGCGTGACTGCGTTCATCTGGCAGTCTAAACTAAACTATACCAATCTTATTCTACTTTTATTCACATATGAGAAGCGCGCAATTTGATGAAAAGTGCATTTGAATTGTTTGATGCTGGAGCAATATTATTTCATTTTATGAGAATTTTATCAAATTTATCCATAGTCAAGAGTTGTCAATGAAGTTTAGGTGATATAATGAGAAATAATTGATTTTCGGTTTAAAATTTATCGAATTAATATACCGAAAAAATACTAAAATGTAGAAAGTGATACTGTTAAGAGGAAAAGACTTTAGCCATTGAATAGTCAGATCCATTTATGTATTTTTATACAACGAGAAATACTTCATTTGCGGTATTATCGTTCAAATATACCAGATTCATTACCGAAAAAATACTAAAAGTATACCAAAGAGTACTCCTAAGAGCAGTTATATATTAAGAAATAGTCGATTTGCGAAATTATCGCTATAGCAATAATGTACTAAAAAAATACTAAACATATACTAAAGGGTACTGCTAGGTACAGAGAACTTTAGCCATTGAATAATCAAATCTATTTATGTATTTTTATATAATAAGACATGGTTGATTGGTGGTACTATTGTTAAAGTATACCAAATTAATATACCGAACAAATATACCAAAGGGTATTACTAGAGACAGAAAACTTTAGCAAATGAATTATCATTAATAATCTATTTATGTAATTTTATATTTGAGGTATTTATCGGTTTGCGGTACTATCGTTAGAATATACCAAATTAATAAACCAAAAAATACTACAAATTTACCAAAAGATACTGCCAGTAGTAGAAAACTTAAGCCACTAAAAAATCAAACCTATTTATGCCAATTTGTTTAGCTTTCAAAATAGAAGTTATGCATAGAATATGTTTGCATGCATCTTTAACTTGATCAAAGGGTATTTTATAGTCGAGCATTTTCAGTGATTGCATTATTTGCGTTTCCTTTTGTTGAAGTTGTAACTGAAACTGAATCTGAATCTGAAGCTGTAACTGCAGCTGCCCAGCGACTACGCAACACTTTGTTGTCACTTGTTGCTGTTGTCAATTCAGTTTCTGTTGTCAGTTGTTGGCCCCAAAGTTGTTGCCAGATATTTTGGCACTTTTGTATGACAACTTTTGCTTCTCGCTTCCTGCTGGTCAAAACTGTGACTCGCCTTGACCAAAAGCCAAGCCAAAAGAGTTATGAGTTCGCCACCTAAAAGGGGCAATAGCTGGGAGAGTGTGTGTGTGTGTGTGTGTGTGGAGAGCAGAAGGAGGCTGTGGCCAGATGTTTATTAAGTGTCGTGTTGCGTGCAGCATAAAGTGGCCCTGACCATGAGCAGGTTGTTTTTTGTTTTTTATGTTAAGTATTTCATTTTGAGGCGTGCTGCAGCGCAAAATGTGTATTCAGCTAAAATCACTTAGCGCCTTGATAATTGCATTGCAGCGCATCATTAGCCAATATTATTAATTAATTAGGGCAATTAAATGTGGCTGAAACGTTGACCCATTTTTCGAGTTAACTTCACTTTTAGCGTTGTAATGGTTGAAAACATGTTTTCAATTTAATTTGCGATTGAGGTCATTTGATTTCTTTTTTATTTTCTTGGGTATTTTTTATGTAATTGTTGGTGACTATCAGCTGATCAGCTGCCGCTTTTAGTCAAATTTCAGCATAACTTTGTGTTATGCTTTATTTGTTCATCATTTCTGATGTCTCATGTTCAATTGAACGTGTCATTCAAGCGTTTAACGTCTTCCAAAAAGCGGAAAACTAAGAAACGAGACAATAGCATCACCACGATCCAACATTTTGTGTACACACACACACACACACATACAAATATATGGAATAATAATAATATTATTAAAAACTGATGAAACAGACCCCGAGACAGCGAGTCGCATCCAAGGTGACGACTCTGCAATGTACATGACAATGCTTTGATCAGTCACCCGGAGATTGCGACCAAGATCATAGCACAGCTGCCGGAAAGCTAAATAGATTGCCATCTCGTTCTCTCTCTCTCTCTCTCTCTCTGTTTCTTAGTCTTTCTTTTCATCTCTTTCTTTGGGTGCGAACCAGGTAGTTTGTGAGTTGAACTTGTGGCTACCGTTTAAACAAATCTCAACTACACTTCCATTTGTTGATGTCTCTCCATCATGTTTATAACATGTACGAGTACAAGTTGCACCTCGTTCACTTCGCTGTCCATATCTTAATTCTTAAGTTGTCGCAAGGTCGTCGCAGAGAAAAAAGTCACATCAGGGTTACTGCGTCGGGGAAGCGAAGCGTCAAGTGAATGGGGCAAACAACTGATCGAAGCGTGCTGAAACTCTTAAGATGTGCACTCTATACGATTAACGCTTTAGAAATTCGATTTTTTTGCAGAAATTTTGAAGAGTTATGTGAAAAACCTTTATTTTTAAGTCATTAACTTTAAGAATTAATTTTTCTATTATAGTAATCTTCCTATTTATGAGAATAGTATCGAAATGTTTCCGTCTACATAGCATAAGTTAAAAAAATCATTTATTGAAAAGTTACTCGGATGGCAAAACATTAAATTCCTCAAAATTCGAATAGTATCTTGCAGTTCCCCTATTTGCTATGATTAATATTAATAGATGTATTAAATATACTAAAAACAGTGTATTTTTACATTCAATATACTCAGTTGACATGACAGAACACCAAAATAGCATCACAGAAACTAGCTTAATAGTATTTGTTTATAGGTTATAACTTATCATTATATTCAATATGTTGAGTTGACATGGTAAAATACTAAAATAACATTCCAGAACCTAGCTTTATGGTATTTTTTGTATACCTTATCTATAATTTAGTGTTTTGATCGATTCTGGAATATAGAATTCATATATGCCTAAAAAGCGTAGCCAAGGCTAGTTTCGTTTAAATGATTAATATTAGTGATGTATTAAATATACTAAAAAAATGGTATATTTTTATAGTGAATATACTAAGTTGACATGATAAAATACTAAAAAAGCATTGAAACTAGCTCTATAGTATTTTTATAGCTTAATGTATTACCTGGATGTATTAAATATACAACAACTTGTATATTATTATATAAATATACCGAGTTTACATGAAAAAATACTGAAATATCATCACAGATACTAGCGTTATAGTATTTTTTTTTTGTAGAAATAAGTTAAAATAGTATATTATTATATTCAGCACTTGAGTTGATATGGTAAAATAGCATCGTATGAACTACCTTCCCTATAATTTAGTAAAGTGTTCGATCAAATGACGTAGCTAAGGCAAATTTCGTTTAAACGAGAGTGAATAAAAGTCATCGAAACTTCCGAATCCGAGTGAGGAATGTGCTCTGCTGTTGATTTAGCTGTTGGTTCTGATTGATTAGCAAATACAAATAGTGAATTACATTTGGCATTTGGAAGCTTGCCTAGCCACATTTTTAACCAACCCGCTCATCGAATTCTGAAGGGGTATCAAAAGTGTGCCTTATGAACGGACGTTTATTAGGCTAAATAATTCTCAACTAGCTGAGAATTAATACTGTGCATAAGAAGCCACTCGATGAGTCTCAAGAGTATATATATATATATATATATATATATATATATATATATATATATATATATATATATATATATATATATATATATATATATATATATATATATATATATATATATATATATATATATGGTAGTATGTAGTATGTGGAGTGCGGTCCATTGATTTGTTTTTGGGGTTTTCGCTACTGCTGCTGATGGCCGATTATTATCTGTAGTTTTATGCTGTTGTCATTGTCACTTGAGTGTCAATGGAATCGCCAATTGCGCTCTTGAAAACAATCAGCGAATTGTCCGTTGAGTGCGTTTTATGGCTGGGGGAGAGATCTAGAGGGGAAGATATGTCTATGTATATATAAATATGTACATATATAGAGGGGTTTAGCTTGCGAGGTTGTTGCAGACATTGCGTTGGAGGTTGGGCACAATAAACTAGGTCTTTGGGTTTATCTGGAGAGCGGGGACAAACAAAGGTGTTAACACTAAAACCGATTACAGCACAACCATTACCCTCCAAAAAAAAGGGGGCGGTTACGATGTGACACACCCAGAAAGAGACGGAGAGATAGAGAGAGAGAGAGAGAGAGCGAGAAAAAAGCTGTTGAAATTTCGTTTGATTGATGAAACGTTGGGCCAACAAGTAATCATAAACAAAACAAGCAACAACAACCAAATAGTTGTATTCAACGTTGCGAAAGATTGGCAAAAAACAAAAACACAAAAATAAAAAAGCAACCAAAGCGCAAATAAAACCAAATAAAACATTTTGTTTTGATTTGATGTTTTTGGCTTGCTGTTTTTCTGCGACGCGCTTTAAATTTAAACAGTGCAATTAAAACAACAACCAACGTGCGTCAGAACCATTAAAATAAATTATTTAATATTTTTGATATTTCGATATTTGCAATTAGCTAACCAAAAAAACAGCGAAGAAAGAAAAAAAATCCGTTTACATGGCATATTTCGCCGTCTGTCTCGTCGAACAATTGTGTTTAATGGGTTTTACGTGTGTCTTGCGTCTGCCACAACAACAACAAAAACAACAACAACAACAATAACAACAACAAAAACACGCAAACACTTCTAACATGTCCAAATCTGACAAGTAATTGCGTAGTTAAAATTATTACTGAACATCATCCACAGCGAGAGTTATTCAAATAAAACGCCCAGAAATTCTGCCGGTGACAAAACATTCAAGCAATTTTATTTGATTAATGATTAATGAGAACTGCAAATATGCAAAAAAAATGTTCGAGTGAAAGACTCTTTGAGGTGTCAAAATTAGTTGTAATGCTATGTGTAGAAAACTAATAATGTAAACAAACTTAAAACAAATCCTAAGTAAATTCTTAGGGAAGAGTCTTTCAATATTTGTCTCCAAAGGTGTCAAAAGAATTTTGGTAATCATGTTTGAGTATCGTATAAAAACTGCCGAAGTAATCAGCAAAACTACTTGCTAATCCCTTTATTTATTTTTTTAATTCAACATAATTCTAAAAATTGCCAAAAATAAACTTAAAAGTGCGAAAAAGTTGTGTAAATTCTGAAATAGTTTGCAAAGTGCAAAAGTTTATTCTCTAATTTAATTAAAGAAAAATTCACTAGCTATTCAATTTAATCTTAAGACATTTTTGATCTCTATATTCTATCTAAAGTTCGCTACTTTTATTGTACTCTTAATTGCTTACATTATACTATATCTTTGTACCCATTTGAACTTTACTCTTTTGACTTGGTCATTTCATTATTTTTAGTATGTAGGTTGCTTGTTTATGGTTTATGGTCAAAACACCTTGGACAACTTGATCGTGTTGACAATCTGAAAAACTCATCGTTAGCTTTGGCAAATACTCCTTTTAAATATAGTAAATTTTTCTCTCTTTGTGTTTTTTAATAGTTTCATAATTGTTTGCTAATTATACACGTTAGTGTAAATTTGATTTGGCCACTTGAAATGGCAAGATTGCTGATCGCATCGAGTACACTTCACTAAGATCATTGATTCTTTATCTACAGTTTCGTTTTGTTTGTAATCATTACAAGTCACGTAGTCTATCTAGCTGTAGAACCCTTTGGAATTTCGAGGCATTAAGTCGGTTTATTTGTGCTTTATTAAAGGCGTACACGCAACCCAATCAAATAATATTTTTGACTCCCTCCCTTGATTGTGTAGAAAAACTGCGTAGAATTTGTGCCCCATCAATAAAAATGATCCAGCAACACGCTTAGTCAAATATCAACTCATTATTACTCAAAGTCGCAAATCTGTCTGCCGCGTTTTTTTTTTTTTGTTTTTAATGACCAGTGCTCATTTGTTTTAATATGATAAGTGTGTCTCTAATTGCATTTTGACGACTAATCGCATTGTGTTTATAGTGAATGCTGAAAACATTTTCGTTTTCTATAGAATTTGACAATAACTTGGGAAGCTGATTCTTTTAAGAAGATATAGAAGATAAAATAGTAGATAGAAGATGTAGATGAGAAATTAATAACTGTAAGCTAAATTTATAGATGAAGCATTTGTATTGATGAAGTTAGTTCTATTGAGCTATATCGATTCAAAAAATTTGGTTGAAACCTATTTGAGTTGGCCACAAAAGTTGAAAATAATACCTCGCAACGATTTTTTTTAGTAATTTATTTTGAGGCAAGTCATAAGATATGTAATGAAGAAAATAATTATTGGATTGTTTCATAAATAGAAAGTCATTTTGAAAATGAAAGAATGGGCAACAAAATTAACTAATTGATGTTTTATAATGCTTAAATTCAAGACAAAGCACATCTCTATTTCGTCTTTTACAAAAAAATAAAAATTAATTTCAATTACAACATTTTTTATACAATAATATAGTACTATATGTTTGTATTTGGGCTCGATTTAAAGATGAATTACCAACGTCTATCTTAAATATGTATGTTGAATAAAAAAGAAAATTTATACTCAACACAATAAAAAAAAACACAATAACAACTCTGGGTTACAGAGTTCAAAATTGCGAAAATGTTGAGTGTGTGTTGACAAACTTGGGCTTGTTATATGGTGGCCATAAACAGTTGGCGAATTTCATAAGGGCCACAAAGCTAAAGTTGAAACAGAAACTGAAACTGAAACTGAAATTGTTGACGCGTTGATCAAGTTTATGAACTGAGCTTGAAACTCAGTTGAGTTGCCGAAATATCTCGACAAATTCATCTGCAGCACAATTCACATTTATGAATGATAATTGCTTGTTGTCAGCTATTTTTTTGGTTGTTACTGTTGCCAGTTGTGTTACCAATTGTTGTTAGTTGTTGCCTAATTGAGTCACATCAAAGTGGGCAAAGTACGCATTTTGTAAGGTAATTTAATGCTTGGCGACGCACCTTAAGATCGCTACAGAGAGAGAGAGAGAAATCTAACAAGAAAGCTACAGTCGAGAGTGCTCGACTGTGAAACACTCGCATAAATACAACCCTATTCTAAAAATATACCAAACTAGTATACGGAAAAAATACCTAAGTATACCGAAGGCTATATTTGGTATATTAATATCCATTTTTAATACATCACTACTCTAAGAAAATACCAAAAAAATACTAATATATATCGAGGCTATGTATGATATATTGATATATACGAACTGTGATATATACGAACTTATTTTAAAAACATATCAAAATAATATACCAAAAAAATACTACAATATACCAAAAGATGTATTTGGTACATATTTATACGAACTGTATATACGAACTGAATACAAACCAATTCTAAAAATATACCAAACTAATATACCGAAAAAATACTTAAGTATACCGAAGGCTATATTTGCTATATTGATACCCATTTTCAATACATCACTATTTTAAAAATATACCAAAAAATACTAATATATACCGAATGCTATATTTGGTATATTGATATACATTTTTAATACATCACTATTGGAAGAATAGACCAAAATAATATACCGAAAAAATACTAAAATATACCGGATGCTATATTCGGTATATCGATATATAAAAACTGTGATCCTTTTGCTACCCATTTTCAATAAATCCTTATTTTAAAAATATACCAAAATAATATATCGAAAATATACTAAATTATACCGAAAGCTATATTTGGTATATTGATATATGCCTATTTCTCTCTGATGTATATTACTATATATAGACTTTATAGGGTCGGCTCCCTTTGCATGTCTCACTCATTTATAATACCCTTTTACCCTCTTGGTAGTGGGTATAAAAAAGGTGGCCACAATCTGCAAAGTGCCATCTTTGAGTTTTCAGCCGCAACATTTCCGCAATGGGAGCAACAAAATTTGTTGGATTCAACAATTGTTATTCAGGTCGTCGCTGTTGTTTTCTTTTTTTCTTGTTATTTTTTTTTTTGGCGACAATTTCAATGTCAATGTTGTAGCTGAACAACATTTGTTTGCTGTGGTTGCTACTGCTGTGGGGTTCAAGTGCAGTGGTTGCTGTTGCTGTTGCTGCTGTTCGCCCACAGACAACGGCGATGACGACGACGACGACGACGCCTGACGACATTGAAATCGTTTCGCAAACAATTGACAATTGACTGTTTGACGCTGTCATCATCATCATCAAAGAGCATTGGTTGCTACCACACACAATCATAGCAATAATCACAGCAACAGCAACAATAGCAGCAATAGCAACAACAATATTCAGTTTTGCCTTTGGCACTTTCGCCAGAGCTTCGCTTGGAGCATTGACAGCAATTTGTGCTCCACTTTGCGTAATGGACCGCCAAACATAGCCAGCGGAGACGAAGAGTGAAAAGAAAGGGAATGCGAGAGGGCGAGAAAGAGAGGGAGGGAGAGCGAAAGTGAAGCATGAGGAAATAAAGAAAGGAAAAAGAGAGAAACGAGGTGGAGCAGCAAAGCTCTGTCATAACCACCTGAGTAAAGTGTTTGCGCTTAAAGTGTATCAATAATCAAATAACTGAAAACTATACTCTTAGAGATGGGTTGAGGTCCAAAATAAATTATTTTGGAATTACATTTTTCAATAAAAAGATTTTAGTTCAGGTCAAAAAAAAATATTTTAAAATTTTATTATTCAATTAAAAGATTTAGAAAAGCGTAACAAAGAATATTTAAATATTTCTTTTATTTATTTGGGGAAAAACAAAAATTACTATTTCAGTTCTAGAGAAGAAGTTAAAGAGAAGAACAAATATAATAATATATATTTTGGTATTCAGTGAAAATATCAAAGAAAACTTATTTTGAAAATATTAAAATATTTTTTATTGTTTTTATTATTATTATATTTTATATTGCAACGAATATATATATAAAAAAAATATAAAAGAAAAATTTTATTTTGAAATCTTCATTTTATCACAAAGAAAACCCTCATTTTATTGTATATTACAAAGAATATATTAATATAAGAAAAAATAAATAATAAAAGGAATAAATTTTTTTAAAATCTTAATTTTATACCTTGATCACAAAGCAAAAATAGATCTTAACAATCCGTCATATCTGTTGAACAGATTTATTGCAAGCACAAAAGGTGTTTCTATTTTTGGCTTAATGTTTAATTATAATTTCAATTAGGCTTTTACTGGTAATATAAAAATGTAATATATTTTCGAGTTCCTTTTTTTTGTTTTTATGTTTGTGACACGCGTTTATCTCCCAAGTGACTTTAAGAGCTGGCATATATATTTATTTTAATACATTCTCAGACTTTTAATTTGTTTTTCGCAGCTCTTATTCAAAAATTTGCTGCTCTTATTATTATTGCTGCCTTTTCATACATAATTTAATTCATATTTATATTTATCGTCTTTTAGTTTTTTATCTTCTCATGTCATGCGTCCATCGCTAGTCTTCGAATATTGATTTCATTTGCTTTTTAGGCTTCATTTTGGGGTTTTTTCTTTTCATCTGTTTTTTGGTATTTTGTGGATTTTGTTTTTGGATGTGCTTTGTTTGGTGGTTTCTCGGATCTTTCGCTTCAATTTACGTCTCGGTATCTTTCTACAGAGATTCGGCACAAGGTCAGCTGCATCTTCAGCCACCGATTGTGCTTCAGCTCTTTTACTATATTTTGTTTTTGGTCAGCTTCAGTTTCGAAGCCATCGGCATCGCCATTGCCATTGTGCGACCCGTTTGTGGCTTTGGTCAGGCCAAGAGTGGTCAGCTGATGACTAACTGGTATTTTTTTTTCTTCTTTTTCTGTTTCACCTGGCCCGAACTGGACCGAAAATGTGGCTCACTCGATGAACTGAACACAACACGTGGCAATGGCCAGTTGTAGTTTGCGTAATATGCGTGCCAGATTTTTTTTTTTTGTTGAATCAAGCCATCGTCTCAGGGCTGCATTTAGCATAAGTCATGTCACAGCAATGAGTCAAGTGCTATTAATAACACTATTAACACTACTTCCATCCACGTACTCGAATCAACGAGTTACTCGCAATTAGCCAAGCATCCAAATTGCAATCTTGCTGAACTTGCTAACTCCATCGGAGAATGCCAAATGTCATCATGAAAACACAGTAACAAAAACAAAAACAAAAAACTTGGCCATTTTTACAGGTTTCTAATTTGCCAGACTCACGGTTCATTCATTATTCATGAAATGTAATGGGTACTCATTCAATTCACTCGACTTATTGAGTCTCTTTTTTTTTGCATCTTGGGCTAATCAATTGATCAATAACTTTGATATCAGCATAGTCATTAGCCAAGTTTATGTTTGCAGCTTCTGTTTGCTTTGATCTTCTATACACAACATTACAGATTGTGGAATTGCTCAGAAACATTAGCGGCTAGATTTTCCTAGGTCGCGTTGTGAATTAGCGAATAACTTGTAAACTGATGACATCGAATATGAGTTTCTCTTGGTTTTTCCAGGCATTTGTTTTCTTTGTTTTTTATTGGTGTTTTAGATAATCTTTGATGACTTTTAATGCTTGTTCAATGTAATTTTTAATTTGTATTTAATTAAAACTAGCTTCAAAACTATTTTAGTTTATTTTGAATAACCTTTTGCTAATCGAACTGAAGAGTCATTATTTTATGATTTTCTAATTGCAATTTACTTTAATAGAACTACAAAATAAGCTTTGTAATTTTCTTTTTATTTTCAAATTTATTTTAATGCAACATATTGTATATTGGACAGTTATAATTTGTTTGACAATTTTTGCTAAATATAATATAATATAATATAATATAATATAATATAATATAATATAATATAATATTATAATATATTTTCAATTGTTTTATTGCTTTAATTTAGTATTTTATTCATTATGATATTGAAGTCATATAATTTGTTAGATCATTTTTGCAAGATTCTTTTTTATAATATTTTCAATTGCTTTAGTTCAATATTTTTTTAATATGATATTCAGTATTATATTTAGTATTATATTTCGAATAGTAAAACAAAAGCAATAAATGTATATTTTTATAGCTTTTGTTTTGCTTTACTACTTCGATCGTTGCTCATTTGCGCAGTTGTATAATTAGCCACGCCACTCCACTGTCTGTCTGTCTGTCCGTCTGTCTGTCTGTCCGTCTGTATGTCTGTCCGTCTGCTTGTCGGTATCATCCTACCCGGCTGGAATGGCATTTGGTTGCCCTAAAAAAGAGTGTGGCAAGTGCGCAATAGACAAATGTGCAAATGGCCAATACGATTATGCCTGCAATTATGGTCAATAACCCCAAATCGAGGTGCAGGCAAATCGCTTGAAATCGATTTCATAATCGATTACAAATGCACGGCACGTGTGCGTGTCTCATTTAGCGAAGACTTTTACCTAACGGAAATGGAAATGCTTTTTAGCACGGACTTTTACCCATCGCAACAAAATGAGGCTAAGCCTGGGAATGCACTCGATTGAGTGGGGAGTGAAGAGTGTGGAGTGGAAGAGTGTAAAAGGAAGGGAAGGTAATAATCAATGACCAAGGGAGCGGCTGCGTTCACCTTGCAACGAGCGAGCAATAGAAATCGTTTGATTATAAACGTCCAAGTCCAACTGACGCATTAAACTTGAGCACACAATTGTGATTGCGATGACGATGGCGATTGCGATTGTCGCAACGATAACGATAACGAACACGATTGCAATCACGATTGCGCCAACAAATTTCAATTAAACGCATTTGTTTTCGGAATCGTTATGATGAAGCGGCGCCATCTCATAAAACAAAATACTCTCTTCAGTCGCAATCAGCACTGAGCACACTTTGAGTACTCGACACAATAAAATTCGTCATATCGACGTAATTTCTAGGCTGTATTTTGATCGTCTGCCAAATGGCCGATTCACCTGGCCAAAATGTGCAAGTCAAGTGCAAATATTGTAATTGCATGAGTGCAAAATTGCGAGGCATTCGTTAGCAATTCCGCAATTTAGAAATCGATCTATGCAAACAAGACAGGCAAAGGGAATAGTTTCGTGTTTGAGACTGAAATGTTGCGACTTTATTCAAAGTAATTGCAATTTCAGCAGAGAAACTGAAGTATTTCATAATGAGGGCAACGAATATAGTCTTTATGATTCCTGACTTTTGTGTGGGCAAAAACGCTTTTGTACTACTTCTTGCTAGTTGCTTTGGCTGACAATCTGGTATATTATGCTCTCTATAGTATATATGTACATATGTTGAAAGTAGAACTATATCAATATACCTCTAAAATAGAATTTTATATATTTTTAGCATTATTGCAGTATATTAATTTATAATATTTTAAAATTAAAACCACTTTATTTTGCTTCTATTCAAAAGAAGAGACGAAGAAGAAAAGAAAAAGAATGAAATAGTTGAGCAATCAAAATACAACTTTTGTATTACTTTCTACCTAAATGAATTCTTTTGCAGTGCATTTTGAATATGTGTTGAAACAGCGCAAGAAAATTGACAACATTTAAATTCATTTAATGTTTAAAGATAGTTATCATTTCAATGGAATTTTTTGATATTTTTTATGAATATTTCTTTAAAACTTGAGTGCATTTTTGTGCCACAATTAACATTTTTTTTTATTATAATTGCTGCTGTAAATGTTTTTGAACTCAAATGCTAACCTCGGCTGATAATTGAAGGCATAGTCACTTTACCATATAAATTGGAGTTCAGACTCAGTTTTGAAGCAGTAAATTGCATTGCCAACATTCAAGGATCAACACAAAAAGAGTCTGCTTTAATGTGCCAAGTCATCTCTAACAATCGCCTTTCACAGGCAAAGTTCCCTTGGGAATTTCACAGACAACTTGTTGTTGACCCTCGAATATACAGCTGCAAAAGCGCAGAGAAAGAGAGGGAGAGAGGGAGAGGGAAAGACAGGTGTGTTATGCTTCAATTCACGATCAAGTGCAAAAGTTGCATAATGCGAATTACGTCTGAAGTTGACTTCAACGGCAAGTTCGTTGCCTAAGTCTTTCGTTTGGCTGGCGTGGAAAAGCAACGAAAGAGAGAGGGAGAGATAGAGAGAGTGAAAAAATGTCGGTCAAAGTTGAAAGTGTTTTACGTTTTCGCCAAGAGCGAAGAGCGAATGCGAAAGAGAGTCAGAGAGAGAGAGAGAGAGAGAGACAGAGAGAGAGGAGTTGAAAGTGAGAGTAAGAGATAGCAAAGAGTAATAGAGAGCGAGAGAGAGAGAGAGTAAGCGAGAGAGCGCAAAAACTGCAAGACATTGCAACAATCAAATTAAAGTTGAATTACATAAGTTGCGCGCTGACTGCGCCGTCGACGTCGACTGCGACTGCGACTGCGATTGTTGCTGCTGCTTGTTCGCTGACTTGGCGTGTTTATTTGTTGTGCAATTCGTAGTATGTGCGTGTGTGTGTGTGTATGTGTCCGTGTGTAGTCTGCTTCTTCATTTTTCTTATTGCTTTATTATTGCTGTTGTAAATCAACAACAACAACAACTGGGAAAGCAGTAGAAATTATGTTGCGTGACGTTTCATTTTGCACAAAGACTGTAATTGGTAGCTATTCCCCTCCCCCCCCCCCCTTTCGGGGCCCCTCCCCGCTCAAAAGTCGGCTAAGTATATTGGCCTAAAAATTGCGGCTAATGACCAACAAAAATATGTATGGATATTGAGCAGAAAAAATCAAAAAGAGGCCAACACAGGCACGACTTTGCTTGGCAATTTTATTTGGAAGTTGGTCAACGAACAAGTTGCAGCAGATTCATTGTTTCTGTTGTTGTCGATTGTCGATTGTGGCTTCATTGTGTCGTTACTCAATCGAGAGAGACTGTCAGGTGAAATGCAAGCGAAACAGCGAGGTCAAAACAAGAAAATCGAACAAAAAGAAACTGTTGCAACTCTTGCTGCAAATTGGCAAAAGCAAAAGGGGCGAGGTCATTGAGATTTCCTTTCTTGGAATACGAGGCGTCATGAAAGCCGCTGCGGAAGTTTGCACAGATCGATTGTCGCAGCTAAAAGCCAAGTTCGATCATTGTTAACGGGCAAACATTTGCATTTCATCTTCTTCAAACCGAAAATCGCGAAACACGTAAATCAATAGCGGTCTTTTTTTTGTTTTTGTTGCTCTCGTTGTTTGTTGGCTGTTTACAGCGAATTCATTGCCAGGATTTCCACACATGCCATGGCCCAGAACCAGAATCAGCCAAGCCTGAGCCAGTCTCTAGTCTCTCTAGTTGTTGCTGTGAGTTATGGTAACAGCTTTGGCCTTCAACTACGCCAATTTTACAACTAGCAGCTTGACTTGGCCTGCAAATCGATTAAAAGAATCAAGCAAAAAAGCCAAAGCAAGCCAAGCAGCAAACAATAAAGCGGCATTAGAATCACGTCCATACACGACGCGATAGATACCCGAACAAAAAGCGCAGATAGCATCGCAAGCATTTTGAAGAGTGAGTAAAGACAATAGTTGTTAAACGATGGCAAAGAACTTGAACTTCAAGATGGCCGTAAAATATGCTGTTACTCATTCATGAAGTCTTGTCTCTCTTTTTTTTTATTTTGTTCTCAGTTTACTTTTACAATTATCATTTTTGGTGTGCGTCTTCTTCTCAGTAGTAAAACATGGCTTTACTTTATTCGTCAGTCAAAAAATGAACTAAGTATCCATAAAGTTTGTGGTTTTCATTTAAAAGAGTTTTCTTGTGAAATTTGTTTTATAATAGATTTAAAATTTCTCGACCTTATAAAGTAACAAACTTGGTAAATTTTATATGCCAATATAAAAGTATTTTCAACAATTAAACTCATCCAACTTTAGTCATCATTTATCTAAATGTATGCCAATCTATTTGAGATAGTATTTTATTTATTCGTAGTTTTAAATTCAAGTCGTTCATAGCCCAATGGCCAAGTATTTGTTCAATTAATATGAAGAAGCAAATGCGCGAAAATGAAACTTTTTGCCTGACGAAATTCTGTTGATTTCTCAACTTAATTGTTTAATAAGTATTAATAAGTGTTATTTTTTTTTCTTGTTCGTTTTTTTCATAGCTTCATTCTTTACTTAAGCCCAATCAACAAACGCGGCAATAAGCTGCTAATGTGGCTAAAAATAACGCTTTTATACGGAAAAATACTAGAAAGCAGATTAGCAAAGAATGAAATATAATGTTGTTAAGTCTTGTAGCAGAAATTGATAAACAAAATTCCAATAATTTTGTAGTAAATAAGGAAATAAAAATAATTATCTTTTTGGATATTTGATTTAGTATAATTTAGTTTATGAAACTGTCCAGCTACAGTCGTAGATATTTTTTTTATTTAATTTATGTGCATAAAAAACAACATTTAATGGATATGGAGATAAATGTTTTTATTGGTCTTCTAATCGAGCAAGAATGTTACGAAAAACTAATGTTTGAATTATGTTCAAAGTGTCTATTAGCATTGAGCTTTAATCTGTTTGTTTTTGCTCATGAATATACATATACATACATATACATGTGGCGTATCTTACAAATAGATGTCGTAAATTTCAGTTGTCATAGAGCCCCATTTTGCGTAGTGCAAAGAGCGGGTATACAAAAACAACTAAGAAAACTACAGTCAAGTGTGTTTGACTGTGAGATACTCGCTTCTCGTTTTGAATAAATGCAAAACTGTGAGGTATTATTCTTAAAATATGGTATATTAATATACCGATTACTATACCACAAATATACTAACATATACCAAAGACTATATTTGCTAAATTAATATAATGCTACATTAAAAATATATTGAACAAGAGCAAAACAGTGCGGTATTATTCTTAAAATATACCGAATTGATATACTGCAAATATACTAACATATACCAAAGACTATATTTGGTATATTAATATAGTACATGAAAAATATATTGAACAAGAGCAAAACAGTGACGTATTATTCTTAAAATATACTGAATTGATATACTGCAAATATACTAACATATACCAAAGACTATATTTGGTATGTTAATATAATACTACATTAAAAATATATTGAACAAGAGCAAAACAGTGAGGTATTATTCTTAAAATATACTGAATTGATATACTGCAAATATACTAACATATACCAAAGACTATATTTGGTATGTTAATATAATACTACATTAAAAATATATTGAACAAGAGCAAAACAGTGAGGTATCATTCTTAAAATATACTGAATTGATATACTGCAAATATACTAACATATACCAAAGACTATATTTGGTATATTAATATAGTACATGAAAAATATATTGAACAAGAGCAAAACAGTGACGTATTATTCCTAAAAGATATCAAATTAATATACCGCAAAAATACTCAAAATATACCATATAATTTGGTATATTAATATAGTATTATTCCTCAAATATACAATATTAATATGCCACAAGACTACTAAAATTTACTAAAGGCTATATTTGGTATATTTATATAGTACTACACTTCAAATATACCATAGAGTGTAGAATATACCATATATTCTTTATAATATATCCTCCTTCTGCCTCGAGGCACACATTTATAATACCCTTCTACCCTATGGGTAGCGGGTATAAAAAACACGCAAAAAAAAGGTAATGCGGCCACATCGATTAGCCATTGATCTTGGCCATCAGAGGCTGGCTAGCTAGCTAGCTTGCTAGCTCGACTTCAATTCTCTTGAATGGGACAATGCATGAATAATGCGACTAACTGTTGAATAAGCCGATCCGATGAATGAGTTTTTTGTTTTGTTTTTCGCTTTTTTTTTCAAACTAATAGAATGAGCGTTAGTTTCAACTTTTAACTTGAAATGATTATTTAAAAGCTTTTTATTATTATTATTTTCGTTTTTGTTCGCGCTTTGCTGTCTTAGTGAAACTTTTTTGGAAAAGAGACACAGAGACCGAAAAAAAGAAAAGAAATGAAATAAAATGTTTGGTCTTGTTGTGGTAGTTGTTGCTGGTGTTGCGTTTCGTTTTGTATCGCTTCGTCTTGACGGCATTTGGTGTGTTAATTGATTGCATAACAGCCACAAAGAGTGGCAGCGACAACAACAACAACAACAACATCAACAACTCACTTGGACACTCATTCACTCACACAGTCAGCTCGTCTGGCATTCATCCAGCTATTGAGTTAGTCCAGCAAGCAATCAGTCAGTCACTCACTCACTTAGTCAGTCAGTCAGTTGGTCAGTGGGGCGGACAGTGGGCCGGCAGCCAAAAGGGGGCGTGCTCTTTACACACGGCTGGCGCAACCGAACCAAACTCAAACTCAAATCCAAACCCAAACCCAAGCCCAAAAACTCAAACGCAAGCCAAAAACTAAAACTGAAAACTCGTCGCACAACATTTATTCATAATTCGTAGTTGTTGTTGTTGTTATTGTTGTCGGATTTGTTGCCTGTTGCTGCAGCTGCTGCATGTTGCTCTCAGTTCAATTTTAGCAGCTGTCTGCAAGCAGTTTGCCAAATGCAGCAAGCAGTGCAAGCAGTCATCTCTGCCATATCCTATTTCGAATATTTTTTTTGACTCGTTCTCAAAAGAAGCACTAAAAATAGATTTGACTATACTGAAAGTCAAACCCAGTTAGATTTGTGCTTGTATTTCCTTTTACTTTTATTGAGTTGAGCTGCATTCAATAAAATTTAGTTTCACTTACGTCTTTAAAAAAGTTTTAAAAGTCGAAGCTTAAACAGCAAACGAAGCAAACAAAATTTTTGGCTAAAAACCTCAAAGGGTAAAAAGCAAAATATGAAATGAATTAAACATCATTTTAAATTCAATTTAAATGACAATTTTACTTTTTACTTCTTTCTGCTTGAAATGAAGTTCAGTTTCAAAAACTTTTTAATTGAATCCTTATTTAAAACAGGCAACATTTTTGCATTTATCTTTTACAGTTTCAAAAACTTTTCAATCGAATCCTATTTAAAGGCGAAACTTTTACATTTTTCTCTTTTTTTATTCTTCAATTTTAACGCAACTTGTTGCGTCTTGTGGCCACCACAATTATAATGCAAAGTTAATTTGAGTTTTTTCGGGGGAATTGCTGTTGTAACAACTCATTTGGTATGTTTCTGTCAGCAACAACAACGATGCATTTTTAAAGCTGGCTTAGGCGCTGACATAATGACCAAACAATTTGCCAAAAGTTGAGCATGAACACGCTTAACACACACACTCAACTCAGACTCAGACTGGACTGTGCTGGAAATCAAAATCGAAAAATCACAATTGAGCTGTTGCAAGTTGCTGTTGTCGGGCAAGAACTAATTGCGACCTTGGGTCTCTATAGCAAACGAGCTGCAGCGGCGGCACATGCATTTATGTAGATTGTCGAGAGACTCGAAATCTTGAGAATGCGCCGGTTTAAGCAGCCCACAGCACAACGGCACGTTCACAATGCGCAGTTGTAATATAAACATGCAACGTGCAACGTGCAACAACAACACCATACAACACAACACACGAAAACCTATCAATGCATAATTCTTAATCGAAAATGATGTCGCTTGAGTCGACGATATCTTTGTGTGTAGCATTTTAATAATAGCCTATAAGATTGCCCAATAAATGTCGAGTAATACTCCGTCTAACCGTCTAAGGGGGCACTCGAAAGAGATAAGACAACTTGCTAATGGTACTTCAAGCTTAAATAATCGCCAACTTGGCCAATTTGTCATATTTACATAGACACAAAATGCCAAGCTGAAGCTGGCCAGTTTTCTTGCTCGTTTAAAAGCAATAATTTGCTACTCAAATCAAATAAAGTGCTCAAGTTGTGAGTTTTCTGAGTAAGATATTAGAAATTTATGGATTATATTTTCATTTCTTTGATAAGCTAGAGAAATAGTTAACTTATTCATTGAATTATGAATTTTTCTGAATATGGGATTCTTCTAAATATTTTGATTTTATAATAAAGTCATTGAAATACTCGATAAGTGTTGGAGTAACATAATTGAATTGCTCTAAAGAAATATCGAGCGGAGAGTTAATTTACATCTTTCTAATCCAATTTATCCTATTTTAATTTTCACTTTTTTAATAGATATAAATGGCTTAAGTTTACAAAAACCTGTAGTCAAGTTATATGAATGTAGAACGGCGAATTTGCATAATACACTTTCCTAAAGTTTTGCAATAAAAACCAAACTAAGTTATTTGGCAATTAGTTCCAAAGCCATAATAACATTATTTTAATGTTGTGTATCCTTGGATATAGCGGCTTCAATTAGATGATTCAAAACTATGTTTAATCTTTAATAATAAGCTGACTATGTGCCAAGTTTCAAAATGATCGCTTCAGCAGAAGCTGAGTTCGCATAGGTATAATTCGAGTCGGTTAATTTAGACGATTCAAAACTATGTTTAACATATGTTTTAATAATAAGCTGAGTATGTGCAAAGTTTCAATCTCAACGGTCCAGCAGAAGCTGAGTTCGCATAGGTATAATTCGAGTTCGCGAGATGACTTTGAGCGGAAGAGCACTTGTATGGTAATTGTAATAATTATCCTCAATTAAGGTGCACTTTAAAAACAAGAAAAGGTTGCAATGCACAACGCGCAACCTTCTTCTCTTATTTTTCGATTACGATTTCAATTTGCAATTCCTCTTTCGCTTTGCGTTCGCATCGCGATGATGATGATGATGATGATGCTGTTGTTGACTGTACTTACTTTTGACTGCCCACATTGTGGCATCGGTCAGGCCACGAAGATAGCTTCGCATGTCCTTCGTGCAGTTGGCGCTCAGCGTTCGTGCGGCCTCGACTCGCTGCCACTGCGCAGCCAGCAGCGAGAGATCGAAGACGTTGAGTGAGTCGCGCAGTCGCTGCGTTCGCGACAGATCGAAATTGACGTCGACGTCGCTGCCGCTGCTGTTGTTGTTGTTGTTGTTGTTATTGTTTTCCGTTTGCAGTCGTAAATTGATGACATTATGCTGATTGACGTCACCGATAACGGCGGCTGAGGAGGACTTGTTGTCCTTGTCGATGGCCGCCTCGATGGCAATTGTTGAGACCGAGACCAGCAGCCACAGCAGCAGCATCAGCACTTGATGTAAGTGCATGATTCCGCCTCTCTTCGTCTTTAGCAGACGCACACACACACAACAACAACAAGAAAAAAATATATGTATGATAATAATAACGCAAAGATCCCACAAATTGGCTGGGCACGTTCGTTTTCGTAGAGTGTCGCTTGGCCTGCTTCACTTTCACTCAAAACTTCGAAAAAACCACAAAAGCACCGAAAAAAAAACGATTTATATATATTTTATGTGTATTCAGAGCCAACCGCGATAATATAAAATCCGTGAAATTTACGAACTATATTAAAATTACAAAAATATGCATACGAGTGAAAAAATCCAAAGTGTGTCGGGTCGTATTTCCTTGTATTTTATTTATTATTTTGTATGTCGATTATTTTTCTTTTTTTGCTTTTGTTGTTGCTTAAATCATCACGAAAAAAATATATATATGGATTTAATTAACACACACACGCATATAAAAAAAAAAAAAACTTGTGTAATAACCGTTAGAATTTCGCAGTTGTGTTTGTTTCAATTTTGAAAATTTTGGCACTTTTACTTTCGTTGCGCACGCGCGAGGAGGAAGAAGCCCGAGTTTGCTCGTATTAATATTGGTTGTGATTTGTTGTTTTTTATTTGGGATTTTGGATTTTTGGGGAGCTGCTGCGACAAGCGACGACCGCTTGGCATGAACGCACGACAACGAATTGCGGCTGCGCGTCTTGGACAGCTGTAAAAATATGCTAACAATTTCAAAAACGCGCAGCCCAAAAAGTTCGCAGCCAGCGTCGACAGCGACAGCGACGGCAACAGCGACGTCGCGAGAGACAACAACACAAAGCAACAATTGAAAATCTCGGCAAAGCTGCTGCTGCGGCTGAGACGGAGATGGAGATGGAGACGAAGTACGAGTGAGCATGAAAGCGCAAGTGAGAGACAGACTAGAGTGCAAAATTTGTACCGTTAAGCCAACGAAAGCATTGCAGACGTGAGTGAGAGCGTCAATTGCTGAGAGAGTGAGCGAGCGCGAGAGAGGAGAGGGAGACAGACAAAGTGAGAGCATGCGAATGAGAGCGAGAGTGAGCCAAAGCAAGTGCAGTAGCAGTCAACACAGAGTGAACGCTGTCAAAAAAATAAAATAAAACTACAAAAAAAAAAATGAAATACAAGAAATCCCTGCGTCATCGACGATGTTGTAATAGGCAAAAGCATTTTGTTAAACGAATGTCGTTGTCGCTATTGTTGCCATTGTTGTTGTTGTTGTTGCTGCTTCATGTTTGATGTTATGCGACCGCAAAAACCAAAACCGAAAAAAAAAGAAGACCAACAAAATGAATCGCAACGAAAGAAAGAAGCAAAAGAGGGACAAACGAAATGAGTTCAACTGTTGTGAGCACATCTTGAAGTGACTTAACTCGCAATTGAGTGAGATTACGAGATAAGGAACTAATAAGTGAAATGAGTGATAATGCAAAATGCAAAATGCAAAAATGATCATTAAGTACGTGATGGGAATGAACAAAAAAAAGAAAAACTTAAAAGAAATTAAATAAATAGCATTGAATAACAACAACCGTGTTCCTGTAATGAATAATGAATACATCATCGGCTACAATGATTAACAAAAGTTAATCGAGAGAATGGGCCAAGTTTAACTAATTACCACAAACTAAGAAGTAAACTTGACGAAAATACGTGATCAAACAATATAAGTTAAACAATTCAAGTTAAGCACTCCAAATAAATAGTGTAAATGCATTTGCGGTTTTGTGGTTTTATTGAATGTTATATTTATATTTTAGTATTTTTGTATTATATTTTAAGAATATGGTTTTATTGAATACGGTATGATATGTACATATTTTAGTATTATTGCGGTATATTTGTGGTATATTTTAAGAATATGCTTTTATTGAAAATATGTACGAAGTATTTCAAAGTCGAGCACACTTGAGTTGAAATTTGATTTATTGTTCACAACGCTTATTGAGTAATTATTTTTGTACTTTATGGTCTTTATTTTTGATGCAGTATAATATCGATATACCATGTTGGTATTTTTTTTATTGAATATAATATTTATATTTTAGTATTTTTGTGGAATATTTTAAGAATATGGTTTAATTGAATACGATATGTATATATTTTAGTATTATTGCGGTATATTTGTAGTATATTTTAAGAGTATGGTTGAAAATGTGTACGAAGTATCTCAAAGTCGAGCACACTAGAGATGAAATTTGATTTATTGTTCACAGCGCTTATTGAGTAATTAATTTTTACCTTTTCGTATTTTCTGTATTAAATGATTTTAATATTTATAAATTTACATTTTCTACTTCTCTTTTCTTTGCAGCAAATATAATTGGAAAAGTGAATAATATAGTTAATAAAATTGTATGTGAGGTGAGTGTTTGCTTAATGTTATACATTTTGGTTTTATCACTCGTATGAATAACTGAAACTGAAGGGGAAGGGGAAGGGGAGGGGAGGGGAGAATGAAGATAAGCCGAGCTAAGCGATTAAGTGAATAAACGAAGCAATCGAAGCGCACAGATCGCATCAATCATGGAGCCCAAAGGGGCCTCAATACTGTGACAAATGAATGATCTCTTAATTAGCGTGTTTAACACACCGTTAAGATCATTAATCTAATATTTATGCGCCTTTAATATTTCGGTAATTAATTTAGTTGTTGTTTTTGGTATCTGAATGCATTCATTTGTGGCTAAACGAAAACGAAACATTCAAGAAAAGCCAAAACACAATGTGGCAACTTGCTTTTTGGGTTTGCTTTACTGTTGCGCTTTATTGTCGTTGACCTGTTTACACTCATACACACTCACACTCACACTCGGACTCACACCTGTGATTCAGTTTTGCTGTTGCACGTTGCAAGCAAGTTGAATCCCAGAGCTCCCAATTTCGAGCAGAGCTGCAAACAAGCACAGCAAACAACGACATCGACAAAGTTGTCATATCACAACCTCTCTCTCTCTATTATTGTTGTTCCTCTCTCTGTCTCTGTTACTCACTCGATTTCCCTCTCTCTCACTTTGTCTCTCTCTCTCGAGCTCTCTTTGAAAACATTGTGTAATTTGTCGTTAGAGAAAAACAACAAAGATCTCCAAATGTCGTGCAATGCTTTTTCAATTTTCCAAATTACACGAAAAGCTGAGGAGGGGAAGAAAAACAATCATCAAGTTAAGTTTAAGTTAAGGCACATGTAACTGTGCAACTCGCTGTGTGCTTTAACTTTACCGTTAGCTTTTGTGGCAGTTGTCGCTTCGTTTTAGCCGACGACAATCGCCAAACCAGTTCTTAAGATCTCTTACTACAAAAACAAAAAAAAAAAACCACACAAAAACTACGATAAAATGCTGCCAAAAAGTGCAGCATGAATGCTGGAATTCTCCGCTGAAGAATTGAGATGAATGCGACTTGGGCTGCATAGTGAATGGTTGAATGGTTGTCTGTGAGTGTATTCACAGCTCTGAGTGTCTGTCTTCTGTCTGTGTGCGTGTGCAAAGGGTAAACAATGTGCGCGCTTTTTTTTTTGAAGATGCTACCAGAAGCAATGTAGCTCGACATCAGATTGCAGTGACGGGGTGATCGTGAATTAAGGCAGACATATAGAAACAGGTTTACAGTTTATTACCAAAATTACATGAAAACGGAAAAGGTAGCGAAAACTAAAATACAGCTATGTAATCATTTTAGTAACATACACAGAGGAAAAAAATAGATTAAAACACTCTTGATTTAAGATTTTTTCGATCTTAAAAATATGAATCTTAAAAAAAAGATATAATAATATAGTTTAGCAAAGAAATATTTGTCTTAGGTTCTGATTCATATACAAATTGAATATATACTCAATTTTTATAATTTTATAAATAGTTCTAAAAACTACTTTTTTAAAACATATCTTTTAAAAAGCTTTATTTATTTTTGAGAAAGGTTTTCAATTCTATAGAATTTATTATTTTTATTCATATTACTTTATTATCTGAAATCTAATTTAAAAATTATATTTCTTAATTCACTTTTTTCATTAAATTTTCGAATTAGAGTTTTCAAAAATATAATTCGATTGAATGCCCAATCCAGTTGAACAAAGAGTTAGAGAGGAAGAAAAGTAACGGACTAAGAGAGAGGGTGAAAGATGGGCTGAGCTAAAGTAGAGATGTGAATGAAGAGAAAGAGAGAGAGAAAGATGCTAATGAAATCTCGAAAGACATATGTAAATGGGCATGTAAGTGAATTTGAGGTTAGGGACTGTCATGTGAATAGCTTTCGTATTCGTATTCATTTACGTATATTCGTATATTGTAATGCTGTCAGCGGCGACAAACCTGTCGTTGGTGAACCCAACGTCTGGATCGTCTTAGCTCTGGGCCCGGTCTCATATTTTAATGAGAAAAGTGAAAGTGTCAAGAAAAAAGAAGAAATAAAAAAAGACCCCACCAACAACAACGAGATGAAATGTTTAACTTAACAGTGAATAAATAATAAAGTGCTACTAAAAGAAAAAAAACCGAATGCAAATACCGAGTATATTCGTAAATACACAATTTTGACAGCCATTCAACGGGGCAAATCGGAATCGAATCATTGTAAATGACATTTCGGGGGACTCATTTCTTACAGCACTGTGCATTCTACGCACAGTGGTTGAAAAGTAATTTGAAAGTGTGTCAGTTAAATGCGAAGAGTTAACTGACCGACTTATAAAACAAAATTATGCTATAAAATACTTTTTTTATCTTTGTAAATTAAGTTTTGATTTAAAATTTGAAATGAATTTCAAATGAGAAACAAATTATTGAAATCGCTTCGAGAATGAATAAAATCAAAATTGAACGTTAAATTGTTTTATGTTCTGTTTGTTCGTCTGCATTATGTCATAAATAAATAAATACTCTCGAGACTCTCTCTCTCCTTTCTAAATAGCTGATCCAGTGTATTTGGGTTAGGTTCAAGCTCAACTCAAGTTATATAATTCAAATTAAATGCGGACTTTTATGTGTATAAATTTTCACTTATTTTCTTCGTCTTCTTTGAGGCAAACTTCAAGTTTTAGTTGACGTTTAACTTCAAGCTTCACATAGAAGAGAAATCTTTTATTTTATTTAAATATTTTATGATCGCTGTTTTTTTTTTTGCTTTTATGAATGAAATTCATTTTGTTGGGATCTGCCGCATCATGATGATGCGACCGATGCAGAACTTGATGTAGAAAGAGAGACCAATTAAAAATGAAAGAGTTCAACAATGAACTTAAAACTTATCGATCCTACCTATCGATAAATTTTGCATCTCTTGCTTGAAAGTTATCAACAATAAGAAATTTCGTTCAAATAATTAGAAGACTGGTAGAGCAATATCAATATTGATTTAATTAATTATGAAATTAGATGATAAATTAGATGATTTTTGTTAGTTATCGATAAAGTTTTCGATTAACGATAGTCTTTATTTTTATAAAACTAAATGAGTAATAATGTTATTTGGAACAAAGAGTTTAGAAGATTACATATATTGATATAATCGAGAAAAGCAATTATCGATTATTTATCGATAGACTGTATTTTAGTGAAACTAAACCAAATAAATTAATAATGAACTAGTTTGGAGCAAAGAGTTAAGAACGAGTCATATATCGGTATCATCGAGAAAGCAATTATCGATTATTTATCGATAAACTTTATTTTAGTAAAAATAGTTTCGAACAAAGAGTTTAGTAGATTCCATATATTGATAAACTCGAGAAAAGCAATTATCGATTATTTATCGATAAGCTTTTTTTTAGTGAAAATAGAGTTTATAAGAGTCCATATATTGATATAATCGAGAAAATCAATTATCGATTATTTATCGATAGACTTTATTTTTGTGAAACTAAACCAAATAAATTAATAATGAACTACATAGTTTTGGAGCAAAGAGTTTAGAACGAGTTATATATCGGTCGAGAAAAGTAATTATCGATTATTTATCGATTGGCAGCTACATTATCTGAGAGCTCTGCTAGTGTATGGGAAGAGTTGCAAAAGAGGTCAAAGTACATGGCACTTGAGTGCTATGGGGTCATCGCATAACGGTTACATCAGGTTTTCACACATTGACCATGAACGCATTTCACGTCAAGGAGAGAAAACAAAACAAAACAAAAACAAAAACCAAAAAAAATACTATGCAATGTTACAACAACGTGTTGAACTCAAACTGTTGAACTGAAACTGAAGTTGAAACTAAAACTGAAACTGAACTAAATGCCGTTGATTTTTCTTTCGTCGTAACAGATTTTTATGATTATTATAGTTTTGTTTAGTCTTTTTTGTTTTTGTTGTTGTTGTTGTTGTATATTTTTTTGATAATTACTTCATTTGCAATCTTCATGTGAAGCAATAGAAGAAACCGCCGTTAATTAAAAACGCAAACGCGAACAGAGAGAAGCAAATGAGCGCAGATTGCTTCAAATCCCGCCAAGATGATGGAGACACACACATCAAAGGGTGAGGGGGGAGGGGGTAGGTGAGGAGTTGGGAGGCAAGCTAAGCAGTTTCAGTGTCAGCGCGTAGTTAAGGAGGAAGCAGTGCTCAGGTAGAGGTCAGCGGGGAAAGGGGAGGGCGGAGGCTGGATGGTTTTGTTACAACAGCAACGGCGCCAAAAAATATATTTTCACTTGACTTTTGCGGGATGGGATGTCGTCTCTTTTTTTGTTATTTTTTTGTTTTTGTTGTGTCGGTTTTTAATGGCTCCCCGCGCGAAGTTCAGTTCACAGCGTTATATGATGATTGGGCGGGAGAGAGAAGGAAAGAGGGAAGGTAAATGCTTATACAACAAAGAGAAAATTGACAATAAGACAAAAGCGTAAGAAAGCCCAGGCGAAAAATGCAATGTCACTTACCCATTAATAACCCAAGGCAGCTGTAAAACAACACAAACAATATGAATATAAAAAACTAGCGCACGACTCGCATCACGTCCAACGAGATAACACCTGAATCGTTGGAGCAGAGGAGGTGAAGGTGGAGGTGGAGAGGCAGCAACATTTTGATGTCATTGATTAACTGTCGCCAGCCAGGAAACTATTTCAAGATCGGTAACAGTTTTGAAATTTTGAATTTAGCACAGTCGACTGCTTACAAGCAGTTCACGTGCATGCCGCATGACATACAGGGTGATTGCGGTTGCCAAGAACATTCAAACCTACACTACTGCCATAGATGGCGCCACCTTCAGTTGCACAGATGGCGCTCACTACCGTCGAGAACTTTAGCAGTTACATTTATGCGATCAAAGATGGCGCCAGCCTTTTTGCGGTTACAGCTACACAGATGGCGCCACTCGAGAATTAAAAGCAGCGCGTTCTTTTCAAAATTTCTGTTTAATTCATAATGCTCTTTGTTTTTGCTTATATACATATTGAAGTATACATATTTAGATATATATATATACATACATATATTGTGTATATATGGGCCATACATAGAGCAGTTTTCAGTGGTAGTTTCAAACCAATGTACAATACACATTTAATGCATTTCTTTGAACGCAAAAGGTACGCAACGAAATGTTTACAACGTTATATTCTTTTATCGGGGTTTCTTTTGTGTTTACTTTAGTTTGTGTTTGTGTTTTTCAAGTTTGTAGTTTGCTAGTTAGAGAGACAGTTGGAAATAGTGCTCAATTTCGTTATTGGCTTCTTTTGCTTTGTGTCATTATTATTCTTATCAATATTATTATTAATATTTATTCTCATGTTTCATTCCTTTCTTGGCTAAAAGCAAAATTTATATTTTATCCGTTCAAATTGCTATATAATTTATTTTATATTGTATTTTTTTTTTTTACTTTTTCGTGCAGCTTCGGCAACGTTTTTGTTTTTTATATTTTTTTTTCTAATTAACTTATGTTTTGTAGCCCTTTTACCTAATTATTAATCAACAAGAAAAAAAAACTCACTTTATATTTGTTGTTTTGTTTTTTTTTGTAGTAATTTTTTGTTTTCGGTTTTTTCTTTGGTTTGTTTTGTTTTATAGTGCGGGGTCTTACATGCTCTCAAAAAAGTGTATTCGTTTTATCCATATCCAAGCAGCTAAGTTAAAAAATTACAAAAAAAAATGTTCATTCGAAACTACCAGCGCATTAACCTATAAAGATGTTACGTGTTGGGTTTTATGTACTTTTATTAGTAGGCTTAAGTAAATATCATTTAATTTTAGTTTTATTATTATTATTATTATGTAGTTTCATCAAGTGTTTTTTATGTGTAAATGTGTGTGTGTGTCTGTGTGTTATTTTTTTATTTCAAAAATGATTTATTTTTTGTTGTTTCTTTGCTTGCTCTGCTACTTCCTCTACTTCAATTAAACTATTCTTCAGATGGGCGCATTTTTTCGTAATTTTGAAATGATTTATTAAACGCTTTTTTCGGAAATTCAAATTTACTGTGTGAACTTGTGTAATTTGTATACCCGCTACCCATAGGATAAATGGGTTTGCCTTGGCTGACAATTTGGTATATTTTGCACTCTATGGTATATTTTGAATGTAGTACTATATGTCAATATACCAAAAAAATAGTGTTTGATGTATTTTTAGTATTTTCAGTACATTAATTTGACATATTTTGACAATAATATCACATCAATATACCGTAAACATAACCGTTGGTATATTTCAGTATTTTTGCGGTATATTTATTTGAAATTTTTCAGAAATACTACCACATTAATATACCAAAAACATAGTCTCTGATATATTTGAAGAATTTATGAGGTATATTAATTCGGTATATTTGAAGAATAATACCGCACTGTTTTGCTTTCATTCAAAATGGGTAGCGGGTATCTCACAGTCGAGCACACTCGATTGTAGCTTGTTTTATATTTTCTACTTTGAAATACTGTTTAATTTGTTTTCACAACACTCAACTGGCATTTAAATGCTGCACATGTTTTATATTTTTATAGTTGAAAAGTCCTTTAAATATGCTTTTAAAATACTGCTCATTGCTTTTATGAACTGGGTAAAATTTTGAAATAGTTTCGTAAAATTTGACTGCACGAATATTTTTCTAGATACAAGCGTTTAAATTAGCTGTGTTAAAGTGGCGCAAGTTTAAATGAAATTACATTTTTTTTTTGCGTTTACTGCTGCCCATCTGTTTGCTGTGTTAGAGAGAGAGAGAGAGAGAGATAGTAAGAGTGAGACAGATAAAAAAAAAATAGAGCTGTTGAGATTTGAAGTTGCTTGCTGCACTGCTTGAGAGTGTTATTAACTGCTTGGTGAGCAAGCAGTTCAGCAGTTTACCTGCTTAATGAGTGTAGGCAAAGTCACAAAGTGATCGATAAGTATCGATAAATGGCACAATCGTTAAATATCTTATAAACAGATTGATTGGACTTGAATGCTATCGCTAGATAGAAAAAGAGACAATATCTGAGAATGAGTTCCGAATTGAGAGAGAGTATTAAAAGTGTATGTGTGTGTGTGTGTGTGTGTGTGTATAGAGAAGAGCACATGTGGAAGTAGTATAAAGTAGTTCATAAGTATATATCTATATATATGTATATATTTCGTAATTTGTATTTATACATAGATCGTATATTCGTAGAGAAAGGCACAGATGAAATTATTATATAATAATTAAATTTGTTTCAATTTGTTGTTGTTGTTGTTGCTGTTGTATAAATGTGTTTTCGCCCCGATTCGTAATTAGCAATAAAGTTTCTAAGTTCGATTTGTTGCTTTGTGGTGTGAGTGTGTGTGTCTGTGTCTGTGTGTGTTGTCAAAAGTTTATCTAAACTTGGGTATGCTATAGATAGTAATCGTTATCGATACTTCTCTTTTCGATTCTACAAAGAGTGTAAAAAATGCCTTTTCATTTTTTGTTTTTGGAAATTTGTTTTCTTTAGACCATGTTGAGAAATTGACAGTGTTTTCTTCTCCTTCTCCTTCTTATTCATCTTCATCTTCATCTTCATCCTACCGCCTTTTGTGCTGACTTTTTAGGTTAGCTATTGTAATTCGTTGATAGTTTCATATATACATATACAGTATATACTCTAGTAGTTAGTTTATAAATTTCTCTAATACTTTGCTTTGGTTTTTTTCTTCTGGTTTATATATAAATGCTACGACATCAAGTTGTTCCGGGGTTCCGACAATTTGTAGAGGGGGAGGGAAATTATAGTTTCTGGCTTTTTTTTCTTTATATAAATATATTGCAGTAAGGTATATATGTATGTATATTAGTATATTTCAACTATCCATTAAAAGTTTTGACTACGTATGCTACATTTTTTAACACTAAATTGTTTTTTTGTTTTAGTATTTTCGGTATTTTGCCCGTTTGCCCGTTAGTTTTCTTTTCATCATCATCTCTGATCTATATAAAAATAAACCTTTGGGTATAGCGATTTATTATCGTCGAATAGAGAAGGAGAGAGAGTGGGCGCCTTTATTCAGTTTTTTTCTTCTTTTAAACTACACAAACAAGTTAACATACTCTAATTACCCTTACTTTCTGTGTGTGAGATAGAGAGCGTAGAGAGAGACAGCACGATTGTGTATTATTCTTTTCGTTTTTCGTTTGGCACAATTTTATTGAAAATGAGCGAGAAAGAGAGCGCGCTCTAGCTGATAGATTGTCCAGTTATTAGAGGAGGAGAAAGTCACGGAGAGAGAGAGATGGAGATAGATAGAGTGAGTTTCCTTCTATTGTTAAGTAACTATGTAAATTCGTTTTCATAAATATTTGTGTTGTTTTCTTATGAAAAGTGCCAACAATGCAGGTTTTCTGTTTTGGTATTTTTTTTGTTGGTAGTACTTTGTTTGTTTAGTATTTTTGTGTGTATCATCTTAACGAGCTAAACTTGATATTGCTTATCAATGTGTGAATACTGCATCAGCTTTTGTTAATCGTTATCGTTTTGACTAGACTACATAAAATACAATACAATACAATACAATACGATCCAATAGAATACAATTCAATACAATACAATACAGTACAATGCAATACACATCAGATGCCCTATATATACATACATATTCTAGAGGTTGTGTGTGTAGTGTAGATACATTTAGTATTTGGTTTCTTCTCATCTCATCGCTTTTGTCGTTTTACTTGTTTGTATATAGTTTATATAAATGTTTAAACTTTAAGAGCTAATCACAGAGTTGATGATTTTTTTTTTGTTCACAATTTCCATGCACGTACTCTCTTATATATATATATATAGATCTCGTATATATATCATTATGTATAACTGTATATATATTTATATCGCATATAACGCTTGTTTTTCTTTTTCTTGTATACACACATACATATATATCAGTTTCATTTATCGATATTGGTTTGAAATGGAAAACGCTCTATACAACATTTTGTGTGTTCTTTGTTCTTTGTTCTGTGTTATCGATAAGTTTGTTGATACCTTTTCGCATTGTGTTGCTAAACTTATGAAAACCGTAGATTGCACTAAAAACAGTTGACATTTTCATTTATTTGTAATTTTATTTTGTTTCTTTTGGTTAGAGAACGCTCTAGTTTTGAGAAGTAATCGTTATCGTTATCGTTACGTTAATGGTTTTACAGTTACAGTTTACAGTTTTACAGTTTACAGTTAACGCCCTAAACGCTAATGAGTAATTTTATCGTTAATCGTTTATCGTTACCATTAATTGCCTATGAACTAACGGGTTTTCTTTTTATTTATTTTTTTTTTGTGGGTTTTAGTTTTTCTTTCTTCAAACTGAGCACTTGGAAAATTCCCTAAAGTTAGCACAGGCTACAGTTACATGTGTGTATGTGTGGTGCAATTGTGTGTGAGAGAGATAGACATAGTGTGTGTGTCAGGCTTATTTCCTCAATTCGATAGTTATCGATAACAATTTGCGTGATGAATTTGTGGATGTTAGACTAAGCGAAAGGAGTGTCAACTATCTAAGACTAATGAGACTATTTTGTCTTGTTTTGTAAATTTATCGTTATCGATAACATACCAAATAGCAAATTATGAATTTAATAACAATTTCGGTTAGAGTTAGTCGAGAGACCAATGTATCGATATATATAAGGGTTCTGGGGAATTTAAAGGTATGTTGGCCAAATTGATTGTTATCGATAACACATTTAATGGCAAATTATAATCGATAGACTGCAGCAAGCATGTTTATCGAATCGAAGGCTAGAAAATGTGGGGGAAAAGTAAAGTTTGTCGAGTGAATTGTATTGGGAAAACTTATCGTTATCGATAACACTTATAGAGGAAAGCAAGCCGAACCCTTAGTGAAATGTGGCGTGTGTGTGAGTGAGTGTGTGTGTGGCTTGTATGTGTAAAAGAGTGAGATAGAGATAGCTTAAGTTTAGTCCGTCGATGATTGCGGCGATTTGACGAGCAACAGCTCATTGTAGTCGCTGTCCTCGTTGCCGCATTGATCCCGCTGATCCATGCGACGTCGCTCGCTGATGATGCGCAGGATGTCCGCTGAGTCAGACTTACTCAACGCTGGCGCATCGCTCATCACGGGACCGACACTTCCGCTGTTGCTGTTGCCCGAGACATTGAGTGAACCCGAACCGGAACCGGAACCGGAAGCTGAAGCCGAGCCGGAAGCTGAGGCCGAAGCGGAACCACCCGATGATTGAGGTGGCAACGTGGCAACAGCTGCGGGCAACAGCAGCGAATTCTCGTCCATCATGTCGGCGTCCTCGTCGAGCGCTTGCTGCTTGAACAGCTGCTTCGTGCTGCCGCTGCGACTGCGCGGCGGCATCGAGCGTGGCACGGACAACAGCAGACTGCTGCGTCCGCCCAGGAGGCAACCCTGATCGACGGACTGCGACCAGCCGAAGGGACGACGCGGTTGCGAGTGCTGTTGCTGTGTTACGGTGGGCGTCATATTGATGATGGCCGATGGCGTGATCGATGATGATGATGATAGGGGCGTGGACTGTGATTGGAGTTGGGACTGAGGCTGGGGCTGAGCATGAGGCTGTTGCTGTGGTTGTTGCTGTGATTGTGGTTGTGGTTGTGGCGGCTCTGCTTCGTTGTCGGCATCAGCAGCAGCGGTATCGGCATCGGCATCGACATCATCGGCATCAGTGCCATCGATGATGCCATCGAGGCGTGGACAACGTGGCACCTCAGCGCTTCGTATGCTGCGCACATCCACATCCAAATCATAACTGGATAGTGGACCACCACTGCCACCACCACCGCCAACGCTACCGCCGCCTCCATCGGACTCGAGGCTTTCGAAGATGGTGCCGCGTCGATAGTCGAGAGCATCGCCGCCCCACGGCAACGAGTCGCAGCTGGTGCGCTTCGCCTCCAAATTGCGCCTTCTGATGGCCTGTTCGTCGAGCGAACGCTCCTTGGACAATACGCCGCGCTTGCGGAAGCCGGCGGCAGCCGAGGCGCGTCTCCCCCGCCGGCCCAGTGGCGGCAGTTGCAACCCATGACCCTCCGAACCGGAGGCGGTCATTGCACCACCCGTCACGGGGCCAACGCCAAAGGGTTCGCCCAACCGAGCGCCCAGCGCCTGAGGCGTCAGCGCATTGCCCATTTCGGCCAGGCTCAAACCCAAGCCGCTGTGTTGTTGCTGCAGCTGTTGCAGATGCTGTTGTTGCTGCTGTTGCTGCTGCTGTTGATGTTGCTGCTGGTGCTGCAGTTGTTGTTGTTGGAAGTATTGAATGGTCTGACGACGTCCCGCCGCCGTCGTCGTCATCGATGGCAGAGCAACCAATTGATTGTTGCTGCTGCTGCCTGTGTTGCCACCAGTGGCAGTCGTTAGGCTGGCGGGACTGGGGAACTTTTTATCCAGCGACGGCGTGCTATAGATGAAGTTCTTGGGCAGCGATTTGACTTTGGCCAATGGCCGGGGCGGAGCTGCCGCTTTGCTTTGCGCCTCCGCCAGCTGCTGGCACAGTTTTTGCTCCTGTGCAAACTCCTGTTCGCGGACCAATTCGCGCTCGAGCTCAACCTCCATATCGAGCTCGTCTTCCATTTGCTTGTGGCTCTCCTCGAGGTGTTTCATCAGTACAGCCACGACGACGTTCACTAAAACGAATTGCGCCATAAGAACGAATATCACAAAGAATATGGGAGCAATAACCGAGCTGACGCAACAATTGCGCACACAATCGGCTGCGTCATCGCAATTATCCCTCAGCGTGTCCTTCATGATGCCGTTCCAGTTGTCGCCAGTCGCTACGCGAAACAATGTGAGGAAAGCCATGCCAAAGTTGGCGAAGTGCGCGTGCTCGCCCAGCCCCTGGCACGGTATCTCATCCGAGCACTCCAGACGCCCAAACAGTTCCACGCCCAGTGCCGCAAAGATGAAGAACAGCAAAAAGAACAACAGTCCCAGATTGCCAACCTGTGGCAATGCTTGCATCACGGTGTCGAGCAACGCTCGAATCCCTTTCGCCATCTTCAGGAGTTTCAAGACCCGAGCAATGCGCAGCACTCGCATCACCCGAATGATGGTCGGATTAATCGGTATGATGTTCGTCTCGAGCTCCTCGAGTACGATGCCCACAATGGAGAGGAGAACGATGCCGACATCGAGTTGATTCCATCGATCCTTGAGATACAGACGCCAACCCAAAGCGACCAGTTTCATGTTCGCCTCGAGTATGAAGACAGCGGTGAAGAAATAGTTGAAGATCTTCAGTGCATACTGCAACGGCTTGGGCATCATGTAATACTCCATCGCCATGGTGACCACATTGAGACCGATGACCGCTGCTATCGCCAGATCAAAGTACTTCGAGGTGACGACATTGTGCACAAACATTCGGGTCGGTGAATAGTTTGTGTAATACGGCGGTTCATGCATGCGTCGACGCTTCTTCTCCATTTGCAGTGCTCGCTTCGCGGCACGTCGGATTTTCTCCTCCTTTTCCTGTTCCTCGCGACAGCGATGGAAATTCTCAACGACAACGCCCACAAACATGTTGAGCACAAAGAACCCGACGAGCAGTATGAATGCAATGAAATAAAGCAAACGCCATTCGTTGTAGTTGACAATCGGCTGTTGATCCACACCGACCGCATCGAGTCCGGTGTACATGATGTTGACCCAACCATCGCGGGAGCTTAGCACGAACAGCGACATCAGTGCCTTGCCCAGGTCATCGAAATTGTATTTGCGATTGGTCCAAACGTTGCCGGGTATCCGACGGCATTCGTCCGCATTGCGAACGTTCTTGATGTTCTCGCCCTCGCAGTAGAAGAATGTGCCCTTGAAGAGTTGAACGCCTAGGATGCCAAAGATGATGAAGAAGGTGCAACAGATGAGCACAATGTTGCCAATGGGACGCAGGGACGATAAGAGCGTTTGCACGACTAGTTTCAGACCCGGGGCGCGGTTAATCACACGCAGCGGCCTCAGGGAACGAAGTAGCCGAAACACCTGCGAAACAAGAGTGCCAAGAACACGAATCAGTCGAATCGTTTAGTCAAAGGACAAATGTTTTGTTATCAATCATATCAGATATATATGTATATATTAAGTCCTTCAACGAGAGATCGCCAGTGGGTGGAAAACTGAAACTGAAACATATATTTTTGGTTTTTTCTTTTTCTTTTTTTTTTTTTGGCGGTAACATTTGGAGAAACTGAAAATGCAACGGAACGTGACAATTAAGCAAAAGCCAAAAAGAAATGGGAATGAAGTAGATATATGTGTGTGTTAGGAGCGAGCAGGTTATAAAGGCTTTAAGCGGTGAGCGGCGGGGGTTCGGGGGCGGATTTCTAACGAGAACGGAACGAGGGACTTTCAAAACGATTATACATTGAACACATCTGAAAAGTAACGAGATAACGAGATTATGCAAGTGCGGATGTGTAAGGAGTATGCCAATTATATAAGTTTTCTACATGTGGAACGATTGGAATTGGAACATTAATTATATTATATAAGAACTTCACTTCATTTATATGTGGAACGATTGGAATTGGAACATTAATTATATTATATAAGGACTGCACTTCATTTATATGATGACTGAAAAAAAATTGTATAAATGTATTTCAATGTCTAATAAAATAGCAACACACAATGGAACGTATGGAATTGAAACAATAGTATAATGCCTAGGAAAAAAGTTTGAAATGCAGTTAAACAGTGGACAATGGAGCTCGTGGAATTGAAACATCTAGTCTTGTAGTTTGCGGAGACGACGGAACGTAATGAATCGGAACATCTAAAGTTGTTAACAAATTATCCAAAGAAATGTTTTGGAATCGGAATTTCTTTCGTTTTTTAGTAAAAAAGTATTTGGATTGCCCGGAACTGTAGGAATTGAAACACGCAAAATATAGTCTCCAAACCTGAATAACTTTGACGAGATATAGAATCGGAAATTAATCTAAAATACAATCCGATTATTTCAGAAATTGTTCAAATTTCAATCTTACAGATCCGTTAAATGTGATTATAAGTAAAATGTGAGGTTTGGTTATAAAAGGGAAGATGCATATATGCAATTACGTATTACAGATATTATAGTATACTTATATAATTCATATATATAGTTTATATACAAACGAGATGAAGGTGACAGACAACAAATTACTTTAGATATATATGTTGGGATGGGGAGGGGGAAACTTTCAACACTTTCAAATTTGGGGGCTCTACGCACACACAAACATCATACACACACTGAGAGAGAGAGAGCGAGAGATATACAGAGAGATAGAGACAGATAGTTAGAGATAGATTGAATTCGAGATAAAAGCGTTACGAGTAATTTTTTGTTTTTGTTTTTTGTTTGCCATTATATGAGATATAGCACGAGAATTTACCTGCAGATCGGTTTGGTTAAGTTTTAATTGAGTTTTTAGTTTAGTCTTAGTTTATGTTATGGTTAATATGGAATGCCCGATTCAGACACAATATATAATATATATTATAGAGAGAGAGAGACAGTGAGTCAGAGAGAGAATGTGAAAGAGACAGCGTCAGACAGAGAGAGAGAAAAGAGAGCTTGTTTGAAGTTAAAGATTTTTGTTTTTGACGATGAGATGTGTGCATTAGAAAGAAAGACATAGCGTTGTAGCCAGATAGAGCGAGAGATACACAGAGTAGCCAATAGAGTAGCAGTGTGATTTGTAGAAAAAGATAGAGCTAGAGTTAAAAGAGAGAGATAGACAGATAGAGAGCGAAGGAGCGAGCGAGCGAGCAATAGCTAGAGCTTTGTTTTTTTTTTTGCTTTTTTTTTTTTGAGCCGCGTGCGCAATCGATTATAATAGCTGCATTTTCATATCGAGCATTTTTATATTCTTTTAAGTGAGACGTGGTATTTTTTTTTTTTGTGGTGAAGTCGAGACGTGACGCTGTTGCTGTTGTTGTTGTTGATGATCTATTCGGTGGTCGATTAGTTGAGCTGCTTGTGTCCCCCAAGGAGCTTTTCGTTTCTGTATTGCGATTGTGTTTTGCGTTGCATTTTTGTGGACCAAACTTACCCTTAAAATCCCAAATATCCGGGGACTCGATTCGCTAATCAATGACATTAACAAATCTATTATCGATATTGTAACCAAAGATCCATCCATGATATTCCAGCCGGATGTGAAATATGCATCCGGGCCATAAAACATGCCCGTGGCAACTACCTATAAACAATAATTTGTCTGATTAGTAGTCGAAAGTTGCTTTGATAAGAGAAAAAGAGAGTGTTCAACTGACCTTAATGAACATTTCGACAGTGAAGACGACGGTGAACACGTAATTGGCTGTTGACAGGAACAATCTTTCGGTGCTGCTTGGAGGGATGTTTGGTCTTTCCATGGCCAAAGTTATGCAATTGAGTGCGATGAACAATAGGACAACATTGTCGAACCATTTCTGGTTCACAAACCACGTGCAAACCTGACGGAATCTGTCACCACACACACAGAGACACAGCAAAATAGTTTAATGATTGCAATCGAAACGAATCGGAATGGAAATCGAAAATGAAAATGAAAATTGTAATGAAAATGGTCAGGTGGACAATTGCAACAATGTGGCAATTGAATTACGTTGCTTGCTGTGCTGAGCGAGTATCACAATCAAATTGAAAAACTGCCAAGCGTATAACCAAAAAAAAACCCCAAACAAAAAGAGAAAAGAAAAACGTAAACGTAAATGAAAATGAAAATGAAATGCGACTGAAAAAATAGTTGCAAGTCTGTTGCAAAGTCATGAGCAACGTTTGCAATATCCCTTAATGGCCTTTGCTGATTGAAATCTATCGTAAAATACACTCGTTGACAATTGATAAATGAAAAGGCAGGCGAGTGGCAAAGCTGTTTGTGGCTTAAGATTAATCTTAAACGAAGTGAATTAACTCTCCGAGTCAGTCAACTGCCTTCGAGCTTTAACAGCTCTTTACTGCATTGGAAACGAAATGTTAAGTTAATATGCAAAATTTATTGTTCTATGAGTGCAAAATGTTTAACAAATTCTTTTATGAAGTTGGGCACATTTCTATGAGCCTTGAATTGTTGAATTTTTCTTATAATCACTGATTCGATGCTGCTTTAAGACAGATTTTAAGCTTTGTTAATAAATTTACACAGATCTTGAAAGCTCTTTAAAAACATAATCACTAAAAATCGATTTTAAGTTTGATATACAATAATAACTGCTTTATAGAACATACATCTTGAGAAAAGCTCAAGACTTAACTCCACCGATTATTCTAATTGGTGTTTAAGTAATGCACTTTATAGATATTCAGTTTTTGAGCTTTTTTGAATTTCTTCTGTAGAATAATTGCACATACATAAAACAACAATGTGATTACATTACTCTAGCTATACCATATCTTAACGGGCAGTGCTTTAAAATAACATTGTTAATAGAAACTTTCAAAGCTGTAGAGCTTTTTAGAAATTGTTCATCAAAGTTAAGAATAATGCGCTTTTCTTTGCTGTTTAATGATTGATGTTTGGCTGATGATGTGCTTTAATTTCTCTAGCAAACATAATTTAATCGTAATGAGCTGTAATGTGCTTTAAAAGCACATTGTCAACAGGAGTTTTCAAAGCTTAAGAGCTTTTTTTTCAAAGTTAAGAATAATGCGCTTTAATTCGCTATTTAACGATTGATGTTTGGCAGATTATGTGCTTTAATTTCTCTAGCAAACATAATTTAATCGTAATGTGCTTTAAAAGCACATTGTCAAAGCCTTAAAGCTTTGTTGAACTCTTTTTTTTTGTGAAGTTAAGAATAATGCGTTTTTCCTTGCTGTTTAATGATTGATATGAGGCAGATTATATGCTTTAATTTCTCTAGCAAACATAACTTAACCGTAAGGAGTTGTAATGTGCTTTAAAAGCACATTGTCAAAAGGATTTTTCAAAGCTTAAGAGCTTTGTTGAACTCTTTTTTTTTTGTGAAGTTAAGAATAATACGCTTTTATTTGCTGTTTAATGGTTGATTTTATGGCAGATTAATCCATCAATGAAATTGGTAAAATTGCATCGATCACACTCACCTATTCTCCTCGGGAAAGATGTACATGGAGTAGGACTCACGCTCGATGGTAAAGTGCTTGGGCGTGAGCCGCTGGATGAGCATCTTCAGCTTGGACATGTGCTCTCCGCAGGGCACCATGGAATGTTGCTGTTGTTGTTGCTGTTGCTGTTGCAACGACAGCTGTTGCAATTCCTTAGTCAGCTGCTGTGGCGGCAGCTGTGAGTGTTCAGCAAGTTGCTGCTGCTGTTGTTGTTGCAACTGTTGCTGATGGAGTAGCTGCAACTGTTGCAGCTCCTTCTCCTCTAGACGTTTCTTCAGATTGTAATGGCTGATGGAGTTCTTGCGCTTATCCCGCGCCTCCATATACTGTTGCAGCATATCGGGTTCATTGAGATTCGTGTAGGACTTTTGCCATTTATCCAAGTCGATTTTCGAATTGGTGTACGACAACGATTTGCGATTCGCCTCGAGATTGTGCAGATTTAAATGCGACGTTTTGCTAAAGGCCAACTCAATGGAGCTCATTCGCCGTTGGCCCGCGCCCGGTTTCAATTTGGGCGGCTGATTCAGATTCTGATAGACCTGGGAGTTGAAAATGCAGGCGGAGGCACGACGACTTCCCGGACCGCTGCCAATGCTCAACGTATTCGACAGACGACGAATCGAGTTCTGTGGACTCACACGATTCGTATCCTTGTGTCCTTGCGCAGTTGGAGTAACTATTGCTTGAGTGGTTGCTCCTGCTGCTGCAGCGGTTGTTGTTGTTGAGCGCAAGAGGCAACTGTTGTCGCTGCCATTGTTGAGCTGTTGTTGCTCCTCCTCAAGATCGACATGGCCACCGAAATGTTCATCGCCGGTGGCGACGCCGCGTCGCTTCTTTGAGCTGCTGCGTCGAAAGCGTTGCTTAAAGCTGCTCGCCGGCGCCAGTGGCAAGCGTTCGCTCGACGAGCTGCCGCTAGTTGAGGCACTGCCTCCGCCTCCGCCTGCTAATCCTCCTCCAATGCCACCCAGCGCAGAGCTAACCGAACCCGTCAGCGACACCGTCATGGGCGACAAATCCGATAGATTCAAACTGTGACTGTGACTGTGGCTGTGACTCTCGGCGGGGGGCTGCAGTGAGGCTGTCACAGTGCTCGACGAAATGGTGGGCACATAAATGGGCGTGGCAGCGGCACTTGTGCTCGAATGCTTCGAGATATCATCAATGATCACGCTGTGCATGCTGCTCGTTAAGCCGCCAGGCAACAGACTGCTCAATTGATCGCTGCTGCTGCCGCTGCCGACGCCGACGCTCGTTGTCACTGTCGACGTCGCTCCAACAACGGGATGTCCCTGCAGCTGGCTGGCATTGAGTATGTTGAGTGGCTTGTGGGCCAGCACCGGCGATGGCGGTATGAGATCGATGGCCGGTATGCCCTCGTCCAGGGTCCGCTGACCGCCGCTGAAGATGTTCGGCGGCTTCAGCAGCGATGGCGAAGGTGACGCGGGTGGCTGCGAGGAAATTTCATGAAAGAAGTTACTTAGATATATTTGACAACGAGTTTAAGAAAGTTTCATTTTAGAGTAATTTGGTATATTTTGTATTCAATGGTATATTTTAAATGAGTATATTCATTATATTTCCGTATATTGATTTGGCAGGTGCATACAAGCAAACGTTGGAATGTCACTCAGATATATTAAAAAGTTAGCATTAAGCTTTTGAAGATCTAATTAAGAAGGGTTTTGTTGCTACTTTAATTGACAATTTGGTATTGAATGGTATATTTCAAATGAGTGGCGAAGGTGACGCGGGTGGCTGCGAGGAAATTTTAAGGAAGTTACTTAGATATATTTGGCAACAATAAAAGAATTTAAAGATCTGATTAAGAAAGCTACTGCAGACCGGTATTAGTTGCTATAATTGATAATTTGGTATATTTTGTACTCAATGGTGTATTTAAAAGTCATCAGAGATATTTAAAAACAATAAAAAAAATTAAGAGATTAGCCTTTTGAGATTAAAAAGGCTACTGCAGTCAGGTTTTTTGTTACATTTATTAACAATTTGGTATATTTTGAACTCAATTTGGAATGCGTTGTTGTATTTTTTCGGTATATTGATTTCGCGTGTAGATGTGAGCAAATTTTGAAATGCACTTAGATATTGGACAATAATAAAATGTATGGTATTTTTGTATGTTGTTGTATATCGATATACAAAATGTTGATGTTGGTATATTTTAATATTTAGTTAAGCCTTTGCAGATCTGATTAAGAAGGCTGCTGCGGTCAGGTTTTTTGCTGCTTTAATTAACAATTTGGATCATTTTGTACTAAATGGTATTTTTTTTAATGCGTTTTAGTATTTGTCGCAGTATTGATGTGACGACTGGCTGTCAAATTATTTTGAAAGTCATTCAGATATTTGACAACTATAAAAGACTTTAAAGTTTAAAATAGATTTCATTGTCTGTTTAGTATATTTTCTACTCAATAGTATAATTCCAATGCGTTTTAGTATTTTTCGGTTTATTGGGTGGCTTTGAGCAAATATGTTATATTTTGAATGTAGTATCGAAAAATACTAAAATGTATATATGAAGTATATATACTTCATAAATGTATATATTTTCTACTCAATAGTATAATTCCAATGCGTTTTAGTATTTTTCGGTTTATTGGGTGGCTTTGAGCAAATATGTTATATTTTGAATGTAGTATCGAAAAATACTAAAATGTATATATAAAGTATATATACTTCAGAAATGTATAAATGAAGTATATATACTTCATATATACATTTTAGTATATTTTAGTATTTTTTGGTGTATTGAATAAACATATTTTAACAATGATATCGCACTGCCAGGTCTAAAAAAGCAAAAACGGAGTTACAATCTTGAATGTAGTTGTATATTGATAAGCGAAGTATAGATTCTGGTATATTTTAGTTTATTTACTGATTTGGTATATTCTATGATAATGATACCGCACTGTCAGATCATAAAACGCAAATTAATAGTTGACAGTTTGCGTTAAACAAAAGTCAGTTAAATATAAAGAAAGGCCATCATTTGGTTGTTGTTGTTTAGAAAACAGTTTGCGTCTGTTGTGCTCACCTCAACGTCGCCCCACTGGCGAAAGGTCATGCCCGAGTCCATGGTGGTGCTGGGCGAGTCCTGTGGCGTTGCAGCCGTTGTGGTGATCAGCGGCGGATCGCGTATCAGCCGCATCTTGGAGAGGCGTGGCGCATCGCTGCGTCGATCCTTAATCGAGTATGTCTACACAGTGAATGGTGGCAAGCAGAGAAGGGAAATCGTGCAGACAACATAAAATAAATGTGTGTGTTTTGTTTGTTGGAGAGAGGGAGAGGGGGACGACAACACTGACGATGTGGGAGGGAGTCCCTCCACCTACCTTTTTGAGACCGCCACGTGGTGGCTTGGAGTCATCGTGTGGCAAGAGTTTACTGCAGCTGCCCTCCTTGTCGGCGGCTGGGGAAATGGCGGCAGCATCCGAGGGCAGCTCATTGATCTGATAGTCTTGGATGGGCTGAAGTAGACGCTGCTGGCGATGCATATTCGATTTGCCCTCAATGATCAGCTCGGCGGAGTCCTGCAGCTGCTGAGGCGATGATAGATACGTGGATACTACATACGATTCGAATACATACCGTGACACGACTCTTTAGCATACATTCATACACACACACACTCACTTGACATGCATTCCATTCATCCATTCATTCAACCATTCAGAGTCTCTCTCGGTGAGGATCACGCTTTCTCTATTTCGGTTTTGTTTTTTCGTGGTGCAACTTACCTTGCGCATGTCCTCGGCGCTACGCCAGCGATTGCGTACCTCGTAGTAACTATCGTTAGTGGTCGATGAATCAGCTTCGCTGCGTGATTCATCGTACATACCATCGCTATAATTTTCGGCCAATGTCTCTTCGCGCAGTTTCTTAACCAATTCGCGCTGTTCGCGCTCGCGACGTTCATTTCGCTGAGGGAATCAAAATTTCAAAATTAGACTTTTATTCGTCAACGTGTGTGTTGTTGTCGGAGGAGTTCCGGAGAATCGCGTTGCTATCGATCGATTGTTATCGATTACTGTTAAGCTCTGATTGCACAATGCCACAACAATGTTTCAACTACGTTTCATTATTTCGGCAGCTAAATCACTGATCATTTACTTTTATTACTATCGATTGTTACTATCGATTAAATTTATAATAAGGAGAAAATACAAAACGATTGAAAACTATGGCAAATATTTAATTGTATTTTTGTAATAATAAGTTAAAATTTGAATTCTAACATCAAGCGACTTATTACGTAATTGAAACATCGTTTATGTGGACTATCGTTAACAGAATATCAAATGCCAATTCATTTTGATGTTTGCTAGGAAAACGTTTCAGCTTTCGAAGAAAGTGAAACACATTCCCAAATTGGCAGACGTATGTTATTGACGTTTTGGATGGGCTTTAAGGTTAGTTTAGTTAGTTTGTTAATTGTTGTCGTTGGGTGTTGGCAAAACTCTACCTCTGAACTGAATCCCTCAACCAAAATGGCGACCAATAAATTAAACAGCACATAATTGCCGAAGGTCATTAGAGCCACAAAGTACAATGCAGCCCAATGACTTGTCTTTTCCATGCCATTGAATAAGACGACGTTCCAATCCTCTTGCGTCAGTATCTAAAAACATTTTTGTTTTTGTTTTTTTTTTTTTTCGATGAAAGTTGTTGTAGTTGATGTTGTAGTTGTAGTTGTAGTATCGGTGGAAGTTGTTGTTGTTGTAGTAGTTGTAGTTGTTGTTGTTGGTTGGTTTTTGATGGTTGAATTTGGTTGATTGATTGGTTGGTTGGTTGCAGTTGCAGGTGGCGGGCGGCAAACGTGGTGCATATTGATATGTATATATATTTTTTGGGATATATATATATATATTGATATATATTGGATATATATATTTGGAAAAAGCACATAAAAGAAAAACGTAGAACAAATTCCAATAAACATATTGTGTGTGTGGGATAAAAAAAAGTAAGAGAAAATAGAGAGCACAAAGAAAACAGATCATGTTGGAGAAGCAAAACGTCAAAAAAATGTGTTAGATATATATTATTATTATTATTATTCTTATATATATAATATATAGATTAGATATATATATGTTAGCTTTGCTTTGGTTTGGGTTTTTTTCTTTTTCTTTTTTATTGTCTCATACCAACTTTTCTTGTAGCTTACAAAAATTAAAAGCATATAAAGCACTTCTTTTCCGATTCGAAATAAATGATAAAGCAAATGATGAACCTAGTTGATAAAATCCACTTGTTGATGTTGCTATTATTAACCATTCTTAAGATTTTCTTTTAACATAACATAAAATGGTTGCCAAAGCGCACTAAAAGCAATTGGCAAATCAAAACGGAAACGGAAAAGGAAACGAAATCAAAATAATACAATTAAACTACAGTATTGAAATATGAACTCATAAAATTCGTAGTTAATTCGTGGTGTGGTTTTGATATAAACACAAAATGACAAACGCTTCAAAAACAAGACAAAGCGCTGCAACTTCTAGCTTGAAGAACGCAACTTGGAAAAGTCCATAAAAATGAAACTCAAATACGAAATTAAATTTGGTTCAAAGCGCGCAAAAATCTTGCATGTAAATTCAAATCTAATATAAAAAAAATATTGATATTGATATATATATTAATAATTTTTGTTTTTCTTTTTGGTTTTGTTTTTGGTTGAATTTTTACACGACGTGCCAATAAATATTTCTTGCTAGAATGTTTTTGGAAATATATTTGAACAATACGATAATATATAGTTATTTCTTTTTGGCGTGGCTGTACATAAATTATATGCTTTTCTTTTTGTTTGTATATATATATTTTTGTTTTTTTTTTTTTTTTTTTTTGGGTTTCTTGTGTGTTTGGCAAAGCGCAAAAAGCAAATAAGAAACTTGTAGCAAACATAAGAAATATTTATGTAAAAAGGAAACGCAGAAGAAGACAAAGCAGCAGCATATTTGGAAGGAAGGAGAAACAAGCCAAACGAAGCCAACAAACGAAGCGTTTTCCAATGCCTATACATAAGTTTCTTATATATATATATATTTATTTCGTATATATCGGTTTTTTTTATATATATATTTTCTTATTTTTATATATGGTTTTTTTTTTTTTTGTATATATGTATGTTGTATAGAATTGTGTATATTTTTATATATATATATAGAACAAAACGTAACGACATTATAAGTATCACTTAATTGGACTGACAAAGGTTTTTGTTTTCATACAAAAGTAAAACACGAAATGTGAGAGGAGGAAAAACAAAACGAAATTTTTAATTCAAGGAAATCATGCAAACAAATGAGTGGAGCATATATATATATGTTACAAATGAGTACACTGGTATGTGTGTTTGTGTGTGTGTGTGTGTGCGTGTGATTGTGTGTGTCAGAGAGCAAGAGATACGGGAAGAAAGAGAGAGGGAAAAAGAGAAAGTGAGAGAGAGAGAAAGAGATAGAAATTGACAGAAAAGAAAATCAAGAGCTAGAAAGTGTGATTGATTGTGAGCTATAAACCCATATCGATAAGTGTTTATCGATCAATGTATGTTGATTATTGTATATCGATCAATTTTAGGCGATATGTGTGAAGATTTAATCAGGATCGATATTAATATATCGTATCCATTCAGAATTATCCACTGTTGATCTTTACAGCGTTTCTTCTTTTTTAATCATTTACAGTTACAGTTAAGTTGTGATCATGAATAAGTTAATCATTTACAGTTAAGTTGATCAGGATCGATATAAATACGAAATATCGATTCAATTAAATTGAATGTATCTTTGAGCTTTATAGCGATTCTTTTCCTATAATTTGCAATATTTAGCAATACAATAATTTACGAGAACTTGCTGTTGACGATCGATAAATCGATAAATGTATATCGATTTGTTTGTATCAATATACATATATATCGATCAATGTTCATCGACATGTGTAAAACGTATAGCAGGATCGATTTGAATATATAATATCAATACAGAATTATTGATTCAATTAAATATAATATTTTTTGAGCTTCTTATAAATTTTAATTGATTGGTAATCGATTACTTTTCCTATAAATTAGTTGGCTCAATCAATTCGCAAATTTAGCTCTAGCTTTTGGTCAGACAGACAAAAAATAATAAGATGTACACAAATGAGAAAGATTTTAGTGTGTGTGTATGTGTTTTTGTATGTTTATAATGTTATCATCTAAGACTACTTACGGATTAAAAAGGTAATTGAAACTAGGTAAAAATAAATTGTGTAAGAAGACGGAAAACGAAAAAACAATATATGAGAATAAACGTACTGAGGCAAAAAAACTAAATTGGATCGCTAGAAGAACGAGAGTGAATAAAAGATATATAGTATGTATAGCGAGGATATATTCGGATAAACTATAGTAAACTAAAACTAAACGGAATGTACGCAAAAACTAGAGTTATATGGTAGATATATAAGGTATAAGATCTGCAGATTTGTTTTTTTCGTTTCATATATATATGATAATTTTGTTCTGTAACACTTTGAAAGTTTTGCTGTTGATTCTTTTTTGATGGGGAAAAGTTACTTTGATAGGGGTAAATAGTTGGATAGGTATATTTTTGTTGTATATATATATAGAATATATTTCATTTTGATATCTCTTGTTTTTTATTTTTGGTTGTGTTTTTGGTTGTTGAGATTGTTATTGTTCTTACTTGGAAAACTGTGACAGTGGCCCACAAAATGTTGTTGAAGTGTTTGCGATCGCATTCACATTGCGGATGTCGGCTGATTATTTCGGGACACGTGCATTCACGTTCGACTCCGGATTCGTCCAAAAATTTACAAAACTTACCGCCAAACAGATACATGCCGAGTATGCTGTAGGTTTATACGTATATATGTTTTATATATGTATATATATCTCATATATATATAGAGAGTAATAGGATTTTTCGTGTGTGTTCATATATATATTTTAGATATACATCGGTATATATATATATAGATATAGTAAATATGTGGATATATAGTAGTTGCGGTTGCGAGAATATATATGTATATACATATATTGTTTGATCGATCGATCGTTTGATTAAAATTAGTTATACATATATATATTTATAGGCATATATAAACTATATAATGTATACATATATATATATATATATATCGATGTGTGTATGTGTGTGCATGTATATATATATATATAATACGTAAATAAAGTTGATATCTTGAGTTGGGGCTGATCTATGTTGTAATTGTTTTGTATATGTGTTTTAGCCTCAGTTAAATGGGAAATTTTTCTTTCTCTATGTACAGTGTATTGGAGTTTTTCTTCATTATCATCATTATCTCTATTGCTGTTTTTGTTTTGTTTTGAATTGTTGTTGTTGCTGATGTGGTTTTTCATGTATACATACATATATATATATATATTATGATATATATTAAAAAAGTTGAGAGTAAAGTAAAAAAAACTGTTTTATTTTACAGAGTTTTCTGGGGGAACCTCAAAATAATATGAGCTGACAAACTCTAGAGACAGTACTAGTATGTGTGTGTGTGTGTGTGTGTGTATTATATGGCTGTATTTTATGTGGTTGTGTGTGAGTAGTTGTGAAAGTTTAGAGGGTCAGAGTTGAGTTGGTTGACATAGCTTACAGTTAAGAGTTTAGAGTCGAGTTTGTTATGCGTGTTTCAAGAGTGGAGAGTGGAGATTGGAGAGTTTTTTGTAGTAGTGGTGGAGGGTATTTTTTTTTAGTGGTGGTGGTGGGGGAGGGGTTAATCAAATACTAAACAACTTAGAGGCTAGCATACAATAGTACCATATACATATATACATAGTATAGTAGATAAAGACATAGAAATATACTTAAGAGATAGTATTATAGTATGTACAGGAAACCATAACAAAGTAGAGAAATATTATGTGACTGTGTGTATCTGTAGAGTGTGTGTTAGTGTGTGTGTGCGTAAATCAAGAAAGAGAAGTAAAGTAGCGAGTAACGAGTAGCGAGTAGAGAGCGAGCGAGCGAGAGAGAGAGAGAGAGATTCAAACTGTGTGTGTTTATCGTTGTCTTATCGCTTATCGATAACATGCAAATGCAATAACTGCAAGACAAAGGCATCAACGCATCGCAACTTCAAGACAGTCCAAGAACAACTTGCTGTTCATTTGGTTTTCATGTATTGTTTAATTACTTTTCTTTTGCGGGAGGGGCGATTCTTCAAACTGATATGCTTACCTGTGCAATGTTATGATTATTATTATTATTATTGTATGTAACTGCCTTAAAAACTAACGCTAATCGAGAATCGATAATTTACACATTCAAGAGCATTTGACACACTACAAAGAACGATCGAACGACATGCGAATGCGCGCTGCTTGCTACGAAACTCAACTCAACACAAATAAATCGATAACATGCGTCGAACACAATGTTTCTCTCGTTATGCTGAAACAAACGAACGATCGAACGAACGGCAGGCAAAAGCAGAACGAAACGAAACGAATCGAACACAATGAACAGAAAAGAAAAGCACCACACCGAAGAAGTATATTTAAAGTATGCACACCACAAATTAGTGCTAGCGAGTGAGTAATCGATAAATCTATCGAAATGAGTTTAAAACACAAAACGCAAAAACCATAAACGCAAAAGCGGAAATAAAAGTTATCGATTACAACACAATTGAAAAAGAGTGCGATTTGTTGTCCATTTTGCAGGCGAATCACAGACAGACAGAGACTGACAGAGTGAGAAAGAGAACGAGCGAGCGAACGAGACAGAGAGAGAGAGATAGAGACAGAGAGAGCAAGAGCAAGAGAGGTAGCTAAATAGAGACTTTGAGAGCGAGAGCGAGAGAGTGGGAACACAAAAGTTGCACAACAATTATAATGAAAAGTTTATCGTTATCGTAAACGTAATGGTAATCGTAATTTGTTATTGTTATCGTTATGGCAAGCCTAGCACGATTATCGATTGTCCACAAACAAACAAACGAACCAACAAAAAAATCAAAAATCAACTTAAACAAAATGCTTATATTTTGTATCTCATTTTTTTTTTTTTATCGATTTTCTTCATTTCTTTAACTTTTTTTTTTGGTTTGGTTTGGTAACAATCAGTGTTAGTTATCGACAGCAGATTATTTGGCATAAGATTAGGTGGTATATATATAAAATATATATATATAAGGATATATATATTTATATTTGTTAAGCATATTGTATAGTGTTTTTTTTTTTTTTTTTTTTAATTTAATTTAATAATATAAATATATAGTAAGTTTTGGTAAATGCTGATAGCAATAGGTCTACCTGAAACACTGTGACGAGCGCCCAAAGCAGGCTGTCGAAATTCTTACGATCGCAAATCTTCTCTCCGTTAATTTTCTCGCAGAATTTACATCCGAACAGATTCATGCCGAGTATACTAAAGTGATGGTATTGTTGGTATTGTTGATATATAATATGATATACATATATATATTTCGATAATATAATATTCTTATAAATTTTTATTATATATGTATTATTATTATTAATTTGTTGTTTGTTTTTTTTGCGAGTTGTGTTTTTGTTTTTTTGAATGTATTTTTTTGTTGTGTTTTTTTTTAGCATACAATATTTGATTAGTTAGTTTTGATTAAAGATCAGTTTTGTTTTTTTTTTTTTTAAGTATTAACAATTAATTAGTATAGCAATTGTGTGATCAAAAGAGAGAGAGAGAGAGAGAGAGAGAGAAATAGAGACAAAAGAGAGAAAGAGAAAGATAGTTAAGGAAGAAAAAGAGTTGAGACAGAGATAGACAGAGGTAGAGATAGCATGTGTCTGTAAGTGAGCAACAAGCGAGCGAGAAATAACTAACAAACAAAAAAGAAGGATACTCAATTCATAACGAATCAAATAAATCGTAATCGAGATTACTATCGGATTGGCAATCAAAATCGATATATCGGACTTTTGCTAAAGATTTCGATTTTACATTTTTGTTGATCGATGATTGGAAGAACTTTAAAAGTAGATTTTTAAATCGAAAATTGAGTACAAATAGAGTGGAGTAAGCAGCTTTGATCTTCGATCATCACAGACAAAACTGAATAGAGCGAAAACTAAAGTGAAGAAATCGATAAATAATGAAAGACAACTAACGTCGCTCAAGAGCTGAAAGTTTTGTTTTTTTTTTTTTTTTTAGAGCTGAAGCCTATAAAAATAGAGTTGTAGAAAGAGATTTGGTATTATTCAATTTTTGTTAGAATTAGAAATCACTTTTTATGTTTGGTTTATTTTCTGGGGAGCATTAAGTTAATAGTTTCATTTAGTTATCGTAGTTTCTATGTGTGTGTTTCAGTAAGTGTGAGTGTGTTTGTGTGTGTGTGTGTGTTGTGTGTGTGTGTTGGGACACTGACTTTAACAAGTATACGCCGTGTGTGATTGTTTTTTCATCGTGTTGCTTTTTATAATATTTATTTGTTGTATTTGGACTAACTACACAAACGTTTACGTTTACGACTTTAGTTCAAGAACAGAGCAACTAATCTAACTAAACTGATATTGTAAATGTATTAAATTTAGTTAGTTGCTGTTAAAGGTATTTTTTGGTTGGTATTTTGTTTTTTTTTATATATAGTAATGAAGTTTTATTTATTTGTTGTTGTTGGTAAAATCAAGAGAATAAATCAAATATTTAGAGCAAGTAGTAGATATATAATATATATAGCATGTAGTACGAGTAGTTATTGATATATATAAGTTATATATACGATTATGTATCAAACTGGAGCGACTGCAACTACACAATAAGCGTACGACTTTTGAGTACTTTTTATTTTGTTTGTTTGTTGTTTTTGTTTTTGTTTTTTCTTTGTAGTGTGCGTGTGTTGTTGGCATTGTTCTGATTGGTTCCAATAGGTTATCTGATTCAGTTTTCATAACCAAAAAGTGATTGTAAACAAAAAGCATTGGTTTGTGAGCTTAAAAACGTTGTGAATTTCAAGAGTGTGTGAGTTTATTGTTTCAAGTGTCAGCGTGAGTGTTGGTAAACGCTAAAAAGCTAAGACACACATTTAGTTAATTTAATTGAATGAAGCTTTTGTCTAACTAACTAACTAACTAATTGTTGTATTTTTGTTTTGTTATTGTGGCATTTGTCTGTGTGTGGTTTTTGTTTTTTTTTTTAGTTTAACAAAGGCAAACTAATTGAATTGAATTAGATTGCAGAAAGAACAAAATTGAAATTGAAAGTTGTCGACTTTGGGAGAAGTGACCAGTAGCGAGTAACGAGTGACCAGTTAAAAAAGAAACGAGTTAAAGTTTATGCAGCGACTTCGCAGTCGGTGCTCGAACTCAAATTGAATTTCGTGTATGAAAGAAAGACAGAGAGAGAGAGAGAGAGAAAGAGAGCGAGAGAGAGTGTGGGAAAGACAAAGTAGAAAAAAAATCACTCGAATATAATCTTGTAGCAGTGTGAGTATCTCTGTTTATGTGTAGTCTTTTTTTTTTAATGCAAAGTGAGCGAGCGAGCGAGTCAAAGTGTACGACAACTTACGGCAGTAAAGGATTGTGTAAGATAAGACAGACAGAAAGAGCGATAGAGTGGGATAGAGAAATGGAGCTAGATAGAGATCGAAAGTGTTGGGATGATGGTGGGGGGTGGAAGTAGATAATAGAGAAAAAGAGTTGAAAGATCAAAGAGAGTAAATTTATTTCAACTTGGACGTACGATTCGATTTGTAAAACTCTAACTACGATTCTGTATTACACAGAGTACATTTAAGTCAAATGAGCGAGAACGATAGAGAAAGAGATTGAGCGAAATAGAGAAACGAGAGTTAAAGAGTAAACAGAGACAGCATAAAGAGAAAGAGAGATGGAAAGTCTTACGCAATCGTTTACTCAAATGGTACGCAGGATTTTATTATTTGGTGTTAGATCATAAAAACGATTACAATTACAAGTATTATTACCAGGGCAATATCATTATTATTACTGGTTTTTTTTTTGTTTTTGTTTTGGTTTGGTTTGGTTTCTTGTTTTTTAAAGGGGCTTTTCGGTTTGGTTTTGGTTTGGTTGGGACGAGTGTTCAGTGTTGTATAACGCATAAGAAGAGAAATAGAGTGGAAATTGAGAAATATATTTATTCTGTGAATAGAGATGAGAAAGTTGTCATATAGTGAGCGAAAATGGGAGCTTGGTCGGGTGGACAGGGTTAAGAACGATGGAAAATGATCAGAAATGGATCTTTGAAAGTATTTTTGGTGTAGGGAAACATTGAAAATCTTTCAATATTTTATTAAGACTTATGTAAGGTAGCTTGGTCGAAAGGTTTAGTGTTGTACAACGCCTAAGAAGTTGAGAGACAGCGAAAGGGGTAGAAAAGAAGTGAAACTCTTGTGAGAGTGTTAGTGAAAGAGGCAGTTGTTAGCTAGCAGTTGTTAACACTGCGAGCTAAGAAGCCAGTACAGATTTAGGCTAAGGGTTAAGCAGTCGTTTATCGACTATTAAGTGTTGGAAAACTCCTCAAATGTGTTTTGGAAATTGAGTGAGGGGCAGCTTTGTATAAAGAAAGAGTAGATGAACGAGACAGAGATAGAAAGATTGTAAGAAGGAGAGAAAGAGTCAAGAAGAGAAAGATAGATATAGGAAACACAGCTCTATATTCATGGATCCTTTGCAGGTTCACCATTTATATAGCCATATGTGAGTGTGTGTGTATTTGGGAGTGTATGTAAGTATTTGATGTGGTTATGTAATGAATATAGAGTAAGTAAGCGGGCGAACTATCCTGATTTCTTATTTTTTTCCTTCACTTCACTTGGGGAATGCCGTTGATACTTCCTCTTAAGGTTTGGGAGCGAAAATGTTTTATTTTTTCAAACGCTTGAGGATTCCACTACTGTTTAACTAACAATGACTTATATTTATAATAGTTTTGTGTCAGGAATTTTTTCAAAATATATTCAGTTGCAGATTAATTATCATACATATTATATTTTCGCTCGCCCAAAGCCCATTTGAAATAAAATTATGATATTTACTATCCATAATCTCTTTATTGTATTTCTGCGATAAGCATTACGTATACGTCATATTATCCCCTAACAGCTTCTCATTTTGCCACAAATCTCTGATGACAATGATTTGCGAAATATTACTGTGCTAACAAGAGAAATTTTATTGCATATAGAAGATCTTTTAAAATGTTTCAAAATATGGAAAATAATTGCTTTTATTATTCAACGCATAAAATTGAATACACTGAATACTGTTCCTGTATAATTTATACTGAATTGATTTCTTTGCTTTTGTATTTCTTTCTTAATGAAATCCGTCTATTATATTGCAAAATTCTTTCAACGAATGCTTGTGCTAAGCATTTTATTTATTTTTATGTTATTCTTAAATTCTGTGTAATTTTCGCTCGCTTGACAGCAACAATTTGTGGTGGCTCGGCATTTTCTTTTTTTTTTTTATTTCTTCTTTTTTTTTGTGTTATTCTTGCAGATGACATCTTTGATTTTGAGGTTAGTTTTTGGTTTCTTGCGTTTTGCAGCAGTATTATTATATTTGTTGATGTTGCTATTGTGTTAGTTGGCATACACAGACATATGCATATGTAATAGGTGTTAGTTTGTGTGTGTGTGAGTATTAGAGTGTCTCTCTGTGTGTGCGTGTGTGTGTGTATGTGAGTGTGTTGTTAGTGCTTGAAATGTGGCAACAGCGGAACTCACCTGAATATGAAGATAAAGAGCACGAGCAGGGAGAAGAAGACGGCGACATTGTCCATGGTGCGCAGCATGACAAATAATTGACGTCTCAAATTGGGCATAAACCGGACGAGCTTAAGGATGCGCAACAGTCGGAAGGTGCGAAGCACGGACAAACCCGACCCACCGCCGCCGGTGCCGTTACCCCTAAATTGCTGGCATATTTCAATGGCGCTGCAAGATAGCGAAGGGAAGACAGTAAGAAGTTGTGTACAATTACAAGTAAGAGAGTTGAGTGGGTAACAAAAAAATGAAGTTTGAGCAAAGCAACTTCTTTCATTACATTTCAGTTCATCATTCATATGTTATAAGATTTTTAGCAACCATTTGGAAAGTATTTGTTAAATGTTAAGCAATATTTGTGGATCTATGATTATAATCCAAAAACAGCCGAAGCTTTGTTGGAATTGGAACGATATTGTACATAAGTTTGGTGACACTAGTTGCTATAATCGCTGAGATAAACATGCAGACAGACAGACGAACAAAACTATCGTTACGGTAGTGAAAACTGTCGTATATTTATTAAAGGTTAGATTTTTTTTTATATATTTTTGATAACATTGTCTTTGTATTGTATACTCTATGGTATATTTTGTTACATACTGAAATATGCATTTCGGTATATTTTCGAAATAATACCGTCTTCACATTATACTGTGAATGTTGCAGTACATCGAAATATATATTTAAGTATACTCACATTTTAGTATATTAAAATGGTATATTTTATTATTTTAATATACTATTTTTATATGATTTGGTATTTTAGTGTGATTATATGGTTTATTTAAGCATTTTAGTATATTAATTCGGTATATTTTAGTATTTCAGTATACCAATTTGGTATATTTTCGAAATAATACCGTCTTCGTATTATATACTTTAAATGTTGCAGTATATCGAAATATATATTTAGGTATACTTGTATTTTAGTATATTTACATGGCATGATTCAGTATTTTCACCATATTATTTTGCTATGATTTGGTATTTTTATTGCTGTAACATGTTATATGAATTTTAGTATATTGATTCGGTATATTTTAGTATTTTCAGTATACTAATTTGGTATATTTTCAAAATAAAACCGTCTTCGCATTATACCTTTAATGTTGTAGAGTATATAAATATATATTTTGGTGTACTTGTATTTTAGTATATTAAAACGTCATAATTCAGTATTTTCACAATATAATTTTTTGCATTTTTATAGCTGTAACATGTTTTATGCATTTTAGTATATTGATTCGGTATATTTTAGTATTTTTAGTATAATAATTTGATATATTTTAGTAATAATGCCGCATTGTTTCGAAAGTGAGTTGTGGGTATTTTAATAATGCTAAAGATAATTGCTTTCACTCACCTGAGAATGACAATGATGCCGTCAAAGACATTGAACCCGTTGGCTATGTAGCGAAAGGGTCCCTCGGCAATCACCTTGAGCAGCATTTCGACTGCAAAGATGCCGGAGAAGACGACGTTGCTGGTCTCGACGATGGCCGTCAGCTCCTCAGGCTGATTGTGATACTCGATGCCCATCGACAGGGTGTTGATCAGAATGGCCAAGAGAATGCCCTGCTGAAAGTATTTGTGCTCCACCAGACGCTTAATGTAGCGTCTGATCCAGCTGCAGACACGCATCAGGCAGCGATAGATGGCGATCACCAGTCGCAATCCCGCCGAGCGTGGACGACGTCGCTCGTCGAGTGGCGACAGAGCGTTCTGATAGAGATCGTAGCAGCAGGCATAATCCTCCATATAGTTGCCGGTGGGGGCGTGGCTACGTGAGCTGCGCTGCCCATTGTTGTTGCGGCTGTGACTGTTGTTGTTGTTGTTATTGTTATTATTATTGTTGTTGTTGTAGTTGTTATTGTGATGCGATTGTTGATCCTTGCGTGAACGTTGCTGTTGCTGCAGCTGCTGCGATTGCTGCTGCTGCTGTTGTTGCTGCTGTGTCTCGCCGTGCGGCAGTGGCAGGGGCAGAGGCAACGGAACAGCTGCCGAAACCGCTGAAAGTTCTAGACTCATGCCAGCTGATGATGTTGTTGCTGCCGCTGCTGCAGTTGCTGTTGTTGCCTCAGCTGATGTTGCCCCTCCTCCGGTTGCTGCTGCAACAGCCGCAGCGGCTGTTGTGGCAAGACCGCCTTCGGCATCGCCAGTGGCGGTGGCACGCTTCAGCGCCTCCACAGTGTGAGGATCGCAGCGGGCGAGCGATGTGTAAAACGATTCAAGCGTACTCTGACCCGTCGGCAGGGCCGCTGAAAATGCCACCGAGAATGCCAACAGCTCTTGACAAGTCATCGCGTCGTGTATGCCCAGCTCTGAGCAATCCGCATACGGATTGGCAATGGTGCCAATCGTCTGTGGCAGATTCACCTGGTCAATTAGTAACGCAATTGCATTAGTTTCAGTTTATTTTTGCCAAAGGATTTTTATACCAGCTACTCATAAGGTAAAGGGTGTTTACTATAAGTGTAGAGGGTAAAGGTATTTCCTCTCGGTAGAAAATACATGTAACAGTGTAACAAGCAAAAGGAGTCAGCATATCTGAAGTATTTATGATTCCTGAGATACTATATTAATTACGATCGGATAAACATGACAAAAGCTATTTTCGCTATCGAAAGTTAGCTGCTTTGACTGCCAATCTGGTATATTTTGTCCTGTATGGTAAATATAGAATGAAACTTGCTTTGCGTTAAAACATAACATACATAAGTGCTGTTGAAAATTATAGCTTTATCTTTTATAGTCTTTGAGATATACAAAGGTGTTCATACAGACGGACAGACAGACGGACATGGCTATATCGTTGCGACTGTTGCCGCTAATCAAGAGTATATATTCTTTATGGGGTCGCCTTCTGCCTGTTACATATATTTCGTACAGATAAAAAGTTATACAAATACTTTTGCTGCACTTCACGTCTATTTCAAGTGTAAATTTGTTATTTTCATAACAAAATAAAAGACACTTTCTTGCAAATATATTCCAAATGAAGTCTTTGAAGTCTTTTCGAATTGAGTTCAATTGAGTTTACCTGCCAGATGCTGCCATCTCCCGCTTGTGTCATCTTTTCGGTGCAATGAATGTTGTTGCTCTTGTCCAAGTTGTTGCTGCTGTTGCTGCCGCTGCCACTTGTTGTTGCTGCCGCCGCTGCAGCTGCTGCTGCCATTGATGTGGTTGCTGTTGTTGTCAATGTTGCCGGCGGCGCAGTGGCAACTGTTGTTGTTGGTTCGCCACTTAACGCTGGCGGCGTATGCAACAACACATATTCATTGAACATCACCGAGGGTCGACGACTCGCCGATGTTGGCGGACTGAGGAAGCCCGAGGTGCAGGGATGACTCTAAGGGGAAGGCAAACACACACACACACACACACATTAGTTGTGGCAAATGTGATTCGATTGTGATTTGAGGGGTGGCAGAAACAGTTGCGAAAACTCTTTGGGGTGGTCTATGTACAGTGGACGGGGACAAGGGCAAAAAACACACTTGAACACACTCTTAGAGCAATGTATTAAATGAAATCTTAATTTTAACATATTAACATATTTGTTTTCGATTGGTTTAGCTTGAACTTGCGAGCAGGAGAGGCTAAAATTTGAATAAATAAATATGGCAATTAAATTTCGAACCCATTCTCTGGTTTCTATGTCAAACATTTACTCAACTATTGTATTGTAAATTTGATATAATCCCTAGCCCAAATTATTAGTTCATCCTCTTGCGTCTATATTCATAATGATATTTAATTGCAGTTAAACAAACATGAAAGTTAAGCATTACTGATAATAAAATTATAATATTCATGATATTTATTAGCAGTTAAGTGAATATAAGAACTAAGTATTACTCATAATGAAATTGACATGAAATTTCGCCCAGATGTCATTAACAGTCCTGTTAACTATTTTGTCTAATTAAAATTTATCTCATTCGCTTTTGCTGCTTTGTTTCAATTTGTTGACAAATAATGATAATTATTTACGAATTTTATGCTTTTCATTTCAATCCCAGAAATAATAGTCAAACTCATTCCTTATGTTCCTTTTCTTCTGCTTCTACTCGACAAACTCGCATTTTATTCTCAATAAAAATCCTACCATGACAAATATCATTTTTCTCCCACAACTTTTACTGCTTCGGCATTTAAATTTCATTCATTCTTGTTGTGAAATATTAAATCAACTACTCATATCTTATTCAGGTTTATTCATCTCTCTCTCTCACACATTCTCCCTCCTGCTCTTTGCTCGGCCCAGCTAAAATATTCTAGTCAATTTAGTATTTACATTGCAAATGAAATTAAACAAATATTTAAATATTTAATTGGCACTTCAACAATGGGTGATTATAACAATGGACTACAAGCAACAACAAAACGTGTACATAAAATACATAAATACATTTAGTATATTAGTATACATATAGTATATTATTGAGTTTGATTTTTGCTTTTGTTCTTTGACTTTCGTTGATCTTAATTGTTTCAATTTTAGTTAATCGACTTGTTGATGTTGCATTGTTATCATAATTTATTGCATATTTAGTATTTTGTACAACAAGTGCAAATTATATTTTAATATCCCGCGCAGAAAATGACAAAGCGTTAAATGATTTGTCATATTTCAAATTTCACATTCGATTGCATTTCATTTGAGTTTTATGTACCAAATTATGATTACAGTTCAAATTGGTTGATAATAATTATTGAATCGAATACTTATTGAAACATTTCTGCTTAGGATCACCTTCGATTAGCCGAAGAATATGTAATTCTTAATACATTTCGCTTTAGTAAGTATTTTTTGATATAATTAATTTGAGAAATACATATTTTGCAATACCTTGCCTAAATTTCCCAACTGCAGCTACAAGTTGTGCAACGTTATGTGGCAAATATGAAAGATTATTATTAGTGAGATATTACATTGAATAGTTAAGGGTTGCTTCGCATGCGAACATATCGAGCAAATATCGTTATCGTTATCGTTGTCTGTTTATGGATGTATTAAGTAGAAATTTGAATTAGTTGAAATTAATTAAATTAAGTAGAAAATATCGTAAACAGTTTCTATCGTATGTATCGTAAATCATTGACTTTACATTAAACTAATTTTGAAATATTGTGTTGAATATCGTAAAGCGGAAGCGAATATTGTTGTGTCTGGTGAATATCTTAACTTGAAGGTTTGATGTAATTATTAGTAAGGTTTATTCTGTATATTGTAGTTGGGGCAAGCACAATTTTGAGCCGATTGTTTATCGAATATCGTATCATATTACGAATATCGTATTTAGAGTATCGGATGTTATTGCTAGTATGATTTAATGTACGGTTTACATATGTGTAGTTCTTTGCACAATTTTGCGTATGTTGTCGAATCGAATATCGTATAGGATGTATCGTGTATCGTATGTGGTGATTTCGAGTTGAAATGGAACTTAACAGCTTTTGAATTTGTTGTGTATTAATTGCTGGTATACAAAGAACCTGTTTTAGAGTGTAGAATTGCTTGTATCATATTACATCGAATATCGTAGAACGTATAAAATTATAGTGTGATTTCAACTTTCGTAAAAGCAGTTTTAGAGATCAACGAATCCTAATCTTTGAAATGTTTCAGAGTGTAAAATTGCTTGTATCGTATCTAATATCGTATATCGTTAGTTTGTTTTAAGTACGGCTAAAATTTTATATATTGTAGTAAACCATTTGCAATAAATTGTATACCGTAAGTTGTTTTTGTATCATATCATAAACAATTTACGATAAATGTAAAATAAATTGTATACCATAAATTTTTAACAATATACATTTAGGGTATGCATTTTATATCGTAATTTATTTACGGTATACAATTTATTGTGCAGTTTTTGCTGTATTACAATTTACAATCGCATAATTTTGGTCATTTTTCGCGTATATAATTGCTTGTGTGATATCGAATATCGTAAATCGTGATTCGTATTACTTGTGAACACTTTTGGAATAAGTTTTCTCTGGATTTTGATGTGCGTGTGTTTGTTTTCTTTCGCCTAACGAATACTTACAATCAGTTGATCCGAATCGATGACTTGCTGTGGCATCTTCAGCAGAATGGTCTTCTGCTCACCGCCGAGGCTTGCAACGTCTGGCTTCAGTTGCATGTTGTGATGCGATGTGGCGGGTTTCTTCAGCGAGGAGGTGCGTCGAGCGATGCCCGAGTTGCTGCCGCCTTCGCCCAACGATTGCTCCGTGTTGTCCGACGACGACAGTTGACCGCCCAGGCTTGAGGTGCCAGCAACAACCGGATGATGATGGTGATGATGATGTGGATGCTGATGTTGTTGGTGTGCCATGGTCACACTGGCTGTGCTGCCATTGATGCCATTCACCAAGGCGACAGTTGTGTGATTACCGTTGCTGTTGCTGTTGTGGTTGTTGTTGTTGATATTGATGTTGATGTTGTTGGCGCTGCCATTGTTGCTGTTGCTGCTGTTGTTGTTGCTATTGTTGTGATGATGGCTGTTGTTGTTATTGTTGTTGTTGTTATTGCTGTTGCTGTTGTTGTTGTTGGAATTGAGAGGCACCATGACGGTAATCATCTGATCCTGTATGCTGGACGGCTTGCGATTACTGTACTTGGGACAATTCGGATGATGGCATTTGATGCGCGACGGTGAAAATGTCAAATTATCTGCATTCGGCAGCAGACCCTCGCGACGCTGTTGCCGCTGATACCTGTGCGAGGTGCAAGGGGCGAGGGGCAGAGATAGAGGCAGAAGCAGCAGCAGAAGAAACGAGCAGAGAGTTGTATGATTAGCGTGTTGTTGTTGTTGTTACACTCGCATTACATTACACACACACACACACACACTTAGTATGCATATATATTCATTGTATCTGTATCTGTTTGTGACGAGCGTGCGGGGGAGTGCGGGGGGAAGAGAAACGGGAGAGTGGGGCTAGAGCGTGTCTCTTTGGTGTCATTAGTTCTTGTCTAACTTGTGTATGCGGGTCATGTTCATCTCTGTGTGCGTGTTTGTGTGTGTGTGTGTGTGCTTAACAATTAGACAACAATTACATAATTCAATCAAATGAACAACGCAAATAAGCAAAAACAACCGACAACAACACAAACACCAACGAAACACACACAGAGACAGACAGACACACAAAATGAACAAAACTTTTGCTCGCAACAAGACCAAAATACAAATTAAAATAACAAAACACATATCTGCGGGGGCGTCGCGTTCCACAAAAGGATTGAAGCTACAAATATTAATTATGCATTTCTCTGAGTTCAGTTCACTTGATAAACATTACAACGAGACGGGTCTCAACTTATTTTAAAGCTCCCGGACAAACGGAAATGCAAACAAGCTAATTACTCTGACTACAATTAGCATTTCGAATGTATCTTCTTAATATGACAGATTACCAAGCACTGGAATGTTGAATATAACGCACATATTATACGACTTGATTGTTTAACTTCAATGAGCTTTTATTTAGAAGTATTTCTATATTTGAAAGAAAGCTAATTATGATATTAACTGAATTTGTCCATTAGCTATTGACGAAATCTTAAAACATTTTCAAAAGCTTTCGCATATTAAACGCTTTTCAAGGAGCTTTCAAAGGTTTTTTATGTTTTTATGTTGTTTGATTAATAATTATACGTAGTTCTATATTTGAAAGAAATCTCATTATTATATTAACTGAATTTGATGAATTTGCTATTGATAAAATCTTAAAACGCTTTTCAAGGAGCTTTCTTAATATGAAGATTACCAAGCAGTGGAATGTTGAATATGACGCACATATTATGCGACTTGATTGTTTAATTTCAATGAGCTTTTATTTAGAAGTAATTCTATACTTGAAAGAAAGCTTTCGCTTTTCGCTTAAACGCTTTTCAAGGAGCTTTCAAAGTTTTTTTTTTATGTTTTTATGTTGTTTGATTAATAATTATGCGTAGTTTTATATTTGAAAAAAAGCTCATTTTTATATTAACTGAATTGTTTATAAGCTTTTAAACAAGCTTCTATATTTCGGTAATATACAATTCTATATTTGAAAGAAAGCTAATTATTATATTTACTACAATTTCCATTAGCTTTGGCATTTCGCAAACAATTTGATTAAATCTTCAGAAGCTCTTGCATTGTGAGCTTTTCAATGCGCTTTAATAAGCTCTTTGTGCTGAACGGTTGTTTGATTAATAATTATGTGAGGACATTGAACCTTTTGTTTTGCCTGATAAAAGTCATACGAATATATAATATGTAATTGAAATTTTAAACACTTCCTATATATTTTCATAGCTCATAGCTTTCAAAATACTATGAGTTTAGAATAGTATTGATTCACATTGCATTGATCTAATATGAAATGCGATTAGTGCAAAATTTGTAACTTTCCAGTTGCTTTCAAACTGTCTTCATGCTCATTGTGTTTGGAATTACAATTAAAGTCCCAACTAACTACGCTAGTTATTCGCTGTTTGCTAAGACTATGATTTCGACATTCTGCGACTGTCAACTAAAATGTAAATTGTAAACTCTCTCTCTCTCTATCTATGACGAGTCTATAACCGAGCCACTTGTATATACTAGTATAGTATTCATATTCATATTCACACATTCGATGTATTCACGACAAAGCCAACTAGCACTAAACTATATTTGCAATATTCTATTGTTCTTGTATACACACACGATTTTGTTGTGTAACACGACCAGATGCAAGTGCAAATAATTGAAAAGCAAAAGCCATAAAAAATGCAAATCCAAAAAACTTGACAAACGTAAAAACAAAACGAAACTAAAAACCGAAATCGAAAAAGAATTGAAGAAAATTGAAATAACATAAAACGAAAGAAAAGAACAGAAAAGAAAATAGAAAATCGAAAACACGAAACGCGAAAAGCGAAACGTGAGAAGCGAAACGCATGTTGTGAATGCATTTTTAATAAATCGAAACACAAAATAAATAATAAAAAGTCGTGGAGCCGAGCCCATAACCTGCTGTAGAAGAAGAAGACAACGGCAAACGTGGATTTGGGCAGGGCCAAATGGAAAATGCCACAAAATGTGAAGCTCGCGATTCAATTGCAATTAAAAGGGGAGGAATATTCGGTTACAAATCGAACCAAGTTGATTTGTAGTTGGCATCTGGATTATTGATTCGAGTTTTAAATGCGCAACTTACAATCGAATCAACTAGCTTTGGAAACTTTTCAAGCAACAGTTACTTGAATGAGCCACATCAAGTGTCTACGATGTCAAATAAGATACGCTTTCGCTGACCTTTTAGGTGATGAAGTCGATAAAGCATCTGTTCGCTGCTGCTGTTGCAATTTGAAAGTCCATTGAAAGAGTTTTGAGCAGACAATTTCACTATGAATATGAACAGCAGTTAATGCATTAAAGAGTTGGCCAGCAAATCGTGTTTGTGTTAAGTAAAGTGAAATAACTTCAAAGGGATTTTTGTGTTGTGTTGTTGAGCTTGAGATGCGCATAATAAATGCAAAGAGCTAACGCAAAATTTGTTTGCCATCAAGGTGCTGAAGTTCTTAAGTCATCAAGCTGAGAAAGTGAGAGCTCAAGTGTAGAGAATTAGAAGCAAAAGTTTGTTCCTCCAAAAGTGAAGCAGTTTTTGTTTTTCGTAGTGCTTTGGCTAATGAAGTCAGTCAGCATCGATTAGAGAGAGATCTGAACAACAGATTTGTTTTAGTGAGGATGGATTAGTGCTTGGATTTTGGTTCTTGAAATTTTTGATGTCGTCAAAGCCAAAAGTCAAAGGATGACATGACGAGACGCCTGGCTTTTATTTTAAAGCGTTAAGCGTTAATTTTCAATTTGTGAGCGAGGACAAAGATAAGTAGAGAACGACAAACGAGAACGAGAACGAGGAGGAGGCGAGAGAGTAACGAGTAAACAGAGTAAACATAAAACGTAATTGAATGAAATCAAAAGGACAAGCAGCATACTTATATAATCTGTACTTCTTTAACATTCGTCTCTTGAAGCGTCGCCACAGATGGGCGATGTATTTGACAATCTCCGCATAGCACGTCGCCGGCTCCGAGTTGTTTGTGCTGCTCGCCAACGTCGAGGTCGATGTGTAGCGAGCTCGCTCCTGTCGCATTCGCTCCATCTCCCGTTTCTTCGTCTCCGAGAACTGCGTGGCAATGACGACCAGGCACAGGTTGATCATGAAGAACGAGCCAATCTGCAATGAACAAATGCAAATTTAGTTAAAGATTGATTTTTCAAATGTTGAAATTTTCGTTCAAGTTTGAGAATGAGAAGACATAAGCGTGCAGTTACTTGACATCGAATGCTTTCAATTTGAAAGAATGTCAATTGAAAACTAAATCGTATATTTCATTTGCGATTTGATTTTCAATGTATGATATTATTACGTTCACTTTTCAAGATATTTCGGCTTAAAAATGTTCATAAAAAAAACAAGTAAGAAAGTAAGCGTTTTTGCCCATACAAAAGTATTTCTTTAATAACTTCTTATTAATAACTTTAATAAATTCGATCTGATCGCAACCAAATTTTCAGAAATCATAAATACTATAGTTGGTTTTGTATACACCAAAATTCGCAATTCTAGCTTTACAATTACGCTTGTTATTCGATTTTATTGATTTGCGGGGGCGGAAGTGGGCGTGGCAAAAATTTGAAACAAACTTGATCTGCGGGCAAACATAACAAATGCTGTCGAAAAAAAAGTATAGCTCTATCTCTTGTAGTCTCTGAGATCTAGGTGTTCATACGGACAGACAGACAGACACACAGACGGACAGACGGACATGGCTAGATCGGCTAGATCTCGGCTGTTGATGCTGATTAAGAATATATATACTTTATAGGGTCGGAGATGCCTGCTTCTACCTGTTACATACATTTCATGCCGGCACAAAGTTATAATACCCTTCTACCCTATGGGTAGCGGGTGTAAAACAAGAGATTAGGAAACCCATTCAACTTTTATTACCTTTAGTCATCACTTAAATCATAAAATATGCATTACAACTAAGCTGTTTCCATTAAAGTTTAAGGTAATTGTCGAAGTCAATAAAAACTTATATTTTCTATCAATGTTTTGTACGCACATCTTGAAAATATTGATAGATATTTGTGTGTGAAGATTTGTCACCACCTAGTTGAAGATTATATTTGATGAAGAAATTATTTGAACTCTATTTAAAACGAACACGAATTGTTGCAATGCCAAATAAAGTGCAAAGACTATTCTTTGTGCAGTGAAATAGTGAAATATTTTGCTCCCTCTCATCAACCCCTTTCCCCTTTGGTTATAGGGTATGCGAGGAGTTAAGAAAAGTTTTGCGCATTGACGCGGCCAAAGTTGCGCTGCTGAGTTGTTGCAGAGTTGCAGACTTGCAGAGTCGCGGCAACAGGCAACAGGCGGCAGCAGCAATCTTGAATTAGCTCAAGACGCAGCTTGTGGCAAGTTGAGTTGAGAGTTGAGAGCCAGCAAGAAAGCAAGGCAAACTTTTCGATTTGTTGTCGTTCGTTGCATTGGCATTGAATGGCTTTTGCTGCAAATTAGCTGAGCTGCCAATTTGCTATCGTTCTTTCTTTCTCCCCCTCACTCTTCCCCTTTCTCACTCTCTTTTGCTGTGTGTGGCATCCATTAGTTGCTGTTGCATTTTAATAGCTTTCTGGCAAAACAAATTTGCCAACTTTAAATTGAAAACATATTTCAACAACAGCAACAAAAACAAAAACAACAACGAAATGTGAAAAATGTTTCTAATTTTTGTGCGACGAGCACAAAATGCTACTAAAAACATAAATATGCAATTTCCTTAGCTAACTTTTCAATAGCAATAACAGCACACACACACACACACACACACCTATGTACACACAATGCGAAAGAGAGAGGGAGACAGAGAGAGAAATTTCGACTGCAAGCTATTTGCATATCAAAAGTTTTACTCCCCAGTTGTTTTTGTTGTTGGGCAATAGCCAAAATCATTTTGCACATTAAATGAGCAGCAGCTAAAAATAAAAGCAAACTTGAACGGAACAAAGCCAGCGGAGAAGGAAAAGGAGAAAGAGAAAGAGACACAGACATGTGAGCCGAAACTTCAAACATAAATAATGAAATTGTAGACTCACACACAGGCAACTACTATGGACTTTCTCTTCCTCTTCCTCTCTCTCTCTCTCTCTCTCTCCCTCTCTCCTTCTCTTTCCACTCTCTCTCTCTCCTTCTCTTTCTCTCTCCGTCTGTGTCTAGCTAAGCCTTTTAATTAGACCAAGGACACCTTTGACGCTCCCAAGACTGAGAACTGAGAACTGAGAGCTGCTAAAGCACTTTTGGAGCTGTGGCCTTCTTGAGATACTACTTGCAACATGTTGCATGGTCAGTGCACTCGCTGCAAGTGCAAGTGCAGACAGTCAACACGCCATTTTTCGATAGTCAAACTTTTGTGGCATGCAACTCGGTCAGTTGTGTGTGATTACAGTTGGAAAAGTAATTTACTTATTTACATTGCCAAATTGCTAGTGCAGTTGCTCTTCAGCTCTCTTCACTCTTTTCACTCTCTTCAACTCTCGCCTGCGTCTCGTTCGCTCAAAGTAAATAAACCAAACAATGCAAAGTGCTCTGCGTCGGGTCTAAACTGCAGCTTAGCTGCACCTTAAACACACTTTAACCGAGACCGCAATGTCTATATACTGTGAGGCGAATTTCCCCTATTCCATGCAGAGACATCAACGATGTACTCTGGCGTATACGTAATATAGATCCATATTACGTATACGCAGCAAAATATTTCGTTCAACAAAAAAACGATTATAATTAAAATGAATAGTATTTACTTAAAGCGAAGAACGTACCAAATAAGTCACCCAAGTGTAAATACGTATACGTAATATGTGGCTACAAAAAATGTTACGTATACGCAGCATTTATTAATGTAAATTTATGAGATATTTGAATAAAATAAGCTGCTTGGATTCAACGAAGTGAAGTGTTTCGTTTTTACATTAATTCATTAATAAATATGTTACGTATACGTAATGTGTCTTTGTGCAAACACATAAGAATTCAGATGCATGAAGACCTAACTAAAATATATGCAGAATTTTTGTGTATTCTCAAATATTCTACTTCAATTGAGGATGAAGAAAGATAATTTCGTCAAATTTGCATTTGTTTTATATTACGTATACGTAATATTGTCATGTTTCTTTTTTTTTGATACAGCTTTTAAATGTTGGTTTTAACTAATCTGAATAGCATACTTAAAGTGGAGAACCAACTAAATAGGTGAGCCAAATAAATATATTGCGTATACGTAATATGTGACGGTTAAAAATATTACGTATACGCTCCATTTAATAAGCGAAATCAATGATGTATTCTAAGATATTTGAATTAAATATGCTGCTAGGCTTCAACTAAGTAAAGAAACTAGTTTTTATTTAATTCATTGGTAAATATATTACGTATACGTAATGTTTAAATGTGAAATTTTATACGGATTCCGATGCATGAAAATTCGTGTATTCGAAAATGAAATAGTTTACTTAGATTTAGAAAAAGGGAGAAATTACACAAATTCGAATTCTTCGGATATTACGTATACGTATTATTGTCATGTTTTTTTTTGCAGCCTTCAATTGTTGAACTTTATTTGGCAAATTTAAAGTATAGGCAACATTGAATTTGACCAACTCTAATAATTTAAGAACCGGCTGATGAGCGGAGAGTAGACGTTGCGTATACGTAATATTATAAATATTAATGAATGTTGCAAAAATGCTAAATGTATTTGAAATATTGAATTCAAATTGACGTAGTCTGTATATGGAACATGGAATTTGCTTGCCAACTTAACTATTTTGTAGAACTGTCTGATGAGCTGAGAGTAAACGTTGCGTATACGCAATATAATAAATGCAACTAGATGTAAAAGAATCGCGTAATGAACTAAAGACTGAAGTATTTTGTATTCATGGTTTGTTGTTGATTCAACAAGTTCACTCATATAACGTATACGCAATGTTCAAGCACACTGACATTACGTATACGCAATGTTAATTAGAATTATATATAATATATATAAAAATTACTAATTGGAAATAGTTTTAAAACGTATTCAGCGCATTATTCAAAATAAAATTTCAAATATAAAGTGAAACCAACTTTTCAATAATCAATAACCAGTTGAGTTAAAAGACGATACAGTTGTGAGTTGTGTACTTGTATTTCGACACTTACCACAATTAGCAGAACAAAGTAGATCCAATCCCAGAAGCTGTGCGCGTCCTGCACGTAATACATAATGTCCGTCCAGCCTTCCAGCGAGATGACCTGCAGAAAACAAAACGAAACGAAAAGAAAGAATAGTAATCAAAATCATTTTTAGCGTAATTAGCAGCGAATCAGGCAAGGCAAGGCACAAAGATCAGCAATGTGTATTTGAAGCGGTGTCTGCTTGTCTGGTTTGCACCACGTCACGTATGCGTAATATTTCGCTTTGTCCAGCACGGTTATGACTGGACTCTGGAGTCGGGTTTAATGCGTATTTGATTTGTGTTTAATTGCACAGCCTTTGACCTGCCTTTGCTGCCCATTGTGCACACGCCTTTGGCAAGGCAACATATCAAAATCAGAAATCAAAGGAGACCACAAGCAACAAGAGAAAGGGAGAGAGAGACAGACAGAGAAAGAGGGAGTGATATATGTATTTAAATCGACATTTGCTGCATCTGTAATTAAGACTCACTCACACACACACACACACACACACACACATACGCAGAATGCATGATAAATACATATTTCGAAGCATTTTGCAGTTGCATCGTTTCTCTCTACTTTAACTGATTTATTTATAGAGATATCTGCATCTATCTAGCTTTTATAAGGCCGCATCTGTGTTATCTCAAAAGACACTCATTAATGTTTCTATCTGGCCAACGTTGCTTTTAGCTCTCAACTATATATTTTGTTGCTGTGAATGTATCTTCATCTAATTGGAAAACAAATATTTATGCGATTTTATTGTCTTGCATGCTTTTCTATATCTCAATTTACAACTTTAAAAATCATAAATTCTGGCAACTATTTTCCCAGCTTGGTTTACTTGCAACTATTTCACTTGAATAGTGCACTTTTAAAGTCGATTTTCTATAGTTAATTGCTGCTAAACAAAGTCATTTTTGCTTTCATATGTAGTTTATATAAATGTAAAAATTTCTTCAAAGTTCTATTACTCAAAAGTTGCAAGTATACAAAACACATTCTTAAACAACAACTAATCAATTGTCGAGTCTTTAATTTGCCAATTGATATATATTTATTTATAACTTATCTCTATTGTTAATAAATACAGAGTTCGTAACAATTCAATTGTTACTTTTTTATTGTCATTTACTTTAAATTCCAGATATTTTTTCTTTACTTCGTATTAATGAAATCTAGAAAGACTGAAGAGCTTTGCTATTGTAACAAGCTTATAGTGATGGATATAAGGCAAGGCTAGCGATATTGTTATATTAACATAACTATGAATTAAAAAGAATAAAGTACTGTTAAGATATATATAAAACGAAGCTAAGCAAAATATCGAGCAGTCAATGTTCACAAGTTAAATAAAGAAGACTTGCATTCACACTATTTATGTTAATTTTTAGCTGCTTCTTGTCAATTAGAATTCCTTTACTTTACACATTTTTATTAGTGATGAAATGCTTAATACTTTTATCTATTTTACACATATTTATTAGTAATACTTTTTATACTTTTATCTCGCCTCATTACTTCGTATTCTTTGAATCATTCGTGCAACGATTTGCAATAGCGTCTAACATTTATCGTCACCTAATGCACTTGCTGCATTACTGACTTTATTTCTCATTCTAACCGTCACTCTCTCTCACTTTCTCTATCTGTCTGTCTCTCTTCTATCTTCCATTTTGTGTGATGGATGAATTCGTCTGCTCTTTCTACATCAAAGCAGAGAGTGTGGGAGAAAATAATGCAATTAAGGGGCATCGAAATTTCCAAGTAATTTCTTAATTTTGCAAAGTGATTAAATCAATCAATAATGTTGTTTAGCCCACCCAATAAGCTGTAGGCGAGACATGTCATTGACTAATCGCTACGTTGCGCATACGCCACATGGTCCACATCTATGGTGTGCTAGCTAGGAGAGGACGAGGATGAGGATGAGGATGAATTCATAGTCGACGAGGTGCTGTCAGAATCTGCTGCCCTATGCAAATTGGCAGCTGTTTGTCTCTTGATGCTGTTGTTATTGTTTTTCTCGTTGTTGTTGTTGTTGCTGGTGTTGTTTTAATGAAAGCGATGCCAAAAGTGGCAGATGCCACCGCATTTGACAGCAGCTGAGCAGCAAATTAACATGCAACTTTGTCACTGTCATTGCGGCACCGACTGCAAACGGAACGGAAGGACGAAGGACGAAGGGACGAAGGACGACAGAGTAACAGTCAGAGACCTAAGGCCATGGTGGACAGTGTTTTGGGAGTTTGTCTGTTGTTTTTCTGTCTCTGTCTCTGTCTCTGTCTCTGTGTGTGTGTTTTGTCAATTTGCTGTCATTGTTATTTTTGTTGAACGAAAGTTGTCAGCTAATTGGTAAACGGTAAATGGTAAACGGGAAAACTGTAAACTGTCTCGCTTCTCGCTCTCTCTTACCAGGAATATAGCCACCCAGGCCATGCCAATGTTGTCAAACGATATCGTGCCCTGAAACGGATTCTCGCCCTTCTGACGGCACGTCGTGTAATACTGATTCCAATTCACGCACGACGTGTTCGTTGGCTCGTTAAGGTCCAGCAGCTTGGCCTCCTCTGCGAAACAAGACGAAAGATTAGTATTTAATTCACAAGTTCACAAGTTTGAGCACACAGTTAAGCCTCGCTACAATTGACGATACTTTTCAGTTTAATTTTCTATGGAAACGAAATCTACGGCAATAATTTTTATTGATAATGGTAAATACTTGAAGTATTCTGCCACTTTTTAAGTTGGAATTCGTTAAGGATTTCCTATGGAAACGATATCTACGACAATGATTTTTATTAATAATGGTAAATACTTGAAGTATTCTGTCACTTTTTCAGTTGGAATTCATCAAGGATTTCATTTCCTATGGAAAAGTTTCTTATTGACGAAATCTACGCTAAAGATATTTATAATAGTAAATCGTAGTTGTGTTTACTTTAAGTAAATCAAAGCTAGAATTCGCTGCCATTGCTGCCTTTTCAGTTGCAATTCATCAAGAATTTCTATGGCAACCAAATCTACGGCAATGATTTTTATTGATAATGGTAAATACTTGAAGTATTCTGTCACTTTGGAATTCATCAAGAATTTCATATGGAAAAGTTTCTTATTAACGAAATCTACGCTAAAGATATTTATAATGGTAAATCGTAGTTGTGTTTACTTTAAGTAAAACACTTTTTAGTCGCAATTCATCATTGATTTCCTATGGATATGCTTCATACTAACGAAATCTATGCCAAAGACTATTCTAATTGCAAATTCATAGTACTTTTAGTGCTTTTTAAATAATTTGAACTTTTCAATATGCTATTGATAAATATATTTATTCGTATTGCGAATCTCATCATCGATTATGCGCATTATTATAAAGCAATTATAGTGATCAATTTTAAAGAATTGCTTAAATTTATAATGCAATTCGTTAGTTAAACAGTTCAACTCATTCATTTCTTATTTGTTTCTATTTTGTTTTATAATTGTTACGATATTTTTAGGAATAAATTGTAATCCTTATCGATCAATTTAATGGTGCTAATTAAGCACAACTTGGCAGCAGATTTCTTGCCTAGACATTCACAACTTTAGCTGATTTGGTAATCACACCTTGAAGTATCTAAAAATGTTTCGAATTAGGCAAGTTCAACTGTATAATGGGATAACATTGTGGAAGCTAAGCGGGTGGTAAAATTGTGCATAGGGAGTGTGAAGAAGGGAGGAGGAGGATGAGGAGGAGGAAGAGTGTCGCTTAATAAGTTGTAAAGTCAAGCGGCGCGCGCGAAAGCAATTAAAAGTGCCATCAAAATTTGATTAACACGCGCCGTTTGCACTTCATTTTGCTTGAAAAGTGCGGCAAAGTTTTTGAGGAGAGGAGATTGCTGAGAGTTGGAGAGAGAGAGAGTTGGAGAGTTGAGTTGAGTTGAGTTTGTTTGGTCACTTACCGTTGCAAATGAGTGAGCCGATGCGATAGGGTGGAAAGTTGCCGCATAGATGCATTCCCGAATCCTCGGGCGTTGAGCAGATGTAGTCTTGATCCTTGGAGAATTCATAATATTGCGACAGGCTGAGGTTGAGGTTGAGGTTGAGGTGCAACAAATGTGCAATGTGCAATCGAGAGAAGAGAATGTTTTGCGGGATGCGTTTGATTAAAATCAATTTACCATCCACAACAGACAGACAGACAGAGTTATAGAGTTTTTTTTTTTTTAAATGGAACGAAATTTCATATTTTCATACAAGTTAAAAGTAAGGAATACAGAGAGAGAGGGAGAGAGAGAGAGAATAGAGAGAAAGAAAGAGAGAGAGAGAGAGAGCACAAAAAGAGTATTTTTTGTTGTTTTAATTAACCATATTCATATAGTAATATCATATAATATTTATACGTAGAGTAAATGCCATTTATGCGTACGAGTATTGTAACATTTACATACATGGACAATTTGATAGAAAGAGATAGAGATAGATAGTGAGAGTGAGATAGAGAAATAATTTAGAATTTCATTTCGAATGGGAATTAATTTTGGTGCTGAAAATTTCGAGTTCGAGTTGCATAGAAAGAGAACAAGTGAATGTGTGACAAAGACAGCCGATCGATCGAACTAATGTGAGAAACTGAGTCTGCCAATCGTACATAACCAATAACCAGAGTGAAAGAGTGAGCGAGCGAGACAGCGAGAGTGAACAGTGAGCACTAAAGAGAGAGAGAGAGCGAAAGCGATAGCGAGAGCGAGAGCGTGACAGACAGTTTATCAGTGAGTAGCGAGTGTGAGATTAGTGAGAGTGAGCGACAGAGAAAGCGATAGACGACAGCAAGCATGAAAGCTTTCGAAACAGACAAAAGAGAGTGAAGATAAGCATTGATCGTCTGTTAGTTAACACAGTTGAAGCTGTAAGCTTTACATTAGTTAGGCAAGCCTGGCTTTCAACAGCTTTAGTGAAGTTAGTTAACACAGTTCAAGTTTTGGGCTTAGCAATCCAAACCAAGCTTTAAACTTCATTTGAGCTTTTAGCAGCTTGAAAGCTCAAATATCAAAGATAGTGAAGACAAACGCTGATCGTCAGTAAAAGTTTTGAGATTTCAATAGTAATACATATCAAGCTTTAAGTTTGCCTTTAAGCTTTCGACAAATTTAAAGCTTAATACAGTTAAATCTTTGATCACTAGCTAAGCATTGAGCTTGATCTATGTTTTTGTAAGCTTTAAAGCTTTTTGTAAGAATTGAAGCATTGAAATTGGATTAAGCTAAGCCAAAGCTTAAATAAGAGAGAGAGAGAGAAAGTTGAAAGCAAATCTGAATTTGAAGCAGAAGCAAAAGCTTTAGCTAGATCAGAGAAATAGAGAGGCAGCTCCAGATGCGCGCTAACACAAATGATGCAGAGTGTGCGGGAGAGACGCAGAAAGAGAGCAAGAGAGAGAGAGAGAGAATGAAAAATGGCGACTAAGCCATCGAGAAAACGTAACACATAAAAAGGTGTGTGCGCACTCTAAAGAAAACAGCCACAAAATTAAGCCGTAACACTTTTCCAAAAAAATTAAGATGAACAAACAACAACAGCAACAACAATAACAAAAGAAGAGGCAAACCAAAAAGAAATAAAGAACCAAAGAAAAAAGTTCAAGAAGAAAAAATGTCGAAGCGCAGAAGCAGAAGCAGCGGCAGCTGAAGAAGCGGCCAAGCAATTTAAATTAAACGCACAACCCGCAAAAATGGACGCCAAAGACGCGAGAACGCGGAGCCAAAAAAGCACCGCAAAAATGTCAACGTAAATGTGTGAGAGTGTATGTGTATGTGTATGTGTGTGTGTGACAATAAAATGTGTTTAATATGCACGTGCGCGCACCAGCAAAAAGCCTCAACTTCCCCTTTCCCTACACAACAAAAAAGTACCACAAAAAAACGTAACATAAAAAAAAGAGACAAAAAAAAAAAACGAAACGAAACTCTTGCAACAATTCGCGCGCGCTTAAAAGTATGCAAAACTTTTTATGAAGCTGCGTATGTGAGTGTGTGTGAGTGTGAGTGTGTATGTGTGTGACGTATGTAATGCGAGTTTAATTTTGATTATTGTTGTAGCTTCTTTTTTTTTTTTTTGTGGTGAGCTGTGTTTGTGGCACAAAATGGGGCCAGAGACGCTGGCGGGGGGTTTAACGCTTGTTGTTGAAACATGGAGCGGCTAAAGGGGGCTGAGGAGAGAGAGGAAGTTATTTGGGAGGGGGGAGTTTATTCTTTTTTGGGGGAGTGGGTTTTGGGAACAGATTTTGGTTTACTAGAGAATGGAATGGGCAGCTTTAAATACCTTTGCAATAGAAACTGATGGTTTTTCCTGTAAAAAGAGTTGAGCTTACAAAACAATATACACACACACACACAAGAGGGGGCGGGGTGCGGCTGTGTGTGTGTGTGTGTGTGTGTAAGAGTGTACAGTTTGTGTGCGTGTTTGTGTATGTGTGTGTGTGTAGAATCAAACACAACAAAATTTGCTTGCCAGGGAACTGCTTGAGCTTACGTTTGTTTTTTTGTTTTTTGCACGCTAGGAAAAACGCTATTAAAGTATATAACAAAAACTACATACAAATTTATATACTGCTGTGTGTGTTTGTGTGTGTGTGTGTGTGTGTGTGCGTGAGTTGCGGCTAATTGGTATGCTTGTTGTTGAGCTTTATGCCTATGTGTATGGCGCTTCATTTGGGGTCAGTTCCGAAAAACACAAACACAAAATGTGAGAAACACAACGCAACAAAAAAAACATACTTTTGTGGTAAATGAAAGAACAACAGCAACATACACACACACGCTCACACACACACACACACACACATAGATAACTATACATAGAAAAACACTCACATACATCAACGTCTAGAAAAAGACATTTGAAAACTATGAGAACGCAATAAGAACAACAAAAATTGTACAAGAGAGATGAAAACACATTTGTATATGTGTGTGTGTGAGTGTGTGTTGTGGGAAAAAAAACTGTTGTTACGGGGCGAAAGAGACACACTACGGTCACACACAGACACCACACACACACATACACACACATCATCTAAAAACAACAACAAAAATTGTACAAAACAATGAGAAAAACATTACGAATATAACAAGTATCATCTCAGCAGGTGTGCAAAGTGGTGTATGTGTGTGTGTGCGTGTGTGTGTGTATACAAGAGACTGTGTGTGTGTGTGTGTTGTACTTTTGGGTAGAGCATTAAATTCGTGTTGGCTGCTGTGGCAGTTGAATGTGGCAGTGTGACCGCAGCTGTAGTAGCAGCAGTTGATTGTGAAAGGCAGCGAAATGCCGAGATGGAGAAGGTTGGCTAACAATTTGGTATATTTTGGACTCCATGGTATATTTTGAATATAGTACTATATTAATAGTAACCAAATATTCAGTATATTTTTAGAATTTTTACTGCTATGTCTGACAATCTGGTATTTTTTGCACTATATGGTATTTTTTGATTTTAGTACTATATCAACAAACCAAATGTGGCCTTTAGTATAATTTTTAGTTTTTTTTTTTGGTATATGAATTTGATATACTTCTGAACTGCTTTGGCTGACAGTCTGGTATATTTTTAACTCTATGGTATATTTGGAATATAGTACTATATCAACATATCAAATGTGACATTAGTATATTTTTTGTATTTCTGCGGTATATGAATTTGATATATTTTTACACTACTTTGGCCGACAATCTGGTATGTTTTTCACTCTATGGTACATTTTGAATTTAGTAGTATATCAACATACCACATGTGGTATATTAGTATTTTTTTTAGTATTTTCGCGGTATATGAATTTGGTTTATTTTTGAACCGCTTTGTCCGAAAATCTAGTATATTTTTCACTTTATGGTATATTTTGAATATAGTTCTATATTTATATACCAAATACAGCATTTGGTATATTTTTAGTATGTTTGCTGCATCAGCTGACAATCTGGTATATTTTGACGTTTTCGATATTTTGAATATAGTACTATATCAATATGCCAAATATAGCATTCAGTATATTTTTAGTATTTTTGCGGTATATTAATTTGATATATTATAAACTGCTTTGGTTGACAATACTGTATATTTTTCACTATATGGTATATTTTGAATTCAGTATTATATCAATATATCAAATACATCATTTGGTATTTTTTTAGTATTTAAGTCGTCTTACAACCTGGTATATTTGGACCTCTATAATATTCTGTGTATCAATATACCAAATATAGTATATATTGGTATATTTTTAGTATTTTTTACTTGAATATTTAGTTTTTACAATTATTGCTTTGCTTGATTTTTCTACATAAATTATCAACTCTATCTTTATATTTCTACTCCTCTGCTCACTTGGATTTTTTACTAATTTATCGATGACTAGCTCCTACTTTATCTTTACTACTTTATCAATAGTTGTTTTCTTCTCACTTCGCTTTTCTTTTTATTTAATTTTTTGCTTTCTGATTTATTTAATCATTTTCTATTCCTGTCCCTGAACTTTTCGCTTTGATTTTACTTAAAGCGCTGTTCCCAGAAAATTATAAAACAATAAATAAATATGGCCACACCACTGAAACATTTGTTTATTGAATAAATTAAATTATTTAAAGAAAGAAATGAGCTTACATTTCAAGCTAAATTTATTGCAACTTGTTTGCTTTTTTTGAATTTTCAATTTCATATGCAGAGCTGCTATTCCACAGTTTTTATTAATGATCAAAGCAGAGCGTAGATACTACATTTTTCAGCTGCTGCGGTCACACTGATATGAACTAGACTATGTTGAGGTTATGTTAACTTTCCAGTGTTGCAAAAAAGATGTGCTAAGTTGTGTGTTAAGTGTTGAGTAACTGTTAATTGAGCTGTTGTTGATGCTGTAGTTACAGTAAAGGGCTAGTTTATCAAGTCTATATATATATATATATAATGTAGTTTACGTATATTTATATAAATGTAGTATTAAAAGTATTAAGAAGGTATTTAGTATATTTCATATATCTGCAAATATTACTTTTAAAGTGTACGAAAGAGTCGAAGAGAGAGAGAGAGAGGAAGGTTACAGATATAGCGAGATTTAATTTAGTTAGCTTGGAGTTAAGTTTACATTTGAACATTTATAATTCTTGGGATCAGCTAAAAGAGACAGAGAGAGAGAGAGAGAGATAGAGAGAGATAGATAGATAGAGAGAGAAAGGGTTGGGGTATCGTGAGGGATGTAAATAGAGCGGGCAGCGCTAGAGCTGAGCAAAAGAGATTAGTGCTAGCGATGATAGCATACATCGCTCTGGGGAATTAGCGCGCGAGCGCTAGCTTACGAGTTAGAGAGAGACAGAGAAAGAGAGAGCAATATAGAGCGCTAGAATAAACAGAGAGAGAGAAAGAGAGCGAGCTAGTAGACGACTAAGGTTCATTTACGTGTGTGTTTTCTGTGTGTTGTTTGTTTGTGTTTCTGTTTAGCAACATTTTACTTTTAGTATTTTGTTTTTTTTTTTTTTTTTTTTTTTTTTTTTTTTGGTATATTTGTTGGTAGATTTTAAAGATCTTTTTAAATAGTTGTATTTTTGTTTGGCGTGTATTGTGTTTTTATTTTTTTTGTTTGGCGGGAAATAGGGTAGAGTATTTAAGAGGGGGGGAAAATAAATCATTTTATCTTACGAGTTAACACGGACTCGAACTCTGTACACTTCAGGTAGTCCCCTGTAAACAAAAAATTTGTTCGCGGTATGATTTTTGTTTTGTTTAGGTATTTTGCTTTTTTTTTTGGTATTTTTTTTTTGTATTTTCATTTAAAATGAAGAAAAACAGAAAACAGAAACGGAACACAAAAATGTGAAAGAATAATTTGTGAAAATCAAAATTGAATTTGTTACAATTTTTTGGTAAACTCAATATGAAGAAAAAAACATTAATAAAGTTAAATGGGGAAATTTGATTATTTGTTTTAAATAGATTTAATTAAGTCTTTTCTTTATTTTTCTTTATTGTTTACATTTCATCTTTCACTCGGCTGCCAATTTATCAATTCAAATTGTTATGCGATTTTTTTTGTGATTTATCTATTATTTTTCGAATGGTTTTCAGCTACAACGGAAAAAAGAAAACGAAAAACAACAAAAAAAAAAGTACGAACAGAAAAAAGAAAGTATGAAAAGTAAAAAGGAAATATGTTGTAGAGAACTGGAAAAAGAGTTTTTCATATACATATATGTAAATATGCAGTATATTTGTTGATATAAATATATATATTTGTAATATTGTTGTTACTGTTAGCTGTTGTTGTTGTTGTTGTACTTGTTGTTGTATTTGTTGTTGTTGTATTTGTTGTTGTTGTGGTTGTTGTTGTTGTTTTTGGTCTGTTGTCTGCACATCATAAACAAAAAATGAATAAAAGTTGTGAAAGTAATAGAGAGAAAACTCGCCTGCCCTTTGTGTTGAATTTGCGAGTTGTTGCTTCAACTGTTGCATGTACTTACAAGTGTGAGTGTGTGTGTGTGTGTGTGTGTGCGAGTGTGTGTATGTGTGAGTGCTGCTAGCAAAAAAATAAACTTGCATTTTATGCAAAACTGCGTACGAAAAAATTCGCGAGAAAAAATAAAACGTACATCAAAATAAACAGTAAATAACTAACGCGCACTTGATCGACACCTGCGATACCCTGTAAAAATGTTATGTCCAAGGTTCTCCATGGACAGCAGAATACAGACAATGATTACGTATACGTAATATACGCCTTGACAGAGGCCAGAAAATATCAATGAAATATTAAGAGGATTGCCCGAACGTGTTTCACAATGATTACTCGAAAATCTTGGAAAAAAATATATGCACAATTTCTTGCCTATATCATATACAGTACGTATCGTTCATATATATATCATATATGTCCCATAACGTTCATGTCCCGGGCAATCAAAAAGCGTCAAAAATGTATATGGAGATTTTTGCATGAGGCATGTGAAATTCACACCACTTAGAGTGCTGCCCATTTCAATCAACGAGACACAGCAGTTAAAAAGAGACAGACAAAGACAGAGAGAGAGAGAGAGAGAGAGAGAGAGAGAGAAACAAGAAAGAGCAAGAGAGAGAGAGAGAAAGAGCAAGAGCGAACACAAATTTAATGCAGCAATCGGAAATGCAATAAAAAAAAAAAGAGAGAGAAAAGAGAAAATCGGTTGAGCATAAAAATTTGCATTGCTGTCGCGAATTATTTACAATAATTATGCAAATCAGTTGGCGACCAACAGAAAAACCAAATAAGAACAAAAAACGAGAGGAAAACGTAAAACGGGGCATAAAATTAACACCTAAAAGTGTGGCCTATTTTCCGTAAAATGCGAAAATGTAAAATTCTTTCTTTTTTCAATATATATATGCGTGGATATATATTTATATATATATATATTGTAGGTATGTACAGATTGCGTGGCATGCAGAACCATCGATTAACGATAACACAAAAATAACCAACAACAACAAAACCAAAAATAAAAACGGTAAACGAATAAACTGCATCAGCATTTTGGTCAAAAAACAAAATTGCCAAAAAATCAAAAATTTATGTTGCCTACTTTTCGGGGCACTTAGTGTGCACCATGTGTATTTGTGAGTGCCTGCGTGTGTGTGTGTGTGTGTGTGTGTGTGTGTGTGCGAGTGTATTTGCTGCTGCTGACGTCATTGATAGATGGACGGACAGCTGGACAGTTGGCCGTGATAAATGATTGTTAGTTGGCAAAACAAAAAAAAAAATATTGAACATCTTTGCCAAGAGAGACAAAAACAAGTAAGAAAGCTACAATCGAGTGTACTCGACTGGAAGATACCCGCTACCCATTTTGAATAATATAAATATATTTTGCGAAATTTTTCTCAAAATATACCGAATATACTGCAAATTTACTAAAAATATACCGAATGGTATATTTGGTATATCGATAATTCAAAATATACCATAGACGGCACAATATACCAGATTATCGGCCAAAGCAACTCAGACCCCTAGTAAGTAGACGTGTTTACCCATACAAAAGTGGGCGTGGCAAAAATGTGAAACCAACTTGATCTGCGTGCAAACATAACAAATGCTGTCGAAAAAAAAATTATAGCTCTATCTCATATAGTCTCTGAGATCTAGGTGTTCATACGGACGGACAGACAGACAGGCGGACATGGCTAGATCGTCTCGGCTGTTGACGCTGATCAAGAATATATATACTTTATAGGGTCGGAGATGCCTCCTTCTACCTGTTACATACATTTCCTGCCGGCACAAAGTTATAATACCCTTCTACCCTATGGGTAGCGGGTATAAAAAGAGAGAAAGAGAGAGAGAGCTGCAGTTGACAGCAGGGAACACAATGCCTGCACTTTAATTTAATTGTCAATGTCTTAAGCTTGCTTTTCTTTTTTTGTGAAATTGTCTTCTGAGCGTTTTTATGTTGATTTTGAGGTCCAGCTCTGTGCATGCTTAATTTGATAACTAGCCGAAATCTTGCCTAAATATTATATGTTATAATTCGTGTTTTAGTTCACAATTTCTTTATTTGCAAAACAATTGTTCGTTTTGATGATATATATATAGAGTAGAAGGGAATATATAGGCAGAAGATGCCAATTACAACTCTATATAGTATACTATACACTCTTGAACAGCTTCAACAAAGATATGTTTGTAACTAAGTTTTTCGGTGCGTACGAAACTCAGGATCTCAAAGGCCATAAGAGACAGATATATCATCAATTCAGAATCCATTTCTTTTCTAAGCAGATCATGTTTCTATAACATTTTTCTCACTCCCACTCTAATTGTAATCTGGTTTATTTTGTTCTCTATGGTATATTTTGAATGTAACATATAATCCAAATACAGCTGTATAGTTTCAGTTATTTCGGGTCTTAGTTGATGTGACTGAAAATATGCTATATTTTGTACTTATAGTATATTTTTATGCAACAGTAAATCGATATACCAAACAAGCGTCTGTATATTTAGGTATTTCGAGGAGTTTTGTTTAGCCTGACAATCTGGTATATTCTGTGCTCTTTGGTATATTTTGAATGTAGTGTAATATCAATACCAAATATTATACATTTTTTGGGTATTATTGAAAATGAGTATATTTTTTACATGTTTTTTTGTCCCCTTTTGGTATTATTGAAAATAGGTATCTTTTGGTCTTTTTTGTTGTTCCAGAATGATCTTCTTAGTTGTTGCCAAAGAGAGTTCAATGCCTAAACCGACTGTTTCACTCTCTGTTTTATAGTACACTTAAAAATGGGACAGCTCTCCACTTATATACACAGATTTTGCTGTTTTCGGTGAAACTGGGACTAAGCACTCTGCTGCTGCTGACGACATCCAAAAGGAGGAGAAATGCACAGAGAACTGTCCAAGCTGGAAGCTGCAACTTCATCAAATTGACGAGCAGTCATTGCATTTGCTATGCAAATTGTCAGCACTTGTACCTCTGAGTGTGTGTGTGTGTCTGTGTGTGTATACGTGTGTGTGTATGTGGATGAGAGTGTGGGCTGTAAGCTGTCAGCTATGAGTGGCATTTGGTTGAGAACCCAAAGCGAAGCCAACGCAAAAAGTAAAAAATATGAATCAGCAGCCAGGCAGCCCAGATGCAAAGAGAGTGAGCAGGGGAAGAGGGAGAACTATATATAAAAGAGATAGTCAGAGAGAGAGTGAGGAGGAAAAGGATTGGAGAGAGAGAGAGAGAGAGGAACGCTCAAAGCCTTAAAAATTATCTAAGCAACCATCAAAAATCAAAGCCAAAAATCAAAAAACCCAAATCACAACGCAATAAATCAACGAAACCAAAAATGAAAAGCACATGAAACGCAACCGAAAATGTCAAAAATTATTGATATATATATATATTATAGTAAATATATATTCATATATGTGTGTGATTATATATATGTCTAGGCGATACGATTATCAAAAATATGGTATATATATGTATGTTTATCCATTGCGTCGTCGCCTGCAGCAGACAGCAGACACACAGATACAGATTTGTGATACACAGACTCGGTAAGATTTTGCGTCGTCATCTCTCAGTTGGATCGTCCGTTGCCCCACCCACAAATATATGGTATATATACCCTCGTGTTAGATGTCCGTTGATTGTGTACTCACGTTATGGGATAGATCATGCCATCGGGTCGTTCCAAGGTGCAGCGCTGTCGCAAGATTCCCTCCCACAGCTGCACGCCGATGATGCCAAAGATGAAGAACACAAAGAAACAGAGCAAGAGCACATTTCCCAACATGGGCAGAGTATCCAGCAGTAGCATCACCAAGATACGCATACCTAAAGAATTTAGTACATTATAACCATCGACTTACTATCGATCGATATGTATCGATAACTTACTGGGTATGCGATTGATTGCTCTCAGCGGCCGAAGCACGCGTATCGTTCGAATTGCCGTCAAATTGAGATTCTCCACCTGCATCACATACTCCGGCAGTCCGGCGAGCACTATGAAGAAGTCCAAGCGATTCCACGAGTCGGCCATATACGTGTTCTTCCCACAAAAGCCCATGGCCACCATTTTGATAATCATCTCCAGGGCGAAGAACATAAAGATGATGTCGTCGAAGCTCTGAAAGAGTGAGTAGAAGGCAAATGTTGATACATCATTTGCACAGACTTCAAAATGAACAAAACTAACTTGTCAGATAGATTTCATAAAACAATTTATTGACTCACTTTTCATTCATACAAAATTTTGAAAAGTTTATATTTGAATTGTTTTACGAAGAGGAAAGTATGATAAAAATGTATCCAGGAAACTTATGTTCAATCTTTTTCTTTCGCTTTACTAACTCTTTTTGAAGAACTTGCTTTCACTTGTTGAGTGACTAATTTCTGAACTGAATCCCATTTATGAATATTTGCTCATCCTTTATACAACAGTTTTCATAAAACAATTTGTTGACTCACTTTTCATTGATTACTCTAATTTCCTACAAAATTTTGAAATGTTAATATTTGAATTGTTTTACTAAGAGAAAAGTGTGATAAAAATGAATGCAGCAAACTTATGTTCAATCACAGTAATTTTCTTTCGCTTTACTAACTCTTTTTGAAGAACTTGTTGAGTGACTTATTTCTAAACTGAATCCCATTTATGAACATTTGCCCATCCTTTATACAACACTTTGCCATACACATTATATATTATATCATGTTGAGCAGCAGTTACATTGTAGACTTTCATTAGATTAGCTACAATCTGAACTCACTTGGGAGTCAGCCAGTGTCAACTATATTAATGTGTGTGCCTGTCTGTGTGTGTGTGTGTGTGTGGATGGATATTCGCATAGTTGTGTCAACACTTTGGCAACGCATTTAACTAATTTTGTCACTGGCCATTTAACCATTTCCTTTGCTTTGTCTCTGACTGTTGGGGGACAAGGGAGAGCAAGGAGAGAAGCTCAGTGGAGAGCTTAAAGAAAAGTGCAAATGACAGTTGTCAAAATGAGCTCTCTACTCTGTCTGTCCACTACGTGTTGCTACACAACATGCGTCTACTCCCACACACACACACACACACACACACACACACAGAGCACATAGACGTAGGGCAAACAATGTGGCAAGAGCGACATGCAGTCCACGACGACGACGCTGCTCAAACAACTCTCAGCAATTTGGGCGCCACTTATGTCCTTGTCGTCGTTCATTCTTATACTTTGCCTCTGCACACTCTCTTGGTTTCCAATGTTGCCAATTTGACGCTGTCTCTCTTCCCCTCTCTCTCCCTTCCCCTCTCTCTTTCTCTTTCCCTGGCGTTTTTTTTTCGGTCGTGTGCTTTACACTTGGCTGCGGCCAAAATGTGTCTCTGCTGCCTGCCTGCCTGGCTTCATATCATTTACAAACATTTTCGCACGTTGCGCTTCACATTTTCTATACGCTGTCTCGCACTGTAATTGCCTCGAAGCCAACTCCCTCTCCTTCCCTCTTCCCCTTCCCTCGTGTGCGTTGCCTAATGAGCCGAAGTGCCTGTTTGATGTCATCAGCAGCAAAGGCAGAGAGACAGGAAGTGAGCCAAAAAATTGCTTAAATAAATGACAGTTAATGTGACGCCAGGCGGTGACAGCTTGTCGGTCGAAGGGATCGAAGGGAGGTGGAAGGAAGACAGGTAGTAGATACATAGATATTTCTTTTTTGGCTTACTTACCTGCAGTATCCTGCAGCGCGGCTTGAGGCACGTATCGTCCACACAGGGCTGATACATGCCCAGGGTAATGCAGTTCAGCAATATGACCAGAATCGAGATGCGCTCGAACCACGTGTGAGTCGCAAACATAGTTACAAGTTAAGGGAAACTCTCTTGTGTAAATGCTGTAACAAATAGCAACACAGTCGAAGCAACTGCAAACTAAGCTTGCATATTTAGAGAACATAATTTGAACACAAATTCAGTGTAGAGTACGTTGAGTACTTATGTTTCTTAGACCTTGAACTTCATGTTACAAATAAGAATCATATTCAAAATTAATATTATGTGAATGGGAATGCGGTATTTTCTTAAAATTATAAACAAAATAATTAAATATATAAAATTATAAAAAATATATTTAAATATTTTGTGGTATAAATTTTTACTTTAATAATAATACCGAAGAAAATACCGAAATATATACCAAATAAATATACCAAAAAATACTGCAACGTTATATGAATAATACTTCAATATATACCAAATAAATATATCGGCATCGCTAAAATATAATAAAATAATACTTAAATATACCAGAAAATACTTATACATACACACCATACATATATGTATATATTAAAAAAATATAAAAATGCTTCAATATATACCAATATACGAACATACCAAATATACAAAAAAAAAACTCTTCATTATAATTACAATAGTGCTTAAATATATCATAAAATTCTTAGGTATGTACCAAACAAATATAACAAAAAATTCCTACATAGAATGAAAAATTCTTAAATATTCCTGAAATATTTATCAAATAAACATATTGAAAACAGTTAAATATGATAAAATAGAACTGAAATATACCAAAAAATACTTAAACATACACCAAATAAATATACCAAAAAGTACTTTAATATATGTATTAAACAAATATTTAAACATACTAGAAAATATTTAAATATAGATCATTTATATACCGAGCAATTACTAAAAGCTATTTGCAATATTGATTTTCACGGATTCATGTTAAACGTTAGAAATAAAAAAATCCTAAAGGCGAGAGCGGTATTTTCTTACAAATATACCAAATGAATATATCAAAAATACATTAATATATAATTATTATACCAAAAAAGTACTAAAACCGAACATTTTATTTTTACGAATTGATATCGTAATACGTATTCCAAAAACTAATCTTAATTTACATAGTTCCTCCTTTAAAGTAAAATTCTGATGTTTCGCCATTTTGTGTTGCGACAGAATACGCTAAAATATTGCAATTTTGAAGTTAAATAATAACATTTTTATATTATATGCTTATATAGTCCTATGACTTATCGCAGAACAACTTTTTATCTTTACAGATCGCTTCAAAAGTTCAGCAAAAACTGCAAAAAATCAAGGTAAGCTTGCCTCTATTCAAATTATTATACTGTTCGCATTAATTTGAGAGCGTAGTAAATATAACTTTAAAACGCAGTTGAGCTGCTTTTAGCTTAGAACTAGATCTGAAAGTTTATGAGATAGAGATTTTAAAAGAAGCTGACAAATAAATCAAATATACGCCTAACTGTCATCTCAGTTGTTTTCCGTCTGTCTGTCTGTCTGTCTGTCTGAATGTCTCTCAGTTTGTTGGCCAGTTTTGTTTTTCTCTTGGTTGTCTGCTGATTCCAAGGACGAAATGCAAAAACGCACAACTTGAAGGCGGAGATGAAGACGAAGACGAAGACGAAGAAATAAGCCAGCTGAGCTCAATGTTAGGTAGTTGCTGCATAGATATAGATACTCTCGGTTGCTGTTTACCAGCGCGACTAATGCGCACTCAAGTACTTGTCAACTTGGTTGCATTTCGTACTCAACGTGCTCCGTCTCTCTCTCTCTTTCTGTTTCCCTCTCTCTCAGTGCCTCTCTGTTAGTGTTTCTCGTTAGTTCGTTGCGGTTGTTGGTCGTTTGGGGTTTTGCTGCTTGGCTACGCTTTAAGCAAAATGGCAAAGAAATGGCACAAATTGATGACAGTTACTCACTCACTCACCCATCCAACTATTCATTCATTCACTCACTCACTCATTCGGGCAGTCATTCAGTCATTTCGGGATAATGCAATGAAGCAGTTGCACAAGCAGACAAGAATATGAAGTTTGCTAAGCCTTTCAGCCAGTCTGCGATTATGCACAAAATGTAAGCCACTCACAAACTGACTGAATGACTAACTGACTGACTAACTGACTGACTGACTGCTCAAGCAAATAACTGTTAATATTGCCAAGTGAAAGTCCATGAAAATATGATGATTGTGTCTGATTGATTGTCTGGCGTGGCCTCAAGTGCCTGTTGAGAAAAACACGACCAGATGTGCTCCATAGTTGGATAATAGAAAACGCATTGAAGTGAAGCAAGACAAATGGTCAAAAGTTAAAGCAACATTTTAATAGTTGCAAAGTTTTTCAAAGAAAACGTAAGCGAAGCAAGAGAAGTATCAGAACTTGTTTGATTAAGACTGAAAATGAAAGAGGGAAAGTTGATAAGCAAACAGTGTAAAGAAAAAGCTAGAATAATTGGAGAAGTACAGCGAAGAAATGCTATACATGAAATCAATGACAGTCAAAAGAAAACATAAGCGAAGAAGGAATGTGTAATGAGCAAGCACCAAGCAATTAGAGAAGTGTCAAGGTTTTTGTGAGTGATCAAGGCTGAAAGAGGAAAAAAGAAACCGAGAGCACAATGAAAAGATACAAGTTTAGAGAAGTTCATAAGTAGAAGTCAAATCGAGAAGTTAATGCAAGTGAACTCAAGGCTTAGATAAGTACAGTGAAAAGTGAAGACAGTCAAGGAAGTGAAGAAAGTCCAGCGAAAAGTGAGCATAGATTTGAACTAAGAAAAGTGGAACAAATATATAGAGAGTTAACAAAAATATAAGTAAAGTCAATTAGAGAAGTAGAGTGGATAACAAAATACTGTTACTGTAAAAAAAAATACTCATGTAGAACAGAGAAGGTCACACAATAAAGATTAAAGACATTGAGAAGTACAGGGAATGGATTGTAGTTAAGAGAAATGCAACAAATATATTGAGAGCCAACAAAATTCAGAGAGGTACAGTGGGGAATAAGAAGAGACCGTCAGTAAAAAATGTTTCAGAAAAGAATTACTCAAGAAGTACAGAAAAGGTCACAGCAAAATTTCAAAGAGTCAGATTAGAGAAGTACAGCGAAAGTGAGGAGAGTCTAGAAAGAGAAAAATGTGGCACAAAAATGCTAGAGAAGCACAGTAAAAGGTGAGCATAGATTGTAACTTAAAGAAGCTCAGAGAGAGCCAACAAAAATGTGAGTAAAGTCAATTAGAGAAGTACAGTGAGGGATAAAAAAGACTATGTAAAAAAAGTGTTTTAGAAAGTATTACTCCAGAAGTAAAGAGAAAGTCACACACTAAAAATTAAAGACATTGAGAAGTACAGGGAATGGTAAGCATAGATTGTAGTTAAGAGAAGTGCAACAAATATATTAAAAGCCAACAAAATTCAGAGAAGTACAGTGGGGAATAAGAAGAGACTGCAAGTAAAAAATGCTTTAGAAAAGTATTACTCAAGAAGTACAGAAAAGGTCACAGCAAAATTTCAAAGAGTCAGATTAGAGAAGTACAGCGAAAGGTGAAAAGTGAAATGAAAAGCACAGTACAATAACATAGATTCTGCTCTGGTAAATTTTTTGGAAAATTTCGCTGGTTTAATGTTGGCTTTCTTTGCAATTTCTAAAGTCTCTCTCCGCCTCTCCTCCCCTCAACTCTCACATTGTATTGCGTCCCCTTTTTGTACATGAATAGCCCGCAAGTTTGTGATATTTTTGCATTAAAACAACAATCTCGGTGGCGCCGCGAGCCTTCAATACAGCGAGAGAGAGAGAGAGAGAGAAGCCAAGGCCAGGAGAGCAGTCAGCCACAGCCACAGAAAGGGGAAGGAGAGGAGTGCAAGGGAGCAGGAAGGGAAGGAATGTGGCAGGGGCTTAATGCATGCCAAATGCGCACCAAGGACCACATTTTTTATGAGGCGCGCAATTACGAGGAGGCAGTGGAGAAACAGAAAGAGAGAGAGAGAGAGAGGGAGAATGAAAGAGAGAGAAAGAGAGAGATGGAGAGGAAACAATGGTGGGGAAATGTTTACGCTATTAACGCACAATTAAAGATAAAAACGGACAACACAATGGACACAGCACCCAAAAAGGACAATCGCCCAGTCCCTGCAATTCATTAGGTGAACGTGCAGGCCGCGAATGTGAGGGAGATAGCATAAACGAGAGAGAGAGAGAGAAAGAGGGAGAGGACAAAGCGGTTAAATGGACAGCATATGCAGGTCAGGTCGCCAGTGTCATAAAAACAAATGTGAAAAGCGTCGACGACACACACGACGCAGTTCCCCCTCCTCAAAAAAAAGTGAGCGAGGAGAGTGTGGAGAGTATGGAGAGTGGAGAAAAGTGTGTGTGAGTGTGTGTGTGTGTGTGTGTGGAGAGAGGCAAAGCGGAATCGGGCTGTATAAATATTGCAACAGCTCAAATATGCGACACTAGCAAAGCGAGCAGAGCAGCGAAAGAGATGCAGATAGAAAGAAAGAGAGGAAGAGAGGGCATGGCCAAGGGGGAGTGGCTGAGGTGGGAGGAGGGGAAGCTGGTGTAGGCATCCATTATTTTTGATTTGGCGCGCAACGGCAAAGGCCACCAACAAACCAACAGTAAACAAATTAAGTCGAGCGTAAAGTCGGCCAACGGAGGCGCCGAAATGGGGGCGTGGTCATAGCCAGTCCCCACCCCAGGGGAGGGGAGAGGGGGGCGACTCATGCGAGCGTGCAAAAATCGCAACAAATTAAAAGACTGACAAACAAAAAGCGACCGTGAAGCCGTCTCAGATGAATGGACACGAATATTTCTGAATACGCCAGCCAAAGGCGAGCTAGAAAGAGACACAAAGCGAGATAGAGAGAGAGAGAGAGAGAGCGAACAAAACTTGAGATAATTGGCAATGGGGAAAAAGCATATATACTATATATATGGTATAAATATAATACCAATATATGGCCATTGAATTGACTTTTTTTTCCACTTGAAATCGAAAACAAGTTTCGCATTCTTTTGAACACATCAACAGAGAAAAAGAGAAATGTAAAAAAACAAAAAAACAAAAAATGACACAAAATTGCAAAAAGCAAAGAAATGTGATGATTGAGTGGATTTGTGTTTTTGGCCCAGTTCACAATTCACAATTCAAAGTTCTAAAGATGAGCTGAGCTCAATTAAAAGCTGAATACGAGCAAATACGAATTTGCCGCTTGAATTGTGCTTTTCAAATGCATTTCGAATGCATCTTTAATTCATATTTTCATATCGAGCGCATTCTCGTTTGCAAATCGAAAGTATGTTAAGCTAAACTAAAAGCTAATCTCTTGCAAAATTGTGTCGACTTTGCTTCAGATTTGAGTAAAAGCAGTTGAATCGTTTTCTCTGGCAGAGAAAAAGTAGTGAAATACTCATTGTAAATTCCGATGAGTTAAATTCATTAATTTAATATTATTAAATTTTTGCAAATTTGCAAATTTTTAGAAAATATAGTTAGCTAAAAAAAAATCAAATTTATTGAATAGGGCAAACATTTTGCTTTCATTTTTGACAGAAGATCAAGAACTGGCTCTGAGTTAATTCGTTTTATCGATATTTGAATAATTTAAGTGACAAATTTTATTTGATTTTGGGAATCAATATTTTGAACTTAATTTTTATTTGAATAGATATTGATATATGTTGGTATTTTCGGTATATTAATTTGGTATATTTTTAAAGAGTATTATTTATATATCTTTTTGGTATTTTCTCAGGATATTAATATGGTATATTTTAAAAGTTTAATACCACAAAGTACTAAAAAAGAATAATACCGTAAAGTATTATTTTCATTATAACAAAATCGGTATATTAATTTGGTATATTTTTAAAGAGTAATACCGCAAAGTACCAAAAACAATAATACCGTAAAGTATTATTTTTATTTTAAAAAATTCGGTGTATTCATTTGGTATACTTCGGTACTTTTCGATATACTAATTTTGTACACTTTTAAATAATAATACCGTAGTGTTATTTATACTATACCTATTATAGTATATTTCGGTATATTAATTTGGTATATTTTTAAAGAGTAATACCGCAAAGTATTATTTATATATATCTTTTTGGTATTTTCTCAGGATATTAATATGGTATATTTTAAAAGTTTAATACCGCAAAGTACCAAAAAGAATAATACCGTAAAGTATTAATTTTATTTAAACAAATTCGGTAAAAAAAGTAAAAAAGTAAAGTAAAAAAATAGATTTTAAATAGTAATTTTTGCCAGGGATTGTAGTTTAGATATTTGCAAATGCAAATAGAATCGGAAAAATAATGTGAACTTTAAATGTATGAATGTTATATGATATGAATTAAAGCGCAAATGCTGCCAGCTGTGTTAATGAGATTTATGTGAAATAATTGATGAAGCTATTGGCAATGAAACCGAACATCGCTTAGCTATATCGATTTCAAATGCGTGTGCATTATTAATGTTGCATTAGTTTAGGTCGCTGTTGCTGTTGTTGTTGCTGGCCTTGCTTGGTCGGGAGTCGAGTCAAGTTGAGTTGAGTTGAGTCGACCTGTTGCAAGCTGGAGAGATGCTTCTGGAGTTGCCTCTGGAATGTTGGGCATCCCAAGCACGTGTTAATCGGAATCAGTGCAAGTCGACTCAAGCAAGAGGGAGGAAGGAGGCGAAGGAAGTGGAATGGTTGGAGGCGGGAATTCTCTGCTAATGGGGTCGGAGTAATTCAGCGCATCGTCAAGTGGCCAAAGTAGATGCCATAATTAGTGGGGGGCGTGGCTGAGGGTGTGGGCGTGGGCGATGGCGTATCGCATTACAGCACTCAACTTAGCTGGCATGCTAATGATGAGTGAAAGTTCCCCTCACACTTCCATTTCGAAATGATTGAGCTCGTGGCGTGTTGTCCTTGTCACACTAAAAGCACCGTTAAAAAAACAGCTCAGCGCTTTTCTTTTTTTATTGCCACTGCAACTTGCCAAAAGAGAGAAGGAAAGAAAGAAAAAATATGATGCAACTTCTTGTCTCTTTGGCTGAGATTAGTTTTCAAAGGGGCAGCCAAAAGTCAATTACTATTTGTGCTCAATGCCGAATTGGCCAAATTGAATTGTGTGTGGCAACGGCGCCAAAAGTTGCAGCGAATCGTTGCAAGCAGCGATAAACAATAATTGCAAAGTGTGGCAAAAAGCATCTCTGATCGTAAACTTTTGTTCACCCAAAGAAAAACAAAAAACAAAAACGAAAACGAAAGAAACGTCATAAAATCGTCGAGTTGTATAGAAAATATTACGACTCCCCCAAGGAGGGAATAAGTGCTGGCAAATCAAAATTTATGGCAAACAATTAAGTGAATCACAGCGATATAGAGATGGAGATGGCGATGGAGGGAGTGAGATAATCTGCTTGCCGCTCGCTCGTGCATCGCATGGCATGGACAGGAAATGGAAATGGAAATGGAAATGGCAAATGGCAACTTCAAAGCAAGGCAAGTTCAAGTCCAAGTCCACACACAAACGGGAAATTGCAACAAATAGTTGCCAGTCAAATTATTGTCGCACTCTGATTTCCAAAACTCGAAAGGAAATGGAAGCGACAATTGCGATGAACATAAAGATACATCTGTATCTGTGGCTAAAGATTGACAGCGCCCAGAAGAAGAAGAAGCTGCAGCTCGTTGAAATAATTGCTTAAAGACGCAATAAATTTGATTTTATGCGAAAGCTTTTCTTTCTACTTTTTCATCTCATTGCTTAAAAATAGTCTTCTCTCTCTCTCTCTCTCTCTCTCTCTCTCTCTATCTCTCTCTCTCTCTTCTGTTCTCTTTTTTCCATCTCTAAGCTTGCAGTTGAATTCCAATTTATTTGTCAGTTGTCTCGTAAAAATGTTTGCTATTATTCAGCTCAACTTTTTGCTGCTCGCTAGTTGAATGAAGCAATTAAGAAACAAAAATACGCACAAATAAAATTTTTAACTAAATATTTGTGGCTAGAATTCTAAAAAAAATCTAAAGGATTTTTGTTTTCTTGCAGAGGTTCCTTAATTTGTTTTTTTTTTTGCAAGTTTGAGCTTAGCAAAATTTTGTTTTAACTGCTGAAGCTAAATTTTGTTTATATAGAGAATATTTAGTTATAACGAAAATAAAAAATTATTCAAAGAATCTGTTCAACATATTTCAATATTTTTCTGTATCAAATGTGCAAAAATAAATCTTCTAAGCTTAGTGCAAGTCGACTTTTTATCTATTTATTGCTTATATCAAATGTGATGCATTATTCATAATAAATTTGTTTAAGTTAGATAATTTTTTAGTTGAAATGCGAATATTTTTATACCCGATTTGATATATTTTGTACTCTATGGTATATTTTGAATTTAGTGGTATATCAATATACCAAATATAGCCTTTGTTATATTTTAACGTATTTGTGGTATATTCATTTTGTATATAAATTAAATTATGAATTAATTTATGAATATAATACTATATCAATATACCAAATATAGCCTTTGGTATATTTGAAAAATACCGCAATTTTTGTTACCCAAAATGTGTAGCGGATATATTATTTCTTATTTGGTATAGTGGAAATTTGTTCAACATTTTTGAGAATATTTTTATTCCCGATGTGGTATATGTTGTACTCTATGGTATATTTTGAATTCAATAGTATATTAATATACCAAATGTAGCATTTGGTATATTTTAGCATTTTTCTGGCATATAATTTGGAATATCTTCAGAATAAAACATCACAGATTTTCTTTTATGCATTTTAGTGAACAAGTGTTTATAATCAACTTACTTATTTTTCATGCTGTCCAAAAAAAGTCTAATCAAATTCATCCGATTGTTCAGTGTGTGTGTGCATTATAGTTTCCGCTAGTTAATTATTAAATGTAATTTATGTTTGTAATATTTTCATATGAAGTTCTCTGATTGCAACTTGTCGCTTTAATTGCCGCAGAGATGGCCTAAAGCCATAAAGCATGTTTGTCCTTGGCTAACACAGAGTGAGACAGCGAGAGAGAGAGAGAGAGGGAGAGAGAGCTCTCTCTGTCATTCGCATCATATTTACTTCAGTTGAGCTTGAGTTGCTACAACTTTCGTCATTCCCCTCAAGGAAAAGCATCGCCTTGTGTGTGTGTGTGTGTGTGTGTGTGTGTTGTTTACGTTATGCTGAAATGTGTGTGTGTGTGTGTGTGTCCTTAAATATCAACGTCAGTCAATTTTAATTTCAGTTTAAATTAAATGTGAAGTGCGCCCAAAAGTATGCAAAGCGATTTTTCATGCACATGCCACAGCACGTATCTGTGTTTGTATATGTGTGTGTGTGTGTGTGTGTGTGTGTGTGTGTGTGTGTGTCTCTCTTTCTCGGTCGCAGTCAGAGGGAGAGCAAGGGAATGGAGTCGATGTCGGGGGGTCGCGTAGTGTTGCTTCACTGATTGGCGCACATTATCCCCAGCGACAACAACAACAACGACGAAAAATGACAGTGCAGAAAGCAAGGTGAAGAAGCAAAGAGAGAGGGCAGAGGGAAGAGGAGAATGAGAAGTGAAAACGACGACGACGACGACGCATCGGAAGCAGCCACTGCGAATGTTGAATGGCAACTCTGGCAGCGTCTTCCGACGCTGAGCCGCCACGCTCAGAGATACCTGTTATTTATGCGACATGGCCACACACACACACACAAACACATACACACACATACACATACGCAATGTATGCATAAATTTTGCATGCACACAAAAAAGGCAAATGAAATAAAAAGCAATGCGAAGCGAGAAACGATGCAAATATTTCAAGGCTCAACAACTGCGAATTTACTCGCACTCTACATTGAGGCTTAACCAGCAGCTGTCTGTCGCCTTCCAACACTGTCTTCATACACACACACACATACATACACACAAAACAACAACAAATAATTGAGTCGCTTTTCCCCCGACTGCAATTTTTATTGAGAAGCAGTTAAGCAAATTATTATTGAAGAGATTGGATTTTGTTGATGTAGTTAAATTAATATTTTAAAGCTCCTAGGTTGATCATGTGAGTTTTTTTTAAATATTTGAAATTCAGTCGCAAGTTACAACCTATTAATAATTATACTATTTATGATACCTGAGAATCGAATAAAAATTGTTTAGCTTATTTAGAAAATTATTTTGTATTACGCCTACTGCAATCGAATTTTGGCTGACAATCTGGTATATTTTGGGCTCTTGGGTATATTTTGAAAGGTTCCGCTACATTTATATACCAAATATGACTTTTGGTATAATTTTGATATATTTGTGGTATTATTCGGTATATTTTATGAATAATACTGCACTGTTTTGCTCTTTATATACCATTTATATACCAAATATGATCTTTGGTATAATTTTGATATATTTGTGATATATTATTTGGTATATTTTATGAATAATACCGCACTGTTTTGCTCTTTGGTATATTTTGGAAGGTAGCGTTACATTTATATACCAAATATGACCTTTGGCATTTGATATATTTGCGATATATTATTTGGTATATTTTATGAATAATACTGCACTGTTTTGCTCTTTATATACCATTTATATACCAAATATAACCTTTGGCATAAATTTGATATATTTGTGATATATTATTTGGTATATTTTATGAATAATACCGCACTGATTTGCTTTCATTCAAAATCAAGCTCACTCGACTGTAGCTTTCTTATTTGTTTTTTACTCAAATTTTGAGAAACTTTTAAGAATCAAGTTTATATTTTTATTTTTTCAAGCTATCTTAATATTTAAAAATCAGTCTAATATTTACTGATAAGCAATTTAAATGAAAACGGAAAAATTATATTCCACTAAATGATAAAAATATTCTTTAAAATGTTCCCTTCAATAAGGGAAATTCTAAAAAAGTTAATAATTAATAAAAAGAATGAGAGAGAATATTTAACTTAACTCTTTTTATAAACAGAAGAGTTCGTTAAAAGCTAATAATAGAAAAAATAGACGAATTTTCATAACTCAATGGAACTATGAAGAAAATTGTTGTTATTTAAATGCTTATTTACTTTGAAGTTAGAAACGTAAAAGATGTTTTGAATTCAAAAATTTCATTGACTATTTTTTCATTATAAATGTTGAAGGAAATTTGAAGAAATAACAACTTTATATACTAAGCTCAGTTTTTGCTCAACTTCGGACAATTAACTCCAGTTTCAATCAGTGATTTTTTAAGTGAGACTTTTAATTAATTTAAAGAATGAAATATCATATTGAACTAAACTCTTTTTATAAACAGAAGAGTTCGTTAAAAGCTAATAATAGAAAAAATAGACGAATTTTCATAACTCAATGGAATTATGAAGAAAGTTGTTGTTATTTAAATGCTTATTTACTTTGAAGTTAGAAATGTAAAAGATGTTTTGAATTCAAAAATTTCTTCGGACAATTAACTCCAGTTTCAATCAGTGATTGTTGAAGTGAGACTTTATGTGTTGCGGCTGCTGAGCCGCGGGAAGGACAACCGGAAGGACATATGAAAATCAATATAGAGCGCTCTCAGTGTGTGAATATGTGACAAGGACGCGCTAGGGGAGGTAAAAAACTCTGAAATGCTGAAGGACAAAGTGTTTTTTGTATTGTTTTAAAAAGGATATGGATTGGTGATGAGCATGAGGCACCAGTTGCGCGGTCGCGTGTATTGGGTGAGCGCTATTATTGCAATCTCTGGGAAGCCGGGATACGGTAAATTGGGTTCGCCCGACGAGCTGGACGATGAGGACGATGTGTGCGATGAATCGCCATCGTCGGAGCTGCAGCTGCCGTTGCAGCTTGAGGCGGTCGATGAGCTGCCAGCCGATGTGCCACCAGTGTTGCGTGTGGCACGTGCCACGCTGAGCGACGAGGCGCCACTGTGACGCCTTGCAGCACGACGTCTTGTTGTCTCCTGGCGATCCTGACGATCTGAGCGATCTGAACGATCCTGTCGCTCTTTGCTGCCACCGCGACTCGAGTGCTGATAGCGACGATGATGTTGCTGTTGCTGTTGCGATGATTGTTGCTGCTGCTGTTGCTGTTGCTGCTGTTTGTGCTGCATGCTATCGGAGGCATTCGAGTGCTGTCGATGCGTGCGTCGCGTCGCTTGTGGCGTCGCCTCTTTGGCATTGGCATTGGCATTATTATTATTGTTGCTGGCGCTGCAGGAACTCGTTTTACGCGTCAGCCGCTGTTGGCTGCCGCCGGCACTTGCGCTGCCACTGCGACGCAACTTTGATTGCTGTTGTTGCTTTTGCTGTTGCTGTTGTGATTGCGGTTGTGGTTGCTGTGGCATACTATGGCCACCATCGACAATCACCGACATGGGCGGCTCCTCGTTGGAATGCATTTGTTGTGCCTTCAATTTGCTGATGTTGCTGCTGCTGCTGCTTCTTCTTCTGTTGTCGTCGTCTGATGCTGCTGCTGCTGCCACGCGACGTCGCTGGCCATTGCTCGACTGTCTAGTTGCTGCTGCTTGTGCTGCTGCTGCTGCTGTGGTGCCGTCTGTTGCACTGGCAGCTGGCTGCTGCAGCATCTTCGACGGCAACGGCAACGATGACTTGTGTGGCCACCAATGGCAGCTCTGGTCATTCCATTTTGACGCTGCCTCTACTGCTGTCTGCAATTAAAAAAAAGACAAACAAGTTGCTTAATTAGTGCATTCAAATTGAAGACTTAAAGTCTATGAAGATTAGAGTTAGAATCAAACAGCAGAAAGGCCAAAGCAGCCAGCGCTAGTAAATTTACGCTAGGTTATCAATTAATTTATAGTCTATGCCTTTAATAAATAAATTATGTAGTCAGATTTAATGTTGATTTTTTTAAGCCAACTTTAGCCAATCGATGCCCGCTATTTAATTTCAATAAAAGCACATCTGCGCGGTAATATTTTTAAATAATAACAAATTCATATGGCAAAAAATACTGAAATGTATATTATTAATTTAATGCTTAAATCATATATATAATAAATACTATAAAAAGACCCATAGCTATATTGCATATATCAATATACTACTACATTAAAATGTACTAATTGAAATACCAAATATACATTGAAATATACCAAATTATATACTATATGTCGTAAATCAATATACTGCGTTACAATATACTAGCTTCATATTCGAAAAAATACTGATCATTGAATTTTTTGTTGCCATTTTTCGGTATATTAATTTGTACTATAATGCAAAATTCATATACCAAAAAATACTGAAATATATATTATTAATTTAATGCTAAATTCATATATCTCATAAATACTACAAAAATACACAGAGCTATATTGCATATATCTATATACTACTACATTAAAATATACCAATTGATGTACCAACTATACATTGAAATATACCAAATTATATATGTCGTAAATCAATATACGATGTTACATTATACTAAATTCATATTCCAAAAAATACTGATACATATCATTCAATTTTTTGTTGCCATTTTTCGGTATATTAATTTGTTTTATATTGCAAAATGCATATATCAAAAAATACTACAAATATACCAAAAGCTATATTTCGTATACCCGAATTTGTGTTCAAATATACCAATTTAAATATCAAATGATATATTTCGTATATTGAGACACTACTACATTAAAAATATACAACATTATTGTCAAAAGTATAAGAAAGTCATAGGACGAAAAAATACTAAAATGTATAAAAAGCTATATATCGTAAATTTCATATCGGCCCAAAATTATAATACCTGTCTAACCTATGGATATTACGTATTAAAAGTCAAGTTGCATATTTGAATTCGCTTTGTATTTAAATTGTCACATTTTGTGTTCCCGTTTTTATTTCAAAGTCAAACAATTCTGCAGTAAACTCAATTATTTAGTTGATTCACTCGACTTTAGCTCAATAAAATATTAGTTAGTCCATCCTTATTGGTATTACTTAATAAGTATTAAAAAGTTAAGCTAGTGCTTTTGGATACGAAGTGATTCGCGGCGACTTCATCAAAGACGCATAAAAATAAGAAACGCTTTTGGTCTTGCGGTCACACGCAGCGTATGCGCAATATTCCACACACACGGCAAACGCACACACACACACACACATACGCATGGCACACGCACACTTACCTACTTGCGCCCACAACAAGCACTTCACGCTGAGGTACGTGCAAAGTTTGTGAATTGATTTTTAATGCGACGCCTTGAAGCGCGTCCCAAAACGCACAATCCGCCTTCTCTTTCACATTTTCGTTCACCTTCCCATTCCCATTCCTATTGCGCCGTAAAAGCAACCCGTATAATGAAGCCCAAACATAATTTATATACGCACGTGTGTGTGTGTGTGTGTGTGTGTCTTGGTTGCTGGGTATTTTGGGGGCTGTAAAAATAATGAGCAGCATATTTTGTGCCCACAACGAAAATTGTAGCATACTTTTTGGGGCGCACTGCGTTTTCACTCTTCGTGTGTGTGTTCAATCATTAATTACGCCAGCTCCATGTGCGAATGTGAGTGTGCGTCCTAAGTATAACACATTAACTTGCCAAAAAGTGCCACGTTGTGGTTTCTGGCACACACTCACACACACACACACACACACATGCACACACACTGCAATTGTGCGAAAATTGGTTTATTGATAGGCAACAAGAGCAACAACAAAACCTGGGCAAACTTTTGCATAGTTGGCAATACGACAAACAGGGCAACAAAAGCAAACAAATTACAATGCCAATTACAGCAACAACAATGTGTGTATTGTGTGTGTGTGTGTGTATGTGTGTATGTGTATCAACTGGGCCAAGGAAAACAGCAAACCTAGAGCTCAACTTGGGTTCGGGGGGAGGTGGAAAGAGTGCCAATACTTTTCTACTTCCTCAAGTAAACAGATACACACACACGTGCACATTAGCATTTGAGATGCTTAAGCGATAATTTATCGATAAATTATGCATAGCCAGTTGCCGCTAAATGAGATGTAAATTTAAGAGTAAATATTTTTAGAACTTAACACAGACAACATTACTTAAACTTGCATATTAAAAGACGGTCGCCAAAGCGACTGCGTTGTAATACAATACAAAATCTTATCGATTTCATTTAACGATAACAATGTAATAAACGATATAACACAACATTGTCGTAGAGATCAAAATCCAATAGGCATGTTGTTAATGTTATATCAAGCGCAGATATTAATAAACAATAATTATCGATTAACAATATATTTCCGATAAACTAACAGTAATATATATATATATTGTTTAAATTTAGTTAATTTTCATTATCGATAAATCAAATAACGATATATTCTTGATACACCAACAGCAACATGTCTTATTATTAAATCCTTGGTCATTATAATATAAATAATTATCGATAAATCGATTAACGATATATTCTTGATACACCAACAGCAAAATGTATTATTATTAAATCCTTGATCATTATTAATATTGATAAATATCTATAAATAATTATAATATAAATTATTATCGATAAATTGATTAAGAATATGTTATCGATAAACTAATAAAAACATGTCTCATAGTTAAATTTTAGTGCATTATCATTATCGATAAATCGATTATCATTTGGTTAAATGTAAATCATTATTATCTGTAAATCAATTAACGATATATTCGAGATAAACCCATTGATGATATTGTATCGATAAATCAGCAATAGCAAGTTATCGACTTTAATTTACCAGTATTAATCGACAACTGTTTCATTCTAATAAATTTATCAATACGTAAAATCGATAGCAACACTTTTCAGAATGGCCAACAATATAGCTTTAACTTTTAGAGACAACATTAAGCCACGTAATGTCAAACATGCGATTCGTTCCACAATAATAATAATAAAGCAAAGAGATTATCGATAAATCGATGTGTTCGATGTGGCAAAGAGCCATTTGATGGCTTTAAGCGTGTGCTTTAACAACTATTTCAAATATTTATCAAACGATTAATCAGTTGTAATCCACGGGTTTGTTTGTGTAGGCAAACGTCCACCTCACAAAAAAAGGGACAATCTGACTGGGTGAGGGGGGGAGGAGTGAGGAGGAGGCGAGACAATGGGGTGCGGCTTTACGTATGTGTGTGTGTGTGAGTGTGAGTGTGTGTGAGTGTGTGTTTGTTGGCGTTGACGGCGGCACGTGTCCTGCCAAAGACACGACGCACAAAAGCACAGGCCTAGAAATCAAAAATAATTAATCGTTTGCTGGCGCCATTTGTTTACAAACCGGAAACGGAAGTCAGCGCTAAGACAAACAGCAACAACAACAACAAGAGAACTGAACTGAAAGCAGAGCTAAACTTTCAATGTAAAAAGCAGAGAGACAAAGACAAAGACAGCGAGAGCGAAGAGTGCGCTAACTATTTAAAGCATAATCCAGCAGACCAATAACAAGCATAAACAAGCGCAGAGCGAGCAGCAGTAGATGTATATGTGTATATGTGTGTAAGCGGCTTGTATAATAACACATCGCGCATATGTAAACAAGCAGCAAACACACACACACACACAGACATTTATAATTAAACACAAACAGCGTGGAAAAGCAACTCATGAAATGCTTGAAATGGGAAAAAGCAGCAGTCGAAAGCAAGCAGCAAAAATACAACGCGGCTTACCAAACATCCCAACACACACACACGCACACACTCACACACGCACATACATACTCTGCACAGTGGTGTGAAATAATGCGATTATTGTCGCGCTGCAAAATTGTCAGATTTAGTTATTCAAATGTGTGTGCATCTTTTGTGATATGGGTCATTTGACCTAAAAGCTAAAGCTAAAGCTTGAAGCCAACAAGAACTCAACTGTGAATTTTCGACTGAACAATCAGCAACAATCACTCACAATCAATGGGCAAATCTGCTCTCAATTTGTATTCACATACGAGTATAGTGCAAATTAAGCTTCGCAAAACGTGGTCTGAATTTATCACAATATTGTATGTTTGATTGACTGATCAATCAGCATCTGCCGCCTTACTTACTCGTAATGCGCACTGAAAGCCACTCTCATGAAATGAATTGAATTTGCCAAGCTTAACATTTCTTGCTTCGACCTATTAAGTTTTAATGGATGGATTGCCTTCCACAACTTGTGTTCACTTTGATGCATATGTTTTATGACAAATTTCTCAACAATTTCGCTCTTTGTCTTTGTCGCATTCATCTGAAGTATTTGCTTTGAATTTCAATTACTTTTCAATCTCAAATCGATTTGTTACTTTATAAAATTGTTTATTGGCTAGCACAACTTCAAGTTCGAAGTTTACTTTGGCAGCTCTTTAAAATGAATCAGTTATAAATTCAGACAATATTTGAATGCGATTATAAGATACTTACTTTTACTTTTGCATTCGGTGTATTTTTTTTTTTTAAAGTATTTTTGTGGTATATTTTAAGAATAGTTTGCTTGTATATTTCGCATGTAGTACTTCATGGCTATACCAAATATGACATTTGGTATATTTTTAGTATTTTAGTATATTTTAAAGAATAATACCGCACTGGTTTGGTGCTACGTTTCAAATGTAGTCAATATACCAAATATGGACTTTAGTATATGTTCAGTATTTTTGTTATATTTTAAGAATTATACCGCACTGGTTTGGTGGTACGTTTGTCCTTCGTCGATATACCAAATACGGTATATATCAGTATATTTATAGTATTTTTTGTAATATATAATATGTGTTATATTTTAACAGTTTTAGTTTTATTCAAAATGGCTAGCGAGTATCTCATAGTCGAGTTGTATCCCTTTTTTTTGTGTCTGTCAAGTTTATTTATAACAGTTGCCGCTTGGACACGCCAACTTTTCATTTTTTCATTTTTTTCTTGGTTTTTCGTTTTTCTTTTTTGTGCTTTCCCTAATCATATTGCTTACAATGTTTGTGACTTGTTATTTTGCATAACAAGCGATTGACTTTTGCCCCAACGTGCAGTCACAAAATGACTTATAAAAGTATATTTCAATTTTTTGAACCATTTTTTGTTGTTACTGATTATCCGAGTTGCTGTTGTTGGGTTAGTTTTGTTATCCCTCGACTGGGGAGGGAAAAAAGAAGTTTTTTTGCTCGCCACATTAGCCGGTAAAATTATGCAAATAGATTTGGCATGTGTGTGTGTATTCCTTTCAATTTTGTTCGTTTCTTTTTTGTCGTGGACTGTCTGGGGCAGCAAAGTGAAAAGCTTCAGTGGCAAATAAATAACGTATGAATGGAGCCAGAGACGGAGATGGAGACGGAGACGGAGTTGAAGAAACTGGCGTAGCATAATTTACTTTTAAATGTAAAATCGAGTCGAGAGTTGCTGTCATTGATATGAGGCTGCCTGTCGCAGCCAGACACTGAGAGCCCAGATTAAAATGAAAGCAGCAGCAGCAGAGGAAAAAAAAAGAGAAGAAATACGCATACGCAGCGTTGTGCACGGTGAAAAATAAATCAAAGCGAGCACAACGACGACGACGACGACGACGACGCGGCGCCGAGTTGCCCCTCTTCTTATTGCCGTAGTCTGTTGTTGTCGTTGTTGTTGTTGTTGTTCTCTCTGGCTGTGGCATGCTGAGATTTATGCTTCACGTTGTTTATGCGACTGGCATTCTCCCTTCTCTCTCTCTCTTACTCAAACTCTCGCTTACTTTCTCCCACTCAGAGCTGTCACACATTAGCATAAATCCAAGCACTTTTAAGCAGCTTCCTCTCTTTCTCTATCTGTCTCCTTCTTTCCCTGATTTGGCATAGTTTTTGATCATTGTTTCAAATGCTACGCGTCGTTGTTGTCGTTATTATTGCCATTCCATTAGGCAATGACACGCGCGCCATCATCGAAATCATCCAAAATCGCAAGTACCAAGAAAATCTCAGTGTCCAGTTGCGATGTATTTAGCATTAATATTTATGATTGCTCATCTGTGTATCGAGCGAGCCTGTTCGCATTCGCATTCTTGTTTTCATTGCGCTGATTTTATTACGAATGTTATTTCCTTTTTCCCGCTCAGCACACAATGAGTGAACAGAGGGTATGATAACTAACTGAGACGGTTGGTAAAGAGTCACAAATTGAGTACGCGCAAAGAAAAAGAGAGAATAAAACCATGAATCAAGATTGTTTGTGTGACAAAATTTAACCAATAATGAAAGAAAATCTACAATCTTGAAATTCAAGAACATTGTTTGAACCCAAAAATCTGATTTCAACAGTGTTCTTTTTAAGACCAAAAAATATTAAATGAAGATTTTTTCAATCAAGATTTTTTTGTGTAGATTCTCATGAATTTATCTTCCTACTTTTGGATGTCTTTGAAAGAAGTTTTGAGAAGTGCATTCAATAAAATATATAATACTAAGATTGATTTTCTGTAGTCGCGTTTTGGACCGCTTTGCTGTATTCGAGTTTCTTGTCAAAACATTTCTCCTCTTAAAATTGTAGAACATAAATATATAATACTAAGATTGCTTTTCTAACATATTTAAGAGGTTCTTCTTAAGAATTTTCCTTTAGCTGTTCTAATCACCACAAGCATTTCTATGAAGTAAAACTTGTGAGTTTTTGAGTAATTACAGTAAAGAAGCAGCAATTTAATTTAAGCTCTAGTTTTTCTAAAAACAATATTTCAAAGCAAATATGCAGCAATGTAAATGAAGCTTTGTAGCTTTTTAAATTGCAGGGTATCTCGCTGTCGAGCTCAATGCTTTTAATTTGGTTTTTGTTTTTTATTTAGCTGGGCGCATAAAAATACAAAAGCTCATTTTCATGCTCAGCAGCTGCCAAACGCACAGCAAAAAAAAAAAGTTTTCTTTACCTTAACACACACAGTTACACACCACTAAAACTCACACACACACACACACACACACACTTACACATAAGCAGTTGAAGTTTTTTTCCATTTCATTTTCCAATTTCATTGGCTTTCGCTCTGCTGTTGCTTTTCAGCATCATTGAACGCATTTGTTACTTTGCTCTGACCGCGTTTGGTTTTCACTTTTATGCTTTAAGAACAGTTTGCTCGCACTCTCTCTCTCTCTCTCTCCCTCTCTCTCTCTCTCTCTCTCTCTCTCTCTCTCTCTCTCTCTGTCTCTTTCTTTCTGTATGTGTGTGTGGGTTGTGTATGTGCTTATTGTCGTTTTAAATACACAGCCGTAAAATTCATATTTTTATGCCATGGCTTTTATTGGCCATTTGCTGAAGCACCTTGCAGTCAAGTGGCCCAAAAGTATCTCAATGTCCTCTCGCATCTCCATCTGTAACTGTATCTGTAACTGTAACTGTTGCTCCAAATGTATCTGCAACTGTGGCTGTAACTTTATCTCATATCTCAGTTTCTGTATTCGATTACAATTCGCTAATGCAATATGCCCAACAGCCCAAACACATAAGCATAATATTGCGACTATATACTAAATATACTATATAGTATATACCAAGTATTTGAGTATGTTTCAGCTTTAGTCCAAAGACATTAAGATTCAGTTTTGCCACTGACTGAATATTAATGCTCATTTCCCTTGCCTCCCAAATGGATTCTCGTGCCATAAACTCTTTATTCCCAACGTTGCTTACGGCATTACAACATTATTATTGCAAATTAGTTGTTATTCTTAATAGCAACTGGGCAAATTCATATTCGAAATACAGAGTTGGAGATCAATTGGAGTTTGCGCAATTCATAATTTTTAGAATTAACCTGAAAGAATCTTGAATTCATAACAATTACAGAAAAATGTAGACTAAAAAGTAGAATGCAAATCTTGAGTTATGAATTTGAGATTTTTCCAATTTTATTTCTAAATCGATATATTTTAATAATAATACCGCACTGTTTTTTGTTGTTATCGGTATACCAATTAAGACTTCGGTATACTATTGTATTTTTAGTATATTGAATTGATATTTATTTTAGAATAATACCGCAACGTTTTGCTGTAATTTTCTTAACGGCTTTGAAGTACAAATGATTTCTGCTCGAGCTTATTTTTCATTTCTAATCGGTATTTCAATCATCATCAGCATCAGTATATTTTGTAGTATTTGGTATATGAAATTGGTATATTTTTAGAATAATACCGCACTGCTTTGAATTGGCATTTGTTATCAGTATACCAATTAAGACTTCGGTATATTATTGTATTTTTAGTATATTAAATTGGTATTTATTTTAGAATAATACCGCAACGTTTTGCTGTCAGTTTCTTAACGGCTTTGAAGTACAAATGATTTCTGCTCGAGCTTCTTTTTGCATTTGTTATCAATATTCCAATTAAAGTCTTCGGTTTATTTTTGTATTACTTAGTATATTTAATTGGTACGTTTTCTTTAGAATAATATCGCAATGTTTTGCTGTAATTTTCTTTGAAGTAAAATGATTTCTGCCCGAGCTTATTTTTCATTTCTTATACCAATCATCATCAGCATCAGTATATTTTTTAGTATTTGGTATATTAGATTGGTATATTTTTAGAACTGAGCTTCTTTTTCCATTGGCATCAGTATATTTTTAGTATTTGGTATACTAGATTGGTATATTTTAAGAACTGAGCTTCTTGTTGCATTGGCATTTGTTATCGGTATACCAATTAAAGACTTTAGTATATTTTTGGTACTTTTGTATATGAAATTGGTATATTTTTAGAATAATACTGCACTGCTTTGCTGATTTCCTAGTTGTTTCTCAATTGAAATGATTTCTGCTGCAGCTTCTTTTAGCATTTGCAATGTTGAAGCTTTGATCTGCAATATCTAAAATTATTGAGAATAAGAAATATCTAGAATAAATGCATTTTGCTTAACAAATATTTGCTGCAGCTTCTTCTTTTGTGTTCTGTTGATTTGCAGTGCTATTTTGTGTAAATTTTCCATTCATCTCGTTTATAGTTGTTGCGTTTAATGATAGATGAATGTGAGATGAGATGCAGGCTTCCTCGATTTATATTGCCAAGTTTGTGTCGTGCTGTCGTCAAGCAATTTGTGCACAGGTTTTCTCAAAACAGTTGTTGTTGCTGTTGTTGTTGTTGTTCGTGTTCTTGTTCGTGTTGTGTTGCCTTGCTCAGAGATTCCCTTTTGCCTTTCAATGCCAAAGGAAGGCGGGGAGGCGGGGCCGCGACAAGTAATTTACAATATCGATGCTTCAAGGTGGAGCTCGGGTTGATTCGTTCAGGTTTTGGTTCAGCAGCCGCAGCCTTGGCTTAAGATTCGAGATTATCATGAAGCTGGCAGCTTTTAGCTGCTTTTTTATTATTTAACAGCTGCAGCTGACGCCAACGGCTGCGACGCAGGTGAATGTAAGTAAGCGAATGCAAAAAGGAGGAAGGAAGCGCCAAGTCGATGATGCCAAAGATGATGATGATGACGAAGACGAAGACGAAGACGAGGACGAGGACGAAGTAAAATGAACAAGAGAAGGACGTCGAGGACGCAACGTCAACGGATGTGGCTTGGCGTTCCTTGTGCCTGGCTGGCTGGCTTGCCTGGCTTGGCGACGCGTTGTCCTCATTACTTAAAAGCGCGCCAACGCGCGTTGCCAACTTGATTGAATGAGTTGGGCGTGTGGGCGTGGCAGCATGACGTGACTCCTGCCAAGCGACAGCAAGGAAGGAAAGAAAGGGGGACAACAAATATGGTAAAATGCCAAGCCGAACGAACGAACAAGCTAAAAACACGTAGCTCACAGATTGTGGCTACCTGGCGTATGCGTAATATGCGCATTTGTAAACAATTTGCAGCTGAAATTACGATTGCAATTCTCATAATTAAAACAAACTTGAATTAATCCACCCAAAAGTGATTAAATTTGCTTTTATTCTATTTATTTGTTTTATGTTATTTATCAATTTAACAGTTGATTTCAATAGTTGCTTGTTGCTTGCTTTTAAGACATTTCATTAATAGAGAACTTAATTGCAAAAAATGTCAATCTTTAGCATTTAAACTGTTTTCAAAGCAACTCTTTGAGTTGCAATTTAGCTGCATAAAGAATCGATGGGATTGCAAGATAAAAGCCAGAGAGAATACATTTAGTTTTTAGTATATTTTAGTATAATTTCGGTATATTAATTCGGTATATTTGGCGAAAAATAGTATTCTGGAGTCTATGCTATTTTTTGAGTGTTGTAATATATTGGTATATAATATTTCAGTATTTTTGTCGGTATATTAGTTTGATATATTTAAATGATAATATAAATAGATATTTCTTAAATTCGCAGAGGATTTTTGAAAATCAAAGATTGCTTATTCAAGCCGAAGTTACTCACATTCAAATTCATTTAGCTTTATTCCCTGCTACCGGTTTTTTAGCAGCTTTAGAAAAGGTAGCATTTGTGTGTGTGCTTTCAAGCATTATTTATTCTAATTTCGCATACGAAAACCAAATGAGTCCGCAGTTTAAAAATAAAGCCCATAAATGGAATTTGATATTATTAAAAACGAGAGTAAAATAAAATCACAGCATTTTGTTGATATTTAATGCGTTCGCAGCTGGGGATCCCCCAAAAGAAAAAAATGCCAGAGTTCGAGGAGTAGTTGTCTAAATCCGACAGACACACACACACACACATGTGTGCTTTGGAGTTGGACTCAAGTGTTTGGGCGTATTATAGATTTGCCCTTTTGGGACAATGCTGTGATGCACTGCTTCCGTCTCTCTCTCTCTTTCTCTCGCTCTCTCTGTCCACCTTCTCTTGCTTGTGGTCAGACCAATGAATTTTTATGCAAATTCTTGTTCGTTGGCCACTGCAAAAGCAAAAGCAACAACAACGACTACGACAACTTGTTGCCACATTCTGTGTAAGGGTTTCATTTTTTCGGGTTTTTTTGTGGTTGTTGCTCAATGGGAAGGGGAAGGAAAAGAGGAAAGGGGGAGAGAGGGAAGGGACTCTCGAATTTGCCTGTCTCTCTGTGTTGTCAGTCAACAAGGGAGCAACTGCGGTCGGTTTCGTTTGGGTTTGGGACTCGCCACTCGCCTGCCAGCAGCGTTGACAAATTAAACAAATAAGACAACAGCAACAACAACACACACAGAAACACACACACACACACACAGCAAACACACAACAGCAACTCGTAATTCGATTTCAGCTCTCTCCCTTTTTGTTTGGTGGGAGGAGAGAAATGACAACGACATGTAAATACTTTTTGGTCCTCGTCGCCCAACCAAACGGAAATGCTTAGAATTTTGTTGACAACAGCAACAACAACTCGAACAACAACAAGCCAACAAAAAATAAAAGGCAAGCAAAGAAAGCAAAACCAAAACTTTTTGGCCCAAATCGAAAAGCACACGAATGAATTTTCATTCAATTATCCTGAACATTTGCCTCGTCCTGGTCCAGGACTCGCAGGTCTTCTTCTCCTTCTCCGTCTCCGTCTCCTTCCTCTTTCTCTTCTGTGTCGTCCTTTGCTGCATGTTCTTGTTGTTTGTTTGTTTGTTTTATTTGTCTGGGGACTGAAACTAGCCCCAAACTGCTCAAGGGACTTGCTCTCCATCTCTCTCAACGTTCTCTCTCTCTTTCTCTCTCCACTCGATCTCTCTGTGTTTGTTAGTTGCTTGTTTGGGCCACGTTAAGGCCATTGTCTTAGTGCCGTGCAGTGTTGACTGAAAATTCATAGCTGCTCTGTTTCAATTTTGGCCTCTATGGCACGCTGCCTGGCTTCAGTTATCCTTGCTGTTGTCCTGCCGCCAGCAGCCAGCCGACAGCCTCTTTCGCCTTCGTCCACCAACTTTTGGCCATAAAATTTCATTTTATCAAACAATGAAAACGTGTTAGACGCGCGCGCGAGCTTCACGACATGAGGACAGCACAGGACAAAAGGACGATACGGAGAACACTGGCACACTCAAGGTGCGCCTAGAAGCGTCTTTTAGACTCTTCAAGAGAAATCGCATTGACTGTTGTTGTTCGGCGAATTTCACATGCTATCGTTAAGCTCTTTAGCGTTAAGCATTTGTGCTTAGCAGTTGTCACATATTTAACGTACTCAAAAGCAACTGCATCGAAGTGTTCTTGAAATGAATATTCCAAAAATATACTGAAATGTACCGAAATGTATATTTGGTATATTGACACACTTGAATTTTATGTAAAAGGTGGCAGACAGACTTGTCTGATATACAATAAATTTAATTAAGATACCAAAAAAAATACTAAATATATACCGAAAAGTATATATGGTATTTTGATATAATAAGTTCTGTTTTAAAAATGTTACCCAGTAGCAGACGGACTTGGTTGATATACAGCAAAACAAATGAATTTACCAAAAAATATACCAACATGAATATTTGGTATATTGATATGCTAAATGTTATGTAAAAAATGACAGACGGACTTGCCCGATATACAATAAATTGAGTTAATATACTAAAAATACTAAAAATATACTGAAATGAATATATGGTATATTAATATACTAAATTTGATGTAAAAAGTGGCAGACGGACTTGTCCGATGTACAATAAATTGAATTAATATACTTAAAAAATACTAAAAATATACCGAAATGTATATTTGGTATATGGATATACTAAATTCTGTTTTAAAAGTGTGACTCAGACAACAGACGGACTTGGCTGATATACAGTAAATGAAATTAATATACCAAAAAATACTTTAAAAATATACCGAAATGTATATATGGAAAACTGATATACTAAGTGTAGCGTAAAAATCTGATCTAGTGACAGACAACTATGGTTGATATACAATGAGTCAAATTAATATACAAAAAAATACTGAAAAATACCGAAAAGTATATATAGTGTATTGATATAGGAATTTATGTGTATGAAATGTGATTTAGTGACAGACGGGCTTGGCTGATATGCAAAATATGGAAAAACCTATCTGATATCTAAAGTTCACAGCTTCAAGCAGAAAATTTCAGCAAATATAATATTTCCAGCAACTTCAATGCTAAAAGAAATATTCTAGCTAGTTTCTTTCTTAGGACAGGGGACGAACTCAAGTTTGAACTCAACTTTTAAGCTGCTTACCAAGTTGTAACATTTTTTCTTTTCTTTTCTTTTTTTTTTTGCCTGTTGTTTCCCACTGATTTAGCCTTTCCCCAATTTTTAGCATTTTCTTTCTCGTTGTCCCTTATCCCACATTTTAAATGTTCGTTACTTTTTTGTTTGTTTAATTGAGTTCCTTCATATTCCTTTGTGTAATTATGTATGCTTTACTTATAATTATAAAGGCAAGGACGGGCTCTTATAACGTCTTTGGCTTACCAAAAAAGTTTAAAGTTTTCTGCCTCCTTTTAATGTTTGTTTGTTTGTTTTTTGCCTTTTCGATACCCTAGCACGTGGGCAGGTAGCTTACTTTTGTAATCGGATATGTTGCATTTGGGGGAAGGGAAGTGAGTGAGCTCATCGGCCGAATCGATATATGAGAGGAATCTTTTATTCTATTATTTACTTTAAAAGCCCTTTTACAATGATACTTTACGTAAGGATTTTGTATTCAAGTTTTATTTGAAAAAAAATTCAAGTTTCTATGTTCCATATCTCTCTGAAAATAAGTTAAAAATAACATGGACTAAGCAATGCAATTTTTTTGTGGATAACAGAGCTTAAATTTTTCTTAATTTAAGCATTTTTTAATAGCGTTTTTTCGATATAAACTTTCAACTTTTTTTTGCCATAGCAAAACTTATTTAAGCTCCTTTGCATCGTTTGCCAACATTTTCCTATTTATTTCTTTGAACTTTCTTTTTTGTTTCGTTTGCAATTAAACTTTTTGCCCATGATTTCCATTTGTGCTTTTCCACGTTTTTGTCACTTTTGTGGGGGAAATTTTTCAATTTTTCGGTTTTTAATTGGCCGCCAGGTCAACGATAAGCAAACGAAATTGCCAAATAATTGACTGCATGTTGGCTGTGTTTTGTTGTTGTTGTTATAGCTCCTCTAGCTGATTAGGCCAATGTCCTGCACACAAAAGGCGACCATTAAGTGGCATAAGGCGCGTCCTAAAACTTGCCTAATTGGCCACTGCTTCGGCCTCTCGTTTTCAGCCTCAGCCTCTGCTTCAGCCTCAGCTTCTGCCTCTGCCACATTCTGATGCCGCCTTCGCTTTTGGTGGGCATCCACGCAAAAAACTTTTTACGCAAAGTTGCCCACAAAAATTGTGTTGGCCCGCTTTTGTGGGCGTCATAAAATAAAAAAAAAAAATTCCAAACGAAACGGAACGCAACGAAAGTGGAGAGTAAAATAGCTACCAAAAATATGTCAGCTATGAATTTGTAAGTAGAGCACAACCTGTGTGTTCATGTTCGTGTTCATGTTGATGTTCATGGACCACAGCAGCTGCTTGGACCACAGGCAATCAACTGTTATACACAGTTTTTTACGGGGGCGCCTGCAACTGCCATGGCGATGGCGATGGGCTATATCATTAAGCAATTTGCCCGCAAAAATTGCTCTCAACTTTTATGCTAAATTGTTAAAGCAAGTCTGCATTTGACTACTTGTAGTTTGCTGTAATTTCATTCTTTCGCTGTTATACATGAACAAAAGTTTTAACTGCCACTGCGACATCATTTATTTAGGCTTAGTTTGGATTTCTGAGTGGATATAAGAGAAGCATGAAAATCTCTTGCATCAATCAAATAAATTAAAAGTGTATTGTTGGAAATCTTTTGCACTGTGATTGAAATCAAGTTTTGAAACTGCTATATTGTTAAAGACTTAGTGAATACATAATTTCTGAAATGTTGTCGAGTCTTTTGAAATGTATTTGGTTGGGAAACCCTTTTTGCTAGTTAAAACTATGATGTTACCAGCTGTTATAAAAACTGTTATACAATCTGTTTGTATACAAGTAAACTGTAATACATCTGTTGGTTAACTGTTATACAAGCAACAGTTATACAGCCAGTCAAGCAATGTTTACAACTCAATTTCTCAAGTGAGTTCAATAAACGAATGCAATACTGTTATACAGTCAAGTACTTTAGTCAAGAAAACTGTGATAATGTGTTGAATGATTGATATAAAATGCATTGCGAACTGTTATACAATCAACTGTTATACTGTTATTTCTCAATTGATCTGCATTCAACGATTACGCCGCTATTTTCAAAGTGATTTCAAATCACAAACTGTTATACATCTATACCTTGACAAGCTACAGCTGCAGCCAAGTACTTCAGCACCACAGTAGAGTGCGTCTAGTTTGTGGCATATGACAGTGCTTAGCCTTGGTACACCTGCAAATGGAACTTGTGTCCACTCGTGAGTCAGCGACAGTTTTGCTAAGCTCGCGCCAAAGAGAGAGAGAGAGAGTCCAGAGAGCCTAGGGCTCAAGTTGGCTGTCACCTTGAGATCTGAACACAACGAGGCAACGTACAACAAGCGAGCAGCAGCAGCAGCAAAAGAAGAACAAGAGAACGACAAGGCCAAGCTAACAACAACAATAAGAAACACAAGCAACTGTCAGCCTATGGACCCGCAATTTGACCTGTTCCTAAGACTTAGACTCAGGTTGCACAGCAACAACGAATTGCTGAATAACTGAATAAGAAACAAAAAAAAGCTGTTGACCTTTGCCTGCTACACACAGAAAGAGAGAGAGAGAGAGAGAGAGAGAAAGAGAGGGCAGTTAGAGGCGCCAGCAGCAACATGGCCAACAGAGCACTTGTCTACCCTTTGGCCTCGTCATTGTTTGCCCCAAAGCCCCAAACTGGCAATAAACTTGTCTATTTTAGCACACAAAACTATGCCAAGTTATTTGTTGCCATTGTTGTTGTTGTTGCATCTTCCTTGCTCTGTTGCTGCCACTTTTCTCTTTCTCTTTCTGTTGTTGGTGTTTTTGTGTTTTTCTTGCTTGCCATTTGCCGAGCCGCTTTTTGTGGCAGCGGCTCAATTTGAATTAAATTCAATTTTTTTCTTTGCTTTCTTGGTTTGCTGTTTTTCAAGGTTGCAACATTTTGTGCAAGTGCAACTGCAACTACAAAACCAGCTGAGTCCGAGCATCAGCATCAGCCAGCGGCCATTAAGCACACTATGAAAAGCAGCTGCCTCGCTCTCTCTCTCTCTCTCTCTCTCTTTCTCTCTCTCTCTCCTCTTGCAATTTTTCCCCCTTACCTATCTTTCCCCTGCAGCATTTTCTGTCATTTCAGTTGTCGACTGCCTTTGGCCTGATTTTTTCGCTTTTATGCAGCGATAGAGAGAGAGAGCAAAAAAAAAATATATATTTATATATATATGTATATGTATATAGGTAAAACAAGGCATAAGGGCGGCCAGAAATGAGACCAAAAATTGTAAAAAGCTGCTTTTCATTTGGCCAGTTTCAGTCCCTAGAAACAGAAACAGAATTCCGACCCTCGCCTGGCTGACTTGCAATTAAGAAATTTGTCAGTTTGCTGCCGTCGTCATCGTTACGAATGAAATGAGATGCATTCAATTGAACAAAATTCAAACAAACCTGCTCCAAATGCGATGCATAATTAAACGACTAAAACACACACACACACACAGACACACATAAAGTAATCCTAAAGTACTTCTCTCTCTCGGGAGACAAAAAAATAAAAGTAAGTCTCTTTGAATTGCTTCTGGACATTCAATGAAACAATCAAAGCAATTCTTTCAAATGCTTTGCGTATTTATTTCAAATACAAATAGCACAAAAGAAACTTAACGCAAGGGTTTCTTCAACTCAACTTGAAACACGAAATCTAATTAATTTGCCTTGCCGTAATGTTAAAATGCAAATAAATTATGCAAATTAAATTGCACGAAAGTGTGTATTTTAATTAAGTACCTAAAAGCCTTTGGACAAGTTTGAGAAACTTAACTTGTTCTTTTCTTTTTCTAAATTCGTATTAAGAAATTCATTTTGTGTACAGATTCTTAGGCAATACAAGCTGTTATACTAACTGTTATACCATCAGCTGTGAACTGTAATACAGTTGTAATAATTTATTGGAATTTCTCTCCTTCATTTTGTATTCAATTTCTTTACTCTATTCACTTATCAAACTGTAACACTAACTGTTATACCAGCAACTATAATCTGTAATACAGCTGACAATTCAGCTTTGAATACCAACACAAATTTTCGACTTAGTCATTTTGTTTTGTTGAAGTTCTTAGGCAATACAAGCTGTTATACAAACTGTTATACCACCAGCTGTGAACTGTAATACAGTTGTAATAATTTATTAGAATTTCTCTACTTCATTTTGTATTCAATTTCTTTACTCTATTCACTTATCAAACTGTTATATCAACTGTTATACCGCCAGCTGTGAACTGTAATACAGCTGACAATTCAGTTTTGAATACCAACAAAAAATTCGATTTAGTAATTTTGCTTTGTAGAAATTCTTAGACAATAGCAATGCAAGCTGTTATACAAACTTTTATAACTTGAACTTGTATTCAATTTTGTTTTTCTCTGCACATATCGTCAACTGATTCGCTGAGCCAATTTGTGACATTTGCAATTACTCTGACACCAAAGCTTAAGCAAAATCCTGAGCTCTATTTAAGTTGCAAAAAAATATATACATACATTTATGTGTGCTGCATATTTATGTTGAAAATGAGTGTGTGTGTGTTGGTGTGTTGGTGCTCAGCGTCGAGTTGTGTGCTACTATCGACGTAGACAACTTTTGCTCTGCTTTGCTTGCCTCTGCTATCTGCCGCACTTCCGGTTTCCGGTGACACTTCCCCCGCCTCGAGCCACAAGCATCGGGCAACAACACAGGAGACGCTTCCTGCACGTCGTCTGTATGCTATTATGGGCACTTGAGTCTCTGCCAGCAGCTGCCATTTGTTTTGGCCATAAATGTTTTGCAGCTTTACCTACTCTACATCAACTGTTGTCGCTGTCTCTCTTTCTCTTCCTCTCACACTCGACTCTGCGTCTCACTCTCTCTCTCCGTCTCTCATCTGCACTTTGCTCGTCCTCGAACATAACGCACAAAACTTTTTGGCACGATTTATGCAGTTAGCCAGCAGCCAAAGTAGCGACTACTTTGCCAGTTGCCAGTTGTCTAACAGACTGCAGGCTGCCTGCCAACCAACATGTTTTAACTCGACTCGACTCGACCGGGCGGGCTTGGCTTCGAGAGATCAGCTAGAGATGGCAGCACGACTTCAACTCAAATCCGACAAATTGCAAGATGGGAAAACTGTTATAATTATTGTATTGAATTGAACAAATTTTATGCTTTCAATTTGTATCTGATATTATGTGAAATTTATTTGCACATTTTTTATAAGAAATATCTGAAGAACCTAAGGAAATAAATGTCAATACTGCATGTCAATTTGTGGCTGCAATTCATTGAAATGAAGTGCAGTATATGTTTTTGAAAATATACTAGCCTTCAAGCAGTATATTTTAGTAGAGCAGACTGTACTTGAAGTCATTAAATGTACTTGTACTTGAAATCAAATAAATGTGATTTAACTGCAGAAATTGTGGCTTCAATTTGAATGAAGTGAAGTGAAGTATATACAAGCGAAAATATACTAGCATTCAAACAATATATTTTAGTAGCACCTAAAGTATATGTTTCGAAAATATACTAGCATTCAAGCAGTATTTTTTATAGAAATTTGTTCGTTCATTCGATTCAATTGCAGGAATTGTGGCTTCAAATTCAATGAAGTGCAGTATATACTAGCGAAAATATACTAGCATTCAAGCAGTATATTTTAGCGGCACCTTCGGTATATGTTGCGAAAATATACTAACTTTCATGCAGTATATTTTAGCAGCTCAGAAGACTTTACTTGATGCTCAGGTTTTGTTGCACAAACCGCTTTTTGATCATAAAATACTACGTGAACGAACACAAAGTATCGTTTAGTGCTTGTCAAAAATGCTGTTTTCCCATCATTATCGTTGCTTTATATACCACAAAAATATGCAATGTTCTACCATTAAATACTGCACAGGCAAAAAAACAAAAAGAAGGTAAAAGATATCTTCCACTGCTATTGAAATGCAAATTTATGTGCGATTCGATTGCTAATATATTGAACAAATAAATGCTGATTGCAGGCCATTAAATGCTAGACAATAAATTGATATTTTCGCTCTTTTATTCTACATGCTTAATATTGTAAATGGTGTGCTCAATGTGGACACGCACACGGCACGCACGTGCCACAAATGAAAGCACTCTGCCAGCGTAACATGTTGCAACAACAACAACAACAACAACAGCAACGAGTAAGTGCATTTTGCCATTTGGCAATGCCTTTAAATGGCTTTATCTCTCCATCTCTCTCTCTCTCTATCTCTCTATCTCTCCCTCTCTCTAGCAGATGAAACCTGTGTGACGTTTGTCGTTTCGGTTTGCGTTTTGCTGGTCATTTGGTTGGCAGTTAGTGGCTCTTGCAGCTTGTTGCATTTTTGGTTGCAAGTTTCCTGTTGTTGCTGTCGTTGCTGCCGTTGCTGTTGCTGCTTACCGCTGCTTAAATTGCACACTTCCGCCTTCCTTCCTGCAACAGCGGCAACAGCAACAGCAACAGCTACAGCAGCAACATCAACAGCAGCAGCAGCAGCAGCTGCGTTTTGTTTGCTCGGCCCATTCGGCTTCCTTAACGGGTTTTGTCAAATTGTAACCGGGGCAATTCTCTGAATTTCTAACTGAGCCCATTTAGCGGCCTCCTTCTCCTCCTCCTTCTCCTCCTGCACTCCTCTTGCACACATTCCTATTCATTGAGTCGCTGCCTTCGGGCTCTTCAAGCTACTTACACGCATCCGCCAGCGGATTCCGCGTGTGCTTCGAATGCTTATCAGCATTAAATAACTTTGAAATTGAGTGTTGTTCAACTGTTATACGGCTGTTATACGCGCGATTCGTTTAATTAGCAAGATGGTTGTTCAACTGTTATACGGATCCTTTTCAATATTTAATAGCCGAAATAAGATCGTAGTACAACTGTTATACAACTGTTATACGCGCAATTCGGATGCTTATCAGTATTAAATAACTTTGCAATTGAGTGTTGTTCAACTGTTATACGGCTGTTATACGCGCGATTCGTTTAATTATCAAGATGGTTGTTCAACTGTTATACGGATCCTTTTCAATATTTAATAGCTTAGAAATAAGAATGTAGTTCAACTTTTATACAACCGTTATACACACAAGTCGGATACTTCTCAATTTTAAATATCTTAGAAAGAGCATTGTTTAACTGTTATACAACTGTGATACTTTAATGCTGTAATTTAAAACTAATTGACTGATTAAATATTGTACTTTGACGTTTGACGTCTCAAATATAAAATATAAATTAACTTTTTAGGTTTAAAGAAAACTATCAGCTGAAAAACTATGTGTTATCATCTCTCTTGTTGACTCTTACAATTTAAAATTAATGATCACTTATACAATTTGCCCTTGCTTTAAACTAAAATTATTGATTTAGAGTGCAAACTCATTGGCTCTATAAAGATTATACTTTAGATTAAACATAAACTCAAGTAAAGCCACGATGCCTAATCAATCTGGCAATCAATTAGCTGTTATAATTGAACTAAATTTCGCGCAAATCTCACTTAAACGACCTCAGGGCATGCAACAGTTAGACGCAGTGTGTTATGTTGTATGTGTGTGTGTGTGTGTGCTGAATGTGTGTGTGTGTGTGAGTGAACGCCACAAATTCGCAAGCACCGCAAAAGTTGTACATTTAATTACCGTTATACTAAATGCATTCCCGTGTCTGAGGTTTTGCGTGCTGCAATTTTCCGCCATTTGCCTCACGGCTTTCGGCTCTCGGCTCTCAGCTCTCAACTCTTGCCTTCCATCTGCTGTATGGTATTTTGGGCCACACAAAACTTTGTAGCCAACAACTCGAAAAGCATTAAGTGGCAGCTCATCCGCGGGCAGCAAATGCTTGTGATACTATTTAGTGATGCTGCAGATTTTCGCTCTTTATTATTATCGTTTATTATTATTATTATCATTATCATTATTATTTTCTTGGGTATTATTTTCTTTACTTATTTTTGGGAAATATGAAACGTGAAACGAGGAAAAATTAATTAGACTAATTAAAACGCTGGCAGCACGAGTGAAAGTTCCAAGTTCAAAGTTATTTCGTAGTTGATTGAATGAAAACTTTACCAGGTAAAAGCGGAGGCGTAAAGCAGAGGGCGTGGTCGTGGTCGTGGTGGAGAAGTTGCAGCAAAGAGCAAAAATTAATTAACTTGGCCTTGATGGGGCCATTTCCAAACAAATGGAAGAGCAATGCCAAGCCAAAGCTGTTTTTGGCAAATGCCAAACAATTGGCAAAGCTCAAAACATAATTAAGACGCCGAGTCTGTTGCTCAACCTACTTTCCTCCCTTGCCTTTGTCCTCTTCTCTTTTGGGGCATTTTTCTTCCTCTTTTTTTTAACGGCCCTCGAGTCTTGAAATCAATTAGCGCACATCACTCGAGAGCTGCGTAGAAATTGGGTTTGGATTGAGGTCAACGCTGCCTGAAGGCTGTCACACAAAAAAAGAGAGAGAAAAAACCCATGTAAAATGTGGGCAGAGTAGACAGAAAGAAGAGTGTACAGTGTCTGTCGCTCATATATTAATATCCAGTGCGCCGCAAAGTAGGCTTTGGTTTCATCTCTGTACTTGCTTTAAAATTGCGAGCAGAAGTGAACTTAAAGCTGTCTTCTTCTTGTTCGTTTCCCTCCTTCCTATTCCTCTTCCTCTCTCGCTCATCTCTGCAACGAGTTGGCAGCGCTTTTTGCGCGTGTCAGTGTCAGCGACTCTGGCGACTGGCGACAGTTGCCGCCGCTACCTCTGTCTCTGCCTCTGTCGCTATCTTTCTCTCCGTCTCTGTCTCTGTCATGTGCAGCGGCCCATGAGTGTCATATTCGTATGTGCAAAAGTAACTGCGAGTGTGTGTGTGTGTGTGTGTGTGTGTGTGTCTTTTCATGGGTCAGCACGTCGCCAACACTTTTCAGTTGAGACGTGGCTAGCGCAGCGGTTAAAGAGCACATAAATGCGAATGTGCGACAACATGCATTGCTGTATAACAGTCGCACTTGACAAATAAGCCAGTCGCATTGCAGATAATTGCGAGTGAACGGGATATGATAGTAAAGTAGCAGTTTCATTTCGGATGTATAACAGTTGTATAACACTGGTATAACAGTTTGTCAAAAATCATTTCGCACCTTATATACATAATTGCAGTAATACAAATATAGTTAAACCTCACATGTATGCGGCTGTGCTGCAAGCATTGCTCAATGTATAACAGTTGCACTTGGCAAATAATTGTGATATATATTGGGGAAAGAGTTTAACCTCAGACTTATAACAGTAGTATATTACTTGTATAACATTCTCAAAAAATATCATTCTGATTTTAAGACAAAGAATGTTAATCGTCATAAATGGGAATGGGATTTTGTATAACAGTTATACCTGGCATTATAATTTTATTTAAAAAGTATAACAATCTTACACTGAGTAAAATAAAGTTTAGGAAACTTATTTCAGATAGTTTTTTTAGTATACTTTATTTGTATTGTTCAATTGTATAGTCATGTAACGCTGAAGCAGGTAAGTATAACAGTTGTCAACTGCGCTTTCAACTGGACTGTCATAGACTGTGACTTTTATTATCGTGCGCCGACTTGTGCTGTCAAATCAGCAAGGCTTTTAGTTGTTCCAGCGCTGGCAGGTTTAGCCTTCGATTGCAGAGGTTGGTAGCTGTAGGTGCGCGTATAACAGTGCGGGTATCAACAGATGGCAGGGCCAAACTGACTTACAAAGCAGCCAGCAGAAGCAGCAACAACAACGGGAAAACAAAAACAAAAACGTTGACTAGGTCTGCGTTTGTGAATTGGCTGTGCAAAGCACTTGATGTTGTCAGTTGGGAGAAAGCACGAAAGGCCAAAGTGAAAAAGCATGACGAGGCAACAAGAGCAGCAGCAGCAGATGGGGAAGCACAACAGAAAACTGCAAACAGCAAACAGCAAACGGCAAACGCAGCGCTTTGAGTGAACGCTGAACCTGCAACTACACAACTACAACTACAACTACAGCACTCAGTCACTCACTCACTCACTGACTCACATACATACATATAGTATAGTACATCGCACACTAATGCACACCTGGGGCTCTTGCATGCTGAAGCACTTTTAGCAGTACCTTTGTGCCGCTCGTGCGCTTTGTTCCACGTGGAAAGGTCGACATTGCCATCGCCATCGTCATCGTCGTCGTCATCAGCATGAGCAGCAGCAACGTCGCGTTTTTGGCAGTTGCTGCCGCTGTACACTTTTCGTTTTTAATGAAGGCATTTAGCAATGCAATGTACTACGAGTTGTAGTAGTAGTTGTTGACGCCATCGTCGATGACGAGGCCAATGCCAATAGTGAATGTTGAATGTTGAATGGGGGAAAGAACTAGCACAAATGCGGCGAATCAGAGTTAACCTTTGTCACATGGCATACATTTTCTGAAATGTGCACTTTGAACAACTGTTATACAACTGTTATACGACTGTTATACATATGTTATACTAGTGTATAAAGCAAATATGCTTCCAAATCAAACAATAATCTGCTAAAATTAACATGTTGCATATTGTTATACATCGATGACGATGTCAATGCCAATGGTGAATGTTGAATGTTGAATGGGGAAAGAACTAGCACAAATGCGGCGAATCAGAGTTAACCTTTGTCACATGGCATACATTTGCTGAAATGTGCACATTTGTAAACTGTTATACAACTGATATACATCTGTTATACTAGTGTATAAAGCAAATATGCTGCCAAATCAAACAATAATCTGCTAAAATTAACATGTTGCATATTGTTATACATCGATGACGATGTCAATGCCAATGGTGAATGTTGAATGTCGAGTGGGGTAAAGAACTAGCACACATGCGGTGAATCAGAGTTGACCTTTGACACGTGGCATACATTTGCTGAAATGTGCACATTTGTAAACTGTTATACAACTGATATACATCTGTTATACTAGTGTATAAAGCAAATATGCTGCCAAATCAAACAATAATCTGCTAAAATTAACATGTTGCATATTGTTATACATCGATGACGATGCCAATGCCAATGGTGAATGTTGAATGTCGAATGGGGTAAAGAACTAGCACACATGCGGTGAATCAGAGTTGACCTTTGACACGTGGCATACATTTGCTGAAATGTGCACATTTGTAAACTGTTATACAACTGTTATACATCTGTTATACTAGTGTATAATGCAAATATGCTGTCAAATCAAATAATTATCTGCTAAAATTAACATTTTGCATATTGTTATACAACTGTTATACATATATTGTAGCTGTCACAAATCAATTCATTTGATTTCACACACAAAGCGACGCTGTTAATTGAACGAGCAAGACAGCAATTTTTGTCGACAATGCAACTGTTATACGCTTGACCTTTGCATTGTAATTGAATTAACAACAGCAACTGCAATCGAATCAATCAAACAAATGGCTCAGAACAATGGCTAACGACTAAATACGAAGTACACAACAAGGGGGCGAATTATAATCCGTCTATAGAAGCGAGTGGATGAGAGAGAGGGAGAGTGGATGGTGGTCTGGCAATCAGTGTCGAGCTACATTTATCAATTTAGTTGCGCCCTGCAGCGCAAATGGCAACAAAGGAGCCATGAGACAAGATATGACACGACCGATGCCCAGTTTAGGGGCAAACAATGATGCCTAACAAACTGAAGACAGACAACATGCAACACGGCAACATGGCAGCATGGTTGCAACCTGCAACCTGCAGCACTTGTCACTCGCCCGGCGGGCAAGTTAAACGAAAAGTGAATTGAGTGAGCAACACAGCGAGCAAAAGAGAAAGCGAAAGAGAGAGAGAGAGAGAGAGAGGGAGAGAGTGATGAAGCAGGACAACTGCTGGTGGAGAGGCAAGCAACACTTCCGGCAGTTTAGAGGCGGCAGCAACTAAGGCCAGTTGCTGCAATTGTGTGTGGCACAACAATGCCTGCTTCGCCAGGTGCACAGACAATGGCCAATTGAAGCTGCCCCTTACCCCTTACCCCTTACCCCTTGCCACTCTTGCCTTCCCTTCCCATCCCTTCGCTCGCAGTCGTCGAGGAAACGTTGTAATTACAACCGCAGGCCAACTGCTGGTCGAGGTACGCTTTGTTTGCCCCGAAAACAATGCATTTGTCCCTGCAACATGCTCGCCTCCTCTTCCTCCTCCTCCTCCTCTTCCCACTGAGATACGGCCATGGCCTTAAACAACAAAACAAGAGCAGCATATCTGCCTTCAAACTGCACCTTCAATTTTTTTTTGGCATCATCACAAAACAACTAAAAATGCCAGCACATAATTTTTCATTCTCACAACAACAGCAGCAGCAACTTAAGATGATGTTGTATAAGAAACTCGTGTGCATATAAATTATAAGACTATGCAAATGCAAATGCAATCCTCTGCTTGAAGGTGCATCTACAGCTGCATCTGCATCTGCATCTGCATCTGCCACAGACAACAACACAAACACACACACACGCAGAGCGCTCTCAATATGCTGCGCTTGTTGCACGTTGAAACATAACCATGTGTGTGTTTGCGGCAAGCAGCTTAAGGGCGTTGTTGTTGCCAACCATTTGCAACAGGCCAAAGCAGCCATAACCCACAGAGCTTACCACACAACTAGCTTAAAGTATAGTCGAATGGCAAATGCTCTACCAAAGTGAATAAAATCGAAGCATGATGAAAAACAAGTTAGAAAGCTACAGTTGAGTGAACTCGCTAGTGTTTGGTATTATTCGTAAAGTATATCAAAGTAAAGTATAAGTAAGAAATCTACTGTTGAGTGTGCTCTGTATTGTTCAGTATTATTCATGAAATATAAATATATAACATATATAAATACTACAACATACCAAAGTAAATATTTGTTTTCTAAACTATATACTATTACATATGGTATTATACTTAACATATATCAATATTATATACCCAAAAAATACTACAAGATACCAAAGCCTATATTTGGTATATCTATAGACTATTACATTCAAAATATACTATAGACTACAATATAAAAATTTTATTTAATTTTACCCAAACAAGATCGCAATTTGAACTTTTTTATTCTATATCATTCTCAACTGATTACAAGTTTAACGTTCCTATTTATTTGTTTATTTCATTGCCATTATCTAATACTTCCTTACATTCTTATCGCTTTAAGTTGCATTTATATATTCTTTAGTATAACATATTTTACATAAAGTTACATTTCATTTGTAAATAACATTCAAATTTTTCAATTAATCAGTTTAATTTGAATATATCCTTTTGAGTTTGAACTGTTTTATTTTTTAGTGATTTTATTGTCAGTTTCTAATATTAAATAAGCAATTATTCTTTCATGCTTAACTTGAATTTCTTTCGTTTATTTAAATATTTTACTGCATTTCCATTTAATAATTTTATGCATTTCTTTTCGTGTTTCAGATGAATTTACTTCCCAACTTTAATTGCAATGTAAGTACAGCATAAATTTTCTAATTTAAATAATTGCCAGTTGTTCAAACTGTCGTTAAACTGCATTAATATGGCTTGACTCACGATTATTTAATACAATTTAGTGCAGAATTTATTTAATTTTCACTGAAATAGTTTCACCTTGAATGCTCTTATCACATTACACACGCGTGTCCTTCGCATTTGCTGTGCTATAATTGCAATCCCGCACAATATTAATATGAAGCCGAATTCATTGTTATTGTTATTATCTAAAAGGAATTTCGGTTGATTGCATAACACATGCCAATCATTTGTCATAAGGGCAACGCAATCGAGCGACAATCGCATTCTATTTTCAGCCTTACTCGCTCTCTCCATCAGATGGACATTTTGCAAATGCCTCTTTTTGTGGCACAGCTCAGTATCAGTATCAGTGACAATGTGGCTGTGGCAAGTTGCAATATATGGCCTTGAAGTTGATAATGTAGTATTAGAAATTCGTTTGCCTCCCTCTTAACTTTAATTTGCGTGCAAGGTCAGATTTCAGTTTCAGTTTCAGTTTCTAATTTTGGTTTTTGCTACTTGATTCACTTTTGACTTTTAGCAGCAGTACTATATATGCAAGGTCACAGCTCGTTGCATGCCACACACACAGCAGACAGCTGCTGTTCAACACACGCGCTCTTCTCCTCTCCTCGCCGCTGTCATCTCTGCCCCACCTGCTGCAGAGATATGAGTAGTTTGTGTCCCCATTTATAACTGTCTGTTTTGTCAGTTTTATTTCCTCAGCGCGCTCGTTTCACGTTTTTTTTTTCTCTCTCGCAACCACTCTAAATATTATGGCAAAAAGAGTACACGAGTATCTACTATATACCACATATAGTATATAATATATACTAAATATATAGTTGCAGTCAAAGCATAATAAACTAAATCGATAATTAGTGGAGATAGACGCGCAATAAGCATCACGCATCATGCATCACGCATACGACGTGTTGACAGATCACTGAAAATCAAAATTGCATTTCAATACGCAAACAAAAAGCCAACAATGGAGCCACATTTGAAGTTTGGCAGTACAAATTTTAATAGCAAATTGATAGAGTTCAGTTTTGGAGTGCTTGACATTGTTGTGAATGAAACTATTGAATATAGTGAATGAATTTAAAATTACTAAAAACAATATTTCAACATTTGATTTCTAATTAAAATAATTTGCTCACAAAAGCTTTGAATATTGTAAATTGAAAATAGTATCAAAATACAATTCTTTAATTTATTTTATTTTAAATTAAAAATTCAAGTTCAATTTAATTTTCTCTTTATTGGTAAGATATCAAATATCGGCAAAAATGAATACAAATTTTGAAATGTAATTTGGCATTTTTTATTTGTACCTATTTATTTATTCCACTACAATGAAAAGTACTTTTAGATGAACATTCAAATTCAGTTGAATTTTCTTTTCATTACTCATGAATACACTTTATTCGAAAAGACATTATTTAAAGGCATTTTATTATGACATTTGTAGATTTAATTGAATTTAAGTAAATAAATATTCTATCTGGTATCCATCTAATTAAAAATTGTAATTCTTTGCAGACTTTTTTGTTGGGTAAATCTGTCAGCTTGTTCGATTGTAATGTGAGGGGAAGAGATGATTGGTTATTGCATATTTAAGCTGGTTGCATTATAATGAAATTATTTAATGCTAATTACAGCTAAGTAAACAAATAGCCGCAGCGGGCAACGAACAAACAATGACAGCAGCAAAATAACTGTCGACAGCTGTGTGAAGAGATCTCCGATGGTAAATTATTTAAATTATTTTTCTTTTGTTGTTGTTGTTGTTGTTGCTGTTGAATTGGCGTATTGGCCAAAAGCGTATTTGTATTTGGTATCCATATAATGTCTGACATCGGCTTATGGTAGCATTTTGTGTGCTTTGCATTCGATAAATTTAATGAAATTTTCCGCAATTTCTCTCAATTTCTCAATTCCCATTTTTGGGGGCCAAGCAAAAGCAAACTTATTTGTATGTGTGTGTGTGTCTGTGTTGTCCTCAAAGTGTCAGCTCTTCGGGGCATTGCAAAAAGCCTTATGGCTTAGCATGCAATTCAATTAATGTTGCATAAGACACGACCCATCAAATGTTCTTGCCACTCCACACCACACACACACAAACACACACACACACACACACACAGATAGAAAGTCTAAAGCCAATGTCAATGAACAATGCCTTCGTTTTCGTGCTTTCTTCTTCTTTTTTCTTTTTTGGAAAGTGAGAAAATCTTTTAGCGAACAATGTGACGACGACCTTGGACCGGACATGGTTACAAAGCAAACATGAAGACTGCAAATGCCCAACTAATGAGAGTGCTTGACTTGAGGCTATCCTGTAACGAGCGAATTTCATAGGCCAAACAGCTCCATCCGCTCCCCTCTCTCTATCTCTTTCTCTCTACCTCCTCTCTTTTCCTTCTTATCGATTTGTTAGCGAGCACTTTAACTCGCTGACAGACTTTCACTTTCTAATCTTAAAGTTGCAACTATGATGAACTATATTTATTATATAATATAGTTAAAGTTATAAACGCAAACCAGTTTGGTATTATTCTTTAAATATATCAAATAATATACTACAAAAATACTAAAAATAAACCTAAGACCATATTTGATATATCAAATAAAGCTCTACATTCAAAATATACCAGCAAACAAGTGCGGTATTATTCTTAAAATATACCGAATAACATACTGCAAAAATACTAAAACGATGCCGATACTATATTCGAAATATACCAACAAGCAAGTGCGGTATTACTCATAAAATATACCAAATATTATACTACAAAAATACTACAAATATACCAAAGATCATATTTGGTGCATCGATGAAGCACGACATTCGAAATATACCAGCAAACAAGTGCGGTATTATTCTTAAAATATACCGAATGACATACTGTAAAAATACTAAAAATATACCGATTATCGTATTTAGTATTTTGATACTATATTCGAAGTATACCATCAAGCAAGTGTGGCATTACTCATAAAAAATATACCAAATATTATACTACAAAAATACTAAACATATACCTAAAATCATATTTGGTATATCGATGAAGCACGACATTCGAAATAAACCATAGATATCAAAATATACCAGATTGTCAGTCTGCAATCAAAGCCATGATTTTCATACTTTCTTTTATGGGTGTTTAGATTTTGGAAATAAAAGACATCTGAATAAATGCTCTGAGTTACATATGTATGTGTAGAATAACATTTTAGGCACATATGAATGTTTGAATTTACTGTTTCCCAGAAATATTCTATTCAAATTTGAGTGCTCACTCTTCTTGTAGTTTTGCTTCTCAGCAAAAATATTTTCTTACAATTCACATGCCGTTTTCTACACCTACTTTTGCTTAGCAAATAAACAATAAACTTGCTTTATAAAATTATAAACGTAAATAAATCTTTAAGCCACATTGTTTCAGAATTTCTAAGAAAAAAAATAATGATCAATTGGTCTTCAAAAATGGTTCTTGAAGAATTCTGAAAATATTTGGATAAACTCGAAGAAAACTATATTAATAATTTCGGGGAATTTGTGCTCGATGTTAAATTTAGCACATTTGAATATTTCACTAAAAGTTCTTTATGCAAATGCTTACGAGTTGATGTTAATTATTAAAAAAACAAAAGAAGGAAATGACCGTTTCGTTACTCAACTAACTAACTAGAATAACGAAGTTTTTCTGATGTGAAATATTGTTGAAAATGCTAGACGACGAGTGTATGTATGTTGTGTGGCATTCCTGGCATCGCTGGCGTATTAAATTACAGAGATGCTCAGCATCCGTTACAAGTCAATTGGCAGCAGCCTTTGCCTTCGTCTTCGTCTTCGCTTTCCGTCTGGCATCGTCTTCCACAATACTTTGCACTGCTTGGCTTCGTTTCCCTCAACAGCCAACAGCTGTCAAGTTAAATGAAGTCAAAAATGTAAATTTCATTTGGCGCCCACGCCAAAAAGACTTGAGACTTGAGACCCCCAAAGTAGACGAAGAGCGAGACGAGAGTGGGGACTTAAGACTCGGAAACTCGTAGCCGCAACGACTTGTAAGTCAGCCCCAAAATATACGCAATTAGGCGAGACGAAGATGAAACGAGAGAGGGGAGGAAACGCAAGTTGGGGTTGCTAAATTACCACAAGCAGGCGGAGCTGTTGCGCGTTGAAGGACATGCGTTTGGCGCCCTTGGTTTGCCTAGCTTTTCCTTCCTTCCATCCACAGCAACAGCAACATGTGTTTCTCCCTTCTCCCTTTTCTAGGTGTGCGTTTAATGGCAATTGTTGCTATTGTTTTGTTCGCCAAACTTTGCATAGGGAACAATATATGTTTTATGAGGGAGACTACAGTTAATTGAGAGAGAAAGAAAGTTGCAACCAGAAAGTTGCCAGCTAAGAATGAAAACAAAAAAAAAAAAGAACAATTCCAAATGCGATGTGATTACATTAGACTAATGAGCTAATGTGCCACCATCTCTTAAGTATAAGCGCAGGCGGAGGCGGAGGGCGGGGCAATTAGAGCACGCCTGTCGATTAGTCATTATCATCATGAATGTCTAATGAATGATTCATTCATTCGAATGAGTGTGTCTTGAGTGCCACTCAATTTGCCAGCCAAACAATACAAGAGCTCTTGAGTTCAAATAGCAAAGTGCAAAACCCTAAATCAGTTAATAGAAAATTGATAAATCTCTTTTCCCCCAACTATTTGTATTGCGAATCTCGAGGCTTTAAGCAACTATTCATTTTTGTTACAAGAAATATAAATAAATTGCATAACTTTTGCATGATGAAATATTTCTAATTTGACTTTTGAAGCAGTTTGTTAAATTTTGTGCATTTATAAGATCTTCCGTTGAGTGTTGGTAAACGTAAAAGAATTTGCAACCTTTTACTAGTTGTTGCTCACGAAATATCCTGAAAATTTGACTACGATCTACAGAAATATATCGTGAAATCTATCTAAAGAATAATGTTATATGGCAAAAACGGTTTTGGAAGGTAATTATGAGTATTTCATATTTTATGGTATAATTTCAATGTATTTGTAGTATATCATTTAGTAAGTTTTAGTATTTTTGCGGTATATAGTGTTTAGTATTTTTTGGTATTTTTGACAAATTAATTTTGCATATTTAAGTATTTATTTCAATATATTTTGTTAAGAATATTTGATTATTTTTAGGTATGCTAATTTTGTGGATTTAAGTATTTTTTCGGTATGCTCAAATGGTATATTACAACTGTTATATTTTAACGTTAATACCGTCTTTGCAGTGTTCAGTTGAGTGTTCAGCCAGTGTTGCAAAACACTCACTTAGCAGTGTTGGTCAATATTTGGTTTAATTCTGCTCTACCAGTGTTGGTAAACGTCGAGTAACAAACCTGAAACGAAAGAATGTTTTCAGCTAATTAATTTATGCATTAAAAATACGAAATGAATATAAAGTAGTAATTATATTAAGTGCTTTATACGTAGACAGTAATAAATTAATTTCAATTTGTTGCTGTGGCAACACACAGTTTAATTCACTAGCAGAGCACTCTTAAGACTCTAGTAAATCATAAGCTGGAGCATTACCATCTCATTAGGTCGCTCAAAGTCGCTGTCATTAAGCATACGACATGCCCAATGTCAGCTAACAATCAATAAAGTGCTCAAATCTCTCTTTCTTTCGCTTTTGTCTCTCTTTTTTGCTTAGTTGGACACACGCATTTGCCGTATGTATGTATATGTGTGTGTGTGTGTGTCTCTGTTATTGGCTTATCAGTTCATTCATTCACTCTAATTGCAGCTAATTGTGGTACAAAGGAACCAACAAATTTATTTTACCGCAAATTGAGTTGTTCAGGGAGCAAAGTTCCACAGCGATACACTAACTAAAAACAAGTTATGTTAACTAAGACAATCTGGTATATTTTTAACGTAATACTATATCGATATACCAAAAACAAACATATATATTTTTAACGTAATCGTATATTTATATACCAACTACAGGTATTGGTATATTTTTAACGCAAAAGTATATTGACATACCAACTTTAGTCTTTGGTATATATTTTAGTACTCTATGATATATTTTAAACGTGATAGTATACCAAACATAGATTTATTTTAATAGCGTTATAGTATATCAATATACCAAATATATATGCATTTTGGCTTACAATGTAATAGTATATCGATATACCAAACATATATATTTTTACGTAATCGTATATTTATATATCAACTACAGTTTTTGGTATATTTTTAACGTAAAAGTATATTAATTTACCAACGTAATGTTGTATCGATATTCCAACTATAGTCTTTGGTATATACTTTATACGCTATAGTATGTTTTAAACATTAAAGTATATCAAAATACAAAATATATTTATATACATATATATGTTGTTTTTTAACGTAATAGTATGCCAATATACCAACTATAATCTTTGATATATCTTTAGTGCTCTATGATATATTTTAAATGTGATAGTATATCAGTATATATCAGTATATATATATCAGTATACCAAACATAAATTTATTTTTATAGCCTTATAGTATATCAATATACCAAATATATATACATTTTGTTTTAAAATGCAATAGTATATCAATATACCAAGTGTAATATTTGGTATATTTTAATATTTATTAAGTTTGTGTTTTTTAAGCAATATTTGGTATATTTTAATATTTATTTAGTTGTGTTTGTTTTTTAATGTTTTTCGGTTAATTTCGCACTGTTTACTTCTAATCAAAATGGCTTGCTGATGTCCGACATTTGAGCACACACTCTTCTTTTTCTTAGAGCATTCGCAGTTCGTTGTGCTTCGCCACGTCAAACGCAATGTTTTATGTTTTTATTGTGCCCGTGTCCAGTGGCAAATGCCCAATAAATTTGAACTGGAACTCGAACTCCAAAACTCTTGTTTCACATGCATAACATAGAGGTGCTCTTCCTCTCTCTTTCTTCCTCTCTCTCTATCGTTTTGTGTATGTGTTTTTGTCGCTTGCTTTTGGCAGCAGGTTGTGGCAGCAGTGAGGAAGTGGAGAAGTGAGGAGGCGGAGTGTGTGCGCTACATGTGGCAGCTGCGTCATGGAAATACTCGCGTCATTGGCATTGGCAATAAGTAAATAAATAAATAAATCATTTGTGTGCATAGCCAGCGATATACATCGATAGATACCACGATAGATACTGTGTCTGTGTCTGTGTCTGTCTCTCTCTGTCTGTTTGTGTGTTGCGCCTTCTGGGTGGCAACAGCAGCAACAACAACTCGAACAACAACAACAACAACAACATGTGTTATACACACCACTTGAACAGCGAAATTGAACTTAGGCAAACGTTCGTTCGTTCGTTGGCGCCTTTTGGGCTCTGCCCGTAACACATGGCGCATACTTGATATTGTGATATTGTAGATATACGAGTATAGCATATACATGTCATATCTGCTGCCTTTTATGACTCAAACACACACACACACACACTGGCATTGCAGAGCATGCCGTCAACTATTTTTAGGCAACAGCCAAAAGCATTTAACAAAGGAACCCAAAAACGAATCGCAACGGCAACGAACAAAAATCAACGCCAAACCAAACGAAACGAAACGAGACGAAACGTTTATAAAAAGAATTTCCATTTTCATTCTCCATGCAATTGCAAAACTGAAAACTGAAAGCTCAACTGAACTGAACTGAACTGAACTTTTTAGCAAGCATTCTCAAGCAATACATTCTCCAAAAATGCAGTTGGCGTAGCGTTTGATCGACTATTAAATACCCTTCTCTTGTATTATAGGAAAGTGCTTTTAAAATTTAAAAACTTACTTAAGAAATTAAAGAAATAAAAGGGCTTTTAAAATGCAAAAACGTACTTAAGAAATTAAAGAAATGTTACGCACTCCAAAAATGAATAAAAAATCAATAAAAATTAAACAAAACTCAACTTAAAGAAAAACTTTCCTTTACTTAAATGAAATAAATAAATAAAAACTTACTTCAAAAGATGCAAATAAAAAACTAGAAAAGTAACTTAAAAAATTAAAAAAAAAATAAATTACAAACTCTTGAAATGATTTTCAACTTAAAAGGCTTAACGAATGTTTATTAAAATTTATTAACTTTAATATGTAACAACTAAATGAAATGCTTCAATAACTGCAAGCAAAGTGCTTAACAATGAACTTTTAAGTTTCAACAATTTTAACCAAAGTGAACTCTAAAAATATGTTTACCTTAAAAAATGCATTCTTGGCCTAACTTTAAAACCAAAAAAAAAGTGCTTAAAAGTGCACTTTAAAAGTTCAACAAAATTTAACAAATTGAACACTTCAAATATGTTGAAGATTTATGTTAAAAAATGAACTATTGGACTAACTTTAAATACAATTGAATGGAAAAGGAATGCAAATACAGAAATACAGAAAAGAAACAAATTTCGAAAATTATAGGAATTTTAGAAGCATTTACTAATGGATTTCCATTAACTAAGTGCTAACCCATTGACACACATTGTTGTTGTTGCTGTTGTTGTCATCTTTTTACAGGGTATTTTGCGTGAAAGCTGACAAAATAAAAATGTTATACTTATTTTGAAAAGCAATTTGGCTTTTTGGCATGCCAGGCTTTTGGCTGTCGTCTCGTCTCTTTTCATCTCTTTTCCTCTCGTTTCGTTTCGTCTCTTTTCGTTTCGTTGTTGCTTTCGCCAGCCTTTTTGCCGTTCGCCTTTCAAGTGTCCATCAACATATTTGACAAGTGCGCTGATTTTGCTCCCCTCTTTCTCTCCCTCTCTCTCTTTCTCTCTCTCTCTCTCTATATATATATATATATATATCTCCCTCCCTCTTGCTCTTCCTCTCTCTAGCTCTTGTAAAAAGTCTCCCTACTTACCACAACGATGTTGTACTTGTAGTTTTGGAGCAGCACCTTTGTGCCTTCGTCTCGTTGCCTTTGCTCTGGTTTCTCCTCCCCCCCCCCCCCCAAAAAAATGTTCTATATGTATGTGTGTGTGTGTGTTTGAGTCATTATTTGGTCATGCTTGCAATTTCCGTTGCCTCCTTCCCACTCTGCGCTCTTCACTTTGCTTCTCTTCTTTCGCCATCCATCTAGTTGGCTGTACCGGAAGTTGTTGCTTCTGCCCGTGGCATTGAGCACTCCCTCTCCCCTCTCCCTCTCTCTCTCTACTCCCTTGCCACATCAACCAGGTGGCCGCTTGTCTAATGAATAATGCAACAGCGAGCAAAGAGAGACAGAGAGAGAGAGAGACAGGCAGACAGAGATAAAGAGAGAGAGTGAACTGACGGAACAGATGAGCAGCCAGCGGATCCCAAAAACTTTTCCCAATGAAATATTTAAATCGCAATACTCGTGCCTCGCGTATGTGTGTGTGTATTACTGTATGTGTGTGTATGTGTGTGTGTGTCTGTTGCACCTGTCACAAGTCAAGAGCAACAAAAAAAAAAACAAAAAGAAGAAAAATAAAGGAAACTACAAGCAACAGGAGGCCACACAGCAGCAACTGCCTCTCTAGGCGATTCTCAGCACTGATCACTGCGATGGCGATGGCGATAACGATAACTATTACGTTTTTCAGCCAGAAAAAAATACAAATAAATAAATAAATAGCCGACACAGTGTAAATATATTAAAGCGAATGTACATTTTATTCAAATTGATGTGGAATTAAATTTTGTATCAAAGAAACTTGCATTAAAGGTATGCTATGCATTAACTTATGTTGATCAATTTATTAGTATATAATAATAATACTACAATACTACAAATATACCGATAGCCGTATTTGGATTGCTTACTTATTCTTTCCAATCAAAAACAAGTAAGAAAGCTACAGTCGAGTGTGCTCGACTGTGAGATACCCGCTACCCATTTTAAATAAAAGCAAAATATTGCGGTATCATTTTCAAAATATACCGAATATACTGCAAAAATACTAAAAATATACCAAATGGTATATTTGGTATATCGATATAGTTCACCATTCAAAATATACCATAGACGGCACAATGTACCAAATTGTCGGCCAAAGCAACTCAGACCCTAGTAAGTAGGCGCTTTTGCCCATACAAAAGTATTTCTTTAATAACTTCCACAATTTTTATCTGATCGTAACCAAATTTTCAGGAATCATAACTACTATAGCTATTATTGTATATACCAAAATTCGTAACTCTAGCTTTAAAATTACGCTTGTTATTCGATTTTTTTGATTAGCGGGGGCGGAAGTGGGCGTGGCAAAAATTTGAAACAAACTTGATCTGCGTGCAAACATAACAAATGCTGTCGAAAAAAAATTATAGCTCTATCTCTTATAGTCTCTGAGATCTATGTGTTCATACGGACAGACGGACAGACGGACAGACGGACATGGCTATATCGTCTCGGCTGTTGACGCTGATCAAGAATATATATACTTTATAGGGTCGGAGATGCCTCCTTCTACCTGTTACATACATTTCCTGCCGGCACAAAGTTATAATACCCTTCTACCCTATGGGTAGCGGGTATAAACAGTGTTTAATGAGAACACGAAATTCCTTTTTTTCCATATTGTAAAAAAAGGTTGTTTCACTTTAAAATTTTTAACTTAAAAACACGTGGTCGCAGAGTTGTAAAATTTTTAGACAAAGCTTATGATAATCGACACTATCGATAAAAATATCGATGTTTGTTTACTACTGCCCCTATATGTCAGGCCGGGAACTAATAAAGCGGTGTGATAAGTACTTAAGTTCGACTTTGTTTGTAGTGCAGCGTTTTAGTATTTTCATTTTGAATCGATGTAGAGATTATATGTAAATATACTTAGAGCACTTTAAGTCCTTAATTTGTATACCCGCTACCCATAGGATAGTACAACTTTGAGCCACCAAGAGTATATATATTCTATATAAAGTATATATATTCTTGATCAGCGTCAACAGCCGAGACGATCTAGCCATGTCCGTCTGTCCGTCTGTCTGTCCGTCCGTCCGTACGAAATAATCGATCTCAAAGACTACAAGAGATAGAGCCATCTTTTTTTCGTCAGCAATTGTTATGTTTGTTTGCAGATCTAGTTTGGTTCAAACCACGCCCACTTCCGCCCCCTCCAATTGACAAAACTCAAATAACAAGCACAGTTTTGAAGCATTTATTTAAGATTCCTGCAAATTCGCTTGTTTTAATTAACTATTTTACTATTTTTTATGAACTTTAACTATTTAAAGCAATTAATTATTATTGAAGTAATGAATTAGAGATTCATGGAATTACATTTAAGAGCACAAAGCTTAAGCCTTGAGGCTGTTATTCAATGCAAAAGTAACAATTAATAAATACATAATTTGAATTGTTCAATTTGCTGAAAAGTTTTCTTTGGTAATTTGCATTTGTATTTAACACTTTGCCGCACTTTTTGTTAAACAATTGCACAACAATGTGTTGCATTAAGCAACACAAAAATAATGAAGTAATGCATTAAATGCATTTAAATTAATTTATGGCAATTCTCAAGTAATTGCAGAATGCTAATAGCTTGCTTAATGACTTCAACAGTGGCATAACTTCAACCATATTTATATTGCTCTTTGTCTCTCTCTCTAGTGTGTGAAATTTGTAAGCTAAAACTATGCAAACATTGTGCATTTTGCACAATTAATCAAATATTTTTATTGAATTTTGTGTGTGACGCGCAAACAGACAACAAAAACCAGAGACAACGACAACGACAACAGCGACAGCGAAATGGAGAGGGAGACAAATGTTGGGTTAAGCCAACGCATAACTGATGCAGGAAGGGTGAGGAGGTGGGAAGGGAGAGGAAGAATGGAAGTGGGGGGAATAGTGGGGAAAAGTGGGGCCTTGGGGCGCGTTAATGGGCCAGCTGACAGCGTGCCAAACAACGAAATGCCTAGTAAAATGATGAATGACGACGAAATGAGCCAAACTGAGCTGACTGAGTGAGTGTGCGAGTGTGTCTCTGTGTGTGTGTGTGTGTGTGAGTACCTCATGTGTATGTGTGTGTGTGTGTGTGTGTGTGTGTGTGTACCTCATGTCTGTGTGTGTGTGTAGTGCAAATGTTTGTTAGCCAGACATTGAGAGTGACTGCAGAACAAGGCTTGGCGCGCTCCTTGCTTGAAAATGTTGTCATAAATCGCATTTGTGCATTTGCATTACACGCAGCTCGTTGGCCGCAATGAGCAACACAATGTTGCAACGGCAACGGCAACTTGCAACTTGCAACGAAAAGCGGCAAATGCAATGCCTAAGCCTTTATGCAAATGTTATTCGTGTCTGCAACCCTGAATGCAAACTACGAATATGACTACAACAAGAAGAAGAACAACAACAACTGCTAGATTGCATGCAGCATGTGGCATGTGGCATGCATATTGCATTGGCTGCTGCGCCTCTCTAAGTCGAGCTCCCATCGCTTCTGCTTTTTCCATTTCTTTTTTTGTATTTTGATTTTATGGCATAATGCGGACATAAAATATGAACAGATTAACACACACACACTCACACTCGCACACACACACACACAGAACACTCAGAGATAGTCGCAAAACATTCACATCCGCACTCGCGCTACATGAATCCATTCACTTGGCTTGGCTTTTCGTACAGGCGACGCTTACAAGACAAAACGATTTCATTCGCACACAACAGAAATGTGAATTTACTTGTTTATCGATCACTTTGAATACTATCGATAAATAAATGACAGAAATCGATAGGTGCAAAAATTAACCTGATAGTCTTAGTTTTTTTTTTTACAATATTGTTATTTCAATAAAATAATAATAATAAATAATTCTCTTAAGAAATCGTTAAAAATGCAAATGTTTTTTATAACGGTAAATAAACGAAGTTACAACAAAAATTCGTTTTTAGCTCGATGAAGAAATCATCTTGAAAAATGTATAAAGTTAAAGTAGGGTTAAACTAAAAAAATTAATCGACAGTGAATGATATCGTTGAATAAAAATTATCGATAAAAATCAATCGATAATTAACAATACCTATTGATATTAATAATCGATTCGAAAAATTAAGCAATGGTAATTAATAACGTTCAAGATTAATTATTGATGAAAATGTATCGACAAAGAATAATTTCGTTGAATATTAATTATCGATAAAAAAAATCGATCATGAATGATATCGTTGAATATAAATAATCGATCAAACATCGATAATGAATGTTATCGTGTAATGTTATTAATCGATATCTATAAAGTTGAAATACTCTATCAAAGTCCGATTTGAAATTGAGTTCCAGCATAGACATTTTTCTAATTCTTTAAATAGTATTGCTCTTATTTGTTCAATTCATTTATTTTATGTATATTGCAAATATTGTTGAATAATGTATCGATAATGCAAAAAGCTCTATCAAAGTTCAATTCAAAATTGATTTCTACATAGTAGCATAAACAATTGCTTAAATTCTTTAAATAATTTTGCTATTATCAGTTCATTTTTATTTTATTTATATTGCAAATATTGTTGAATACTATTAATCGATCAAAATGTATCGATAATGCAAAAGCTCTATCAAAGGTCTATTCGAAATAGCATAAACAATTGCTTAAATTCTTTAAATAGTATTGCTCTTATTTGTTCAATTCATTTATTTTATGTATATTGCAAATATTGTTGAATACTATTAATCGATCAAAATGTATCGATAATGCATGCTATGGTTGATTACCACAAATACAAAAAGCTCTATCAAAGTATTATTCCAAAGTGCTTAAATTCTTTAAATAGTTTTGCTCTTATTTGCTCAACTCTTTCTACGTTGTTCGTTTTGCTCGCTTTAAGTTGACAATCGATAGCTGAGCTGCCACTCGCATCATTTCGATAACATCTAGAGATGGGTTGAATGGCAGTTGCTAAGCTCAACTGTCGCGCTGTCACTCTGATTATCGATAACGCAACGTGCAACATTTGTCGCCAGTCGCAAGTCGACGTTGTGTCCTTGCCTCATGTAGAAGAGAGAGAGAGAGAGAGAACATCGCTGATGCTGTGCTCAGCTTGCGCCTTGGCGTCTGCAACGCTTCGCTAAGCCTTTTGTTCGCCTCTTTGGCTTACGAGTGCAATACTTATCAGTGTGTTAAAGTCTGTCTGCTGTGTGTGTGTGTGTGCTTGATTTGTGTGTATCATTCAGGCCGCTCGCTTGTCATTTGTTTGTTTATGGCGCATCGCCTCGTGTGACATCATTCAATTGAGACGACGACGACGACGACATCACTTTGATGTCGAGTCCTTAACAACTGGCTGAGCACAGCACCTTCCACGTCTCTCACGTCTTGCCTTGTCTCGTCGCGTGTCGTGTCACGCAAAGACATGAGAGAATTTTAAATGCCAGTTGCGTAAAATGCAAAGTGAATGCATAAATGATATTTAATAGTTCTTCTAGAGAGCAGAGGGCAATTTATAAAACACTTTGCAAACGATTAAGCTAAGGTATTTAAGATTACTATCGATATAAATCGATCATGAAATAATAATGGTTGCCATCAATACAAATCGATTGTGATTCTCATTATTTGCGACACATTACCATCAAGCTAAATCGATCATTTTAAATGCCAGACTAAGCTTTTAAATAAGTGCAACTCAGGAAGTAAAATACCTTTTAATTGTTCAGCATAGCAATGTAGTTTAACATTACTATCGATATACATCGATAGCTAGCTCTATAGAGCAAGGCATTTAATGTTATATTAAAATGAAATTTGTCAAATATTTAATGGTAACTGGAGCTCTTCACGTAAAATACTTCAAGAGCTTTGACAGATAACAATGGATAACATGTATTTTAGCTATATGCCTTACTATCGATATAAATCGATAACTTAAACTTTAATAGCACTTCATGAAATGAATTTTTTCAAATTACTCCGTTTATATATTTTAATTTTTAACTGTAATTGCAAGTGAAACACACTAAAATCATCGATAACAATCGATAACAACTGATTATAGTAAATACAATGCATCTTAAATACTTTAAGTCAAAGTTGAAATCCTTATTAGTTGCTTGTTTTCAGATGTGTTTTCATAATATCTCGTCAGTTTATCAAATTTAATAAAACTTTTTATATGTTTGCCATGATTTATTCATCGTTAGCTGCTGCGCTTTTTCCACACGTTCGAATTCTTAAATTCATATCGCGCTTTTGTTCGTTGACAGTTCATGCTCATGCTCAAATATTTCCAGACTGACCTATCTCTAGATGGAGGCGTACTTCTCTCTCCGCTATCCCCTTCTCTCTCTCTCTCTTTCTCTCTCTATCTTTTCACTACATTTCTGTGCTCTGCGGTCTGTGCTTACCTTTAACTGAACCGTGTTTTTTCGGCGCTTTCTTCTTTGTTTGTTTTTTAGACAAACGTAATGTTTTTTGTTTTTGTTGGTTATCTGCCCCTTTTTTTAGGTTAACGCCTTAAGCGAGCTGTAAACAAACGGAACGCCATCTCGCTCTAGCATTATCGCTATCTCGCTTTTGCTTGCTGTGTTTACATATCGAAGGCTTTTGAAACATATTTAGCTGGAAATTGGCCTGTTGGCGCCACCTGGTGTTCATATGCTAATTGCCTTTTCGTTAAGTTCATCAAATGGCCATAGCTCGTATGCCTGTGTGTGTGTGTGTGTGTGTGAGTGGGTGGTGTGTGTATGGGGGCGTGGCAACTGCGCCCTGTAGGCACTGCACTGCATAAATCAACAAAGCGCAACAAAAACATTTCACGATGCCCAAAAAAAAAAGAAAAGAAAATTCATCTTTTTTTTCGAAAAGTTTGCAAAATTTTTTTTCTACTAGAGTTTCATTGTTTGATTTGCGGGCAGCCAGTTAGTTGGCGGGGAAGAGGGGAAGAGGGGAAAAGGGTGAGGGGGAAGGCAGACCCAGTTTGCAAAGTAAACAAACGGCAAATGAAACGACGACGACGTCGACGTCGCTGCTGACGTCGACTGAAAACTATTAAAAATGAAATGGGCTGTTAGGCAGCGACTACGGGCGGAACCGGAGGGCGTGGCATAGGCAGACGGCAACAAAAAAAAAATGAAAAAAGAAAAAAACGAATAAAGAACGAAAACGAGAAAAACGAAAGAGCAAGAGAGATAAGTTAGAGAGGGAACGAAAGATGCAGAGCAGCCGCCGATAGCCGACGGCCTTTTCATGTATTATGCATATGCACAAATACATGCAAACACAAACACACACTCACACACACACACACACGCAGGATTGATGTGTGTACAGAGACACCAACTGACAACAAGAAGCACACAGCACAGCAGAAACGGGTTAAAAGTCAAGGATGACGCGACTAGCAAATTACCCAGCACACAGCAGCGACATCTGTCGGGAAAGTAAGCGAAACTAAGATACGTTAAGTTTACCGATAGTAATTCGATAACTATCGATTACGTTACTTCAAACTTACAGCAGAGTTGTGAGACTTAGAAAATATGAAACTATATAAAAGAAAATATACCTCAAAATATGCATGAATAGGAATTCTTCGATTCTATAAAGAAGTAGGCGAGTCAATCGATCTACAATTGAACCAATGAAACTTATCGATAGTAAATAAAAAACAAATCAGAAATTAACCTGCACAAAATTCAAGTATTGTAACTTGTCGATAGTAAATAAATGTCAACTAAATAAAATAAAAATAATTTGATGATTACAAATTAATCTGGCAACAATTCAAGTATTAAAACTTATCGATAGTAAATAAGAGCCGAGTATTCGAATTTATCGATAGTAAATAAAAGTCAAGTATTGAAATTTATCGATAATTGTAATCTGTCGATAGTAAATAAATGTCAACTAAATAAAATAAAGATAATTTGATGATCACAAATTAAGCTGTTAACAATTCAAGTAATAAAACTTATCGATAGTAAATAAGAGTCGAGTATTCGAATTTATCGATAGTAAATAAAAGTCAAGTATTGAAATTTATCGATAGTAAATAAAAGCCAAGTATTAAATAAAGATAATTTGATGATCACAAATTAATCTGGCAACAATTCAAGTATTAAAATTTATCGATAGTAAATAAGAGCCAAGTATTAAAATTTATCAATAGGATTGTCCGTCTAATAGAGGTGTTTGTCTAAGAGAGTATTCAGTCCACACGTTAATATGCTTAGATGGCTGTTATACCCCATTCGAGTGAGCCTTCAAAGGGGTAAACGTAAAAAATGTGCTGGTCATTGCGTACAGGAAAGAATAAAAAAAAGCAACACGTATACGCAACGTAACACATAAAGGTGAAGATTATAGCTATAGAGTACACACACATACATATAACATATATAATGATGACTCTGCAGAATGTGTGTGTGTGTGTGTGTACGCACTTGACGCAGTGCTGAACTCGTTCGAAGGCATTTCTATATATGACCCATATACGTCCATCTCCGGCAATGTTCTGCCATGCACTTGACACACACGACGCTACAAAACTGACTGTCTATGCAGACAGCCAGCGACGCGTCGCTGATCAACTATGCAAATGACACACATTCCCCCCCGTTCTATACACACTCTCTGCGCCCTCTTCTCTCACTCGCTTTTACACCTTGACAGGCGAACATTCAGCTGGGAATATCCATTGATTTTTTATTTTTTTCAACTATAGTAATAGAAAATAGATTCGTCGTGGATTCTTTTGAAGGTTGCTAACCTTCAAAAGCGTGTTTTTTTGTACGTAAGTGTTGCAACCGAATTGCATATAAAATCTCTTGGGATTGTATTTATTTATTTGTCAATTCAATAATAAATTTATTGATGCATTTGTTTCTTATTCATTTCAGATATATTTTGACTTGATTTTCATCATCATTTACGAAAGGTAAGCAAACAAAAAGTTGTTCAACAACTTAAAGAGTTAATATTCACAATTATTATTATTTATTTAAAAGCAATGGGAAATTATCATAGTATTTTTATATCATATATTATCATCGCAACACTTTCAAAAATTCTTTTCCTACAAAAAAAGGTTGAAAAAAGGCTTAATATAACATCGCAATTTAATTTGCGTTATATTAAGAAATAACTAAATTACCATATACCAAATAAAGCTTTTGGTATATACTAGTATGTTTTGGGTTACTAGTTTGGTATATTTGATATATAATGGTATTTATTGGTGTATTAGTTTGATATACTTTAGGAATAATCCCAAAGCATATATTGGTATTTTTTTAATTTGTATTTTATTAAGAAATTCTAACTTACTATATACCAAATAAAGCTTTTGGTATATATCAGTATATTTTTGGTATACTAATTTGGTATATTTTATAAGTATCGGTATTTTTGCTTACTACATTGCCATATCTTAAGAATAATGCCGCAGCATATATTAGTATACTTTTGGTATACTAGTTTGGTATATTTTTAGAACTGTTTTTTTTTCTATATTTGAATTGCTAAGCCTGTATCTCACAGTCGAGCACACTCGATTTTGGCTTTCTTACTTAGTTTTTTGATTTTTCAATTGTCTATTCAATAATTCGAAAAATCGTAAACATGTTTACAAAAGTCGCGAATTCTTTGATCTCTAACTTTATAAAACGCCCGCAACGAAGCTAGACACAATTAGCATATTGTGTAATTGTCGCGTTTATAATCCACACAAAGTGGGCGACTAGACAGAGACAGAGACAGGGAAGGGAGGGTAGCGAGTGAAAGGGAGAGGAAGAGAAAGTGGAGGACATTTAGCATGACAAATCTGAGGGCACTTTATATATTAAAGCATTTGAAGTGCGGCACATTAAGTTCTTGCAACGAGCCATGCGACAAGTTGAACGCGGCCACTTGCTGTGCCCCAGACTAGAGTCTATAGCTATCTCCCTCCCTCTCCCTCACTCTCGCACTGGCCCTATCTCTGTCTCGCTCGGCGCAAAGCAAACAACAAACAACAGACAAATGCGTTGTCCGGTGGCGCCTAATTTGTTTTTCTTTCGAGTTTAATTTGAAACCTGCACAACGAATTCAACGTCCACGTGCAGGCGGCAACAACAACGTAGAGGAGGAGAGTGAAGGGAGGAGGGAACAGGAGGAGAGGGGGACGGCACATTGGACGCATCAGCAACAGTTTGTTTAGTGCCAAAGACCAAAAGCAAATTTTGCTGTTGTCTCGCTGCTGCTGCTGCTTCTTCTTCTTTTACTCTTTGTTGTTGTTGGGGAGTGAGGCGAACAAAACAAAAAACAAGAAAGCGCTGAGCTTGGAAAATGTGTTTATTTAGGATAACTTGACTGCTTCTTCTCTTTCGGCTGCTTCAGCCTCGCCTCATTGTTGTTGTGTGTGCCAGTTGACAATTCTTGCGAAGAGTGTAAGCAAGGTAGAGGGGGGGCGAAGTTGGTCGCTTGACTGTGCAGACAATGGGCACTCGACTGCGCGCACCGTGGACACAAAGCGCATTACGAACGAGCGCCCAAAAAAAGAAATGAGAAAAGAACTGTGCATGAAAAGGGAGCAGAACAACAACAGCAACAACAACAAAGCAAAGTCGCGACCCGCTGTTAGCTTCCCCCTTCCCCATCTCTTCTCACTCCTCCACCACGCACCTTGCGCTCCACTCAAAACGAAAAACGAACAACGAAAAAAAAAAACGGGACCTCAGCAAAGCTGCTTTAAGCAAATTGTGCGACCTTTGCTTTTGTTGCCGCCATCTTGTTTTTGTTGTTGTTGTTGCTGCAGTTATTGTTGTGGCAAATTAATAAGCAGCTGGCAGCGCAGTCGCGTCGCATAAATCAACAACAAAATAAAAGTGGGCAAAAAAAAAAAGTGCGCGCTAAAAGAAATCACAGTAATTAATTAATGAGTGCGCGCGTGTGTGTGTGTGTGTGTGAGGGGAAGGAGAAGTGGAAGTGGAAACTCGGTTTTAGCTGTAGGTTGTTGCCTCATAAATTAATTGCCGCCTCTGGGACCACGCCCACAGCCACTTAATCAGAGATTTTTCCACAACGCCTTTTCATTTCATTTGTTTGTGCTTGTGTATTTAATTTTATTTCCAGTTCCTTCTGCTTTATTTTTGTTTGTTTTTTTTTTTTTGCCTCACTCACTGTACCAAAACATTAATTAAAAAGTCTAGCATGCAGTCAGTCAGTCAGTCATTCGGTCAGTCTGCAACCCTTTTTAAGCTGCTTCGCTGACAGCAGCTGCCTGCTATGAAACGCGCACTGCCTTTGAAGCTTTAACTTCAACCTCAACTTGACACAATTCGCACAAAGAAAAAACACAGAGAGAAATGCACAAAGCAGCTCAAGAACGAGAATGCAATAAGTTAAAGAGTATAGTTTGCGCGACTAAGAGATACCCTGCTTATGACACTGCTTTCAGATTTGCAGTTTTCGTTGTAAAGTTAACAGATCTAGAGAGAGAGAATGGAAAGTCCGGCAGAATGAATAAATAATAAGTGTGACCACTCAAACAAGCTGACATTGTGGTGGCGATCGATTGTTATCGATAGCGACGAAGTCGGTATATTGTGCGTGTGACCTTGTGACACGCACAGTCACACTGATCTAGCTTTCTTCCTCGGGTTGGTCACCCTGCTTTTTTAGTGCTTTTTTGGCATTATCATATGTTCTACATTCTCTGTGCCCAAGACAAGTGAGTTTTCTACTCAAAAAAGTAAAAGTGAAATATAAATTGAATTCAAAGTTAAAAGTGAAAGTGAGAGATACGTCAAATACTTTTTGGCTAATCCTAAATCATCGGCAGCTTGCTTCAGTTGTATACAGTTTCTGCGGCAGGTGGCAAGTGGCAAGTGGCATGTGGCATGTGGCAGGTGGCAGCCTCTGGCTGCCACATCGACTGCTTTAGCTTTGAGTTATGGCACACATGTGGCAGCTGCCTCGAGCCTCCAGCCACCTGCCTCAACTCGAACTCGAACACGAACTCGAACTCCTTCATCTTCATTTCCATTTCCATGTGCAATTTTCTACGCTGACCGTTGGCAAGAGACTTTGCGTGTGTGTGTGTGTGTGTGTGTGTGTGTGTGTGTGTCCATGCAAAAATCTGACACGCATAAATTCTCTTTCTCTCTGTCTCTGTCTCTCTCTTTTTCTTCGTGTCTGAAAAAGTGGCAAGTGCCGTCGGTGGAACGGCGGAAACAGGCACGGAAACGGAAACAGCGTAAACGGAAGCGCATGTCTAACAAGTTGCTGAAAGCGATTTCAGTTCTGGCGGCAAATGTGATTAGTCCACACGGCAAGTGGCCATCAGTTTGTGCCGCGCTGCGACTCGAACTTGCCACATGTGGCGTGCTTAAGGATGAGGGCAAACAATCTTTGCTAAAGCTCATACACATATGCCACACGGATTTGGGATTGAGGATTCCGTTTATGGCACAACTTGCGACAAAATGTTGCCAAGACGTCGCCGTCGTTTGGTTTCATTCCTCGCAAATCCTTTTGCTGCTCTCTCTCTCTCTCTCTCTCTCTCTATCTGCTATCAAATTGGGTTGTATGCTGTTAACATATCTGACATCTAAGCAATTAGCTGTTGTCGATAGTCTCGTGATAACGATAGTTTTTCTCTTTGTACCAATATCATTACTTATTCATGTCAGCGCTAAGATATTAAATACTCTATATTAGCTATTCAAGTTTAGTTGGTATATCAAGCAAGCTTGAAACTATTTAATATACCCAATTGGGTGATGTCGATAGTAGCACTATCGATAGTAATGTCTGTTGTATCAAATACCATTGACTAATTACAGTTAATTTTTTAATATATGTTGATAAATCAGCTAAGCCAACTTAGATGCTATAGCTATAAAGCTTGGGTCTCTACGATATGCTAATTTAGTTGTTATCGATAATAATATGATCGATAGTAATTATTTGTATTGTATTTTATATTAGAATAGTAATGCTATTCTTTTGCATATTAATGTATAGCAATTAACAATTATATTTTATTATTAAGTTCCACTCTGTATAGAGTTATAGTTTGTTAAAAATTAACAAATGTATCGATAATAGTTGATTGAAGTGATTGATAAGTTTTGCATAGTTAATATGTTAATGTTACTATGTAAAGATGCAACAATGCGACCAAAATGTGTTTATCGATAAATCACTTATCGATAATAAATCGACATTTACCTATCGATAACTAGATGGTGCTATCAATATGTGTTTATCGATAAAGTACATATCGATAACAAATCGACATTTACCTATCGACAACTAGAAAGTATTATCAATACCTATCGATAACAACAAATCACTCTTCAAATATTTGCCATTTACAGAGTATCTAACAGTCGGGCAACTGCTTATTAACCACATCCCTTCGACTGTCGTTGTCCTGGTTGTTATTGTTGTTGTTGTTGTTGTTGTTATTCGAGGCTTTAGTTGTTTTTTTGTCGTTGTCGTTGTTTCTTTCGCTCTCCTCCGTGTTTTTGTTGTTTACCTATTTTCGCAGTGTTTAGCCAACATCGCATAAAAATAGCACAGCAGCAAACGCAGTCGCAGTCGACGTCGCAGCTGGCGTCGCAGTCACTCCATTGCATTATGCGGCTGTCGCCTGCGGTCTCTCTTTCTCTTTCTCTGTCTCACTCGCACATGCTTGCGTTGCGGTTGCCGTCTGCGTAAAGGCTTAAAGTATTACAGTTACAGTTACCCAGAGTCAGTAGCCCAGTATGCCCCCCTTCCCATCCGCCCCTCCCGCCACGCCCTTGCGCTAGGTAAGCCAAATGTTGACGACAACGTTTTGCAGCTGCTTTTGGATTTCGCTTTCCTCTCTCTCTCTCTCTCGCTCTTCGCTTTGCTCAGCGCAATATGAGCAACTTTTTGTTGTGTGTTTGTGTGTTCACAACAAATTGCTGTAAGCTGTGAAACTAATCCGAGCAGTTCTTTTTCCCTCCCTCGCCCTCGCCCTCGCCCTCGCCCTCATTCTCCTCGCAGTTGACTGCTGAAACTACTTTAGCGGATTACTTTTGGATATTTTTGTTGTTTGGCAACAGGCGACCATTTGACTTGCTTATAAATAGTTTGCTCTTTCTTGCTGTTTGCTCCTCCACCGCGCCTACTCCTCACACTCTCTCTCTCTCCCTCACTCTCTCGATTACGTGCCGCCTCGTTTCGTGCAATTTTCGTTGCATACTTTTTAGCGGCTGCTAATAAGCACCTAAGCGATTTCTTTCTTGTTCGCTCGCTGCAATTTACACACAAAAGGCGGTCACACTGAACTCGCTTAAATACTGTTTTCCTTTCGCTCTACTCTATGTGCAATTTTTCGCTCGCTCATTTTCATTCTTTTTTTATTTGGTAAAAATGTAAATTATTGAAATTCTTTGACCGCATTTTGTTGAGCGTGTTGTCGTTAGCCAAAATTAGCCCAAGAAGCAGAAAATATGTTCTACTAAACTGGACTTCAAGCACATTTTCGGGTGCAGAAATCTAGTTTTAGTTAACAAATATAAATGTAGTTGAAGAGAATAAATAATTGACCATATTTTAGAGAGTATGAATTACGAAATAGTTTTCATAAATTTATTAGAATTATTATTATATTATTTTATAATAACGAAAAAGTTTTCATAAATTTATCGAAATATATATATATATGATGTAGCTGAATGGAAGAAGGAATTAAGATAATTATAGCTAGAGTTGTCACACTCTAAAATAAATTTTTTGAGTAGCGTAGAAAACGAAATAATTGTGGCGGAAACAATTATTCGAAGTAGATGCATAAAACATTATAATGCGAACAAATTGCTAATAAAACAAATATTCGCAGTAGTTTCATAAAACATTCAAAATTCATTCCATAATTATAGAAAAAATACGTTTTAGTAATGCATTATTAACATTCTCTATTTCTGCTAATTAAAGTTTTTACGTTAAATGCATTTTACGCTCCTAAGAATTATGAACCTGATAATACTTTGAGTAGTTCAGCTATAAAACAGTTTAGCTATAAACCATAAATGCAGAACTGCACCAAAATTATAGTATATCCTCAAAATGTATATATCACTAAAGCATATTTATCACGTCTGTGTTTTTTATGGCCACAACTCGCTTGCTCACTTTTGTCAGGCAAAAAGTGTGTGCCCCAAAAAGTGTGCTATGAAAAAATGCATTCGAATTGAATTGAATTATTGCTGCAGCGTGCATTTAATTGCTACAGGGTATCTGTGCGTCGACTAAACGGCAAATGTTGTCAGCTGGCTGGCTGGCAGTTGTTGGCATTCGGTTTATCAAGTTGGCCACAAATTGTGTAAATAGCGCAAAGGAGGTTGGTCGTCTTATCGCTTTGACTGTCAATGCCAAAAAGCGGCAAAATGCAACCATAACAAGAACCACAGCACAGCCACAGGTAACGGAGGGGAGGGGAGGGGGAGCGAAGAGGAGGAGTAGTAGGAGGAGGAGGGGCAGCTTGTGTGCTATGTTGTGTATTTTTTTTTTTTTTTTTGTTAACTGTTATCCATGTGATGATGACAGCTCAAGTTGTTGTCGTTGCCATTGTCGCTGTCGCTGTCGCTGCTGCTGTTTGCTGTGAGCTTTCCGCCACGCCCCTCCTTTTCCTCCTCCCCCTCCTGCTGCCTTCGCTCGACGCTTTGCCGTTTCGCGTTTGCTTTCAATTTCATTTTGTGCATTTCCGTCAAGCGGAAATTCGCGTAAATTTGCCGGCATGTCCAATGGGGCTATCATGAGGTAGGTGTGTGTATGAGTGTGTAGGTGTGTGTGTGTGTGTGGCGTGCTTGGGCAACGTAGCTGTTGCTGTTGCTGTTGCCGGAAGCTGTTGCAAGTCTAGAAACAAGTGCCAAATGCCGGAAGCCCATGGCATACTTGGACCTGGGCGACAATTGTTTGAAACAGGCACAAAACGACACAGCACCAAGAATGCCAGAGGAGAGAGAGAGAGAGACAGAGAGAGGGAGGTAGAAGAAGAGATGGGTAGAGAGGAGGAAATAGGAGAGAGCGAGTGGCAAAGTAGGAAGAGAGAGAAAACTGTTTGCAATGAACGGCAGACAAATGCAATTTAGTAGACCGCCTGGGGAGAATATGAAGTAGGGAAGTAAGGGGAGAGGAGGGAGGAGTAAGAGAAGAAGGAAGGGAAATGATGGCAAAAGCAAAGCAAAAGCCTGGCCAGCAATAATGCTCGAGCTGATGCTGATGCTGATGATGTTGCCCCCTCTCCGTTCTCCATTCTCCTCCATTCGCGTCCCTTTTGCGAGTTCAATGAACCGCACGTAATATTGTTTGCTTGATTGGACAGCTGGAGCAGCAGATCTTAAGTTTGTCGTCATCAGGCACAACGAATGTTGTAAGCTTCTGCTCAACAGTGTTGCAAAGTGCCAGCAGATTCGAGTTCAATCTTTAAATGGGAAATTCAACGTTGAATAGAAACTGTGAAGTGCACAAAACTAGTTTTAGTTTTCTTGGCCTTAAATTTGCTTTATTCATTTCATTTTTTTTATTGTGTATCGGAAAAAGGTTCTGCTTCACAAGTGTATACTTTGCTTTTGCTCTTCTGTTAATGTTTTTGTATCTAATTATTATTATTACTATATATGTTATCATTATTACTATTATGTAGCGTTTAATTGCTTTTAGTTTTCTCTTATTTTTATTTATTTTGGTTTTTCACGATTTTAGCTGCTTTGGCTGACAATGTGGTATATTTTTACCTCTATGGTATATTTCGAATGTATCACTTTAACGATATACCAAACATGGCTATCGGTATATTTTATTATTTCGAATGTTGTGCTATGTCAATATACCAAATATAACATTCAGTATATTTTTAGTATTTTTGTGGTATATTAGTTAGTATATTACTAGATTTGCTTTCATTTAGAATGGTTGACAATCTGGTATATTTTTACCTCTATGGTATATTTCGAATGTATCACTTTAACGATATACCAAACATGGCTATCGGTATATTTTGTTATTTCGAATGTTGTGCTATGTCAATATACCAAATATAACCTTCGGTATATTTTTAGTATTTTTACAGTATGATGTATATTTCGAATGTTGTACTATATAAATATACCAAATATGACCTTCAGTATATTTTTATTATTTTTGCGGTATATTAGTTAGTATATTTTTAGAAAATGGGTAGCGAGTAACTTGACTGTAGCTTACTTAATTGCTTAATTATGTTTGATTTTAGGATCTATTTACCTCTTCTATATATTTCACTAATTCTTTACGCTTTTATTTTTGTATTCCCCTCTTCTGTGTCTCTCCCTTAGTCGTCCTCTCAGTTTGTCTTTCACCTGATATCATCTCATCGCTGTTGAGCTGATTAGATTAGGTTTTTCGTTACATATCGCTCAGCTGAAATTTGAAGCGGGTTTTTTGCACCTCAGACAAAACCCGCATTCATATTCGCTTCTTTCTTCGTCGTTTTCTGATGGGCTGATGAATGTTTTACACTGACCCTTTCATTGATTCCTTTGTGATTCCCTGACTTGAGCCTAACTAGCCTCAGTCTCTACCTTTCTTCGTTGTTTTTTTCCCCTTCCTCCGAGTTTACTTCCTTTCAGCGTGAATTCCCCTTCCACTTGGGTCCGGCAACGGCAATCCACTCAATTTTTATTCGTTATTTTGCTGTTAGCTCAAGTAATCGAGTCTCGTTTTCGTTTTCGTTCTCCCCTTTCTCTGGGTTCCCCTAAGCACTGCGTAAGCTCTGCCTCATTCTCTTTTTTTTCTATCGTCTTTATCCATTTATGCCCAATTTCATTTGCGTATTTCCATTTTGCGTTTTTATGCCATCTACGTTTTCTACGCTCTCTCTGTTATGATGAAGTGATTGAAGTGTGTGCGGCATCCAACTCGTGTCCACTTCAATGGCCACGGGGCATGCAACACAGCAAGCAGCAGCAACAGCAGCAGGAGTCGTCGACGTGTTGCTATTTGCTTATTTATATTTTCGGTATTGTTTTCTACTCCCCCTTTCCCTCCTCTTCTTCTTCCCCTTCTTCTTTTTTATGATTTCCCTATTGCTTTTTTTTTTTGTTTTGTTTGGTTTTTATGTCCATTGCGTGCTAATTGGCCACGTGATGGCGACAAATCGAGTTTAAGTGGCCGACGACCTTATTCTCATGCAATTAAATTCTATTCCTGTTTGCCTAGTTCCCCGCTCCCCCCTCCTACTCCTTCTCTTGCTGCTGCCACCTGCTGACTGCTGACTGCTTCCTGTTTCCTGCTTCCTGGTTTCCATTGCCAATTACTGCAGCTCCCTTGCGATTTGAACAACTCGCAATACACGACAGAGATTTCGCTTTGACATTCCAGTTAAACCAATTCTTCATGATATTCTCTCTCTCTCATAATCTCACACTCTCTCTCTCTCTCTCTCTCTTTCTCTCTCTGTGTTGGTCGTTTATTATATTGCTTTCTCTTAGTTTTCCCATTTCCTTTGCTTTGATTGATATCGTAAAGTCGAAGGAAAACAACAAAACAGAAGCTTAGTTAAATAGTTTAATCATGATGTAAAAGTGAGAAGCAAAATTGAGAAACTATGAAGAAAAACTAATGAAAGAAACTTAAACAAAGACTATAAAAAGGAATCTGAAAAAAGAAGCTTAAGCGAAAAGCAAAGCTTAAGAGAATAGTTAAAGCGAGAAATTCAATTGAAAAGTAGAAAGAATAAGCAAATTGAATAAACGAAAGGGAAGACTAAGGTAAGAAGTAAAAAGCAAGAAACAAAGCGAGATGGAAAGCGAGAAAAGAGAAAAGAAGAAATGAAGAAAAGAAGAAAAGAAAAGCGAGAAGCAATACGGGAATAAAAGCGAGAAGAAGAACGATAAGCAAAGCGAGAAGCAAAGGAAAGATGCAAGGTAAAAAGAAAGTGAGAAGCAATAGGAAAAAGTAAAGGGAAAAGCAAAGTGAAAAAGAAAGTGAGAAGCAAAGTGAGAAGGAAGAGGACAAGCAAAAGGAAAAAACAAAGCGAGAAGCAAAGTGAGAAAGGGATTGAGAAGAAGAGAAAGAAGCAAAGCGAGAAAGAGAATGAGAAGCAAAGCAAGAAGAAAAAGGAGCAGTAAAGCGAGAAGAAGAATTAAAAGCGAAGAGAGAAGCAAAGCAAGGAAGAGAATGAGAAGCAAAGTGAGAATAAATAAGAAGAGCGAGAAGTGAAGTGAGAAGCAAAGCGAGATCCTAAAGCAAAAATCGAAATATAAAGCAAAGTGAGAAGTGTAAGTGAAACAAATGAAGTAAAAGAGAGATCAATAGTAAAAGCAATAAACTGAGCGAGTTCTGCTTTCGCCTGCTCATTATTTCGCAACTTTACTTCCATCTTTAATCAAGCAAATGCTTGCAGCTTCTTCTTTCAACACCGCTGACCTCTCAGTCGGCGTTTGTCCGAGCTCCATGCGCGGTTTCCGTTTCGCTGACTTCCTCCGCCCATCTGCTTCCCCATCAGCTTCCTCATCTGCTTCCCCATCTGCTTCCTCATCTGCCCTCAGGCCCAGCGGCAGCAACCCCGTTCTGCTGCCTGGAAACTATTTCTATCTCACACTGTGTGTGTGTCTGTTTTGTTGCTTTTTTTAAATGTATGCCAAGTGGCAAAGCCGCGGAGGCTTCGCATAATGAGCCACTGACTGCGCTCCATGGGCGACAATTGTGTTGACCTTGGTGGCAGCTAAAACTGCGAATATGAAATAGCAACAGAAACAGAAACTGAAACAGAAACAGAAACAGTTGAAGCTCAGCACCTCATTCCCTTTGCGTCGGTTGGACCCTTGAGAGATGCGGCACACATTCGTTTTTATGTTGATGCCTCGCACAGTTTCCATAATTTCTCAACAACGAAATGAAACAAGTAAGAAAGCTACAGTCGAGTGTACTCGACTGTGAGATACCCGCTACCCATTTTGAATAAAAGCAAAATATTGCCGTATTATTATCAAAATATACCGAAAATACCAAAAATACTAAAAAATATACCAAATGGTATGTTTGGTACATCGATATAGTACACCATTCAAAATATACCATAGACGGCACAATGTACCAGATTGTCAGCTAAAGCAACTAAGACCCCTAGTAAGTAGGCGTTTTTGCCCATACAAAAGTATTTCTTTAATTACTTCGACAAATTTTCAGGAATCATAACTTCTATAGTATAGTAATTATTGTATACACCAAAGCAACTCTAGCTTTAAAATTAGACTTGCTATTATGTTTTTTTTTATTTGCGAGGGCGGAAGTGGGCGTGGCAAAAATTTTAAACAAAATCTGCGTGCAAACATAACAAATGCTGTCGAAAAAAAATTATAGCTCTATCTCTTATAGTCTCTGAGATCCACTGTTTCATACGGACGGACGGACAGACGGACAGACAGACATGGCTAGATCGTCTCGGCTGTTGACGCTGATCAAGAATATATATACTTTATAGGGTCGCAGATGCCTCGTTCTACCTGTTACATACATTTCCTGTCGGCACAAAGTTATAATACCCTTCTACCCTATGGGTAGCGGGTATAAAAAAAGAAAATCAAGCGGGTAATGAAATAGAATGGAATGGAACGTCAACGATGCTATCATTAAGAGCTTTACGCCAAGCGTCGACAATAAAATTAATTAAAATTCAATAAATTGACGCACAAAACTGAAAACTGAAACATTCAACCGTTCAACCGAAGAGGGAGGGGAGGAAATTGTAGGGTTGCCAACTGGATTCACGTTTCAATGCTCTCCCCCCTTCTTCTCCCCGTTCCCCATTGGGATCACTTTCGAGAGTCGACACTGGGTGTCAGCTTATGTTAATGCTCAATTACAATTGTTGTCCTTGTTTGAGTTTCCGCTGAAAATTGTATTCCCAGTCCTGGGGAGCGAGGAGAAGTTTTTGTCAGTCAAAACCAAACTCCCCATCGACATAGAGAGAGAGAGAGAGAGAGAAGACACACACACACAGACAGAGAATGGGAAGCGAATTGGAGGTGCAAATTCATTTACATTTAGCGCTGAAAGTGAATCCGATTGGGGACATTCATTTATTGCCATGAACAGCAAAACAGCAAAATAGCAAAAGCGCCTAATTGGCTTTGGTTATTAAACTCGGAAATGGCTTTTCATTTATTTGCGTTGCGTTGCGTTTCGCTGCGTTGATCAATGATTGAATCAATAATGCTCAAACAAATACAGTCAGAAAAAGAAAATAGGTCTAATTACAATAATATCACCGCATCACATATTCGAGTCGATTGCAAATTCAATTACGTCTCCGTTTCCTAGGGCGCAGCATTTCAATAATGATAATGTGCCATGGAGATTTAATGGCGAAATTGCAAATTTATGCGAATCGGGCATTGAGAATGCAATTAATTAACTGGATATTGCGTATCCACTACACAATTGTTATCATTTTCGAATGTTATTATGCATCATCAACAAGTTTTTGCAAAGCAAATACTCGAGAGAACTTCAATTGCGATCGAAAAGTGCGTTTTGTTTGCTTTGCTTTTATTGGCAATTCAGTATATTTTATACTATATGGTATATTGATTTCAATGTAGTATTTCATCGATAAACTAAATATAGTCTTTAGAATATTTAAGCATTTTTCTGTATATTATATATATAGGAGTATTTTTTAGTCTATATTTTGAATGTAGTATTTTATCCATCCACAAATTAAACACTTCGGTATATTTTACCATTTTATAGTATATTAATTTGGTATAACTTCAGAATAATATACTCTGTGGCATATTTTGAATGAAGTCATATACCATACAAACGCTTCGATATATTTTAGTATTTTCCGATTTTTGGTATATATTCAGATAAATATACTCTATTGTATATTTTAAATGTTTACTAATTTATAAATATTTATAGCATATTTTCGGTATATTATTTTGGTATATTTTAAGATAATAAAATCTATTGTTTATTTTGAATGTAGTATTATAGCCATATATCAAATGTAATGGATGGTATATTTTAGTATTTTTGGTATATATTCAGAATAATATAATTTGTACTCTATTATACATTTTAAATGTAGTATTATATAGGCTTTGGTATATTTGAGTTTTTTTTTCGATTTTTGGTATATATTCAGATAAATAAACTCAATTGTATATTTTAAATGTTTATTTATTTATAAATATTAATAGAATGTCTTAACATATTTTCGGTATATTAATTTGGTATATAATATAAGATAATATAACCTATTGTATATTTTGGAAGTAATACTCTAGCCATATACCAAATATTGTCTTTGGTATAATTAAGTATTTTTTATTGTATATTCAGAATAATATAATTTGTACATTATTGTATATTTTGAATTTAGTATTATATATGCTTTGGTATATTTGAGTTTTTTTTTGGTATATTAATTTGGTATATTCCTTTTTGTTTATTTAAGTAAATTTATAGCCAAATATTGTTGTTCCCTTTCTCTTCGGAAATATCTCATCTATTTAATTTTCCTTTTTTTTATTTCAATAGTATATTTCTTCAGTGTTGTATACCAAAAATGTATATATTTTATATTATTTTACACTTTCTCCCTTACTTATTTCAATAATAAATCACTGAAATATTCCTTTTTCGTTTATTTAATTAAATTCAATGCAAAATTTTGTTCTTCTTTTACTCTTATGCAAAATCTCATCCATTTATTTCTTTCTCCTTTTTTATTTCAACAGCAAACATCGTAAGCTTGCGTTGCTTTGGTAAGTCAATTTTTGTGCTTTTGTTTTTATTAAACGTCAGTTGCATAATGCCAAACAAATTTTATTACAAATGCAAAGAAATATTGTAGTAGCTTCTACCTCAGGCATAGTTTAGAATTTCAAAGGCAAATTATTAGGAATGTTTTGGATTAGTCAAGGTCCTGTTTTTTTCCGTTCCTGTTCCTCCCCCGCTTTGGCACATTTTATTGTTGTCCGTTTCTGTATCAATTTTGTGCGCACAAAGTCTCCTCTTGTCTGTTTTTTTTTTTTTTGTTGTTGTTTTGCATAGTTTTGCTAGTTCATTGTTATTTATAAATTACGCCCATCGAGCCGTCGCCCAATAAATTCACCACGTCATAGACACAACACGCTAGCACTTCCCCTTCTCCTCCGATACGCCTACACTTGAGTGTGTGTGTGTTAGAGAGTGTGGCAATTGCGGGCAATAAACAAAACACTCAGCAATGCACAGGTAATAAACAATACGAGGCAAAAACAGCAACAAAGCAGAGCAGAGCAAAGAGTTGAGCCTGATAGCAACAAATTATTATTTTCCAAGAGGGAAAATACGTATTAAAACAGGGCAGAAAAAAACTGCATTCAAGTAGAGCAAAAGGCGTAGGCGTAAGTGCTTTTAGGAGGCGTGGCAGGAGCAGCTACAAGGTGATCTACCTTATGTTGTTGTTGTTATTGTTGTTGTAGTTGTTGTTATTGTTGTTGCAAATACATTGCCAGCAAATTGAATTGTTTGTCATAGGGCAAAAAGAGAAGGAGAAATGTAAGGAGATGGAGAAAGCGAGGGGAGAGCGAGGCAGCTGACGAAATCAACAAGCAAGCAAAGAGCTCTGTGTGTGTGTGTGTGTGTGTGTGTGCGTGTGTGTGTGTGTGTGTGGTAATTCGAAGGAATGTGCGTGGGAGCGTGTCCTTGTGGCAACAGTTGGCCCAACGAGCCAACGCTGTTTGCCTCACATTTCGCTGCACACACACACATATATATCCCCTTCCCCTCCCCTTCCCCTTCCCCTCCCTTGCCCAGTCTTTCCCCTCTCAGCGAACAAAGTTAGCAAAACCAAAACAAAGCACGCAGCAAAAAAAAACTGGAAAGAGCACAAAAAACAAAACACAAAAAAAAAAACACGAAATTCTTTGACAACAACAAGGAAAAAGGAAATTGAAAAGCCTGCAAATGGTGTATATGCGAGTGTGTGTGTGTGTGTGTGTGTAGCTGACTGCCAGTCTCTTCAGTATGTGTATAATATTGTCACACACACACACACACTCACACACAGAGACACATGAGCTGATTGTGGCACATATTGCTGCAGCCTCGTCTCAGTTTCGATTTGCGAGTTTCAACAAAAAAATTGTTACTACAAACGCTTCTTTGCAGCTACCCTGTAAATGAGTGATGAGCGGGTCGTTTGAGTAGCAGCAGAAGTTTGCAAGTTGTTTTCTATTCTTATTCTTATGTTGACTTCCATCGCTTTCCTCATTTCTTTCAAAATATATGTATATAAAGTAGTTGCATTCAATTCAATCATGCGTTGACTTAAAAAGAGACTCTAATTTCAAAAAAGCTTTGACAGTGTGCCCAGATGAACTTTAGTAGGGGTGCCATAAGCAAATCCAACATTTGTATTATCAGTTACTAACTTATCAGTTTAGATTATTCGCAGTCCATTGCTAAGGACTTCAAGTTGTTGTCAAACATGTTTTTATGTCAGCTGCAAGCTTTCAACATATTTTGATAATCATTTATTTGTAAGTCTTTTTTTTTTACTACTTAAACTTATTAGCTTAAATTATTCTCAGTCCTTTTGCTAAAGACTTGTTTGAATGCTGTCAAGTTGTGTTGCAAAAAGTCTTTATAGCAGCTAAAATATATTATTTCAACATATTTTGATAATAAGTTTATTAGTATTGAAATATATGCAGCTTAGCAATTTTTTGATCAACTAACTAGCAAACTCAGATCTTTCGCTGCATTGTTATTTCATTTACGTTTTCATTATGATATTTGTGCAAGTTAACATTTTAAAATTGCATCCACTTGACATTTGAAATAGTTTTTTTTCGTTCAACTTTCAAAGCGAAGCTAGTAACAATTGCTTAAGAACTCTTAATACTTCATTCAACGCAATTATTATTAACAATGTAGTTTAATTCTTGAAATAAAATTCCTTATTGCAATGCGATGAGCCTAAAGCCTTCAGTCAACTTTAACAAAAAATATCAAGTATACGCAGAGTCTAGCACACTCATCAGCAACGAATTCGTTCATATTTTTTGCGCTGTGCGTGTTTGTTTGTTTGTGTGTGTGTGTGTGTGTCGTTGTTTCGAATCAAATTTGTTGAGCATCAGGCAGCAGCAGCAGCGAGCGAATCAGTCGCTTTCGACTTTCGACGCTGGCTAATTTGAAGCAAGGAGCGCGCCTGAAAGTAGGCAACACTTTTTTTTACTCCAAAACTTGTGCTGACGCCTTTTGTGCACTTAAAGCCAACATTTGTAGGTCTGTGTGTCATATGCTGGCCAAGGATTTGCCACACACACACACACACACACACACACACTCACACACACATAAATACAGACACATTAGCACTGGTTAAAATAACAGAAAGCAAGTGGCGGCAAGTACGCAAAAAGCAAAAGTTCTGACAACAAATAACCACAAGTGGATGCCACAGCTGGGCAGCAGCATCAGCAGCAGCAGCGGCATCAAGCAGCAGCATTTTTTTGCGCCTTCTCTCTCTCTCTCCTTTCACGCTCTTGGCCTTTCGTTGGTGGTGGGTGTGGCAGTCACCACGTTTTTTATGGCATTTTTAGTTCTATTTGTTTTTGCGGTAACAGTTGTCATAATATGGCCAACCATGATGCAGATAAAGTGAGGCAAGTGCAACGCTTTGCGGCATGTGGCATGTGGAATTCGCAAAACGTTTTTCATGTTTGCCTCCGCTTCCCTTTCCTTCGTTTCGTTTCGTTTCGAATCGTTTGCTTTAGCTCTGGTTATTTGAACTCGCTTAAAGCGCTGAATTTGCCGCACATTTATTATTAATGAACAACACACATTTCATTTGGATATTAAATGTGTTTCACTTATTCCCAACTGTTCCTCACACGTGCGAATGTCTTAGGACACGTGCTTTGATTTAATTAAACCGAAAAACATTGAGAGGAACGGTGAAAGTGGTCTGAAAATATTGCTGACTAACTAAATACATAAATTGAATTTATATGCGGATAACAACTGCGAAAAAAAACATAGTTTTGGAACGATGGAATGAAACATATAAACTAAAATACTCCCTTTGATTGGAAGTGTAGCTAGTAATGTACATATATTAAAGATAATACAAATACAAAATATTTCCGGTTGAAATTGTAAGAAGGGGAACACTTTGGAAATGGAACATCAATTAAAACCAGTTAGAAAACGGTTAACGATAAGAAAAAGAACAGTGAAAACGGTACAAATATGGAACACAGTCAATAATAAAAAATATAAGAAAACTTTTTCAAACAAGGAACAGTGGAAAGTGGAACAAATGTGGAACACAGACACATTTATAATGAAAACAAGAAATATTTAAGCGACACGATAAATGAAGGGAACTATAAGACAAGTGAAAAAGAAACATTTTCGATGACACAAAAAATTACTATAAGGAAAAGTGGAAATGAAACACACGTATCAAGCACACATGATTCGCAATAAGCTAAACTAAAAGAAACAAGTCAACAGTGAAAAGAAGACTAACATAAACGAGAATCTAAGAAAACTATAAGAAGAGGAACAGTGGAAATGAAACACATGTGAAAATGTAAATACTTGAGAGGCCAGCAATCAGATTAAGGAAAACTGTAAGAACAGCGGAAATGAAACAGTGGCAATTGCACATCAAATAACAATAAAAATATAGGAACAGTGGAAATGAAACACATGAGTAAAGAATAGATAAATCAAAATAAACTAAACTATAAGAAACAAGTAACAGTAGAAATTAGACAAAATGAAAACTTTACATAAGAAGAGGAACAGTGGAAATGAAACACATGTGTAAAGAATAGATAAATCAGAATAAACTAAACTATATAAAAAAAACAAGTTAACAGTGGAAAGAAGACAAAAAGAAAACTAGATATAAGAAGAGGAACAAAGTGGAAATGAAACACATGTGATACACAAACACACACACACACACACTTCACACACACAATACTAATAATGGAAATATAAATAATTGAGAGGCGAGCAATCAGAATAAGCAAAACTACACGAAAATGAACAGTGAAAATAAACATATTAATAATGGAAATATAAATATTTAAGACAACAATGTTAATCCACATAAGAAAAGTGAGTGTAATTCAAAACTGTGTCTGTTACACACACACAGACAGCAAAATGGGAAATGAAACAAGATATTTATAGAAAGCATTTGATATGCAAAGTTTGTGCACAGTTGTGAGCAACAAATGTTACAGACACAGACTCAGACACAGATACAGAGAAGAGGCACGTAGAAGTGGAAGCTGACAGCTGAAATATCTTTTGGCCAAGATGTTGGTTGGCTAGAGATATGAATACAAATACAAATACAAATTCAAGTGAGAGTTACCGACGCACGTGTAATCTATGTAAACATGCAGCCTCAGCCTCAGTCTCAGCCTCAACTCAACTTTAATGTGAAGTCTTTTTACGCTGCGCATGGCCATTTAATATCATTTTCATTTACTAAGCTGTCTCGCTGTCTCTGCATTAAGCATACGCCATGTGCAACTTGCCTGCTTGCCGCATATCATTTGCATTTGTATAATTAATCAGATTTTATGCGTATGCCAGCGCATTATCCATTAGGTGGAAGGTTGAGGAGGTAAATCTGTTGCACAATTATGAAAAATGCTTTGTCTCGCTCGCACTCCCCCTCCCACTCCCACTCGCTGTCGTGTTTGAAATTTAATTAACAGTCTATACAAAATGAAAAGTTTTTCGCACTTTTCTCCGACTTCCGTTTGCAAAGTTACCTGGAGAAATCGACAGACGACGACGATGACGACGACGACGAAGAACGTGGCTGCTGAAAAGTTTTGTATCTGGGTATCTGGGTATCTGGTATCTGTGGCCATTTCCTGAAATAGTTGCTTAAATATGTTTGCGCATTTTGTTTGATCTGCGGCGCAAAAGTTTTTGTTTTTTTGGCTTTTCTTTTTCGCCCAAGCGAAAACATTTCAATAAAATCGTCGTCCCTGAGAAATGCAAATTAAAATTCATGAGGCTGCTGCTTGCTGTCTGCCAAGTGGCGCCACCTATTGTACGGCGGACTCTGACTTTAAACATTTGCGCTGACATATTTTGAAAGCCAGCGCAAGCGAGATAGCAATAGTACTACGAGAGAGAGAGAGAGGGATAGAGAGATGAAGAGTCGCTCTCTAAAGAGTCATGCTTGAAAAATTCATAGCACTTGTTTGATGGGAGAGATGGAGAGAGACAGAGAGAGATGGGGAGACGGGGAGAGAGCTAAACTTTTCCACATTGGCGCACAAAACAAACACAACACACACACACACACACACACACAGGTGTAGTTGTGGTGGTAGCATGTAGAGGAGAGAGAAGCGAGGGGGTGATGAGGGATTCCCCCCGGGCAAAGGCCAATTTTGAGTTTGAATATTTTAGCTGCTAATTAAAATGTATTCGCGGTTAACAAAACGCGTGCGCGTTACGTTTCCCCTCTTCTCCCCTCCTCCACCTCCTCATCCTCTCCCATTTCCTGCCCCTCTTTCCTGGCACACACAGCAACCCCCCTCTTCACCCCCCGCGGTTGCTGGCACGCGGGCAACAGGCAAGAAAATTAGCTTAGCAAAAGTTTTTGCAGGCATCGTCGACGTTGAAGCTGGAGCTTCAAATAAACACAAAATGTAATTGCATACGTTATGTGCAAGGATCAGAGAGGGGAGAGTTAGGAGTAGGGGTAGGGGTAGGGGTAGGGGTGCAGGAGGAAGAGGAGGAGGGGCCATGACCAATGCCAATGCATTTGCAGTTACAATTACAATTACAGCTACAGTTGCAGTTGCAGTTGCTGAGCTGAGCTGCAGTTACACATGGCTGCACATGCAACGACAAACAACAAACAAGAAAATGCCAGTGCAGGGGGGGAAGGGTAAAGGGAGGGGGCAAGGGGCAACAGCAGCTGTCCACATGCTGTCGGAGAGTTGAGCACAACAATGCAACATTGAGATGGACATGGACATGGACATGGAACTGGACAGTCGAAATGTAGAAGAAAGAGAAGGAGAAACGAGTAAAAGAGAGTGCGAGAGAGAGAGAGAGAGGGTGAGAGAGGGGGGAGAGAGTGGGAGGATGGCAGTCAGCACCTGCTGCATGTTGCATCATTTAACTACAAGCGGAAATGCGATGCCATATTGAATTTGCTAAGACAAAATGTCGTCCTGCCTGCAGAACAATGCAACTCACAAACACACACATACACATACACATCCACGCACACAAACAAACACTGAGATTACAAGCAACAACAACAAGAACAACAACAACGAGAACTCGTTGCAAGGTTAGATGAGAGTCGCTGCCTGAACTGGCTTTATGATGCTGTGCGTCTGTCCGCAATAATTATCTGAGTGCAAGAGAGTGCAAAGCTCAAGTGGAGCAGACAAATGCTTGTGGCCCTCTATAGCAGTGTGTGTGTGTGGGTGTGGGGGGGGGGGGGGGGCAGTCTTAACAAGCAACGAGTAACGAGCATTGGGTATCGAACTAACGAATGCGAGGAAACGATAATCGAGATAGCAGCAACACACAAGCTACACACTAACTTTGCTAATTTATGCTAGCATTTTGAAGCGATTTGAAGCGTAGCTAAAGAATTTATTCGTTTCATTATAACAAGAGCAACGAGTATTGGGTATCGAACTAAGGAATGAGTGGAGCCGATAATCGAGATAGAAGCAGCACACAAGCTGACTTATCTAAAATATGTGAGCATTTTAAGCAATTTAATGCATTTATTCATTGCATTAAAACAATTGCAACGAGTAACGAGTATTAGGAATTGAACTAACGAATGAAAAAAGACGATAATCGAGATAGCAACTACACACCAGCTGACTTAGCTGATTTATGCGAGCTCTTTAAGCGATTTAAAGCATAGCCAACAAATTTGTTCGTTGCAACTTTAACGAGTAACGAGCTAAATAGCTAAATTAAATGATTTAAGTAGCAATGGGGCATCTAGCTTTACGAAACCAAGTAGGAAAGTAGCGAGTATTTAAAGAGCGAATATTCAAGTAACGAGTATTAAATTAGCGAGTATTAAATTAGCGAGTCTTGATGAAACGTGTAGAAGATAACGAATAGAAGAGTGGCGAGTAGTAGTTCTGAGCTTATAATTGAATATGTAATTATCTTTTATAACAAAGTATAAGACTGAATAGATTGAAAGGATAATAAAAGAAGATGTGAACGAGTAACGTTTTAACAAGAAAAAGAGAAAAGTAGCGAGTAACGTTGTAGCGAATCACATTTAGACGAGTTACGTTTAAGCGAGTAATGCTTTAACCAATAACATTGAAGCCAATTAATTATGAAATACAACAAAACACATTAAACCTAGTTAGGTTAAATAAGAGGATGTTGGAATGAACGAGTAAACAAGCGAGCGAGAGAATGCAATGAGATCTTAAATAAAACTAACATTCCCATTGGACTCAACACTTATCAAAGTGAATAGACTTTAAATGTATGTAAAAAGGCACTTGATAAGTTGAGCACTTGAATGGACAATTCAATCAGCACTCAGCGAATAACAAGCAGCCTAAACACTCGTTTTAACTAGCGATTAAACAGCAACAGCAACAGCAACAACAACAACAACGAGTGTGCGCTGTTCAATCAAGGACGCGTTAAGCAGTCGAATTAGCAGCGAGTAGCACATCGCATTGATACGCACACGACAAAAACTCCCAATTCAATTCATCAACTGTGACAGCAGCACTTCCACTCCACTCCTCCCCTCCCCACCCCCATCTCCATCCCCATCCCCCGAAGTTCGCCACAAAGTAGCCAAAGTAGAATAGATGCGACTACCTGCAAATGAGTTGAATGAGTTTTGAAACTGAGTTGTTGTCAGGCAGAGCTCCATTGAGTATTCAACTTATCTCGATTGCACAAAGGGAGTGAGAGAGAGAGAGAGGGAGAGAGAGAGAGAGAGGGGGCAAGGGATATTGTGTGCTACTCACGAAATGACATGGCATATTTCAAGGTAAACATTGTGAATTTTGAATGCCAAACAAAAGCGAAGAAGCAATGCAACAACAACAAAAAAAAACACTCGCTGAAAAATAGTACAAAAATAGTATATTAGTATAACCTTTTACACGAATTGCAGCTGCGTCGAATCGCTTTTCCACTTCCCCTCCCCTTTCCATCCCCTCTTTGCATTTTTAGTTTTCTTTTTTTTGGTTTTTGGTTTTTTTGAATGCAAGTTCTAATTGTGTAATTAATGAATTGCCTCTCAGGCAACCTCATGCAATGCGCAGTTTCTTCTCTCTCTTTCTCTCTTCGTCTCTCTCTCTTGCACTCGCCATTGGACAGCGACCCACATGAGACGTTAATTGAAATGCACGTGGGGTGGCAGCGTCCTTGAGATCGTCGCTTTTCCAAAAACTACACACAAATCAACAACAACAAAGAACAAAAACAACTCAAAAAATCGAAAAACAAAGCAAATTAGTTTTGAAATGATAAAAGCGCAACTAGCAATATACCCTGTGTAAAATAATACACTCTTACATTTAATTGATATGTTAATATACCCTGTAACAATATTATGCTAACAGTAACAATGAAGCAAGAATTGCATATTTATTGTTATTTAAAAAAAAAAAACACTTCAAAATTTTTTCAGCACATTTTATGTACTAATATTTGTATAATAATAATTAGTGTAATTTTGAAATTACATCTTTAGTATTTATGATTCCTGAAATGTTTGTTCCAATCAGATAAAAATTGTAAAAGTTATTTAAAAAATAATTCTGTATGACAAATTATTTCTACTTTAATCGAATCTTAGTTGCTTTGTCTGAGAATCTGGTATATTTTACGACTCGATGGTATATTTTCCATGTAGTACCATATTATTATACTAAGTAGAGCTTTCGGTATATTTTAGTATAGTTGTGATGTATTAATTTGGTATATTTTAACAATAATACCGAACTGTTATGATTTAATTAAAAATGAGTAACGACTAAGTTTTCTTACGAGTTTATTTATATGTTTTAGCAGGTATTTTAAATTTATATGTTTTTAATATTTTTGCTAGTATTTTTTACACGTTTTTGTAGATATTCACTATTTTTCTTTATTTTATTATTATTACTTTATTAATTTACTTTAATTTCACACACTTTAAAGCCACCTAAATTGCATTGAATAATAATAAATGATTGTTCGTTTTCGCTATTTTTTTTGCAGCGTAGCGAGACCTCAAAAAAAATATACTATAATACAAAATTGTTTGAAAAACCGCTTCGAAGCGCTTTCAACAGTTTTCGATGCACATGGCGAGGGCAGTTTTCAAAGTAAGTACATGAAATTCTCTTTATAGATACTTCATTTATTGTTTATTCTAAATCACAAACTGACAAGATAAATATAACTAAACATAGGCAGTAAAGAGTCGATTTTTTAAAGTGAAATTATTCATTTAATTTTTCGATTTATTTCGAGGTACAATCTCTTATTATTGTTTGTCAGTTTATAAGCTTTAATTTATTATTAGTTTCATTTTCAAATATTTAATTTTCGTTTCGATTCTTTATATAGAAGTCTTCTCTGCTTTGCTTACTTCATTCACTTTGAGTAGCAATAATAATCTTTTCTTAATTATTATTGTTGGCATTATTTGCATTATTTGTTTTCAATTTGATGAGCTATTGTTTTATTATATGGGTTTAATTCTTGAATTCTTAAAATTTTACTCAAATTTCTATAAACCAATTTTATCTTCTGTTTATACACAATGTTTCTCTGGTTTTGGCACTTTTATTAATTTTTAATTTGATGAGCTGTTATTTTATATGGTTTCAGTTTTTGAATTTTTGTAATTTTACTCACATATTTCCTAATTTTCATGGACTTTGCTTTTAAGTAATTTTATTTCCTTAGAATTCGCTTCGCTTTCTACAACCAATTATAGCTACTTTATCTTATTGCTTGCACATTTTGCACTCTCTTTACACTCAATCACATGCTTTTCAAAGCTGAGTTTGTTCCTAGAGCTATGTGTGTGAGAGTGTGTTTGTGTGTGCACTTTGCATACGAACGTGCACCAATACACACACACACACACTTACATATTTGCCACATTACAAGGCAAATTTCTGATTGTCTGCATGAGTTTTATTTTCTTTGCTCTTTCCCATTTTTCTTCGATTTTTATTCGCCTCTTGTTGTTACACAAAATGCGATTTATTCCCTTTTGATGGGTTTTATAATGTGCAAAGCGAAGCGCTGAATAAAAGAAATGAATCATATTCACTTTCAATGAGCAACAACAACTTTGAACAGTTCAAGTTCACACTTCATTTATAACTATTGAATGCAAAAATGTTCAATTCTAATAAAAATACCTTTTATAAGAAAGTAAAGAATACTTTTTGTTAATAAAGGGTAATACTAATAATGTAAAGAATATCTTTTCTTCAATTAAAAATAAAATAAAATATAGTTAAAATAATAAAGTAAAGATTTTGATCATAGTACTAAGAATTTAGATCTGAAAAGTGTGTCAAGAACATGAAAATCTTTAAGCTAGAAAACGCAACTTGATTTCAAGAAAATTTGATATAAGACCAAGTTCTTCTTGATAAAAGGAAAAGTTATAGTATTAAAACTAAAAATTTTACATTATATTGATCACAACAATTTATATTGAACATCGAAAAGCAGATAAGATCTTTATAAGAATGGCAATGGATTATAGAATTTTGTTAAACCTAAATCGAACATTTTTGGTCTGAAGTTCAGAATTTGGCATTTTTCAGACAAAGTTTCTTAGTTTTGAGAACTTGTTTTTCACACTTTAACGAATGTTCTTGATTTTAGAAACTAGTCGTTTTTTTTTTAGTGTACCTTTTCTTGAATTAAAAATTACATAAATAATAAAAGAAAGTAATAATTATAAAGTAAAGAGTAAGCACACAAATTTCTAACACTATTCAAAATTAAAAATAAAAAAATAATAAAAGAAAGTAATAATTATAAAGTAAAGAGTAAACAAACAAATTTCTAGCACTATTCAAAATTAATTGAGCACATTGAATTCCATAAATTTAATTTGAAAACAAGCCATCAAATAGCTGCATTTAAATTGCGCATGGCAAAAAATGAAAATGAATAATGAAAATCGAAAATCGAAAACGCTAAAAATAATTTCAAATTCGATGCACTTTTATCTAATGTGAGCTATTGGCATTTAAATATTTTCAAAAATCCTCCTCAAGCAAGTTTTGCATATTTCGTTGGCATTGATGATGATGTGTTGAAATCGTATTTGAATATTATAATATTATATATATTAGATCGTGTATGGAGATCAAGGCAATAATTGATGGTCAGTTCAGCTGTTTTTCGTGAGAGAATCGAATCGAATTGTGTCTCAATTGGCTGCAGCGAATGATGAAGTCAATCCACGTGTATCCAGCTATAACCAGTGCAATGCACTTTCTCCCTCTCTCTCTCTCGCTCTACCTCTCTCTCTCTCTCTATCCCTCTTGCTCTAACGCTCTCTGTTTACAATTGGTGGCCGCTAATTTATTTGAAAAGCCATTTGTTACCTTTGGCTTGCTTGTGTTTACATGCCTCATCGAAGGGGACGAGAAACATTCCGTTTATCGGACCTATATATCCACCTAGATATATACTCTACTCTATATACAAATACGTCTAATATGTACACACAATATTCTTCTTCTTCTACTTTTCCGTTCACTTCGCGTATTACATTTACTGTTAATTCAATTTGCTCGTTCGCATTCTCATTCTCATTCCCTTGGAACATTTTTCGCTACGCACGTTTTGTATTTTGTGTTTTTGTTTTTTCATCCTCCCCCTCTCTGAAAATTTCCACAATTTTTTGTGTTTTGTGCATTCCATTGGTTTTCCCAATAGTTTTCAAGTTTTTCGTATTTCGGTTTAAAGTTCATTTGTACAAAGCAAAGACAATAACAATTAGTTAATTGTTTATGTAAATATGCTGGCGGATTTCTAATCATCAATTCATTTTGCCCGCATACAAACTCTCGATAGTTTCATATAAAAATAGAGATATATTTAGCTGCGAGGGCTGCCAGCATAATAAACACCTGTAAATTCCATTTTTTAATTGTTCGATAGCCAATTTATGCTAAAAATAGCACAATGCAATTTATCGATAGTATATCGATAGTAATTTTATAGAACAAACTAATGTAATGTGTTTTTGCTTGGTTTTCTTTTGAGAAGTATCATCGAATAAATGCTTTAAAATTAACTTCAATGCATATATTATCATATATATATATATACATATATACATATATATGATAATAGGCAATTAAGAACACTACCTGAGATACCTGATATACAATTTGAATAAAAGCAAATGCAGTGCGGTATTATTCTTAAAATATTCATAATAAATATACCGCAAAAATACTAAAATATACCGCATATACTATGTGAATTTCGTACACTTACAATTTGTATGCCTGAGCAGAGATTTTAATGTTTGTTTTAACTTAACTCTGAACGTGCCTCTAAATTTCATTCATTGTTTATAGTTGAGTATGTACAGTAAAGTAATTTATAATGCACTTTGAACATTTCAATTTTCATTGAATTTTTCTTTATATTGAACTGACAAAATGCCAAGTGTTTATAGAGTAAATATCATTATGGTAAATCATTTTATTAGGGCCTTAAGTAAAAGGCCATAAAAAATATGAAAGGTGTTTATCCATTTTCTATTTCTTTGTTTGACAATCTGGTATATTTTATAATCTATGGTATATTTTAAATATAAGATTATATCGATATACTAACGAAATGGTATATTTTGTATATCAATATACCAAATATAGTCTTGGAAATAGTTTAGCATTTTATTAATGTATTTTATGAAAAATATTTAGCTATTATGTTGCTTTTACTCTGTGGTATACTTTGCATGTATGAGTATATCGATATATACCAATGATATGGTATACTTTAAATAATACATTATTTCGATATACCAAATATAGCCTTTGGTATAATTTAAGTTTTTTCCTTATATATATATATATCCATTAAATAATACTGAGCTAATGTCTTGCTATTGAGGAAAATCAGGAACAGTTATCAATTGTACTCTATGGTATATTTTTAATTGAATAGTATATCAACATACAAACGATATGGTATATTTTTAATGTAAGAGTATATATACATGTATATTTTATATGTAATATTATACCGATATACCAAATATAGTATTCGGTATAGTTTAATATTTTTCTTTTTGTTTCTAAATTTTTATACCCGCTACCCATAGGGTAGAAGGGTATTATAACTTTGTGCCGGCAGGAAATGTATGTAACAGGTATAAGGAGGCATCTCCGACCCTATAAAGTATATATATTCTTGATCAGCGTCAACAGCCGAGACGATATAGCCATGTCCGTCTGTCCGTCTGTCCGTATGAAACACTGGATCTCAGAGACTATAAGAGATAGAGCTATAATTTTCGACAGCATTTGTTATGTTTGCACGCAAATCAAGTTTGTTTCAAATTTTTGCCACGCCCACTTCCGCCCCCGCAAATCAAAAAAATCGAATAACAAGCGTAATTTTAAAGCTAGAGTTCCGAATTTTGGTATATACAATAATAACTATAGTATTTATGATTTCTGAAAATTTGGTTGCGATCAGATAAAAATTGTCGAGGTTATTAAAGAAATACTTTTGTATGGGCAAAAACGCCCACTTACTAGGGGTCTGAGTTGCTTTGGCCGACAATCTAGCACATTGTGCCGTCTATTGTATATTTTGAATAGTGTACTATATCGATATACCAAACATACCATTTGGTATATTCTTAGTATTTTTTAGTATATTTGCAGTATATTCGGTATATTTTGAGAATAATACCGCAAAATATATTGTTTTTAATCATAATGGGTAGCGGGTATCTCACAGTCGAGCACACTCGACTGTAGCTTTCTTACTTGTTTTTTTTAGTAATACTGTCCCACTGTTCTGCTTTTGTTAAAAATAGATTGTAGCTATGAAGACCGTACCTTTTTTGAATATAAACTCTATTTAATTATGATTATTGCTAAGTAGCTTTGCAGAAATAGTTTCTAAGGTATTTAATTCTATTTGAAATTGCTTTTTGGTTAAATATTATTTAAAAACTTTCTAGAATTTCCTCTTTTGTGTTGTGTTGTGTTGTGTGTTTGAGGAACTTTAGCAACTGCCCTCGGGCAAGTGTATTGAGACATAAACGTGAAACGGGCAATTGGCAAATGTCTTGCAGTTTGAAATGTATACAGATGTATCTACTATATGTCTATATGTATATAGATATATAAATGGCTGGAGACGCGCTCTATATCAGCGATCAGCGATCGACAGGCACATGGTTCATTTACACACACACACACACACAGAACAGAACAAATACACAAGACGTCTCGAGGAACAATTGCCGCCGTGTAGTTTCGAGTTTATTTAGTGAATTATCGCGAAAATCGCCAAAAATCAACGGGCAACAGTTTTTTTTTTTTTTTTTCGTTTCTCTGTTTTGTTTTGTTGTTGTTCGTTTGTGTATTTTGTTTAGGCTTCAGTAAATACTTGAAAATTTAATGCCGTTTGGCCAATAATTAAGACACAAACAATGAACTGAGTTGCCTCTGTCTCTGTCTCTGTCTCTGTCCACAGCCTTGTGACTGACTGAGAAAGCGCATTCGTATTCGTATTCGTCTGATAAGTTTTTCTCAATTTGCTGCATATTTGCAAATATTAATCATACGCACAGTTGGCAAATGTACATAAATTTATTGAGTTGAGAGTTGAAATATTGAGCACAAGCTGCGGCCACTAAATGAAAAACAGAATTGCTTCGCCTCCTCCTAAGATGCATAATATGAAAATCGAGAATGGAAAATCGAAAAAGGCCAAATACATATTGTATTTTACAATTGCCAGCAACAGATGGCGCCACCAGCTGTTGCCAGAAAAGAATTCAAACCGGAAGTAGCCCCAAAAAAATAAAAGTAAAGGTTGTCACAAAGCGAAAAACAAAAAACGGCAAAAGTCATCCAACTTCTGACCAAGCTTTAAACAAAAAAAAAGAAAGATGAGAAAACACATTGAGTGGAAAATGAGACCCTTGTGTTTCTCGTTTCTCGTTTCTCGTTGCTCGTCAAAGCCAAACTAATGAGGATAATGAAGTAATGTTTCAAATTGATGAACAAACTTTCTGCTTGACACAATTTCCACACGCCACGACAAAGATGTCGAAAGTTTTGCATTTGCCAAAGTATTTCCGGACAACAAACAACTGAAAAATATATTTGTGTGTGTGTGTGCCAATGAATCCTTAGCATCCAGGAAATTGGTGTCAACTAGTTAGGCGAAAGAGCATTTAATTATTAAAATGAACCAAGAGAGAGAAAGAGAGAATTGCTGCATTATTTTTGTGGTGAAATATTCTGCGAATTCAATTATACTATTTGAAAAGCAAATGCAAATTATGCATGACAATAATTCGGGGCGAAAATCGAAATTAATTTCGTTATTTATAAATTATGCACGTATCTCTATTAATGCCAGAAAAGCGCAATACAAATAAAGTACTATATTAATGAAAATTCATTAACATCAAATTGAAGTAAAGTACAAATATTGAATAATATTTCCCACATCCGAAACTTTGGATAATCAATCAATTGCTTCTTTCGGGAACTTTGCAAAAACTTACGCCAATCAATCACACTTACTACGGAAAAACTATCTATTCATAGGCGAAAAGTTTAGATATGAAATCAATCAGCAAACATTTATGCAGAGATCGAGTAAAGCAAATGCAGGCATAAGCAGCACTTTGAAGAGGAATTTGTGGAGCGTAACCACGTCGTATACTTAACGTCTCTAAGCACTCTGCAACTTTAATTGCAAGTAAAACACAAACACAAGCAAACACACACACACACTCCACACACACACACACACACACACACACACACACGCATGTGTAATTAAACTTGAGTTGAAAGCCAAAGCAAATGGAATCTTAATCAATAACTCTCTCTCTCGAAAATTAAGCTCAAGGCCAACAAACTCAAAAAAAATTAAATGAAGAAAAGAAAAGGATGAAGACGATGAATGAGAAAAAGAAGAAGACAAAGAAGAACAGCGCTAAGCTGTCAGTAATTAAAATCGAATTAAATCTGGGCAAATTACAGCAGCTTCCTCAAGTTGATTAAAGCTCTTTTCGAACACTCACACACACACACACACTCGCACACCTTCGCACACGAATTTTTCAACTCTGTTGGCTGCGCTGGGGATTAATTTTTAATTAGTTTCACACATTTGCACACCTTCCAACACTGACCTTCAGCGCAACTGAAATACATTGTAAACGTTGCACGGGATCATTTCATTCACACTTCATTCACGCACACACACACGCACACACACACACTCAGATAGAAAATATAAATATTGAAAGAATTACAATTTACCTTTTTCTTTTTTTGTTGCTCTTTCTTGCTTCCTCTTGTCTTCGTGCTGCACTTGCAGTTGCACTCTTCTTTTTCTGATTCTTCTGTCTCTTTCTTTTCTTTAAATTACTTTCTTTCTCCTTCGCACACACTCACTATCTCCTTCTCTCTCTCTCTCTCTCTCTCTCGCTCGTCAATAATAGAAACAATAATTGAACTTTTGCTGTATTTTTTCAATTTTTATTCTTTTGCTTTTTTTCGATAACTTTTTGAATATTTGACACCAGAAAACAACAACAAAAAAGACAACAAAAAAAAAGTGCACACAAAATTTCAATTTCCGAAATTTTTCGAATTTTCCTAAAGTTGTTCTTTTGCTATTTCTTTGATTTTTATAATTATTCAAAATTCGCGCGCCGTCACGAATAATTTCCAAAACACCAATTTTTGCTGTAGAATTTTTCAAATATGTTTTTTTTTGAAGGTCTTTATATAGCGTTCTCGATATATTTTTGCACGATCGAACTGAACTTCAGCAGAAACAAAAACAAAAAAAATCGAATCGAAATCGAACGTTGCTCTGAATATTTGAATGCTGAATGATGATTTGTTTGTTTGATTCAAATTTTTGTGTTTTGTGGCTGACTCCAAGAACTACAACAACGCAATGTTATCCGCTCGGAGGCTGAACGCCTACTGGATGTTAAAACGCGCGCCGAAAGCTGTCGCAGAATGCGGACGACAACGACGACTGCGACGACGACGACGACGTCGACGACTGCGACTGCGACTGCGAGCACGCAACGCGTCAGCAGCGACGTCGACAGCATTTTGCCGAAGTTCAATTCTAAAGCTCTTCGTGTGTGGCGTCGACGTCGCTGACTACTGCTGCTGCGCTTTTTAATTGCATTTCAGCTGGCAAAAGCGCAGCAGCAGCAGCTTTGACTCTGCTGCTGCTTTCTGCTTGCTGCGCTACATAAAACATTTTGCTCTTGAATAATTTAATGCAAATATAACGCAGTCTACACACACACACACACACACACACATACAACTGTATTTACGCATGGCGCTAAAACAGACAAATACGAATAAGTCGACAAAGAATGAAATGAAAACTCTACACGCACGCACGCGGCGTGCCAGCCGAAAAAGTCTCCAAAGCTTGGAAGCTTTTTTTTTTGGGCCACAATTCGTCCACAGACGAAACTTTGTCGTGTTTCCAGGGTTCGTGTTCGTTTTTGTGTTCGCATTCGTTTTCGTTGTCGTGTTCGCATTCGTGTGCTAACAAGTGGGGAGCAACAGTTGAAATGAATGAAACGTTTTTCGACGCTGGCTGCGCTGTCGACGTTCATGTGTTGCGCCTATGTGTGTTACACCTGCAAAGCTGACGCTTTCCAGTCGAGTCACACACACAGACTGTTGCGCTCGCCAGCGTGCATGTGTGTTGGTGTGTGTGTTGGTGTATTGCTCAGTGTGTGTGTGTGTGTGTGTCCGTTAAGCAGCAACTAATTTTTGTTAATCACACCTTAATGACATGAACTTGACACCATTCCCCTTCCCTCTCTGCTTCCTCCCCTCAGATCGCCGTTGCCTGCATATATTTAACATCAATTTTGGCCAACCAAATTGACTAAGCGTGTTAGTGTGTGTGCGTGTGTGTGTGTGTGCGGTTGTTTGCCTGCCACTTAATTACTATTTGCTAGCAGCTTAAGAGCAAGACAGAAACAGTAGCTACAAAAACAACAACAGGAAGAGGAACAACATTGAAAGCACGCAGCTGCTTCACTTGCACTCACTTCAACACTCACACACACACACACACACTCACTCTGCCACCACAAAGAGAATGCAGTGCAACGCATTTAATGAGCTGCTGCCAGGCGACAAATAAAATGACATCGTTTTCGTAAATCATAAAAGCCAACACACAACGCGCACATAAATCAAGCGTTTAACAACACTGTTTACAGTAGCTGAATATTACAATAATAATCACATACTTTGCTGTCCGTCTGTCTGTCTGTCCGCACTTGTAAGCAGCTATAACTCAGCAGCTATTAAAGCTAGAGTTGGCAAATTTGCTGATAATATTCTGTACAGATATTTGCAGCATTAAGTGTGCTTTTGAAATTCTTTGGAGCAAAATTAAACAAGATAAAGTTATATCAGCTTACATTTAAGGCAGCAGCTATGAAACGTAGAGTTGGCAAATTTTGTGATAATATTCTATACAGATATTTGCACAATTGAATAAGAATATAACTTTCAAGTGAGTTTCATCAGTTTACTACTTACAACACACAAATCAAGCGTTTAACAACACTGTTTACAGTAGCGTTTCCTCTAGCTGAATATTACAACAATAATCACATACTTTGCCGTCCGTCTGTCTGTCTGTCCGCACTTGTAAGCAGCTCTAACTCAGCAACTATTAAAGTTAGAGTTGGCAAATTTTGTGATAATATTCTAAAGAGATATCTATAGCATTAAACACTCCGTTAAGTGATATAAAATACTTTAGAACAGAATTCAACATGCATATAACTTTCAAGTGAGTTTCATCAGCTTACTTTTCTAGTTACAGATTGCAGTTAAAAGAAAATGAGAATATTCAAAGTGCTGTCATCGAATATGCTTCTCAAAAAATTCAAAAATCTATAATAGCTTTAGTGTATTTAGTTTCTGCTCAAGCAACATTCAAAGTGTTCATAAGTATCTCTTCAGCTTCAGAATATTCGTAATTCGTAATTCACATTGAGTTCATAAAAAAGCAAACATTCGAATAAAAATTCGAATAAAAACTGAATATATTCATAATTTCTCACAATTTAAGCACAATTCATTTCTTTCATTCGTTTGCCTCGATATATTTTTTTGTTTGAATTTTCGCTGCTGTTTTCTTCGCCCTCATAAAATACTTAGTAAGCTGAAATACATGCCATATTATTGCTCGCATAATGAGACCATCAAAAGTTTATTACTTGCACGATTTATTGCTTAATTAAACAACCACACGGAATAAATTGTTTATTAAAACACAACCCAAAAAAAAATCAATTAAAAATCGAGAATTGTTTTGCCATTTGGTTGTGTTAAAAGAATACAAAACAAATGTGCTTAGCTTTAAAATGATGTCTGATTGAGATGATCATAACTGATCTAACTGACTAATGGCTACGCTTAGCTTGTTAAGTTGGCTGCAGTTGAAATATGTGCAGTGTTGCCAGACTTGTTCATATGGGCGAACATTTTGTAAAGTTGCCAATTTCTGAAATGTTTCATTGACATATTTTAAAAAAATTGTTATTTTTGTCGCTTAGTAGTTGCAAGGTGAGCTTTGGTTCAACACATTATTATGTTGATCGAGCCGTTAATTGATGGCAACGTTTGGCTTGTTAAGTTGGCTGCAGTGGAAATATGTGCAATGTTGCCAGACTTGTTCACATGGGCGAACATTTTGTAAAGTTGCCAATTTGAGAAGTTTTTCATTGTCACATTTTATTGAATATGTCTTTGTTGTTGCACAGTTATTGTATAGTAAGAGCTTTGTTTCAATGCATTGTTAAGTTGGCTGCAGTTGATATATGTACAGTGTTGCCAGAGTTGTTCAGATAAGCAAAAATTCGTAGAGTTGTGAAATACTTCATTGCCACATTTTATTGAATTTATCATTGTTGTCGTTTATTTGTATAGTAAGTAATGTTTTGTTTCACCCCACTGTTAAGTTGGTTGCGGCAAAATAGCCTGGCGTTGCCAGACAGTTAAAGTTGACTATTTTAAATGTTTTGACACGTTTTTGTCGCCTGCGCCAACAGCAACAGCTGCCGCTGCGATTTGAGTTAATCAGCAAAGTGTTTGGCTGATAAGAGAAGAGCGAGCTACTGTTGTTGCAGTAGCAGAGACAGCAGCAGCAAGCCGGCCATGACGACTGTGGCAGATGTGGCAAGTGCGGTGGCACAATTATGCGACGGCACTTCCTTCTCCTCTTCCTCCTCCTCTTCGTCCACTTCGTCCTCCTCGTCTTCGAAATAGTTGCCATAGATGCCAAAGGTCAGCAAGTGTGAGTGCGGCTTGTGCAGCTGCAACTGCACCCGGGTGGCATCTGCCACAGACCAGAGCAGCTCTGTGGCTTGCAGCGCATAGAGCGACACGCTCAGCGTGCTGGGCATCAGTTGGCGTCGCGAACGTTCCACAAACTCGCCGCTCACACGCAGCGTATTGAAGCGCGGCAGTTGCAACACTCCGTTCTCCGCTGCCGTCGCTTCCCTCAGCTGACCGCAGCTCTCGACGCTGGCGTTGCGGCACGCAAACAAGCCGCACAAACGCACAACACTGTACTGCGCCTCCTCGTAGCGTCGCCGACCCACAAACACGCCCACTCGATACATGTAGTCGTAGTCGCGTGTAGTTTGTGGCGCCTCCGGTTCCAAGCTCCACTCAAAGTCACAGCACAGATCCGTGTGGCACAGACGTCGCTGCTGCTGTTGCTCATCTCCGAGCTGCACCTGCCAGCTGTTGAACTCCTCCAACTGCGGCTGCTGCAACATCAGCAACTGCAGCTGCTCGGGCCCCGTGCGCTCCTCATCAAACGTGACGTCGTCGAGCGAGTCGGGCGAGTGTGGCACACGTGCCAGCAGCAGCTGACGCACGCCCTCGGTCGCATTGCCGACCATGCGACGCGCCAATGCGCCACCACGGCCCGCATAGATGCCACTGCCGCTGATGCCACCGTGTGGCAAGCTCGCCCCGGCTGCCAGCAGATTCACGTTGTTCGCCCACGCCCAGCCCTGTTGCAGTTGGCTGGCTGCAAGAGGAGAAACGGAGGGGGAGAGAGAGGCATGGAGAAAGAGAAAGAGAACTTAGATTAGCACATGTTTTCAAGTATGATAGACATGCAGCTACCCTGCACAAAAAGTTCGTTTAAATATGAGTAAAGGAAATAAAGTCACGCAAATATTCAGTCCACTTTCGCTGTTACTGTGATTAACAGCTTGAGGAAGTGTGCTAGACTAGCAGATACCTCATGTAGCAGAGGAGAAACGGAGGAAGAAAGAGAGATAGAGAAAGAGAGCTTAGATTAGCACATGTTATCAAGTGTGATAGACTTTGAGCTATCCTGCAAAGAAAGTTCGTTTAAATAAAGGAAATAAAGTCAGGCAAATATTCAGTCCACTTTCTATGTTAATGTGATTGCAACCTTGAGGAAGTGTGCTATACTAGCAGATACCTCGTATGGCAGAGGAGAAACAAAGGAAGAAAGAGAGAAAGAAAGAGAACTTAGATTAGCACATGTTTTCTAGCGTGATAGATTTGCAGCTACCCTGCAAAGAGAGTTCGTTGAAAGATAAAGTAGTCAGATAAATGTTAAAAGCACTTTCTCTGTTGCTGTGATTAACAGTTTAAGTTTGAGTGTGCTGGACTAGCAGATACCTCGCTTCTGTACCGAACCCGTTAGCAAACAACAAAAAAATAGCAGTGAAACTGCCTCAAAGGGAACTTTGCTTAAACTAGTGTCATCGACTAGCTACATGAAATGCAGTCGAACTAACCAATTGTGAAGCTAATCAAAATTAATGCTGAGTTGTTATAAAAGTGATATGACTTTTCAGATAGTACGATCGGCTAGTAGATACCACGTAAGGCAAAGGAAAAGCAGTTGCAAGATTTATTAATGACATAATAGACAAGTAAATTCCCTGTAGAAAATGATGAAAATACGCAGAGAACAAAGAGTTACGAAAAAAGGGAAAAATGGAATAAAATATACGAATTAGTTTAAGTAGAGACTTATCGGGTAGACTTGCAAATACTCCAGAAAACTAAATCATAGCAGATGAAATAGGAATGTAGACATATAAAAAAAAAAACAGACAAAGAACATATGAAGAAGTGCCAAGCTGCACGAAGAAAAATTCACAAGAAATTTCAGTGTTGAGGTTTTTTTGTTACGACATGCTAGCCATCAGATACCCTGTAATAACAGCTTCACTAACGCATAAGCAATAACATGCAACATATTTAATGTGACTCATCTCAAAGTTATGCTGTCAAACCTGTCTGACTGGCATTTGGGTATTGTAAACAATCATGTATAAAACAAGTATGAAAGCTTCAGTCGAGTGTGCTCGACTGTAAGATACTCGCTACCCATTATGAATAACAGCAAAACAATGCGATATTAATTTAAAAGTATACCATAAAAATACTACAAATATACCAGATATTGTACTACATTCAAAAGATAGAATACCCTCCAGAGTCTTTCTATGACCTTCTCTCACCTTCACTTCCATTCTCCGACTCTCTCTTTCTATGGGTATGAAAACAGGCCAAACTTTTAAAGCATACCCTCGCTCAACTTACCCGTTAGGAAGGGCAGCTCGGAGTTGAACATTTTGGTGACAATCACGTTCCGTATGTTGAAGCGTTCGACAAGTTCCTGAGCTGGCGTGTAGAACAACATATCGAAGCAGACAAAATGCCCAAAGGTCACATTGAAGTCCGTCTCGAAGATGGCAAACTCTGGCGTCGCCGTCCGATTGAGTTGCGGTTCAAGGTATAGATTCCATTTGCGATAACGCGACACGATCGCACCACTGCGATCGATAGCCACATTCGTGTTGTAGACTCGATAACCTCGTGTGGGACAATCGAGATCGGAATTGTCGCAATCCTCGCGTTCCTTCACATTGAAGAGCAGATAGGTATTCGCTTGGACAGCGGCGCAAGCAAGTTGTTGCATAAATTCGCCAGTTGCTGATGCACCTGTTGTTTGGTGGCACAAACTGTGCGTTGCATTCGGCTGTGGCACCGCAGTCAACTGCAGCAAACTGTTGAGCGTTGCCTCCGGGAAGACAATGATGTCCGTGGTGCCATTGGCCAAGCTAATCAGCTCCAGATATGCGCTCAAATTGTCCTCGAGCAGTTGTGCCGAAGTTGCCCCAGCGATGTCGGGTCGAAATTCAACAACGCCAGCTGTGTAGTATTCGCCAGCCACGAGGCAAATGTGGAGGAGCAGCGTGCACCACTTGCCGCACATGACGTTGCAAGCAGACTGATAATCACTACGGCGATCGAATTGATGGAAATGTTTTCTAATGGATTTGTATCTAATCTCGCATTGTGAACAGCTGATATCACCGCTTGGCTTTGCTTTACGACCCTGGTGCAGAGATAACGCAAAAACATTGCATACTTTTAGGCAGCCACTCAATTCACTTCACTGCGCTTCACTTCGCCTCTGTTCAGTGTTCAGTTTCATTTGTTCGTTTCGAGTGAAATTTGCGTGAAATTCATCTAATTTTTATGTACTTTTTTTACTTTTCTATTTAACATGAATTACGCAACGTTTTTGCTTTTATTTGCCTAACTGTAATTGTGGTTTTAAGCAGTACAAACATTGCATACTTTTAGCCTGCTGCTGAACTTAGTTCATGTCTTGGCTAAAATGAAGCAACTAAAATGTCTTTAATCAAATTGGTTTTTATTGCTAGACTAGTCTTATTGCTATTGATATTGTCAGTTACATTTTTTACAAATAAGTGTATTTTGTACTTTTTTATATAGTCTTTTGATTTTATTGTTAATCTAATAGAGTTTAAATTTGATGTACAGGCGATTCACAATTAAGTAATTAACGAAAACCAATCAATAAGCGAGCGATTTAAAAACTGACATTGCAAAATCAAGCAGAGAAAAATTCAAAGCGAATCGCGTGATTATATTTCAAAATATTTGAGCATGCATGACTGCAGACAAGAATTAGAATTAATATGTACATTAATGTACATTATGCTTCAATTATGTCCAACAAAAATAGTTTCAAAAGAATAGAAACAAAACAAAATTTATTAAGAAATCATTCAACATAGTATAAGTTTAATGTGATATTTAATGTTTTTCTTTTGACAAGACAGTTTAACCGACTATTCAAATACTTGTGAAATATAAAAAATTCAATTTATATATTTATACAAAACACATTCAATGGCAATCACGAAATTTGTCTTTACAGAGAGATGAAGGTCTTTAAACCATATTTTAAGGTAACAAAATTGGGTAAGTTCAATGCATCTTAATATATCGTTCATTGAATAATGTCGGATATAACAATATTGTGGGGAATACAACAGTTGTATATGGAATCATAAGGATTCGTCTATCTGTTTATAATATGTCATGATCTTTTATGGCTTTGATTTCAACCTTAAAATGTGTATGAGAGTATTTTGTCTACAGCTTACAAAATCATTTCAATTTACACATTCCAATTCAAACACTATATTGCTTCACATTGAGTTAGTTTTTTGAGTAGATTCATTTATGAGTTCAGCAAAAAAAAAAAAGAAGCAAGTACAATATAGTTTGTTGTAGTTGTTGCCACTAGTGAAGCTTCAGAAGCATTGTCAACAGCAGTGGGAGCAGCAAAAAGCTGGAGAAACGCAACGAAGCAGCGCCATCATCTTTGGGCTGGAAGCCGCATTCCAGATCCTCCTGTTCGGTGCCTTTGTTAAAGGTGCACTCATCATCATAGTAGTTGCCGTAGATGGCAAAAGTGAGCAGATTCGGCACCTCCAGCGATGGGGCGAGCTCAAAGCGTGACTGCAGTTGATTTCTGAGTTTTGGGGAAAGTAAAGCCAAACATTAGCAATGAAATTCCCCAATGGAAACATTCCCAGAATGCAGAATGCAGAATGCAGCACTCACTGATTCGCCAGCTCCTCGAGGGAGAACTCAAACTGATGCGGCTCCAGGGGCAGCAGATTGTCGCGCACACTGCTCGGGGCCAGGAGGAACTCACGGGACTTGGGATAGGTGGCCTCGATGAGAAGACGGGTGAATGTCACACGTGGCTGGAACGCATGCACCAATTTGCCACAGTCCTCGATGCTGGGTCCGGTGCAGGCAAAGATGCCGCAATTGCGCAAATAGTTCGCATCCATTCCCTTCTCATTGCGCCAGCCATCGTAGGCGGCCAATCGATAGTTGTAATAGCTGACATTCTCCGCCACATTGTCGAGCAAACGCCACTCGACCTCAAAGTGACAGCAGATCTGTCCGTGGCACACGTCCTGAGTTAGCGAAGTGTCAGTTGCCTGATCCGTCAGCGACTCCAGCGAAACTGTCTCGTAGAGCGTCACTAGATCCTGCTTCATCTGGAAACCTTCGGTGCTCCTTGGCTGCGGTTGCTCCTTCACTGCTCGACGTGAACGCTTCGAGGTGCGTCTGCTGCTCGCCGGATATTTGGGCACCTGAGCCACATAGATGCGACGTTGTCCCTCGTCCAGAGCCATCACACTGCTGATGGAGCCTTTACGACCGTTATAGATGCCGCTGCCAGTGGAGCCACTCTCAGGGTGACTGGCGCCCGCAGCCAGCAGATTCGCATCGTTGCCGTACGCCCAAGCCAGCTGCGTTTGCACAGCTGCGAGGGGGAGAGATAGAGAAGGGAAATTAAGGTCAGAGAAAGTCAGAGAAAGACTCTGCAGGAAGATAGAGAGTCAAAAGTATTACAAAAGGAAGCATAGAAAGGGACAGTTGGAGAGAAAGTCTGCAGAAAGAGAGGGAGAGTCAGAAGTACTAGAAAAGGAAACAGAGGAAGGAACAGAAGGAGAGAAAGGCTCTACAGGAATGGAAAGAGTTAGAAATATTCAAAAAGAGGGAGAGTCAAAAGTATTACAAAAGGAAGCAGAGAAAGGAACAGTTGGAGAGAAATTCAGGGAAAGGCTCTGCGCAAAGATAGAGAGTCAGAAGTACTAGAGGAAACAGATGAAGGAACATTTGGAGAGAAAGTCGTCTGAGAAAAACTATGAATAGAGAGAGTTGAAAGTATTATAGTGAAATCAGAGGAGGGAACCAAAGACTAAATCATTTTCTTCACGGTGCAGCTTAGATCCTTCATTAAATGCTGCTTGAACCGGTTCGTATTGGCTAATTCTTGGAAAGCTGCATCAACATCAATATAATCTACACACTATAAGCTATCGTGAATGTTGAGAAGCAAGTTCAAAACGTTGATGTTGTACCGGTTCAGAACATTGTGACTTACCAAAATCACAAAGCTACTCGCTGAACCACAAATCGGAAGCGCCTTAAATATTTCTTAATAACTAAGCACAAACGTTAAGTTTTGCCACTTAATGAAATATTATTTTGAACTCCGCTCTGAACCGGTTCAGAGTGTAAGCTTTCACCCCTTAATGAAGCATTATTTTAAACCCTGTTCTGAACCGGTTCAGAGGTTAAGCTTTTGCCACTTAAGAAAGCATTATTTTGAACCCCGTACCAAACCGGTTCGGAGTAAAGCTACAGCTGAACATAACTGTAATCTATTTTGTGTAGCAACTTGAACCGGTTCAGTCGATAAACCCTTCGTTCAGCCCGCCCATTCCCAACTAGTTCACTTGCAAGTTAAGCTTAAACCGTTATCAAGAGAGAGAGAAGCTTTACCTGTGAGGAACGGCAGCTGGGAGAACCACATGGTGGGAAAGATAAAGTCGCGCACGCCCTGCTCCAGAATCATCTCCCCCCCGGGCGTAAAGAACATGATGTCAAAGCAGATCATGTGTCCAAACGTGACCCCGAAGTCCGTCTCAAAGGTGATGCTCTCGGGCACAAAGGTCGTGTTCCTCGGCTCGCCATACAGATGCACCTTGCGATAGCGCGAGATGACGGTTCCATTGCGATCGAAGACCACATTCGTGTTGTAGATATTGAAACCGTTGCTCGCACACGGACGCGTATCCTCCGGGACATCGGTGCAGAGTTCGTGTTCGGGGACATTGATCGCCACATATTTGCTGACATTGCGAGCAGCACAAGAGATGGCAACCAAATAATCAGCGTAGTACTGAGCTTCGGGATCGTCGAGACACGGCGTCACCTGTTGCTGAGGACTGGGCACAAAATCGTAGCTATTGAAATTGCCGAGCGTTGCCTCGGGGAATACAATGATATCCGTGGCGCTGGCATTCGGCGATGCGATGATCTCCAAGTAGCCGGCCAAATTATCAGCTACGCTCGCAGCATTGCGAAACTCCACAACGCCGGCGGTATAGAAGTCCGTGGTGCTATCGATGGCCGCCTGAAAAAGCAATCTTCGGCGATTAGCAACGTGTGGGAAACACCCATCGACAACCAACCTGCTGAGTCAGCGCGATGGTCGACAACAACAACAGGAAGACAAGCTCATAACGAGGCTTAAGGATAAAGGTTAAACTTGCTCTGGCTAAGCTCATCTTTCTCTCTTTCTTAACCTCAGCCTGCTGGCTTACATTTAACTGCGGCACTTACGCTAGTTCGATGACTCTTTATACTTGCGGCAAAAGCCGAAAAAAAAAAATCGCCAACTGATTGTAATCTTATCATCATCGTGCGCCTATTCATTCCGTGGCGCGACTAGTTTCTCCAGCTTGACCGCTGCCCAGACGCACAGTGAGGCAAAGCTGTTAAGAAGTACATACCTGAAGGTTAAGTTCAGTGAAAGTCCTAGGCACAAAGGGGATATACTTGACCTAGGAAATAATAGATCCTTTTTGAAATGACCAAATATATTTTAAAAATTGATTAATAGAGTTGCAAAAGTAGAATTTATGCACTGTGCACAGTGTGCAAAGAATATGCGAAGCAATAAAGTTACGCCGATAAATATTTTACACTCATTCACAGTACTATAGAGCAGCTGTCTTGAAATAATATTTAGTTATCCATAGTAAAAAGTCATTACCATACATTTTTGAAGTCAATTTTAATCTCGCATTGAATTGTTATGAAATTTGCTTAGCACAAACTAACCTAAGAACATCATTTCCAAAGATTCAATTCAAATAGTTTTATAAACTCCAAAGTTATGCAATTCTTAGTACATAAAAATATCGAATCGATCTTCAGTACGAATCCAACAACCAACGGCTAACAACCTTATCTCACAATTCTGAAAATTCCCATTAGTCTAGCCGTGCTAACAACCGAGTTGGTCAGCTGAGGGTTCTAATCTTAGTTGGGGCCAGTGCACGTGCGCCCAAAAGAGAATTTCACCTTAGGACAATCGATGTGGAACCACGGCTAAATAGCATACATAGCAGTGTTTAACTTGATTAGCCACTTAGCGGGGTAATTACTAATCAAATTCTTAATTGGCAACACTTTGAGTAGGGACTTTGAGTTATATCCGTTTTTCTTGTTTTTCTGATGCAGACATATCATGTCAGGGCTGAATGGCGTTTATTTTTTTGTTCATTTTGTTTATTGTTTATTCAGACTTTTTGGGGCATGCACATTGGACGGCTGTACAAAAAACTATTTGAAGAAATATAACCAACTGATTTTGTGATTGTGATATATTGGCATGTGAGCGCTATCAGGCTACTGACAAGTATCCGATATACATACTGCTGCTGCCTCGAACATTTACGACCATTGCTCCATTTATTAATAGACAACTTTGGTCGCAAAAATATTTTGCCCATTCTTATCTCCTTCACTCAACCTCACTCAGCTTTCCATTTGAAAACGATGACTATTCACATTATTCTTTATTTTTTTGCGATTAATGCGAATAATGGGTGTCATTATCAGTGAGGATAGAAACAGGGAAAGTTATCTCGATCGTACTTTAATCGTTTTATCTCTTTTTGCTTTGCTTATCATCATAGCTCGTATATAACATATCTGATCACTTGACACTCAATTACAATGTTGTTATCGTTTATCTGTGCTCAGCAAATATTCTCCACTTTTATATCGGTTATTTAGTTTATCGTTTCGCTAATCGCCTTTTAATCTCTTGATTACTTGTTAAGACCCCTTAACAAAGGTATAATGAGGGAGAGGTAAATAAACATTTATGCAACAGGCAGCTAGCATGTGAAATCTGTTATCATCTGCGTAAAACATAGTTCAGTTCTGTCTATGGAATTATCGTAGATTAAATGAATCTTATCTTTTTCACACATATCCGTAATGCTCCAAATCGAGCAGATTCGCAATTTATACCCGGTACCCATAGGGTGGAAGGGTATTATAAGTTTGTGACTCTATGAAATGTATGTAGCAGGCTGAAGGAGGCATCTCCGACCCCATAAAGTATATACATATATTCTTGATCAGCGAAAACAGCCGAGACGATATAGTCATCTGTTCATTTATCCGTCTGTCTGTCCGTCCGTCGGTATGAACACATAGATCTCAGAGACTAGAAGATATACAGATATCATTTTTTTCGACAGCACTTTTTATGTTTTCACGCTGATTAAGTTGGTTTCAAGTTTTTGCCACGCCCACTTTCGCCTCGCTAATCGGTAAAAACCTAATAAGGAAAGTAATTTTGAAGCTAAAGTCTCGAATTTTGGTATAGACAATAATAATATAATAATAGTTTTTAAAAATTTGGTTGTAATTGGAGAAAATTTGTAAAAGTTTTTTAAAAAATTCTTGGAAATATTGGAAAAATGCCTATTTACTACAGGTCTTGGTTGTTTTGGCTGGAAATCTGGTATATTTTGAATGTAGTACTATATCAATATGGCAAATATAGCCGTTGCTGTATTATTAGTATTTTTGCAGTATATTTATTTGGTATATTTTAAGAACAATACTAAATTAATATAACAATCATAGCCTTTAGTATATTTATAGTATTTTATATTAATTTGGTATATTTTAAAATTAATACCACACTGTTTTGCTTTCATTCGAAATGCTTAGCGGGTATCTCATAGTCGAGTACACTCGACTGTAGCTTTCTTACTTGTTGTTTTTTTTAGTCATATCAACATTCGCTCAATAATTTACTATTAATAGTAAATGGATTAATAATCTATTAGTCCGGTACGCTTGAAGTAGTATTTGTTATCCAGCGCTTTAGTTAGTTATCAGCAAGTTCTTTACGCTGACTCCCTTACTCAAACCGTTATCATCTTGCTTTATCTATGATTATCCAAGCTTAACAAGCTATCTTCCATTCTGCCTGCACTCACAATTTTACTGTCCATCTAATCTGTAGCAATCAGTTTTTGTGCAATTTCGCCAACTATCTTTTTCTTTCTCTTTTTCCTTTTTTTTTCTTTGCCTGTTGCTTTCGACTTTGTGTATAAATTTTTATACTTGCATAAAATTTAAAAATAATGCTTGAGAATTTCTTGGCCATATATTTGAAATACGAAAATTTACCCGTGGGAGACGAGGCGTATACACAACCCCGCAACAAGGACCCACAACCAACCCACACACACTCGCACACACACACACACACACACTTTGGCGGAGACTTTGGCTGCTCATTTTATGCGAAGGCTGCCATAAAGAAGAAACGAACGGTAAAACACGTTAAAAGGTAAGACGTGAAACAACAACAGCAACAAATGAGTCAGCTCAACAGCAGAGCTGTCCGACTTGCAAACACCCTGCAACAAAGTCCCTTGATTGCCCACGATGTTAAATTTGCTAGGCTACATAGGGATAGGGAAATTTGCAGCTTAGCTACACTCTTTTTGGGATATTTCAAGTGGGATATTTTAGCAGTGATACATTTTATGCCTGAAGTAGAGGTGGAGAACTATCGATAGTCTGCGCCATCGATAGTGATTGATAGTTTCCATAAACTATCAACTATCGACGATAGCAAAGAAAATCTATCGTCGATAGTTGTCGATAGTGCAGTAAAAGAAAATAATTTAATTAGTTTTTAAAATAATCCATATTTGTTTCAAGTAATATGCATTTTTATTTTTTAGGTTATGGTATGTATGTCAACCAATAATTTTGTACGCCTATTTGAAATGATTTGTCCTGCTTTGCTGAAGACCCTCTCTGACTCTACGGAGGATGCGGGTATACAAAGAAATTTGAAAAAATATCGACCACTATCAACGATAGCGATTGTCCACTATCGAGAGTGCGCGCCGCTATCGAGAGCGTGTCGATAGTGGCCAACCATCGATAGTCCCGATAGTGCCATCGATAGTTCTCCACCTCTAGTCTGAACCTCGATATTTCGCTCGATCTGGGATATTTGTGAAGCAAGCAAATTTCGCCTACATAGAGACAATTTATGCAAAAGGTTTTGATTGCAGCTAGGGAGACTAACGAAAAATGGGGAATACATATATTCAGTTGTATTTGGAAAATCTATGCAAAACAGCCATTATTACTCAGCAGTTTTAAGTCTGGTATACCCGGTATGCTAGGTCGCTCTAATGGGCATATATATGGGGTATAAAAAAAAGGCAAAAGAAGGCAGCTTCATTTAGCTTTGGCCTGCCTAAGTCCCTGCTCCACATATGCATAATCAAACGTTAGCCGTGAATATATATGTGTGTGTGTGTGTGTGTGTGTGTGGTTGACTGCCGGGTCAGCTATATGTGTGTGTGTGTGAGTGAGAGTGTGTGAATGTGTGTGTGTGCTCCTTGCTACTTATGTTTAAGCTTTGTATTTAAGCTTTTTGCACGATTTCCTCTAACAAATGGATTTTCACTTGTTGCCCCCATATGTGTGTGTGCATGCTTGTGAGAGTGTGTGTGTATGTGTATTATGTAATCTGTATGTCCTTGTTGTCATGCTCGTTTTTCTAGATGCCCTTCATGGACCCAACACTCCCCTCTCTCTCTCCTTTGCTCTCTCTTTGTCAGTTCCTCCAAACGTAACGTTTTGCTGCTAACAAATAATTTAATTTCTTTGGAGCATCTTTTCACTGTGTGTGTGTGTGTGGCACACACATATATATATGTATGTAGTTGTGTCTAAGAACTTGGCCAACAACTTTAAGCAGCGAGTGGCCCATCGATGGCCACAGTCTGCCAACCACGTGCTCGAACAACAACAATAACAAAAAGTGAAAACGAATTTCACATTTCTATTTTCTATTTTCAGTTAATAATCTATTTATATAAATAAATAATGCTCAGAGAAGCTTACAGAGCCTCTCTCTCTCTTTCTCTCTCTCTCGAATGTAATTTCTACAATTTTATCTCGCAAAACATCAAAATGCAGTAAATTTTGATTTGAACCTCTGTGCTTTTTAGCTCAATATGTATTGAACGCATAATTGAGTTATGCGCTTGAATACCCAAAAGCATTCAACATTCAACATTATTGATGTACACAGAACATGAAACATGGAACATATGTATGTATAATAGTATTATTCCGTATTATTCAAGCCAACGGCAGTTCTTTTCTCATCATCAAATGCATAGATGAGCGAAAATGTGCTTCAAGTCAACGATTATGTGAATTGAATACCGTAGAAGAGAAGTAAAGTGTATGATTAAAGAAGGAAGCGAAGGATGAAGCTAGAATTAAGAATGAGAAGAGAGAGCGTAGTTAAGGCAGTCGAAATGCTGACGAAGGTCATAAAAGACTAAAAGCCTCAAAAATTACTAATATAAAGTATAATCTTACTGAGGTAAGATTTGAAAGTTCGAAAACACAGTCAGTAAATTATTGGAGAGAATTCCAATTGATGAGACTAGAGACTATACTGAGACTAGAGGTCAGCTTAAGGGAATTTAACAAATAAAAAACACTTTAATTGAAGCTGTATTAAGAAATATAAATACAAAATATATTATATATATAATATAATAATAATATAAATACATCTATAACTCGAAAAGCAGCCGTTAAGAGAAACAACAACAATGTATGCAACAGGCAGAACAAATCATCTTTGATCCTTTAAAGTATGCAGTCCGGGCAGACGGAACACCTAACATATATACATAGATCTCAAAGATGGTACGATATATAGCTATCATTTATTCTTGACAACAGTTGTTACATCAATATACCAATTATACTTTTTGGTATATTTCAGTATTTCTCTTTTGCTTGTATTGAACACACGTCTCATCAATATATCAGATTGAAATACATTATGGTATATTTGAGTATTTGTTGGTATATTTGTCAGAAAAATTCTTATAGTGTGAACACACCTCATAAATACATATAACAGATATTTTTAATGGTATATTTTACTATTTTTCGATATATAAGATTTAGTGGATTGCTAGAAGAATACCTCACTATTATATCAGATATATGTTATGGTATATTCTAGTATTTTTTATATTTATTGTTAGTAAAATACCGCACTTTTTTGTTTGTATTATTACCAAATATAGATGACGGTATATTTCAGTATTTTTTTACCTGTGTTGAACACATCATCCATATATCAGATTGTCGTACATTACGGAATATTTCAGTATTTTTGATATATTTGTAAGGAAAATACCGCACTCGTAATGTCAACACACTTCTTCAATATACCAGACATAGCTAATGGTATTTTTAGTTTTTTTTTTTTTTGGTATATTAGTTTTAGTAGATTGAAAGGAAAATACCGCACAACTATATCAGATATATATTATGTTACATTTTAGTATTTTTTATATATATTGCTAGTAAAATACCGCACTCTTATGTTGGTATTGTACACACACACATCATCAATATAACAAATATAGATGACGGTATATCTTAGTATTTTGTTGTATATTGTAGGGAATATATCACACTCTTTTGGTTGATTTAAAAAGGATAAATCGAATATACACACAATCGACTTTAGCTTTTTTACTTGTTGTAAATATAATTATGTGAGCAAAGGGACAGCTAAATAAGTTAAATTTCAAATACAGTTCGCTTAACAGTCTTAATGGTTAAAAAAAAATACATAGTTTAGAAGGAAAACATTCAAGTGAAGCACTTGATGTGATATTCTATTATGCTATACACAATTTATTATTATGATATATAGTATATATGAAGCAGACAGAGTTGTCACAAAAGAAGGGGAACAGAGACTTCTTCTTGCGCCCCGAAAATGAAATTGTGCGGCACTTAAGATAAGTTGAATTTGATACAGGCAATAAAATATGGTGACTGCAGGGCCATAGCCAAACAACAAACTAGAACAGCTCTCTTTCCCCCTCATTCCCTCTCATTTCCACCGCCCCTCCCTCTCTCCTTTCACGTTTCGAAGGCAGTTAAAGTGACAGCATTTTGCATGTTACAAACTGAAGGTGACATAATACACAACCCATCAACATCAACAAGAACAACATCCTTATCATCATCATTGTTGTGCCTAGCCAACGTTATCATCATTATCATCATCATCGTCATCATCATGATGAAAGTATCGAATTGCAGCAAATGGCGGGCATGTCAACTCTGGCCGCAAGCGCTGCCAGATTTCTGTTGTCTGCTTGATTAATTGCAAGATGAACGACGAACCCCAAAATGGGGATCAGTTTTGGGGTTCGCACCCGAGCCATTTGTAAAGGCGAGGAAGAGACAGAGATGGGAGAGGGGAGTGGGAAGACGACACTTGAAACGCATGCAGCAGGCTAAACTACAAAAATATTATTAATGATGGCAACTCTGGCGGCCGTTTGCTCAGTCTGCATTTGACATCGCTCATACGACGCGTTGTCTGCACAGCTCGCAAGAGATTTATGCGTGTGTCTGCGCATGAAGGGGGAAAGAGAGAAGGGACAAAAGAGTGACGGGGAGGGGAGGGGTTAACTACTCGGTATCTTATGCTGCATATTGACTGATTAATTAGCAGCTCTTAATGCCAGCAGCAAAACGAATTGCCGAATTATGAAGCTGCTGCTCTTATCTACGCATCTCTTTGTCCGTTTTCTACCTCTCATCGTATGTGTGTGTGTGTGAGTGTGTGTGTGTATGTGTCGGTGTATCTCTTTAATCCTTGCGCTTAAGCTACGCCTTGCCAGAGACTTTAAGCCACTTGACATGCGTTTACATGTGCGTGTTAAGATGCTTCTTCAATTCCCCGAAAATGCGACAGTCACAGTCGGTCAACTTCTCCCTCTCTTTCCCTTTCCCTCTCCCTCTCTCTCTCTCTTTCTCTCTATTTATTTATTATCGCCTGTTTTATTATTATTATACTACTCGCATTGTCAACGACTATCGACTATCGACTTAAATGTCTACTTTATGCGTTTGTCTCCACACAATTCATTGAGCTGCTTTAACACATTCAGCCTGATAGCTATCATGACTTTATTCAACTGTTCGCAATGGCTTTGACTCCTCCTCCTCATTTATTTCTCTAACTCTTTTTTGTGTGTGTCTCTTTAACATTATCTCGTTTCGTATTTTATAAGTTTATACTATAAATTGCGTTTGATATTCTAACTTTTTGCCTCCAGTAAACGGATGCAACAGGCTTTGGTTCACAATCTGGTATATTTTGTACTGTATGGTATATTTTAAATGTGCATATCAGTTTACAAAATATATACCATTTGAGCAAAATAGTGTTTTATTAATATTATATAAAAGTAATATTTATTAATATTATATAATAGTAGTATTTTTTGGTATATTAATTTGGTATGTTTTAAGAATAGTATATTCTTCTTTTGGTGCATTAATTTGGTATATTTTAATCATGCATCAGTAGTATTTTATGTCTATCAATTTAGTATAATTTAAGAATTTACTACACCATTTATTTGATATAATTTAAGAATATACGACAAGTATATATACTATAGCATAGTAGTATTTTGGTATATCAAGTTGATATATTTTAAGAATATACTATATTAGTAGTATTTTGGTATATTAATTCGGTATATTTTAGGATTAATGCCGTACTGTTTTGCTTTCATTCTTCTTTTATAAAATTCCTGTTTTCACAGGACAACCAAGTAATAAAAAAACAAACCAGAGTGAACAATTATAAACAATAGCAATCAATTATATTTGAATATATTTATATATATATTTTTACTAATAAATATTTTAATTTTTTCTTTTTAGACATTTTTGCTTCTGCTCTAAGCTCATCTATCGTAACGTTTCTGGGTAAGTTTTTACTCTCTTACTTTCCTCCATTTTTGGTATATTTCCTTTCAATCATAACTCATGGTATTTTGGTATATATTTCGAAATTTACTATATAGTATTTTCATTCAATTATCACTTGTGGTATTTAGGTATAAATTTCGCATAGTTTCTTTCAATCATAACTCATGGTATTTTGGTATAAATTTCCCTTTTTAGTATATCTTTTTTTTCAATCCTCACTCATAGTATGTTATACCGTATGTTCTCTATATATTCTCTATCAAATCGTGCATCCATTTTGGTTTCTCGCTTAGTGCTTCGACTCTTTGCCCCCTCGCAGATTTATTTGCTGGCTCTCATTTTAGTCGAGCTCTCATCGAGTTATTTAATTAAACTTTGCGTAAATCTATTGCATTTTTGCCGAGAGCACACGCCGTTATTTAATGTTGATTATCAATTTGGTCAGGCATTTTTGATAGTCAAAGACCCACACACACACACACACACACATACATTTAACAATTGTCTGTCTATCACACACACACACACATATGTAACATGTGTGTGAAGCGAGTTCATAGCTCTGTTTGTGTCAGGACCTTGATTTATAGGCTTGCCCCTTGAAGCGCCAACTCCTGACCTGACCTCAGCAGCTGACTTGCCCTGAACTGAACTGAACTGGAGCAGGACCTCAGCCTGGGACCTGCAACTAAATTGGTAGCAGGACCTAGGATGGCTCTTCACAACGGAGGAGCCGGTTAATAAGTTTCAACTTAAGTCGAGCAACGAACAAGCTACAAGCTCTGCTCTACTCGTAAAGCCAACGAATCGCGTTTGCCTTTTGCCCTGCCCTTTGAGATTTATTGACATATAAATTTAATACATAACCTCTGACCCCCCGCCCCCTTCGTTTCCCTTCGTAATCCTCACAGCTGTTTGGCCGGATGAACAAAGTTTAGGAGCAGTTGATTGAATGCGCTTTACTGCTTGGATTTCCGTTAGTAAATTGAAAAAAAAAAAAAAACAGAAAAAATAAATAAATAAAACGAGAACAGCGAAAGTCGAAAAGAGACAGAGAACAAACGAAAGAGAGCGCACTAGGAAAACAAATTTCGTATTTAGTTTAGGTAACTCTTTTAATTTCCAATTTCCCCCAAACATGCATAGCCGGGCATTATTGAACAGGACATCAGGACATGAGGACGTCAGGATGCCAGATAGCGACAACGTCCTGCATATTCGGACAATTTGGCGAGCAATCACAGGAAAAAAAGGCATAGAAAACATTTGTCGAGAAAAAAACACAAACGCTGCAGAGCGAAACTGATGAATTAGCCGTTATCCTGTAAACTTGTGGGTAAAAAAAAAGATTTCAACATATTAAAAAGTAGAAATTTTTGTCTTCGGTAAAGAAAAGATTTCAATATATTGAATGTAGATTGGTTTTTATCTTGTAAACTGTTCTCGAACTTTCAGCAAGATATACAAAATTGATCAGACATTTTTAGAAGTCTTACAACTGAGAGAAAGTAGTAGAAGTTAATAAGTATGGGAGGACAATTTATTTGTTATTATGATACAATTATTTTCTCATTCCAATTTAGTTTTTAAATTAGTGAGTTTTTGATTTTATCTCAAAAAATTGAATATGTATTTTTCGATTTATGTTTCAAGTTTGACACACATGAAAAAAACACAGTCACACTTTATTTGCCTAGAACCAACATTAAAAAAGTGTGACCGCATATTTTAATTTGGGATTTTTGGAAAGATACTTTAATTTCATTAAAGATGTGACATCATATGATATATATAGTATTTAATAGATACAACCAGATTTGTATTTTATAATCTTGTAAATTGATGAACATAAATTTCAGCAAACTACTTCAAGAATTTGAGCATACCCTTTGAGATATTTATGTGAGTAGTGGGTGGAAAACGACTGCAATTTCCTGTGGCACAGGTTTCAACTAAGCTTTCTACATTTCGTTTTTTTTTTTTGCATTTACCAAATTTTATCCAATTTTTTCTGTTTTTTTTTTTTTTTTTTTTTTTTGATTAGCATCAAATTATGGGTCATTCATTCATTGATTCCTGTGATTTTGAGGCATCGTGTTAGACATTGGTAATACGAGTAGCGAAAGTCAATGCTGTAACAATTGTCATCAGCATCCAGCCAGCATTCAACATCCTTTGCTTGGTCTCTGCAGTTTCTCAATGTCAGGCATAATGAAAAAGTTTTGCACTTGCAATTTCTCTTTTGCGGAATATTACGTTTCGTTATTGGACTTCACCTTGAAGCATTGAGCTGTCGCTGAATAGACAGAATCACACTGACAATCCCGACAGCGAGAATCGAATCTTACGACATTAGTTCAACTAAATTTTGCAGTTGAAGTCAGCTCACATCTTGCATTTCCCTTTTGCTCTCTCATCACTCTCCTCATCCTCCTCCTTTCTCTTCTCTTGCTCGCACCTCAACTTGGAAATCGAAGGAATTGTGGCATATAGAGTCTTCGATTGTGTGACTGTGTGGCATGCTATGAAATACTTTTTGCCATAGAGCGCGTGACAATGTCAACCTCATCTATGAGATGCCTGCTTTGCAGGTTCACAAGAAACACCAGGAGCGCATTTCGCAGAAAGTATTTTCTAAAGGGGGAAATGTATTCTGAACACACTGACAAAAGCTGAGTGCTATGCCGAAAGAATGCAAGTTTTGCGATAAATGTTTCCTAGAGAGTGGAGAATTGTGAACACATTAACATAAGCTGAGTGCTATAGCGAAAGAAAGCAAGTTGACTGCTATGATCAGATGAATGTTACTACAAAATTGACAAAAGCTGAGTGCTATGTCGAAAGGAAGTAAGTTACTAAAGTTTGTTAACACAGACAAAAGACTAGACTTTGCTTTTTGTCAATAAAGAGAAAATAATGTTAATTTAGTAGCCTTATTTTTGGGATAAAAGATTTTACTAGAAAATAGAATAATTACAAGTTGTAAAGAGATAAAAAAAATGTGTTTTACATAGATCAACTTAAGGAAAAGTAATCAAATTTTTGATAGACAAATTCAACTTTCGATCTCACTGTGTATGCTATTGCATTTTGTTTTTGAATTGATTGTTTGTAACTATTTATATAACGTTCTATGACTTGAACTTTTTACTGTTTCTGCTGTACTTTATTTCTACTTTCTTCTATTTCTCGATACTTTTTTCAGTTCAAGATTTAGTTATATATTGAGTTGCTTTCCATCTGTTGCACAATTACTTTATGACTTACTGCTCGTCAACTTTTTTGCGCTTTAGCTTAAGGTAGTCCGCTCCTGTTTTGTGATGCCACAGACACAGCCACAGCCACAGCCACAGCCACTGCCATAAGTCAAGCAGTCGCGCCACACAGCCAGGCAGACAAACACAGAAAGAGACAGAGACAGAGAGACGGACAAGGACGTACGACAAACGGGAGGCAACAACAGCAGAGACTTCGACAACGACAACGACTTGAAATCCAATTCAATTTCTTAGCTCATGAAACGCCGCCAATGTCGCGACATTGCCAGCTGCTTTGCTCTGTCGCTCACTCTCAACCCTTGCTCTACACCCCTTTTCCCTTTCCTTTCCCCCTACTCGCTGCTTTACGTAGTTGCCCCCGAAAACCGAAACGGTTCAATGCAGTTCAGTTCAGTAAATATTATGCTAAATTGAGATAATTTGTTGTCTGATACTCGCTACAGCGCAGCCACTGAATGTCGCCTATTCTCCTCTCTCTCCCTCTTTCTCTCTCTATCTAACCACACACACAGAAACACTTTGTGTGTCCTTTCAGCGCGACAACGGGAAATGGGACCGCGGGACAGACAGATTTGCATGTAAATTTGCTCGCTTTTTATAGTCGCAAATTTTTGCTCGATTTTGCACATTTTCTAGATTTCTATCGTAATTGGCGGCTTGTTGTGGCCCATTCACAATGCTATTTCCCCCCTACTCCCCTTTCCCCCTCCATTGGCATTGCCATTATTCCAGCAACCGGAACTACAAGTATCCGCATCCGCATCCCTTATACCTCTATAGCTATAGCTATAGATATAGCTATAATATGCACTACCTATCCCAACTTTATGCCGATGACGATTGTGGCTTTCAGCTTTCAGCTTTGTAGCAAGTGATGAGTCGCTTGGGGGAGAGTGGGAAATGGAACTGTTGCGTGCTTTGTGAACTACTCTCTATTTGCACATTTTTTCATATTTTATGCAACTGACTGTTATCGATAGTATGTATTAGAGATGCGCTTTTGGGGTCAGTTATCGAATCAAAAGAAAGAAACTGTTTGAAGTGTGCCAACATTATGTAAAATGCGCGCAGCAAAAGCATTTAATTCATACCATAGTTAGCAATATCAAAGTGTTGACATTTGTTATCGATAACAAATTCGATGGAAATGAAACGGTTTAGTAATATGTTGTTAACTTAAAGAATATACACAGTTGAAGCATAAGTATTTATTAATCATTTATCGATCTATGTGTAATCGATTTTCATCGATAACAAATTCGATTAACAAGAAGTGCGTTTATTATCGGTTTCGTAATATGTTTTTAACTTAAACAATATTCACAGTTAAAGTATGATTATAGATTTATCATTTATCAATCAATGAATACTCGATTGTTATCGATAACCAATTAGATTGATAGGAAATATTTATAAAATAAACGACTGTTATCGATTGATGGAAAATTTGTTTATTTACTGTATTGTATACAAATACGAAGTTCTCTTTAAGAATATTTAAAATTTATCGATCAATTAGTCGCATGTTATCGATAGCAAGCTTCACTAACTTTAATGACTTCAAGAGTAGGCAGAACAAAGTATTGAATCTATGCTAATGATAAGTTGATTTCTATTACTTAATAAACAAATAATTTAGTGATCAGTGTATAATGTGTTATCGATAGTAAAATTGAGTAGCATCAAATTTGTTCACAATCTAGGCAACTTAATGAATATGCAGACAACATATGTATGTATATTTATTAATTTATTACCAATATACATATATTATGATATTAATCGATCAATTAGATGACTGTTATCGATAGTAGCAATGATTAACTCAATGAACTTAAATCATTTAGAGAGCAAAATGATGAAGCAGATCAATTTTGTTATGTATATTCTTTTTAGTGATCAATTAAACGATAGTTCAAACGGATTAGCTTATTACCGACAACAACAATTGTATTTTTTTCAATCACAAACATCGCAACGAAAGCATCACAAATGTGACAAACCAAACGTTTAGTTCGTCCAAGTTGAGTTATCGATAATAATATGCACATTAAGCACTCGAAGCTCTGTGTGAGCCAAAGAGCAAAGGCAGTAAAGTGAATCTCGTTAAGCTTGTTGTTGTTCAACTGAGTCAGCTGGCAATCAAATGGCTTTCCATTAGCATACCAATGTCGATGTATAGTTGCTGGCTGCTCGTAGTGGAGATGCGGCGAAGAAGAAGAAGAATGGGCGAGAGTCAAGTTTGGATAACTCAATAACACTTTGTCAACACTTTACATGTTTCGTTGCATACTTTATGGTGCGACAACGACAACAACAACAGCAACAACAACAATGACAACAACAACGACAAGTCAATTGCAAACGTTGCATATTTCGTAGCATACTTTTGTGGGCCATACTCACACACACACTACAAATGGGCACAACATGAGTTTGAGGCGTTAAACTCCAGTTGCACAGACAACGCTGAAAGCAGAGGAAGAGGAAGCAAAGAAAGGAAGGGAAGGGAAGGGAAGGGGAGGGGAGGCATGGACTGGGTCGGACAACGTCTCGCAAGTCAGTGACCGAAAAGTGTGCCAAACCGTACGTAAAAACCCCACAATCATAATAAATTGTATGCCCAGCGTCAGTCGTGTGTATAAAATAGTCATTAAAAAGAGAGCAGCAACAGCAGCTGAAGCGAAGAGAGGCAGAGGAAGAGGCAGATGAAGGTTCGGCAATTCTTTTTTCTTTATTTTTTTTGGGTGTACAGGACACTGACCAGGACTTGTCTTAGTCACAATGCAATTAATTGTTTTGTTTATCGGGTTTATCTGTCTGTTTACGCTTGATTTGGCCAACAAACATCAATGGCAGCTCTCTAGTTAGTGTCATCACTTACTACACAATATACTATATACTGTATATAGTATATAAAGTAGACCCCTTGCCGCAATAAAATTCCCCTTCCATTCTCCATTCTCCATCGCCTTTGCTGATGCTTATTCGATTAAATTACTCATCACCGCGCTGCTTCATTGAATATTCACTTTTGATTTGGGTTTGCATCGAACATCACTTTATTTCCATGCTCGCTACCAGCTAGGATAGAAGGGTATTATAACTTAATACGTACCGGAAATCTATGCACAGGCAGAAGAAAGCATCTGTGGTAGCTTCTGTCTGTATTCTTTGTTCTTAGTTGTTTCGGTTGACAATCTGGTATATTTTGTACTCTATAGTATATTTGTATATACTAAATATAGGTATTGATTTCTAGTATAATATAGTATATAAGTAAATATACTCATTGGTATCTGGTATATTTTGAACTAAATATAGTTATTCGAATCTGGTATATATTGTAGTCTACACTATATTTCTATATACTAAAATAGGTATTGATTTCTAGTATAATTTATATTCTATAGTATATTTCGGTATACTAAATATTGCTATTGGTATCTGGTATATTTTGTACTAAATATAGTCATTGGCATCTGGTATATTTTGTACTCTATAGTATATTTCGATATACAAAATACAGTTATTTGTATCTGTTAGGTTTTGTGCTCTGTACTGTACTTCAATATACTAAATATAGTCATTGGTATCTGGTATATTTATAGTATATTTCAGTATACTAAATATAGCCATTGGTATATAATATATTTGGCATTTTATAGTATATTTCAATATACTAAATATAGGTATTTATTTCTAGTATATTTTATATTCTATAGTATGTTTCGATATACCAAATATGGTAAATGGTATATTTTAGTATTTTTCGGCATTTTTATTCGGCACATACTGATTAGTATAAATAGTAGTACTTTTTGAAATATTTGAGAATATACTACATTAGTATTATTGATCGGTACTTAAATTCGGTATATTTTAAGTGTAATACTGCAGTGTTATGATTTCATTAAGAATGGGTAGCGGGTATCTCATCTGTCATCTGTCGCTTTCTTAGTAGTTCTCTAGCTGTTACTTTTTGTTCATGTCATATACTGGAATTGTGCCCATTGACACACGATTTACGTATCACTTTCTTTAACTAAGCTGCTGCTTACACCTTTGTGTTTTCAATAACTTCGAACACATACATTTTTCGGTATTTAAATTCGGTATATTTAAAGTCTAATACCGAACTGTTATGCTATTCTTATAGTTTTGATTGTGTTCACTATACTTTTGAACACATCAATTTCAATTACAATCGTCGATTTTTTGTTAATTGTAATGTTGATTATTATGATTTTTTTTATATCTCTTTTGTAATCAAAATCGTTAACTCTTTTGTACATTAAATACTTCAGATTGTACAGGGTACATTTGCGTCGAGCACGCTCTTAGGTATTCATACCTCTATTTATGGCTTTTGCAATTATTTGGCATTTTCTTCGAGTGCTGCTGTTGGTGAAATTGTGGCGAAAGAGATTTCACAGCGCGATTTGTTGCACCATTGACTAGTTGTTGTTGTTGTTGTTGTTGTTGTTGGTGTTGCAGCTGTGGCATATTGAACACATTACGTCCGTCGCGTTGCACAAATCGCTTGCAACGCAAACGCATCTTTTGCATGCAAATTTCGAGCTCAGCGACTGCTCTGGACAAATGTGGACAATAATGGGGGCCATTATATGCCCACTAACACACATACGAACAGACACACACACACACTTACGAACACTCACACACACACACACACACACACACACACACACACACACACATACGAACACTCACACACACTTGGAGCCAACGCGCAACGTAATGCGCTTTTCAAAACTAATATCAAAATAATCGGACTGAATATCTGCGTTGCATGAGTGTTTGCCTCGACATGTGTGTGTGTCTGTGTGTGTGTGTGCATGTGTGAGGGTGTGTGCATGTGTGTATGTCGAGGCATGCCAGAGTCAATGCGATGCCATCAATGCCAACTGGCAGAGCAAGGACACAACTTGCCTTTTGTTGTTATTCCTCCTCCGCCTCCCTCGTTCCCCAGACTCTCGTTCTCTTTCTCTTTCTGTGCCTCACCCTCTTTGTTGTTGTTGCTGTTGCTTTTGACAACAACTAGAACAACTACAACTACAACTACAATGGGGAATGCAACAGGAAATGAATGAAATACTTATAAAGCATTGACGATTGACTATATACCAAATACCAAATACGAAATTCGCGCTAGTAAATTTCACATACTCTTTACTCTCTTTCGTTTGTCTCTTCTCAACTTTGCAGACTACGAAAAAAAAATAAAAAAAAAATAGACAAAATAGATAGACAAAGTTGTGCTAAGTTAAAATTGATTAATATTTCACATTTTAACATTCAACAGTAAAAGACTTTAATATTATCATTTACATTCCTTTTTTTGTTTTTAACAAGTAATTGTTCTTGATGTAGAAGAAATTACTTGCTAAAAACAAAAAAAAACGGAGTTTAAATTATAATATTATTATAAAAAAAAAGTAACACAATTATTTCATATTATTTCCTTGGTTAAGTATTTTCTAAAAGATCGAAGAATTCAATTTGTACAAAAAACCCTTGCTAATTTTGAGAACAGTAAAGAACAGATTACAATTTATATTTTTTTATATTAATTTTCTTTTTTCAATATTTAAATTACCAAAAATGCTTAATCAACATTTTGTCAAATTATTTTGCTCTCGAATTTCGAATTTTTTCGTTTGATCTAAATTGCTTTAAATTTATTTCATGTTTAATGTTTACTTTGCTATCGAATTTCTAACTCTCTCATTTCATCTAAAATACGTGACATTTATTTAATGCTTTGAGTTATCTATTAAAATTGATTTTATTTTACTTTGCTGACATTTTGTTTATACTCAACTCAAACTCAACTGCAGTTTCTTATTTGTTTTGTATTTTTTCATTAATAATAATATAATAAATATATAATGACTAATATTCTTTTAATTCATTTCATTGCAAAAATGATTGTCAATATATGTTGTTATAATATTTTCTTGACTTGAAGTAGGAAATTATGCTGAAAATAATGTGTAGAATTGTTGCATATAGCATAGAATAGTTGGCATGGCCAACTAGACTTGCAACATGGCAACTGACTGCTTGTTGCCTGCCTGTCTGTCTGTCTGTCTGTCTGTCAGTTGCCCTCGCAGTTGCAGTGGCAAGTGGCAAGTTGTTGCTGCTGCTGTTGCACCACAAAATTGTCAGCGTCAGCGGTAACACGTAGCACATACGTGTGGCAAATGCTGCGAAGAGTGAAGGAGGCAGGGGATGGGAACAGGGGGGGAGAGGGAAGAGGGAAGAGGGGCTGCACCTGCCATGCACGTGCGGTTATTGCGTTGGCAATAAAATGATTTTCAATTGAATTTTGCACAGTTCGCCGCTGGTCGACAACAACAGAATTTATGATTAACTTTAATAACATTTTTCACAATTTTTGTCAATGTTGCTGTCGTTGTTGTTGTTCTCGTTGTTGTTGTTGGGGCTGGCACCTTGTGCGTGTGCATAAAAATAAAGATTTGACTTCATTTGGTTAGCATAAAAAACGCGTAAAAGACGCGCGCGCGGTCAGCTGTCTCTCTCTCTCTCTCCCTTGCTCTCTCTCACTCTCACTCTTACCTTGCTTGGCCCTAAAAAGTATGCAATATAAAGTTAAAATCTTAAAAGGCCCATATTGTATGCACAATACAACACACACGCACACACACACACCTTAGCATACAAAAGTTAACAAACAAAAACGAACGAAACGAAACGAAACGAAGAACGGAAAGAAAAGAGAGCGAAAGAAATGCGGCAAAGGAAATGAAGAAAAACTTGATTTATTTTTATGTGCTCAACGAGCTGACTTGGGTGCTGCCCAACGCCCAAAGAGTGGGGCGGGGGGCGTGGCCGGGCAGGTGGCTTGGCAGGCGGCCATTCATACAAGTGGTACGTGCGTAATGACCAGGCACACACACACACACGCACTTGAACTTTAAGAAGTTTTCACGTTGCGTATACGTAATCATATTCTGCTGTTGCCTTCGCTTTGCTCTAAATTATACATCTGCATGCCATTATACACACACACACACACGCGCAAGACATTTTTGGCGGCCTGTGCGTGGACAAGTGGCCGAGAAGCAACAGAGGAACAAACGGACAGACGGACAGACAGACGGACAGCCGGAAAGACGGACTAACGGACAGTCTGTAGACCCAATGAACTTGAAAGCAATTGCAAAAAGGAATTGGTATATCGAGGCCGAGCGCCGCCATCAAAAGCCAATAAACGTTGCAAAATTACCGAAATTACAAAACCCGCATTCGAATTGCTTTGCATCAATCGAAGCACAAATTCTCCTTCTTCTCACTTTCTCTCTCTCTCTCTCTCTCTGTCTCGCTGTGCAACTAAATTTTTGAGCATTTCATGCATCTTATTGGAAAATTGTTGGCCAAAGTCAAGCGAAACACAAAAAGAATTTCCATTAATAACACGTGAGAAAATTAAGAGCATTTTCAGAACGTTTTCTTCGCTCGCTCGTCCATAAAAGAAATGTAATAAATAATGCCAGGAGTAGAAGCTGAAGCTCAACAACAATTCGAATTTGACTAGATAGAAATGAATTTATTTTTTTTTTTTTGTTGTTTGACAAACTTATTTATCTACATAAATATACTAACTAAGTTATACTATTTTCGAGTCTAATAAAAAAACTGGCTTCGTAGTCTAAGGTCAACGTAAAAATTAGAATAAAAGAAATAGAATCAGAAGAATTACCAAATTAGCAGCGTGAACATTTCACGATATATCATTTATTTGTGTTCAACAATCGAAAACACCTTTAATATTAAAATATGTCAAATTAATATACTAAATAATAATATTAAAGTGTATTTCCAAAATATAACAAATAATATACCAATTAAATATTACTATTAAAGTTAAATAAATAAAATATACCAGATTGGTATACCAAAAATAATACCATTAAAGTATATTCTTAAAATATACTAAATAATATACCAAGCTTAATATCAATGTTGTATATTCTTCAAGTATACCGAATTTATGTACCACAACAATACCACTGTTAAGTATATTCATAGAATATACCAAATAATATACCAATAAAATATGACTATTAAAGTTACTCTTAAAATATACCGGATTGGTATACCAAAAATACTACTAAAAAGTATATTCTTGAAATATACTAAATAATATACCACAATTAGTATCAATGTGGAATATTCTTAAAATATACCGAACTTATGCACATTAACAATACCACTGTTAAGTATATTCATAGAATATACTGAATAATATGTCGGGAAACTACTTAAAATATACTAAAGGCTATAGATATAGTATTTCTGTACACTTAAGTTGCCATACAAAAGTATTCCTTAAATAAATTCTACAATTTTCACCCGATCGAGAGAGATGGTTACATCGTCTCGGCTGTTAATGCTCATCAAGAATACGTATATAGTATTTTAGGAGTCGGTGATGCCTTTTCTGCCTTTTACATACATTTACTGCATGTACAAATACCTTATAAAAAGGTGATTAAAAGTGTCAAATGTCGTGTGCTTTCTACTGTTATTTTCGTATTAATTGATGCGACATACATTTCATAATTCATATGTAAAGAACTTCAACTCGGAACTTGACAAAACTATCCTCAACATTTATCCATCTCAATTTATAATAGAGCCAATTACTTATGGCAAACATTGCGAAACAAAATTCATTAGCAATTTGACAAATGTTCCGATGGTGCTTAAACACAAACCATCCAAAATCAGTCGAGCTGCAAATGCTGAAAATTTCAGAAGGATTGCCCGACAAACAACCGAGTTAGCTGAGGTACAACACGATACAGCAGTCCTTGAGGGATGGGGGGGATGATAAGGTGAACAGGCTGAGTGGAATGGAAATGTGAAACAATTAATAAATGGCAAATGCATTAACAAGCTGTTTGCCAAATATTATTTTCACAGATTTCTCACAGAGCTAAAAATAAAAGAGAGAAAAGCTGAAGAAAAGCTGCTGCTGCTGCTGAAAAAGAAGAAGAAGGAAAACAAGGACACGACGCGACGTGGCCAATGCCTGGGAGCATAATAAAAATATGAAAATCAAGTAAAATCATTTCCATTCAAATTCAAATGGCAGCCAAGCGTTCGAGAGTTCGAGAGCTTGTCGCCGGCGGCATCAAATGAAAAACTGAAGCAAAGTAACGAAAAACGAAAAAAACATAAAAAAAAAATGGAAACTGAAACGGAAAACTGCCAGTGAAAAACTGCAAAAAGAAAAAAAAAACGAGGCAAGCAAAAAAAAAAAGTGAAAGACGTGAAAATCTGGAAAAACCTGAAAACTGATATTCAATTCAATCAGTTGTTGCCCCTCAAAGCCAGCGGGCAACAATGCCCAGCTGTGAATGCTTCTGCTTCTGCTTCTGCTTAGGTTTGCTTTGCTGTGTGTGCCTCTACACTGAGAGAAATAAATCTAGATTGAGAATATGTTGAACTCAGATATTTTCGATCTTAAAAAATAAAATGTTGAAATAAGATTTTTGGTTGAATCAAGATTTTTATGCTTTGCATTCTAAGATTAAAAACATTTTATTTTCAAATAAAAATCATTATTCAAAAATGTTTTATTCTAGATAGAAAAGTAGATTTAAGATATTTTCGATCTTAAAAAAAGACAATGTTAGAATAACATTTTTGGGTTCAATCAAGATTTTTAAGATTAAAACATCTTATTTTACGATTAAAATCTTGATTCAATAATGTTTTATTCTAGATTGAAAAGTAAATTACAAATCATTATTAAAGATTTTTTCGATCTTAAAAAGAACTATCTTGATATAAGATTATAAGATTATACATATATTGTATTCTAGATTGAAAAGTTGATTGCAAATCTTGATGTACGATGATTTTCAATCTAAAAATAAAAAAAAATTGATTCTTGTTTCTTGAAATGTTGAAATTCCCTTCATTCAAAAATTAAAACCTTTTTTATGTTGATGTCGGAAGGTAAATCATTTGAATTTGAAGATTGGGCAATCTATATTTCTTATAGATTTTCAATCTTGATTTAAGAAGATAAACCTTCTTGGTAAATTTTGATATACTAACAATCTTCAAGATTATATTCTTGATTTTAGCACGTTTTTAATTTCAGTGTATTTGTGGTTGATTCTTATGAAAGCAGGAGGAAGGGAGGAAGCCAAGTTGGGGAAGGGGCAAGGGAGGCAATGGGGATGGTTTTGCTTGAATGGATTGTCAGACTTTTTGATTTTGTGGTCGCCGACGACGCGTCGTTCGTCGACGTCGACGTCTCTTTCTCTTGTTTTCCGTTCTCGTTCGCGTTCTTCTTCTTGTTCTTGTTCTTGAGTACTTGAATGCGCGCCGAGAGTCAAATCACTACCTATATGTATTTGTATGTATCCACGAACTCCTCCAAACCTCGCTCCTTCTGCTGAAAACACAGCAAAAAACACACACACAAAACGAAAAAAAAAACATTTCACTTTGGCAACTGGGGGCAACTTTACAATAAATTTCAGCAAATAAATCAAAATGTAACAGAAGCCGTGTGGAATTTTCAAGCGGCAGGTGCTGCCGCTGATGCCTCGCAAACCGACAAACCGAAACGTTACAGAAGTGCCAAGCAGCATCAGGCAGCTTACGAATCAAAGTAACGAACGTCAGATACCCTGTAATCGATTTGCAAGTTGAAAAACACAAAATTCTTGCTTTCTAAGAGAATGTTTTCGCTGATAAAGAGCTATCCAAATTAAAATTGTATTTATACATCACATAAAATACAAACTACAAATTCATTTATACACAAAAACAAATCAAGATTTGTATTTTAGTACTACGAATTTTCATCTCAAAAGTGCGTCAAGAACATGAAAATTTTAATGTTAGAATACACATCTTGATTTCAAGAACATTGAATATAAGACCCAAGTTTTTACGAGGGTTGCTATTTAAGTTTCTGGCTATTACCTAAAAAAATGTTGAACTTTTATCGATAAAAACTCCATACAACTTTTTCATGTGCGACCACGTTTGATATCGATAAACGATTAATCAAAATCTTACCTTGGCAGAAAAATGGAATTAACTCGTATTAATAGGAAAAACAATATCTTATAGCTTTAAGACCAAAAATCGTATTATAATATGAACAATCAAATATTATATTATGTTTTTATGTTATTATTTTAATGATTCAGGTTCTGCAATGAACTTTTATGATTTAGATGTATGAATGTTATTTATGTTATTCAGTTGAATGTTGAGCACTTAACTTACGAAAATATTTATGATCGATTCGCACTGCATTTGAACCCAGGATCTCTTCTCTTACATCGCCATTGACAATTGCTTGCTCGAATAATTAAGCTATGAACGAAAACATTAAAATCTATATAAAAACATTATAGGGATTTTATGTAACCTAAATCTAGAAGTGTTGGTCTTATTTTGAAAATTTGGATATTTTTGAAACTAATGTTCTTAATTTTAAGAATTTATTCTTAATTTATTTCATGAACACTATTTTAAGACCAATGTTCTTGATTTTAGAAGCTTGCATTTTTTGTATTAATCACTTAAGTATTTCTATGCAATTTAAATTCCAAATAAATTAAGTTATCCAACTAATTTCAGAAAATTAACAGGTATAATATTAAATCAGCTGAAGGCCTTTGCAGCCATTGCTTTACTAATAGTGTTAGTATTCATTTTAATTATAGCTAACCTTTTTCAATACATAAATAAATAAAATTCAATTAAATCACTATGAAAATAGGAATTCAAATTATATTCCTTTTGTTTATAACAGTTTCTTTCTTCAATTTCAGTTATACGATGTGATATTTCCGTCAAGTATGTTAGAACAGGGTATGACAACATCATCAACAACAACTACAATGAAAACAAAGCTGAGACACTGTTGAAGGCGTCTACAGTGGCCGTGGTAGGCGTGGTCGCCTGCGCCCACCGCAAAAGTGAACCCTGACCCCGCAGCCGCAAACCCGCAACGCGCAAACAAAAACGTAAAACGAAAAAGTAAAAAAAAAAAAAAGTTTTTGATTTTTGTGAAAAATGTTTTTGCGTTTTTGTTTTCGTTGTGTGTGAAAAATGAAAATGTTGGAAAGCGAGTGGGAGCGGGAGGAGGAAGAGGGGAAAGGAGAGCAGGACAGGAGGACAGCCTTCAACAGGGCCACAATGAATGAAATGATGGCGCCGACAGGCGGGCAGTCAGAATACCAACTAATGGGCGTGGCAGACGGACGGACAGACAGATGGACAGAAAGACGGACAGACAGACGGAGTGCCTATGAAGTTTGTTGTTTGCCCGCCAGCTGCTCAAAAGCTGCGCTTGAGTTGTGAGGAAATGGAAGAGCAAGAGCAAGAGGAGGAAAACAGGAAGGCAGCAAAGCTTTAGAGAGCGGTGGGGAGGGGAGGGGAGGGGAGAGTTGGAGAGGGGGCGTTAGCTGTTTTGGAGCATTTTTTTGGGCGCACTAATTGACTTTTTATGCTGTGCGTCGCTCGGGCGTTTGATAAGGACATCTCAGAGACAGAGTGAAGCAGAGATAGCAAAAGCGAAGAGAGCAGAGATAAACAAAACGGAATAACAGCCATAAAGTAGGAGAGCGATGGGAGATGGGAGATGGGAGAGAGAGGGAAAGCTGATCTCTGGACTGCGTCTAGACAAACAAACATTCAGTCAACGCACGCTTTTTATTTGGTGGCGCCTCCGCCAACAACACATGCAACCAGAAGGAGAAAAGGAAGTTGGCCAAGGACGCAGGACGAGAGGAACAAAGATGTAGAAGAAAAATGGCCCAAGTTTTGACACCGCAAAGCAAAGGAACGAGCTAATCAAAACTTCTAGTAATATGTCGAATTTTTTGGTATTTACGTGTTTTTCATAGACAACAAAATGAGACATCAAAGTGATTAGGAAAACTTTACAATTTTAAGACTATATAGATTTCAATTCATACAACAAGAAAGTTCTTTACAAAAAATCATCAAATCAAATACGCGAGAAAATATTTTAGATTAAAATCATTAGTTGTTAATATAAACAAGTAAGAAAGCTACAGTCGAGTGTACTCGACTGTGAGATACCCGCTACCCATTTTGAATAAAAGAAATATATTTTGCGATAATTTTCTCAAAATATACCGAATATACTGCAAACATACTAAAAATATACCAAATAGTATATTTGGTTTATTGATATAGTACCGCATTCAAAATATACCATAGACGGCACAATATACCAGATTGTCATCTAAAGCAACTAAGACCCCTAGTAAGTAGGCGTGTTTGCCCATACAAAAGTATTTCTTTAATAACTTCGACAATTTTCATCTGATCGCAACCACATTTTCAGGAATCATAACTACTATAGGTATTATTATATATACCAAAATTCGGAACTCTAGCTTTAAAATTACGCTTGTTATTCGATTTTTTTGATTTGCGGGGGCGGAAGTGGGCGTGGCAAAAATTTGAAACAAACTTGATCTGCGTGCAAACATAACAAATGCTGTCGAAAAAAAATTATAGCTCTATCTCTTATAGTCTCTGAGATCTAGGTGTTCATACGGACGGACGGACAGACACACAGACACACAGACACACAGACGGACAGACGGACAGACGGACATGGCTAGATCTTCTCGGCTGTTAACGCTGATCAAGAATATATATACTTTATAGGGTCGGAGATGCCTCCTTCTACCTGTTACATACATTTCCTGCCGGCACAAAGTTATAATACCCTTCTACCCTATGGGTAGCGGGTATAAACATAAAGATACAACAACATTTTTCCGCAAGTTATTCAAGCAACGAAATATAATTGCGGCCAACTTCATGAGCATTGTTAAGTTGGCTGCGGCACTTCAAATTGCTGGGCAGCATTGGCAGCTCATGTCGAGAGTGCTGCCAAGTCAACATATTGACAATTATTTCACACGAATGAGTTCTAAGAAGTGCAAACTAACTGAAAGTCAAGTCAGCAAAATAAAGTTGAATAAGTTAAGCTTAAGTAATCTGAAATACAAGATGTAATTGCTTATCTATTGAATTCCAGCAGCTGTATACGCAAATCCTTTCAATCAATTATGAGGAATTAAGTGAGGAAAACTCTAGGGAAGGGATGCACTATAAAATTTCCAACTCGATTGAGCTATTCAGATGGATTATAAGCTGAAGAGCAGCAGGCAAAATGGAATGGGACAAGTCGAGGAAGCAAGACTTTCAATGTTTTCTTTTTTTCGGGGTAACGTGTCGCCAATTGGCAGCGCCGCAAATGGCCTCACAGCATGGAGTCGCAACAAGGGTTTTCATTTGTTTCCCTTCCTTTCTTTCTTTCAGGGAGAAGTGTGGCATCCTTAAGGATGCGAGGCAAGCAAATGAAGTTAAATCGGCAGTAGTTGTGTGTTGGGGCGGCCTCAGTTTCAGAGCACTCTCCATTCAAATGGCAGCCGCATGTGGTGCACGGCATGTGGGGCGGACGTTGTGTGTGTGTGTGTGTGTGGCATAGCATGTGCCTTGTGCCTTGTGGCATGTGGCATGTGGCATATAGCCGGGCACACGCTGCCCAGGCGCTTCGTTTGTTCGTTCATCAACAACAGCAGCAGCAACAGCAACAGCAGCAACATCAGCTTTCGCTGGCCTTGTGCAACAGCCTCATTATAAATAGCGGCCCGACTGTTGCACGGCAGCGCAGTCGACGGCGACGTCAGCGTCAACGTCACGGCTACCTGTTGGAAATGCAAACAGCACTCGTCCCGCCTTCCCTCTCGCACTTCCCCAGTCTACGGCAGCGACGTCGACAGCGCGAGCTCTGCGACTGCGCTGGAAACAACTCTCCACTCCATTCGAGTCGAGCACTTCGTGTTGCGACACCCCCTCCCCTCCCCCTTGACAAATCTCTACACTGGCGAATGCTGCTCGTTGGCGCCAACTTTTGAATTGTGCCGAACGCACGAAACCGTTACGAAAGAGATAGCGAAATTCAACCTAATTCAAATGCCGAAAGGTTCGTTTTTCATTAAAATACTTTGCAAAAACTTTTTCGATAATATATTTTGCCAGCGCCAAATTGAATACAGCTGCGAAGATAACTCAGAAGAGAAGATTCCTGCAGCTAGTTCGAAGCTGTCCCAATATTAAATACAACAGCAACATCAACAATAACAGAGGCGAAAAAAAAACACGGAGAATAATTTTAATGATTAAATCTAATCAAATGAAATGCAATAAGATTATTCACATGAAAAATATCGTATAATGTTCATAGTTTGTCAATAACGATTTCTATCAAAACATGGATAATTATTAGATTTTTTTTGCATTTACGTGTTATTTGAATTAATTTAAATAAAAAACAAGCATCCTTTAAATCATTTTTTATTTCGTACTACTCTAAATTGAGTTCAATAATTAACTTGCATTCCAAAATATTAATTCCATTATTGCTATTTTATTTTATAAATGCGTTAAAGTGTAATAAAAAATCATACTAATTACTTATAAATTAAAAAATATATATTGTATTTGCATTATTATTATATTATATCAAAATAATATGAAAATGCTTTTTTATTTTGAAAAACTAAATAATCAAAGTATTTCCTTTCATTTCATGCTCTTCTTGTTGTTTTTGTAGATATTTGTTGTTGTTGTTGTGGTGGTTGGCCACGGCGACAGTGGTGTCATTTTCTTCTAAGCAAAAAAAGCTGGATTAGAGAAAATAAAAAGCTAAAAAAAGCGGGATACCAGAGAAAAAAGTTAGGAAAAAAGCTTATTTTTTATAAAGCAATGTGGTATATGTTTTTCATTTATAAATCCTCAGTTCAATACGTAATATAAAATATAATAAGTAATTCTCTGACAGATGTCACGTGCGACCATCTTTACAGTGAAAAAAACATAAACTGAAGCAATTTTAAAAATAAGTGAAGGTTATTCTTAAATCGTTGGATTAGCACTATATTTAGAGCTATGATTGATTTTAGGAACTTGTTCTGTTTTATGATAAAATATATAAATTCGTTAATTTTTTGCTTCGCTTACGAATTTGTTAATTTTTGCTATTATCAGAAAAGAAAGCAAAACACAAAAAAAATTCCAAAACCATTTGCAGCTTGTAGACTTCCTTTGGCATCGTCAATTTGTTTTAGCGCAAGCGAATTTCACAATGTTAGTTATGCAAGTCGCTCCAATTTAGGTGCAAACTTTGGAGGGAAGTTATTCGATACAAGTAAATATCGATATTTTGTCGATAGAAACATATTTTTAACATTTCAGCTGTTAAATTCAATTTAAACATCACTAAAGTTTGAGTAATAGTAAACTAAAACAAAAGCTGCTTATATTTGGTCAAAAAGCCAGAATTCCCGCTGCCCGCTGTTTTCATATTTTTCCCGCAATCACACTACAAAAAAATCCAAATCTGACGGGAAAAAAGCGGAAATGACACCACTGCACGGCGACGGCCAAAAAGTGCCAATTCAGCAGGTGAAATACCAGGCGAACAGAAACCAGGAGCAAGCAAATCGCTGCATTAATTAGCAGCGCCATCTATGGATTTGTCGGCGCAACTACTGACTGCTGATTCTAGGTGCAGCCTGAAAGTATGTTACACAAAATTATTTAGCTCGCAAATGTCTCTGAAAGGTGACTGAAAAAAGTGTTGCCTACCATACAGGGGCAACATTTTCAATTTTTTTATTAGTTGCGCCTACAAGCCAATAGATGGCGTTACTGATAATTAAGAAAGCTATTTGCTTGCTGCTGATTTCTGTTTGCCTGGTATTTCACCTGCCGATTTGACACTTTTTTGGCCATCGCCGTAGCCAACCACCACAACAACAACAACATCAAATATTGACAACAACAACAAGAAGAGCATAAAATTAAATGAAATACTGTGATTATTTAGTTTTTCGAAAAAAATGCATTTTTTTATATATTTTTGATACAATGTAGTGTTTACTTAATAAATTCACAATATATATTATTGAATTTATAAGCAAATAGTATGATTTTTTATTACAATTTATCGCGTTTATAAAATAAAATAGTAATAATGGAATTAGTATTTTGGAATGCAAGTTAATTACTGAACTTTTTTCAGTGTTGTTGGAAATAAAAAGGATTTAAGGAATGCCTGTTTTTTATTTAAATTAATTCAAATAACAAATAAATGCAAAATCTATAAAGTATTAAAAAAAAATAGGTTGTAATAAGCAGAAAGAACGCTTCGCAGGCTCAAGCCTTAAGAGCAGCTGCCAGCAGAAGGAGGCACGAAGTGGAGACTGCAGTATAAATGCTGGAAGCAGCTGCGTTACTCGTGTTGTTGTTGCCAGGAGTACTTGGAGATGGAAGAGGTTGGAAATGATCCAAATTATGTGTGGTTGGCAGCTCGGTAAAGTAATTGGCCCAAATGGCAAAGGTCAAGAGATCATTCTTGGGCGCCGTTAGCTCCAGACTGATCAATGAATCCTGCAGCTGCTTGGCCGGCGGCGATTCGCTCCAAGTGTACTGGGCCACATCCAGGGGCAACATGACGCCATCCAAAGTGCTGGGCATGATCAAGCGACGCTTCGCTGCCGGAAACAAACCCGAAATGCGAATGTGCCTAAAGTAATACTGATTGGCCGTCGGTTGTGCAGCGGAAAAGATGCGGCCACAGCTGAGCAACTCATCCGAGGTGCAGGCAAACACTGCACACACAGCCTGCTCGCTGCGATCCACACGGATGAAGGTCGTCTCATTGCCGTGATACACACCTAAGCGATAGCGATACTGCGCATAATCGGCGGAGTTGCCAATCAATGAACGCTCCACCTCGAAGTCACAGCAGAAATCTTCGTGGCAAAGACGGTGCGTGACATTCAGAAAGTCGACAGCGAGCAGCCGCGTCTCAAAGATGTCCACATTGTAATCCCTGAACGTATCGAGTGCCGTATACCGTGGTGTAATCAACTGCTGACTAAACGCTGGCAACACCTTCGGCGGCAGCTCAAAGGCTTCTCCGGTGTAGCGACTTCGCTTGGGCACGCGTGCCTTGAACATATGCTGGGTGGGTTGCTCAAAGATGCCAGCCGAAAGGCGTCCAGCACGTCCGGCATAGATGCCGGAGCCGGTTGTCTTGCCAGCCGGATCACTGCCATCGGCGGCAAGCAGATTGATGTCGTTGGCAAACGCCCAGCCTTCCTGCAGCTGCACTGCACCCAAAAAGGGCAACTCCGAGAACCAATACGTGGGATAGATGATGTCGGTGATGTTGCGCTCGATCACCAATTGCATGGCAGGCTCATAGAAGAGCATGTCGAAGCAAATGAAGTGGCCAAAGGTGACGCCAAAGTCCGTGTCGAAGGTGGACAAATCCGGTTGCCGCAATACGGAGGTACTTTTGTACTCCTGACGCCACAAATGCGATTTGCGATAACGCGACACCACACGACCATCGCGATCGAGGACCACATTGGTATTGAAGTAACGCACCCCGTTGGCGGGACAGGGATTCCAGGTGTCTGAACCGTAATCCGCTCCGCATAATTCCTTCTCCGCGAGATTGAGCACCACATAGATGCGACGTGCGCGCACAGCACAACTGATCTCGACCAGAAACATTTCGTAGTCGGGCTCAAAACACGGTATTACGTTCTGCTCTGGATGTGGCACAAAGGTCGCCAAATCTCGATTGCTCAGCACATACTCGGGAAAGACAAGAATGTCCAGGTCGGCGGTGTCGTTCGACTCAATAATATTCATGTAGAGTATTTTGGCCAGTTCGACACGCTCCCTGGGAGTTCCCACTTGGACAGGTAACTCCACGACGGCAGCATTGTAGCTGGAATCTGTGGGTAACGATAACTGCAAAACAAGTAAAATAACGGAAATATTCGAATTTGAGTTTATGTTTAATTAAGTCTGGTAACGCCATGCATACCTGCTCCGTGTGAATCGCGAGTGCGATCAATATGAATAACAGCCTAAGGACGTTGACGTTCATCTTTTGGCTGTGGGCCGAACTCAACTGAAGATCAGTGTCAGCTTATGATGACCATGAAGACTGGCTGCATTTGGAAATGCGTCAGGCTTAACGACCCCCATCTTATGGCACCGTCATATACATTTAAATTACATGTCATCTACTTTGTTTCAGCCACTGTCCGATAAGATTAGGCTGAATTTTGTTAACAACTATTAAACCGATGTCGTAAACCAAGACATCGCAATTGATGCTATGCTGCAATAAAATATAAAAACAATCATAATTTCAATATCAACAGCGTGCTAAAAATATCTTACTTTATTATCAGACGTAAAACGGAATTGTATGGAAAGCTTTCATTTGAATTTCTGTTACATCTGGCAGCACTGGCAGCGAGTTAAATATTGCGCCTGCTCTCATTTTTGCGCACGAATCGATAAGTCGCGGCGATATCGATAAATCAGAATTCATTAACAGCAGCTGTTCGGTCGACAGCCAAAACACAAACACAAATAGTAACAGCAGCAATAATAGCGTAGTTAGCTGCTCGCACTTGGAAACAACAAGATAGATCACAACAGCAACAAAAGTGCAAGTTGTAACTGACAACATAATAACAGAGCACTGTGAAATAGTTTTATTTTCATTGTTTTAAAGCTGCCAGCAAGGTGTGCTAAAACTTGAAGGTCAATTTGTATTTAAATGCTGTAACCGTGCGAGAGGGAGATAGCGCGAAGTTTTGGGGAGCAATAGCAATAGCAATAACAACAGCAACAACAACGTCAAGAACTCGACGGGTAAGCGGTTATTTTTGTTGTTGCAGTTTTGTCCAGCACGTGTGTTTGAATGTGTGTACGTGTGTCTGTGTATGCTTCATGCTATTAATTGATAATTTATTCTTTTAATTTGAAACGCGTCATGACACAACAGAAATAATCACAAAACTAAAACGCAGCGAACTAACAACAACAACGGAATTCAACGAATTTCAACACAAATTAGTTTATAAAGTAAGTGTATCAGCAGAGGCTTTTCCATTGCGTGGGTCACGTCCTTCACACACACACACACACACTCGCACACACACACTCACATACACAAGCGTAATTGGCTTATCGGCGACGTGCGTAAAACAACCGGTAAAATTGTGACTACCGATCACAACTCAGCAACTTTGACTAATCCCCCTCCCCTTTTTACCACACTTCAATACTCACCTCTCTCTCTCTGTCTCTCTCCTTAGCTTTTACAAGATGGCATTCAACATGAAAGCTCTGCTTGCAATGATCTGCGTCTTTGTCGGCTGCTGTAGCAATGTCGTCTTCCTCGAGCTGATCATCCAAATTGATCCCGGCGCCGGCAATCTGATCACCTTTCTGCAGTTCCTCTTCATCGCCCTGGAAGGCCTCATCTTTACATCAAAATTCTTTACGGTCAAGCCAAAGATTGCTCTGAAGGATTATGTGATGCTTGTGGTGCTGTTCTTTGGCGCCAACGTTTGCAACAATTACGCCTTCAATTTCAACATCTCAATGCCACTGCACATGATCTTTCGCAGTGGTTCGCTCATGGCCAACATGATCATGGGCATTATACTCCTAAAGAAGCGTTACAATCTCAGGCAATACAGTTCGGTGGCCATGATCACAGCTGGAATAATACTCTGCACTTTGGTGTCCAGTGGCGATGTCAAGGACAACACCCATGCCTCACTGAAAGTGGACACCTCGTACTCGGATTTCTTCTGGTGGAGCGTGGGCATTGCCTTGCTCACCATCGCCTTGCTGGTGACCGCCTACATGGGCATCTATCAGGAGGTGATCTACAAGCGCTACGGCAAGCATCCGAATGAAGCGTTGTTCTTCACACACATGCTGCCGCTGCCCGGATTCCTCATCATGGCCAGCAACATTGCCCAGCACTGGAGCATTGCCATCAACACGGAGCCGGTGGCCTTGGCCGTGCCTGGCCTAAATTGGACCGTCTCGTTTCCGCTGATCCTCTTCTATCTGCTGTGCAATGTGGTCACCCAATACATCTGCATCAGTGCTGTCTATGTGCTGACCACAGAGTGCGCCTCGCTCACTGTCACTTTGGTGGTGACGCTGCGAAAGTTTGTCTCCCTGCTGTTCTCGATCATGTACTTTAGGAATCCGTTCACGATCAGCCATTGGCTGGGCACGGTGCTCGTCTTCTTTGGCACGATACTGTTTGCGAATGTGATCAACCAGGTGAAGGATGCGTATAAGGCGCGTGCCCAGCGACAACTGGAGGGCAGCAAGCAGAAGCTAAAGACAGGCTAAACCGACGTCATTTAAATTGTAATCCTAATCCTAAGCTATTCAGTGGTAATTTCTATTTTGTGTGCTGCTCTTTTCCATGTTTCGTTGCGTTCTTTATACGTAATTTCGTGTATGTTGTAAATACGTTTAGTTAAGTCTTTATCTGTTCTTTTTAGCAGCCTTCTGAACACTCCTTTTGTATAATTTTTCTCTTTCTATCTCCCCATACCTTATTCCTTTACATGCGCCGCGCTAGGCATCTTTTTATACTAAAAGTATTCTTAACAAAGATTTTTGGAACAAAAACAAATAAATTACTTGACAAAGCCTATCGTAATTGTTTATCTTTCCCTCCTAATATCTATCCATCTAACTCTTACAAAAATAAGCTTTAATTATGATTAAATGTTTACCTTTCACTTACAAGTGTTCCTTCTAATCTTCTCTTATGGCTTAGATATTTTCTAACTTTCTCTTTTATCCCAGAATTTTAGCTATTTTCGTCTTACTCTTCTGTTTCTTACTCTCTCTTCACTCAGTCTTTTCACTCTCTCACCTTATATTATTTTCCTTCCCTTTGCATTCGCCTTTCTGCAGTCCCACTTCGAAAATGGTAAAAATTCTCAACTGTCTTCTCTTTTAAAGTTCTCCATCGCATAGCTTGTTCTTCTATTGTCTGTCGCTAGTCGAGCAGTTGAATCAACAAAGCCGAGCATCACTTAGTCACTTGCTCGAATACCAATACCCTGTAAATAATTTGAAAATAACGCCAAATCAAGATAATTAATTCACAATTTGATTAGCAATTAGCAACACAATTTAATTAAACTAAGCTGTAATTGGATTACCTCATAGGGAAAATGATCTAGGAGCGCAATTTATTTATATAATTGATGTATCTTTAACGAATATACTTTTTATACCCTTTACAATCTGCAAACGTCATTAGGTTTCCCAAAAAAAAAAAAAACGTCTGTGTTTGCAGAACACAGTTAATTGAACCTCAAGTCGAACCCACTTTTATTTTTTGTTTGAGTTCCGTATTTAAATGTTAGTTAAACTCTTAATGTTAAACCTTTTTAAACCAGCTATTCCTAAAAATAAACTCGTGGCCTATATTAATTTATATTTTACGTAACATTTTCTTCAAAGAATTCTACAATTTTTTTAATAAAACTTTACACAATTAATCAATCTAGTCTTTTTTCTAACATTTTGTTTTTTCTACATTTTTCAACTTTTTGATACCTTTACCATTGACTTACATTTAATGCACAACGCTAAAGATAATGATATTTTCACATTTCTTTAAAGTATTTTAATTTAAACTACCTAAAAACTGTCAGAAATAGTTACAAAATAAATTTGGAAACGTCAACAATATCAAACAACTCGGAATTGAGATAAATTTAGTTTTAAAATATTTTTATAAACCTCACCTCAGTTTGATATGCAGTTGAGAGAAGTTGAACAAAAACTACTTCAAGTAGTAGACACGTCTCTGCCAAACAGAGACTCGATACAGCTGTTTCAATATCTACACACAAAAATTCTTCCCCTTTCCATCTAAATATCATCTAAGATCTGCCATTGACGTTCATGTTTCACTCGCACTTCAAAGAGGATCGTTGTTAGTTGTCAGTTGTTCCGTAACGAAACACACATTATTTAATTAATGGAAGTCAAATTTCAATTTTAAAGTAATTTTTGTTTTTTTGTTTTTGATAAATATTAAAACACTTGTCACTTTTGTAAGATCGTAAGAACTTCAGACAGTTTTGAGAACTTCACAGCATCGGTTGTCGCGCAGTTCTTCAAATTTTGCCTCGTATTAACTTTTGCCAATTACATTTTCAAAAGTATGTGCTGTACTTTAATAGTATTTGATTAATTTTTTTTTAAGTGATTTCTTATGTGATGGAAATAATTACTGTGAAACTTTTGAGAGTCAAAACTTTGCGATAAGAAAGTTTTTTCATTCGTTGGGAATATCACGGACTGTGCAGACGTTTTTCAAGATTCGCGTTTAGAAAGTGAGTTTGAGGTTATGCGCGTTACATTTGAGGTTATGTGATTGTAATGTAAACAGTAAACTAACGCAACATATTTAATGGATGAAAACTCCTTTATATATTTGATTTAATTCATTCAATTTTTATATTGAATACCACGTCCAACTTGTTACAACGTTACAACTCACCTTTAATGAAAAATATTTGAATAAGCTCTACGTGGAATTTTTGACTCAGCGACCTACATTAGTTAAAGCTTTGATAAGACTTAGGCGACAGATATACACATGCTTTGGCCTGCTATTGGGGCAATTAATTTAATAAGTTTCTGCACCTCAAGGTTTTTTAATCTTCCAAAAAAATAGAAATAGATAGTTGCCTCGACTCTTCGTAATCATATCACAGCATTATCAGTACCCGAGAAAGACAATTATAATAATAATAAGTACCACAATACCCTGCAATCACAAATGGGGTATCATAAAACAATAATGTGACATCATAAACAAAATAGAGAATTGCTGAATTGACAGCTTTGTTTTCATTTTTGTTATAACACTTCTTTCATTTCAATCAAAGTTCTTCTCTGGTGTGTTTATATAATATTCTGCTTAATTTTGTTCGTTTTTTTTTTAATGTTGAGGGTGCACTTACAATTTGATCTATAAATTTATGAAGCCAATTTTTGAACTCAAGCCTAGTGTATTGTATTCCGTAAATATTCTGAAAATTTCAGCTCCTTCGCTTGAGAAATCACCAAATACTGCAGGGTACTTCGATTATTCATCATAGTTACTGTGCTTAAACTTAAATTTGGCATTTCTGCCGTGCGATTTTTGGTCAGTTTTCATTTAGTATTAGATCAACACTTTGAACTGCAGGTACTCCGTAAAAATTGAGTAGACTCGAAGGCAAACAGAATGATTGAAGTTGGAAACAAAGAAATATCGTTTTCATTTCTCGACTGCAAAAGATAATAAATTAATAATGTAGTGGCAATGTTTCATGTTGAACAACGAATTCAACGTTGATAGCGTTAGAATAATGAACTTGATTACCAGAGAGCACAGAGAAGAGAGAACGTTATACTAAAAAAAAGACCATTCTTCGTTTCGCCCTTCCACCGTGCAGAGGGAGCGTCATCATCAGCGTCACCATGGCATCATTCAATTTAAAGGCATTCCTGGCAATGATCTTCGTCTTTGTCGGCTGCTGCAGCAACGTCGTCTTCCTCGAGCTGATCATCAAAATCGATCCCGGCGCCGGCAATCTGATCACCTTCCTGCAGTTCCTCTTCATCGCCGTCGAGGGTCTCGTCTTCACCTCCAAATTCTTCACCGTTCGCCCCAAGATCAGCATGCGCGACTACGTGATGCTTGTGGTGCTGTTCTTTGGCGCCAACGTCTGCAACAATTACGCCTTCAACTTTAATATCCCGATGCCGCTGCACATGATCTTTCGCAGTGGTTCGCTCATGGCCAACATGATCATGGGCATTATACTCCTAAAGAAGCGGTACAATCTCAGGCAATACAGTTCGGTTGCCATGATCACAGGTGGAATAATACTCTGCACCCTAATGTCGAGCACAGATGTCAAGGACAACACACATCACTCGCTGAAAGTGGAAACATCGTACTCGGATTTCTTCTGGTGGTGCGTGGGCATCGCTTTGCTGGCGATCGCGCTGCTTGTCACCGCCTACATGGGCATCTATCAGGAGGTGATCTTCAAGCGCCACGGCAAGCATCCCAACGAAGCGTTGTTCTACACACACATGCTGCCGCTGCCCGGCTTCCTGGTGATGGCCAGCAACATTGCCCAGCACTGGAGCATCGCTGTCAACTCGGAAGCGATGTCGATCCCATTGCCCGGCACCGGCTGGAGCCTCTCGTTTCCCCTGATGTTCGTCTATCTGCTGTTCAATGTGATCACCCAGTACATCTGCATTGCCTCGGTCTATGTGCTGACCACAGAGTGCGCCTCGCTCACTGTCACTTTGGTGGTGACGCTGCGAAAGTTTGTCTCCCTGCTGTTCTCGATCATGTACTTTAGGAATCCGTTCACGATCAGCCATTGGCTGGGCACGGTGCTCGTCTTCTTTGGCACGATACTGTTTGCGGATGTGCTGAATCAGCTGATGGATGCTTTCAAGAAGCGCATCCAGCGACGTCATGACTCGCCGTTGCCAACGAGCGTTGAATACAGTCGATTATAGTAGTATATAGTAGAGTTGTTAAGTACAATTTATATTTATATTATTATATGCTAACAATAACTGAAGAGAAAGACAAGTGTGGGACACATTCAAGTTAACGAACTAAGCGTGTACAATGGGCAATGTATTTGTATTTAGGTATGTATACGTTTATATATATATATAATAATCATATATGTATATACTAGTAGATGAGTTAATACTTATGCGAATCGGGAAAGAATTCATTGCGCATTGTTCTCGAATTGTAATATATATATAGTAGATGGAAATGCAAAACGGAGCACGAAAAAAAATTGAAAAACATATGTAGATAGTTGATTAATCAATAGGAGAGGTGGCAATAATAATATTAATATTAATTTATCAAAAAATACACGATTCGTCTGACAGTTTTTTCTTCGTTTTTCTTGGTTTTCTTGGACAGTATTATTCGCCGGCTGGGCAGCTGGAAGTGTGGGAGGCGCCGCACCGGAAGCTGGAATTGTTATCATTCAGCAAACAAAAAAAAACTACGTATAAAAAGTGTTTTCTTTGCAAACAGCCTATTGCTCATCCTTGTCCTTGGCGCCGTGCTTGAGAATGCGTGTGAATTCCAGATAATCGAATAAACCATTCTTGATCGGTGCCTCGCGATACATTTCATCGACCTGCCAATTGAATTAATGAGTTGAAACATTCAGGCATTTCACGCAAATTTCTTCTACTTACATCTTCATCTGTGAAACGATCGCCCATTGTGGTGAGCAGCTCACGCAAACGATCCTCGGGCAGCACGCCCATGTTCTCCTCATCGAAACAACCGAAGGCATTCTTGATCACATCCTCGGGATCGGTGCCCTGCAGGCGTTCACCGAACAGCGTGAGGAACATGGTGAAGTTAATTGGTCCCGGCGCCTCGTTCATCATGCCATCCAAATAATCATCGGTGGGATTTTTGCCCAACGATGCGAGCATATCGTGCAGATCCTCCTTCTCCACGAAACCATCACGATTCTGATCAATCATATTGAAGGCCTCCTTAAACTCGGCGATCTGCGCCTGGTCGAACATGGCGAACACATTGGAGGTGGCACGTTGGGCGCGTTTCTTGGTGGTGGCGCGACGTCCGGCGGTTTTACGTGAAGACATCTTGAAGAGCTGTTTTGTGGTTGCTGTTGCTGTTGCAGATGTTGGTGATGTGGTGATGTGTTCGCTGCTACTGTGTGTGGGGCATAAAACGAAAAAACATAAAACATTATTAGTTGCAGGCAATATCTCTCCCTCTCTCTCTCTATCTCTCTATCTCTATCGCTCTCTGAGTGTAAATGTCTATATATAGACATATAGCATTGCTGCAGCGGCAAGATCAGCCAGAGCTTCATAAACTGTGTCAACATTAAACTCACACAGCGCACCAAATGGAATTGTGTGTGAGTCATGGTGGCAAAAATGACAACGTCGACGACTCCATGCAGTGCTGCCAATTTGGCCAGTTTGCGGCTTACTCTAGCTATTATTATAAAAATAGCTATTAAGGCCAATTTAAAACATCGCGAAAAATCAGAATTATTTGCAGATGTTGATCTAAATAAACGCATTGTGTTATGGTTTGGTTTAATCATAACTTTCATTTTTGATTTTATGACCAATGACACAATTTGTTTACCTAATCATCTTTATTGTTTACGTTAAACTTCGAAGTTGTTTGATAGTGAATCACGATTGCTTTGTGAAAGCTATATTCAATGTTGATATGTTGATATATTTAAAAGCAACATTTTAGCATAACATAGTGAGGAGTTTAATAAATTGTAAACAAAATTTGGAAATTATTTTGTGCAATATAGACGATCTTTTAAACCATATTCAAAGAAAACTTGTTGTAATATAGGCACAATACAAAAAGATTGAAAACAAATTCTCCTACTATACATATCTTTATGGTAAACAATAAGAATTTCTTCGTAGTAATTTTTAGGCAGTTGTCAACATTTTATTTTAGCCATTTTTAGTCACTTTTTTGCCAAAACTAGCTATTTTTGCTTTCAAAATGGCACCACTGTCTCCAATTTGTGCGTCTGTGTATGTCTCCAAACATTTAACTCAATGAAAAACAACAAAAACAGACAAGCACTCATACACACACATACACACAAACGCACTCGCGCACACACACACACTCACATGGCGAAGCTTAATTGAAAGCCCATAAAAGGAATGAAAACAGCAACCAAAGCTCGACTTGACTTATCTGCTGCATCATTTTTATGTGCATTGGCGTGTGTGTGTGTACGACAGCTGCATGCAAACTTCTTCGATATGAGCAATAACCGCGCCCCATTTTTTGAGCCCCAAAATGCGCTGCTATCACGAATTCCACGAAAAAAAAAACAGCTCACACACAAATGTCTTCTTGTTGTTGTTTTCTTATGGGCTAAGACGCTGACTCATATACACTTAAACACGCACACATACAAGCACATAAGCAAACAGAGAGACGGCTCTTTCTTTGCCGATCACCGTCCGATGGCTTGTGTTTTGTTTTTCACTTTTTTTATTGTTCATTTTACATTTTCGTTTTTTTTCTTTTTTGTACTTACAGCTGGCGTTGCGAACGTCTTGTTTTTAATACACAAGTCTTAACAATAAATTGAACTGTTGCTTGCAGCGGTTTATTTGTTGTGTAGCTTGTACGCTGTTTGCACAGATGACAAATACTGTCGCAAGTGACCGCAACTTACATTTCACAAATGTACAAGATAAAGCACTCAAAATATAGCGAAAATACCAAATTTACAACAATTTGAAGTATATTGTTAAACTACATTTATGAGCAGCGCAACTATCAGAAGAACTTTAAGATTCGCTCCTCAAAAAATATAAACTAAAGAAAAAAGGACAGTCTGGAAAAAAACCTTTTAAAACAATTATTAAATAAAATAAATATGATATCATTTTTACATTGCGATATACTAAAGTCGTCAAGAGACGGTTACACTGTTGCAGTGCAATTATCGCTGTTTTTCAGTTATCGTGCTATCGTTATCGACGATAGTGCGGCCATTATTTTGCTATTGTTGTGTGTGGGTCAATCACTAAAAAGGAAAAACAGACAAATTGTTGAGTGAAAATGAGCACTCCCACAAAATCCAATGGCACCGGCCTCGAGGATGTCAACATACCCGGCCAGGCATTTCTACGAGAGGCGCTCACCTCCTGCACTGATCCATTGAAAGCCATCGAAAGTTTTCAGGTAAGCAATAAACAACATTTTTGTTAGGCGCCAAAAACAAACAAATCTACTTTTATGTACAATCTTTAGCTGGAGAATGGCGTGCTATTGCCGTCGTTGCGTCCCATGCTACCGCTGTTGGATCTGCACGGTGTGCGTCGCCTCGATTTTCACACTTCTCTCATGGAAGAGCTGCGCGACAAACTCATCGCACACATTAACGATTTGGGACAAAAAGAGCCGCGTGAACGTGACAAAAAGTTGAAGGAACTGCTGGTCAAGAGCTTTCCCGTGGTCCGTGTGAAGGCATTGCGTCCCGTGGTGATGGCCATACTGCGCAACACCCAGCACATCGATGACAAATATCTGCGCATATTGGTGCGCGATCGTGAGCTTTATGCGGACACCGATACGGAAGTGAAGCGTCAGATATGGCGTGACAATCAATCGTTGTTTGGCGACGAAGTGTCACCACTGCTCTCGCAATATATACGCGAAAAGGAGCACATTCTGTTCGAACACAGCAATCTGAACAATCTGTTCTTTCAGCCCACACCGAAAGTGCGACGCCAGGGCGAAGTGGTCCAGAAGTTGGCCAACATGATTGGCACCAGCGTAAAGCTCTACGACATGGTGCTGCAGTTTCTCCGTACACTCTTCCTGCGCACTCGCAACGTGCACTATTGCACACTGCGTGCCGAGCTCTTGATGGCGCTGCACGATCTGGAGGTGCAGGAGATCATCTCCATTGATCCGTGTCACAAGTTCACATGGTGCTTGGACGCTTGCATACGTGAGAAGAATGTCGACATCAAACGGTCGCGTGAACTGCTCGGTTTCCTAGACAACATCAAGCGTGGCCAGGAGCAAGTGTTGGGCGATCTGTCGATGACACTCTGCGATCCGTATGCGATCAACTTTCTGGCCACGTCGGCTATCAAAATACTTCAGCATTTGATCAACAACGAAGGCATGCCGCGTGACAATCAGATCTTGATACTGCTGCTGCGTATGCTCGCCTTGGGCTTGAGCGCTTGGGTCATGATCGATTCGCAGGACTTTAAGGAGCCCAAACTCGATTGCCAAGTGGTCACCAAGTTTCTGCCCGCGCTGATGTCGCTCATGGTGGACGATCAGTGTCGCCAGCTTAGCGGCAAACTGCCGCCCGATGAACGCGAGTCTGCATTGACAACCATTGAGCATTCGGGTCCAGCGCCCGATGCAGTCGAAGCTTACATACAGGAGAGCGCTGTGTCCAGCATTTTGGCCATGTATTATACACTGCACTCGGCACGCGCCAAGGATCGCATGGGTCTGTTGCGTGTGCTGGCCATTTTGGCCAATTGCAAAGACGATCGCGCCTATGAGGATCCGTTTTTGCATTCGCTGATCGCGTTACTCATTCCCATGAGCGATGAGTTTGCCACCGAAGACTTTTGCACCACGCTCTTTGATGAGTTCATATTCGCGGGACTGCAACGCGAGAATGTCACCTCACGCCACATGCTGAAGCTCTTGTGGTATGTGCATCACAAGTTGCCACCCGGACGTCTCGGCACCTTGATGAAGGCCATGCAACCGACGGCCGCGCATAACGAGCACACACACAAGCTGTACGAATCACTTCAGGAGCGCATTGGCAGTGCACAGCCACCGGGTGCTTTGGATGCAGCAGCTGCTGCTGCAGCGGGAGCTGTACTCGATGCTGCCACGACGCCAGTTACCAGCATGAACAGTCCAGCGGACTTTGATTCGCCGCTAAAGAGCGCCACATCACCGGTTGTTGGCTCCATGTCGCCATCGATGTCACCCTCGATGTCCATGTCCATGTCGCCATCGCCGCACTACAGCACACCATAATTTGACCAGCCAGGGGGAGGGAAATGGATTTAATTAAGCAAAAAGTCCAAAAAGGAATGCACAACATCATTCCCACTACAGTAAAAATACATATTGTTGACTCGTATAGTTATACGTTAACAGACAATTTAAACACACTACACTTAATAATGTATACAACTATCGCATACTATTCGCGTATTACAATTAACTATAGTCTTAAGTGCATACATAACCTCATTTAATATATAAAATAAAACAAGAACTATTCGATATCTAGAGCGTATCTCTCTGGTCTAGGAAACGTCCTTAATCAATGCAAGTGATATTATAATATTTGTATTTGTTAGGTTTTTCCTCAACCGTACAAAATTATAAACAATTTTTATTATAAAGAAATAATTTGAAATCATAATTATATTTGAAATTTTTCTTTTGCTGCTCAAGCATAATGATAAGTGTTTAATATCGATTTAATCACATTTCATCATGGTGTTATTTCATTTTATTTTGAATTAATTTTAAATTTCCTACATATTTTAAATTTCGCAAATCATAAATAATATGGTTTTGTTGTAATCTATTCCGATCTAAGTCCGTAACTTTTTATGTAAACTTATATTATTTAAATTCAATTTAAGAATATAAACAATAAAAAAATTGAAACATGTTTTTGTTGATGGTAGAAAATGAATACATATGTTTTTTCAATTATTGTCAAATTTTCTTCTAAAAATTGAAATTAATTGCAAAAGTTACATACATCATCGGACTATAAATTCATATAATACCTATACAGTTCGTATATAATTTGTAACAGCCTCCAATCTATTTGCATTTATCTGCATTTAGTTGAGTTAGACAGCTGGAACTTATAAATAGCTCAACGTCCAATTGTACACAAAATTAGAAGACTATAATTAAACACTTTTCAAATGTAACGCTTACAACTAAACGAAAGCTGTTGCTTTTGAGCGCAACCATCTTCATGGAATTATACACTTCGCTTTGGAGCTTCCGCTGCTGCTCAACTTTCTGCCCTGCCCCTCGCTGCGACTCTTGTTCCTTTTCCGCCTCGTGATCCGCTGCAGGCTTCGCCTCCTGTGCTGCTTCGACGGATGTCGTTGGAATAGCGGGCAACGAAGATGATTCAGACCCTGATTCTTCGATCTCTTGCTCGCTGTTGAACTCTTTGCGCTTGCTTGTTGGCTTTGGTGGCTCTCAGGTGGATAGCGCAGATTTGAGGATTGTGGTAGCTCATCGTCAGAAGGCATTACAATGTTCGATTCTCATACTCATTGTAAATGTGCTTAAATTCTTTGCGCGGCTTCAGCGAGTTCAGCACGCAGTGCATCAACTCGTACTTGGGCACGAACTAGAGTGAGACAGAGAGAGAGAGAGAGAGTTACGAGTTGTTTTGGCCAAAATCGAGATGGGTAAACTTACATGATGGCTTTTACAACATTCCTAGCTATTGAAGAATCTGTCGAGGAAGATGCTTCATAGTTTCACGGAGCCGTACGTAAATGCTTTGTATAGTTCTGCAGGACCCAAACTTTTGCCGTCTGTTGCCAGCTCTTAGGATCGCTGCAGAAGAATTGAAAACAAATGAATTAATTAATTAATTAATTAATCTCTAACTATTCACATTTCGACAGCGGCACCCAGACTGATAATGTTTTGTCTGTTCGCCTGCTGCTGAGCAGCACAAACTTGTGACTCATATGCTCCACGTCCCTGGACAACGACATGATAGCATCGCCCGTATCCAGCATCAGTCACAACTTACTCGGGGGAAACCCCTCAATAGCATTTCGTGATCGGTTATGAAACACCGCACCATCGTGCCATGTTTCCTCAATATCTGCAAGCAAATCTGCAGTCCATGGCCGCATTGGGCAACGTCAGATGACTAAGCTCGGGAAATGCGTAAGCAATTTTTTTGGCAACATAAAAATATAAAGATCGCATGCTCCTCCATGCCCCAAAGCCGGGTCTCCAACGGCGAGGAGACAATATTTCGTGGGCATGCTGGTTCTCCTTTTCCTTCTTGGGCTCCAAGAATTATTTGCCGGTGCAAGCACTAAGTGTGACCGCAACACATACTTCAAAAACAACATGCTATCTGCATTTCATCTTGCTTATCTTTGGAACCCATTTTGCCAAATACCGAACTGTACTATTTGGTATATTTTAGAATTGAAAAAATGGTCTAATTTGCTTTCTATATTAATCCAATTAGTCATGAACTGCGCTATAGTTGATAAACTTTTCTTAAAAATTAAAAATAATTTAAATTAAAAAATTATCGTGTTCTTAAACTATTTGTCGAAAATAATAGTTGCTATGACAGTTGTCATTCCAGTTGGATTTCGTTAATGTACAGACGTACTGCGAGCCAACCAAAGATCCAGAATCTTTTGCAGCTATCATAGCTTGGTTCATTTCTCTAACCAACTTTGGTCACACTGTATCCAAGACAGCGGTTTTTTTATTTATGCAAAAAAACCATCAACCAGAAAGCAAGCAGTGTATCTATTAATTCACAACCGTGAGTGAGTGTTATTAAATTAGTGAACGTGTGTAAAGTGCAGCAAAAAAAACAAACGATCACAAAAGGTAAGAGAAAAGTGTGTGAAACAATGCTTAGAACACACAACGTAAATGCCTGTATGTGAGTGTAAATGGCGGCGTGAGTGTGTTTGTGTGTGTGCATCAAACATTCGAAATAAACTATGGAAAATGCATGAAAACCGAAGGTTAAACAACACGCACACACGCGCATGGACAACATAAGTGCGTAGATAAAGTTTGTTACCGTTTTGGTTATGCTGTTTTTGTTGTTGACCTTCGTATTGCTAATCAAACGATTCGTCGTCGGCCGCAAAAACCAACAATGAACTCTTTCAATGGCGGCAACTTAACCTCGTTCACAAACGACTCCATATGTGCGGAAGTGAGTGTGTTTATGTGTGAGTGAGTGAGTGTTTATAAAGCGGCATAACTAACTACCGCTGTCATTTATGTTATATATTTTTTTCCCTTCTTTTAATTAGTGAATTTGTTTGCGCGCGCTTTCTCTACAAGCACAAACGTACATACATACAAGCGCATCACAGATGGTGGTTGCCGCTTACTCTACACACACTCACACACATATAAACAAAGAGAATTCAGTCTATTACTTAACAGGCTATGCGCTAAAACGAGCTAACCGCTATAGCGCTCTCGTTCACACACTACACTGTAACCAGCGTCGTTGTTGTCACTCTCTTTCCGTGCCAAAATGAGCACATCAGACATACACACAGGTGAGCAAGAGAGCGCGCAACCTACTTCCATTTTTGGTTCGCTCTCACAGTCGCTGCTCTGACTACTGTTGCTCTACTCTGGGCATAAATTGTAAATCGTGCGTGTGGTTATTCAAGCCAAAAAAAAAAATGCCCAAAACAAAGTTGCATTTTGTTGTTTAAGATTTTACTTTCTATTTTAGTTGTATTTAGTCGCTGTTGGAGTATTACGACGTTGCTGCTGCTGTGAAAATCTTTGCGATGTTGTCGGCAACCTGTTTAATGCTCTCCTAGCTGTTGTTGTTTTTGCTGTGCTTTTTGCTGTTTTCACATTCTTATGAGAATTCCAATAAGACACACAGGCCTGTCTTTCACTTTCGGTAGGCGCAACACATACATGCGAACATGCGTTTGTGTACGTAGGAAAGTTGATTTTTATGCGTGCCGAACCAAAAACAAGGTCATCGTTTATTATGTTTGTCTTCGATTTTGCGTTTGTCGCTGTGTGTGTGCGTATGTGTGTGTGATAATAAACAAACATCTTTGACGGCTAAATCTAATAATAGATGGTGCTGCTGTCCACACCAACCCACGCAATTTGTTTCGCTAACCACCCCCGCCCCCTTTCTATCTTGTCTAAACAATCGCAATAAGTTTATCGCAATCACAAAGTACAGTCTTTGTTTTGCAATGAAATTTGATTGGTGTAAAATGAAGAGGAAGCCAAATCCGCACACACACACACACACACAAATGAGTTTTATGCAAGCTGTTCTTACATACACACTCGTACACAGAGACAGCGCAATAAATTTGCCTGCTAACCGCACGCTCTGCGCAGCTTTGCATCTTTTGTAAACAAGAAAACAACGGCAGCGACTGCGCAACGCCGGCGGCGGCGTCGACAACCATTAAACGAGTGCATATGACCTAGATTTGTATATATTTTTTGGTATTTTAGTTTTTTTTTGGAAATGCTTTGGCGATGCCACTGCGGTGCTCTCGGCACGTAGCGCACGTCAAGGAAACAAACACACACACACATAAACAGATTTTTAGTTTGTTGTTTCTTGTAGTTGCTGTTTGGCCACTTTCGCCTCGTAATCAAAACAACAACAATGTGTTGCATTCTTGCGGTGTATTGGGTGGGTGACCAGTGTTGGTAAAGTGCTCATACAAACAGCAGCTGGCTGCTTTGTTTAGTGTTGCCATATTTGTAAAAACATGTACGCTGCGCATAAGTATGCATGTACTTGCATGGGTATGAACATGTGTGTGTTATGCTTTTCTATGTTACGTCGCCGTTGTCACGTATTACACTTTGGGCGCTGTGACGTCGCCTCCTCTTAATATATTTTTGCTGTTGTTGGTGGGGGGAATGTCTATAAATATATGTACACATCTGCATGATGTACATAGTTTGCATGTGTGCATGTCGCGCTTGTTTTGAAATGCGCCTTCAATATATAGACATCGCAACTTGGCGCTTATCAGCTTCTTTGCTCGCGCACACGTTGCGGTTTTTATCAGCAGTTGTTGCTGCTGCCACAACGCAAAGAATAACAAAACTGCAAATACATACATATATATTTTGCTTTCTAGTTTTTGTTGTTTGCCGATGTGTTGTCTGTCGTTATTGTTGTTGTTTCGTGTTCTTCAAATGTTTGCATCGTGTTTTTGCGGTGTGGCAACTCCGTTGTCTTCGCTGCTGCCGACAAATGTTATGCAAATTGTTGCTCTCACTCGCTCATACTGCCATCACTATATCAACCGCCGTCTGTGTGCATATTCATGTGTGTATGTGTGTATTTTTTCACAACCGGAATTTTTTTCGCTGTTGCTTTTGCTGCGCGCATTCTCACGTACACAAACACGAAACATACGCATAGATAGAGCGAGTTTTGGGGTTTGCACTTAGCTCAGCTGCTGCTGCACTCGACGCACACATATACATACGTTCGAATACGCACAGATACACACACACACACGTGTAAACGCCGATATGAAGCGACGGCTGAAAAGCGTCGTAGCGTCGTCGACGTTGGCAGCGACAGCAGCAACGCAGCGGTTTTACTTTATTTGTATTTTATTTTTTGTCAGTTTGCCTTTGTGTTTCTTGCGTGCAGACGCGTTTCGTTATCGAGCTCTCTTTTAACCACTTTATTGTTGTTGTGTATTCAATTCGCATTAAAAAGTAGCATTTTGAAATTGTAAATTAAATTGTGCAGTTAGTGAAATTGATAAAAATAAACAATTTAAGGTAATTTAGAAAATTTAAAAAATCTGTGCCGTTGATTTGCAAATTTGACAAAATTGGAGAATTAAAATAGAAAATTGCCAAGATCAAAATATGAAATGCATGTGTATGTGTGCGCGCGTGGCGTGGGCAGCTGCAGCAAAAACAATAAAAACAGCAACATCTTAGTAGTAGTAGTTGTTTTCGGCGTCCGGCACTAAGTGAAAAATATCGAAAAAGTTAAACCTGTTTACGCAGAAGGCGCATTTTCACCAAAACCAACACCAATTCATGCACACACACACACATACAGACGCGAAGTGACCGAACAACTAGAAGACGAATACTAAGAGAAGAGAAGGTGGTCAAGTGTCTCCGTCTCTGTCTTGCTCTAGTCGCAGACTCCTTCACTCCTCCCACATTTGTCGACGACAATTGAACTAATTTTTAAACGTTTACCTTTGCAACGTTAACCAACACAAACACATACACATCGAACCGTGAAACGACGCTTACACACACACACACACGCCGGTGCATACATATACACGCATATAGACTGACAATACGCACTTTCAACTTGAACGTTCGATGAAATCAGTGTCCCCAAAAATATACAATACATTCACACATACACATAAGTATAAAAAACATTTTATTAACGACAACAGCAGAGACAACAACGCACCTGGGAGCAAAAACAGCGACGCGAGCAGCGCTGCTTCAAAGTCACGTCACTGTAGCTAGGGTGATTTTGTATGCCCGTGTGTGAATGTTATTGTTGCTGTTCCGTTGTTTTAAACGAGAGAGTGCAACGAGCGCGCGCCAATGCAATACACACATGCATAATCACACACACATGCATGCATGTTTCGCAGTGCGCTTTGTTTATTGTTGTCGTAAAGCGCGTAAGATCAGCACAGTACATATGCGTATATTTGCGTGTATGTGAGAGAGCTGCCATTGCAAATTTATAAACGTTGTGTGTGTGTGTATCGTCCAGTCAGCTGCTTTTGCTTCGATACCTTTTTAGCACTCAATTAACATTTGTATTATGCACACACGCACATACATACACACACAACCTCATTACTACAACTTGCTACATTTTTGATAAGAGATAAAAGCAATATTTATTGCATTTGCTTTGTGTCGACAACAAAAATCGAAAAAAAAAGAACGAAACAAAAAGAAAAATGCAAGTATGGCAATACTGTGACGACGACGGCGTCGCCGCTTTGCCAACTGCTTTCGCATTGTTGCCAGCTGTTGTTGCTACTGCTTCTTCTTTATTTTTTTTTAACGTGAAAGGGCAATGTTTTTTGCTGCGATAAATTTAATTCGTAAATGCATTTTTTTGTGCATAAACGTTTAATTTAGTACTTTCAATTAAAAATTGTGAATGAGCAACAGCGTGTGCAGCGTTGCCACCTGGCGTGCCAACAATAGATTTTTATAGATAGATGCGGCATTTACCAACACTGTAGCAACATATGTTTTTTGTTTTTGCACCGTTTCTAATTTGAATTTCGTTCATTGCAGCAATCAACAACAACAGACAAATGCAGCCCACAACATTGTTGAGCCTTAGACGATGGATGACGCTCGAGCTCAACCCAATAACAACAACGAGAACTGTGTACAAATAGCAATAGTATAAACAACAAAAAACATAAAAAACCAGTGATCAACAACATACGCTCAAAACAAACAATAATAAATAGCACAAACATTTACAATATAAACTAAGCAAAAACACTCAACAGTGACGAATCGCAAAGAAAATACAAAAACAATAACAAATATTAATTATCAGTTTTGAAATAAGCTCAACATGTTCAATTTCCATAAGCCACGCGTTTATCGCTCAACAGATGGCTGCTGCATCTGCAGGGCCAAATCAAGCAGTTCGCGCTTCACCGCCTCACGCAAATACGAAAAGGAGTCGATGCAGTGCTTCAATCTCCACGAGCCGCGCAATGGTGAAATTTGCAATGCTTGCGTGCTGCTCGTAAAGCGCTACAAGCGTTTGCCTGTGGGCAGCAAACGTCACTGGGGACACGTAAGTGCAAACGAGATGACAATACCATACTTACAGCTTAATCATTCTCTCTCTCGCTCTCTCTCTCTCTCGTATACGCAGGTTGTTGATGCACGCGCTGGTCCCGGCACCAAATCCTTAGCCAAGCAAAAGAAGCGGGACAATGATAGTGATACAATATCAGGAGGAGGAAGTAGCAGCTCGTTGCCCGAAAAGTTTGCCAAGATCTTTAAAAAGAATCGCAAGGGCAAGATAACAGCAGCAACAACGGCAACAGCATCGTCATCTATTGACCGTGAGCTGCAACTGCAGCAGCAGCTGCTTTGCAAGGAGCGATCCCCACACTCGGAGGACCAGCCCAGCGACTCAAATGAGAGCAACGACGACGAGCAGCTGCAGTTGCAACATGTGGCCACAACAGTGGCTGCGACAACGCCATATCAGACACGCAAGCGCACCGCAGCCGCTGCACTAGCCACAGCTTCCATCTCACTATCGCCATCTTCATCGTCATCCTCATCAGCGCCATCTGTTGGCAGCGGACGGCAACGTCTGCGTTTGACGGGCAGCAAGCGACGTCGCATGCTGGAGCCGCGCAAAAATCGACGTGCTGTCGACAATGTGCCCTTCTTTGAGGAGCACGATCTGCTGCGTCTCGATGTCTGCTGCGGCACCGTCTTCCAAAGTCTGTCGCTCGGCAGCGCTTGCTACATTATCGATCCGGAGCTCTACAAGCCATGCGAAAAGCATCGCAGACGTGGCCAGCAGCAGCAACAACAGGTGACAGAGCAGCAGAAGAAGCTGCTGGCAGTGCAACAGCATCAAGTGAGCAGCATTAGCAGCGCGACGATGACGACGCCGAGTCAGTCGCCAGTTCCAACGCCGGCGTTGAAGAAGCATCATTTGTTCTTTATGCGACAATCGGAGTCATTTCCACAGGGTGAAATCCATAGAATAAGTCCAATTCCATTGAATAAGACTGAGGCAATGCCACCGACACAAACACAAACAGCAACAAATGTACAACAACAGCAACATTCCACACTGATGCTTAAGCCCGGCGTAGGTGTGACGCCATCTGTTGGTCTGCTGCATGTTGGCATGATGACGGCAACAACAGCAGTAGCAGCAACAACCAACAACACGACAACAACAACAGCTGTTGGCGCAGCATCGCCATCGTCACTGTCATCGTCATCGAACTGCTCGACATCGTCATCGGTGGCCACCAAATTCAATGACAACTCATCGGACTCGGGTTTCGATGAGCATGTATTGGAGCGCAAGTCCGTTAGTCCGCCAACGGTGAGTAGCGTCGTGTGACAGACAGACAAAAGCTCGCTGGCATAACATTTGCCTGCTGCTTGCCATTGTTGTTCTAGCTGATCCGTGTTTCCATCAATCTAATTGTTGCCTATCTATTTCACAGCAGGATGAACTGCACTTGCAAGAGAAGAAGCAGCATCAGCTGCAGCAGAGAACTGCCGGCGGCGGCGGAATGCAGCGTTTAATATTGGCCAGCGGGCTGCCCATAAGCGGACAATCACAGAATCTGGTGCTGACCGGCAACGAGTTTACAGCGCGTTTTGTGCAAACGCCACCTCAAATGCTAAAGATAACAACAACAGGAAATGCAAGTGGAGGAGTGGCAACAACAGCAGGATCTCAAAGTAGTGGCAACAACAGCAATAATAAAATGCGTGCAATATTCAACAGTGCAAACACGATTCAGCATGAGAACGGTGTAACCACCATACTGCCGGCATCCTCGTTGGCAGCCAGCAATCAAACGGCCGCCATGAATGCCATTGCACCAAGCACAGTGACCATAACACCGGCGGCGGCCAATGCCAAGTTCATACTGTTAAAGCCATCGTCGACGGCAATTGGCAGCAAGCATCCAACAACGGCAACAACAACGCCACCCGAAGTGAAGATCGCATAGAGTGCGAAAGGGAGAGAGCGAGAGAGAGAGAGAGCGAGTGCGAGCGCTTGACTTTAACATGGCCATGTTAACTGGCTGTTATCTACACTGTTGATTTACATGCATACTGTATTTACTCGTAAGAAGAGACAAGAGAAAGGGACAGACAGATTTGTTACTTTGTACATACAACATACAGCTCGATTCATACACACACACACACATAGCTATATGCATACATTATTTGTCCTACACACACACACATACACGTAGTGTTTAGTTAGCTTTTAATTTGACTTCTTTTTTTTAATATTTTCCAGCGTCATATATGTACAACTATTTTATAAGAATACTCAGCTCAAGCGAAACGTATCATTTAAAAATATTTAAAAACAATAAATATATCTTAAATTTGTTTTATGTACATATGTTTACACACATACAGATAGACAGGGACAGCAACATTTTTGAATTGCATTTGCTACTACAAGCTGACTGCTACGTTAACAGTTTTATAGTTTTGTGTAGTGTTGTAGTTGTAGTCTATATATTCTCGCAAACCGAAAAGCAATAAACATATGCCACAATTTACATTATACATAAAAACGAACGTATAAGTAGCCTTGGAAACAAACAAATTGTGTGTTGACAATGTTTTTTTATTAAATTAATTTAAAGTATAAATAAAAACCAAGAAAATCCGCATAGAAAGAAGAGCTTTTTAATTCAATTGTAAGTTTAATCGGAAAATGAAAAAAAAGAGAAAGCTGCCGAAACCCGGGATCGAACCGGGGACCTTTAGATCTTCAGTCTAACGCTCTCCCAGCTGAGCTATTTCGGCGCTGCATTCGCCCCGCTTCTTAACAGATGGCAGGAAGCGAAATCGTCATCTGTATCAAAACCCGAGAGTTCACAAAACGGTCTCAGATAAGACTGATGTTTGACATTTGATGAACTGTCACTTCCCGAGATGAATCTTGTTTTTATTTGTGCGCTTTAGTCACCGACGCGTGCTTTTTAAAAGCTTGGCAGGCGTGAAAGGAGGAGGGAAGGAAACAAAATCAAGTTCCCAAGGTTGTTAAAACTTGTCGTAAGAGAAACAAGCAAGGAAGATACAGTCGAGTGTACTCGACTGTGAGATACCCGCTACCTATTTTGAATATAAGCAAAAACAAAATTTTAAAAATATACCGAATGTCAATGTTCGCACTGTTTTTTTTTTGTATTAGCTGCGCTTGTTGCTGATTTCTGGTCGCCTGGTAATTCAGCTCGTCAAATGGTCGATTTTTAGATCTTGAGAGCTGCTTTAATGATGATATACTACGATGTATAAAGATGTGTTGAGTGTAATGTATGATGTATGGAAATCTGGTGTACATATGATAAATGATGATGTATGCAAAGGGTCATATGGCATTCATCATGCTCAAACATCCACACCAACAACAAACATTGTCAACTGTCGACGCGGAAGCAGTCAAAATGAGGTAAATCGCCGGCTGAAGTACCAGGCGAACAGAAACGAGCAGAAAGTAACAGCAAATTTGCTCGAGTGCAAAAATGCGCTCAACTTTCTGCATTGAGAGCAACGATGCAATATGGCGGCTGCTTGAGTGAGATATTGGTAAACGATAAATTTGATTGTTCGATAACTTTCAATGTATTTAATTTGATAACTATTGAGCGCTAATTTCAAATTTTCAGCAATGAGGCAAGTTTCAATTTCGACAATTGAAAACCTAATTTTATTTTATTAATTCTAAACTAAATTTAGAAAATGCGATATAAATGTAATAAAACTTCTTACATTTTAAAGTATAAATTATATATCAATAGTATGTAAGTTTTACATAATTTAAATTCTATTTAGAAAATAAGCTTTGTCTATGGAGATTATATGTCATTCAAATTGAACTATCTAATGTTGCTTTCGCCTCCAGTTGTGGTGCATGTTCGTTCACCTTAGGCGTAGCGGTAGGAGGCGATGACTGAGTTTTCGGTTTTCCACTAGGTAAAAAGAGCAGCTGCAATCCGCCGCTAGGAGCCTCAATCAGAATGTACATGCAATATGCGAGCAACACGGAGAATCCAAAGTCTGACCAGAAACGGAGCATCTAAACAAACAAAATTGTAATTACTATAATTGAGGTGCTTACAGTTAAGACTTACCACTTGATAATCGCTAAAATAGGTGCTGGTAACGGCATTTCCGGCGTTTATATTTTGGATGAACACATGCCAGATGTACACACAATACGAGAGCTTCGACAGCGGCTGCCACATGGCAGAGGAGAGGAAGCTGTTGGCCAATCCACCGTAGCCATATTTGCAAGCAAAAACGATCCAAGCCAACGCCAGTGGCCAAGAGATGCGTGTCAGCGTCACATAAAAAGCCTCGTTGAGAATGGGCAGTGTATAGCCATTGGCTGGATATGGATAGAGCGCAAATAGACTGATAAATATCAATGCCAAGCAACTAATCCAGCCCAGCCAAACAGTCCAGCGATTCAGTGCGATTGTCTTGCCACGCTTCACGTGCAGAAAGTAGCCAAGCAATAGACCAACAATCCAGGGTGAAGCTCTAACGTGAGTGCCCACATAGATAGACTTGCCACCTGGGCGACTCCTGTAAAGAATTTGAATGTTATATTATAATATATATCGATATAATTCAGCATTTACATCGAGTAATCCCGGATAACCATGGTGGCAAAGAGACAGCCAGCCAAGAGAAGCATGAGCACCACAATGCCAGCGACTGCCTTCTTGCCCCACTTGTAGAGCGCGATCAGGAGCAGCGGCGAGATGATATACAGTTGCATGTCGACGCTAAGATACCAGCTGTGGCCCAGGCACATGTCCGAATTGGCAGCATAATTCTGCACATAGAGCAGAGTGAGATACCAATTGTTCTGGCAGGTTGTGACGCTTGCATCGAGGTAGGAGTCGGAAACGGGGCCACCGCCCATGAGCGGCAGTAGCTTCATGTACGCCAGTATGGCCAATGCAAGTACAGGCGTCAAACGCAGATAACGATGGAGGTACATCAGTGGCACATTGATTTTCCCCTCGGTTCTATAAAATACATATATACATACATCCATACATATGTACATAAGTATGTGAATAATTGGCGATTGGTGACAGGAGTTGTGATTTGGGGCTACTTACTTTTCCATGGAACGCAGCGCCACCATAACCAGCAATAGGCCACTTAAAAAGAAGAAGCTATCCACCGAAAATAGGCCATGTGTTATAAACATGCTATAGGGTGATCTATACCACTGTAATTGAATAAATAAGCACACATATTCAACAATTATTGCAACTTCACTCTCTGAAAATTTAAATGGCGGCGCAACATTGTGCAGCGTTGCCAGAGAAGTGCAACAAGAATGCGTGCAAAACGTTGCCAGTCACTACGAACAAAATGCATTTAATGCAAGCCTTGCCAACTTGGCCAAGGGCGGGAATGCATTTAAATTCAAAATTGGGCAGTAGCTGGAATATTATAATTTACAACACACTTACCGGTAATACATCCACTAGATTAATGATTGGCGATAAGGCAGTCATTATATAGTCATGACCATAGACGACCCAGACGAGCGACAAGCAGCGTATACCGTGCAGACAGTCGATAACATTGGGATTTGTTTTGCTGTCGACAACGCGAAAAAGAGCCCTTGAGTTAACACGTGCCGAGAAGATCTTCGCCAGGAGCGGCAGATGTGCTGTGAAAATTAAATGAATACTAAATGGTCGATTGAAATAAATAAATATCCAACTTACTTTGATCCTCGCAGCAGAAGTAATCATACAAAGTGGAGAGCAACACAGCAGCAGCCAAGACAGCAATAATAACGCTGCAAAAGGCAAATTGTTGAATGTGCCAGCTAAATAAATCATTATTTGCACTTACATAGTGAGTATGGCAATGCCATCGAGGGGTTTACTTTCTGCCGTCTTGCATTTATCATCGTCGATTAGCTGCTGCTCCGCATTCAACTCAATGTTCAACAACTGCTGGAAGAGTCGACGCAGCAGCGTCTCCATGTGATCACCCGTACAGGAGGCGGGAAAACAAACAGCAGTCTGTATGTTGATCAGGCTCAAAGCGGCTGAACTGCCGCTGCCCAACATGCTGCCTGAGAGCAGCTTGGCAAAACAGTATTTGCCCCGAAGCGTTTGTCCCGTAGTTGACAACGCATGATTCACCCGAATGCATTCCTCAAAGTTGCCCAAATCCTTCATGTTGCCATAGAGCATACCAGCTGGCAGTCTGCCCCAGGAGTCAATCACTGAAAGCGAAAGAGAATGCAACACAAATTGTTTCTTTAATACCTATCAAGTTAATCAGAAGATCGTATTCAATGACTTCTTCCTTTCATTATCCTGAACCTTTAAGCCTTGTTTCACTTACTTCTCAATGCCCACAATTGCCCCGATCTTAAGGCCAGACTCAGCTGAGCCACTTCGGACAGACATAGCAGATCCTGTTGGTTGGGTAGCCTTGAGCCTGGTACAATTAAATCCGTTGTCGTGATATTCTCGTAATAATCAAAGAACTCGATGGCCAAGTGGCGTAACTGCATCATGCGCTGGTATTCCTTGATGTTAAAATCCGTTGTATGCAGTTGGCTACTGCTTGCAGCTAAGCCGCAAACGCAGAGCAAAGTCGTTAAGTGATAAAAGCTAACCATTGTCTTTGAGGTTGGCATTTCAATTGGCCTACCCGAAGTCTGGCAATGGTTTTATATACATAGCTAAATGTCTGGCGAGATGAGATAACGAGTTCCGAAAACCACTAATATTAATTCTTATTGATTAAATCCGTTGCCCTATATGGCTCGCAGAAGGTTTTCGATCGCTGACTAACAACGACGCGATGGATTGCTTTATTTCTGTGGCGATAAAGGTTAGGTGGATTGCCTTGTGTCTGACGCTGGACGCTGTGGAACTTATCTTAATCATTTATGGAGATTACTTTGCGTATTTCACACTTTGAATCCACAATTTTGTCAATTTTAGGATTTATTCTATAGGATGTCCTGCAAATGACCTCCTGGAGTGTATTAACATTAAGTTAACTTATCTAATCATCTTCCACTTTCGTGGAATGTTTGAAAATTCTGTGAAAAACCATTCTTTTGGTGCTCAATTACTTCCAAGAATAGTAGTTAGAACAAAACTAAAAATGTATATTTATAGCTAATCCCAGAATGGCAATCAATTGATATAAACTAGCTTATCGCAAACAAATTTGTAAGCACGAAATTTTACACGTTAATCTAATCGATGCAAAGTTCAAGTTGGTAAATCCTAACAATAAATTCATAATTCACCTTATTTTGTAAGTTATATATGACTTCTCTTATTCAAAACGACAATTCAAATTGTAGGCTTTCGATTATTGGCGCCGATTAATATACAAAAATCGATTCCTCAAATGGTGGCATTGCTGACCATTCAAAAATATATAAACAAGAATCCGTCAGAAAAATGCCTTTGACTTAAAAATTAGAAAATAACATTAGTTTAAAAAAAAAAAAGCAATAATGATAATTATTTTTCATTAATACAAAACGCAAGATACTTTTTACAATACAAATTTAATTATTTGTTTTTGCATTTAATTATTGAATACTTCATTGCATACTTTAGGGTGTCGGAGCAGCTCTGCGCTAAAGCATTCACATGTGAACGCAACATGCAACCCTTTGTATACACAGGGAAAGAAGAAGAATATGAGAGCTGACAGCTGTCAACTCGCTTTTCCTTTCTTTCCGGTCTCTGCTCCATAGAAGACGCAAAGTACGTGAAAAATATATCAAGTATAATCTGCAAAATAATTGCGAATCCGTCAAAGTGTTAAATAAATCGAAATTGTTGTGAATGCGTCGAATTGCGCTGCAACTGTTAATTATCGTGTGCTGTGCATTTTCATAGACGTTTGCCAAGAATTTGCAATCTTTGCAGTTCAGCGGCTTGTTGACAAGCGCCAAGCATAACAACAACAACAACAAACATATACATTATACCTTATATCGGTAGTTCATACCTAATTCTTTTTTTTTTGTGTGCTTTTTTTTATTTCTTGTGTGCAGCATGTTCATGCCAAAGGCTCATCGTGTCGCCATTTATGAATACCTCTTCAAGGAGGGTGTCATTGTGGCCAAAAAGGATTTCCATGCACAGAAGCATCCCGAGCTGGACTCCATCCCCAATCTGCATGTGATCAAGGCACTGCAATCTCTGCACTCGCGCGGTCTCGTCAAGGAGCAGTTCGCATGGCGTCATTACTACTGGTATCTGACCAACGAGGGTATTGAGGAGCTGCGCAGCTACCTGCATCTGCCCCCCGAGATTGTGCCCTCGACCCTGAAGCGTCCCGCACGCTCCGAGCCCCTGCGCCCCCGCCCAGCGGCTGGTGGCCCACGCGGACCCGCCGATGCCTCCAAGACCGGCGAGGACCGTTCCGCCTACAGACGCGCTCCAGGCGGCAGCGGTGTGGACAAGAAGGGTGATGTTGGACCCGGTGCCGGTGAGGTGGAGTTCCGTGGCGGATTTGGACGTGGCTCTCGCAACTAGAAGGGCGTTTCCAGCGTTTTTTTTATATATTTAAACGAAGTTCAACCATTCAAGAAAAAAAAAACAAGAGAAAATGCTTTTGTGTGTATGTTTTATATAGAATTCTATCGAGTCGAAAAGCATTGCAGCGATGCAATCATCAAATTATAAAGCAAGCGCAAAGTGAAACAACAAAACAACCATATTTTGTATTTATTTTTTTTATGTGCTAAGCTCCCTTTTTATTGGGTTGAAAAGCTTTCGAAATATGTAGATGACAACGTTGAAAATGATCTGGAATCGTTACTCCCAAGTCTTTTAGTTTTCTCGCTCGGCTTCGAGTTGGGAATACTTTGAACTGTCTGTAAAGCTTGGATTGTAGTCTAGCAACTTGTGACAACTTCATTGACTTGAATTGAAAGGAACTGCTCTTGTTTCTAGCAGTCTAATGAATTGTTGTTTGCCGCGCTTTTAGAAGTAGCACATGGAACTGAAGCTGAAGCTAAAGAGAACATTTGATCGAAGCCGAAGAAACCATCAGAAGAATGCTAAAGAGATATTTAAGATGAAGCTTAAACGAACATTTAGACGAAGCCGAAGAAACCAATTGGAGAATGCTGGAGGGACATTTAAGATGAAGTTGAAGCAACCCCATCATAAATTAACATATAGATTTTAGACTGCTGAAGCTCGCAGTTGCCTTGACTATATTTGTGTGTCCTAGAACTACATTCCAGCATAGAATAATAATACTTTGAAAGAAATATTAATAGCTACTGCAGTTCTGCCTTCTATCGAAGATTAGTTCTAAATTCAAAGGATTTATCAGCTTAATCTAAGTTTGCCAGCAGGTGCAGATAAGGAAAGATTTACTTTGAATAAATTAGAATCGAATTACTAGATTGCAGAGGCCAGCTAAACAATTTGAAAAGAAATATGAATAACATTACTCTTTATAAATGACAAACCGAGCATACACTACTAACCCTTTCATTGATAAATTGCATTTTAAGTTGATTTTAAGAGGCATTGTGAAGAGCTTTAGTTGCATAGATCATACAAATCTAACTTTGTTCAATTTAAAACATTCCACTTTCTCATTAATAAGCACATTTCCAGTACTTGCAGCTTTTTATACTGAATTAGTTATAAAGATGGCAATAAATATACATAAATAACAATTGGAAGGCTGTGCAGCACAATTTGCCACGATATATTTTAGTTTTGCCACAAAATAAACATGATATAAGATTTACTTTCAGAACTATCTCGTCACATGGAGTCAAACTTAGTGCGTGAGACTGGTTTACAAACAAATCTTGTTTAATATTTCAGAGGCTATGTGGAAAAGCTGCTCATACGATGCGGAATGAATTGGAAACCGATTTCTAACAACAACGCGACAATGGGACTAAGTCAACAAACTACGAAAGTTACAATTATTTACAATTTGTATTTGTTTTGTGAAATATTTGCTTTGTTTTCATTTTTTCCTCTTAATAAAATGTACACTAATTTGTAATTGTAATTGTAATGAAAATGGAGAAACTATCGTCGTTTTATGGATATTTTGCCCTTGGCCAAGTGCGACATGTTGATCTTGAATTTGCTTTCGTTGGAACGTTTCACCCAGATCTGAAAATGAACAGAAAACAAAAATTTAGCTTTGGTTGTGAATTCTTTTTGGGGATTTTGTTACATACAACTTCATTGCCAATCGCTGTGATGGTGGCCGGAAACTTGTTCATATCCTTGCCCTCCACGTAGATCTGCTGACCGCGACAGAACCATCGACGCTCATACAACAACTTATTGTCTTCGATGCGCGTCTCCACATAGCTATTGGCCTCGGCGAGCAGATTGTGTTGCTGCTGCTGTTGTTGCTGTTGCGAGTTGGAATACGAGCCCATGCCGTTCTGTTGTAGAGGCAAAGGTTTGCCACGTTGTATCATCTTGAGATCCGATTCTATTTCCTTATCATCCAGTTGATAGATCAACAATTGTCCCGTCGCTGGTTTGCGACGCTTCTCAATCACCGGCAACGGTTCGTTGGGCCGTCGACGCAATTTACGCGTCACTGTCGTCTTAATTTCCATCGAATCGTTTGTCAGCTCCAAGCTATAGCGTTCATTTTCAATTTGTCGCTTGCGATCTTCAAAGTCGGCTATCAAATTGTCCTTCAAATCCATAATTTTCTCATCGTACTCTTTTTGGGCGGCTTTCTTCTCGAGTATATAATCACGTTCCACACACTCGCGCATATAGTCCTTGTAGATCTCGTTGAGGCGACGTCGCTCCTTCAGTTGATTGTCCAGTTTGCGAACACGCTTCATGTACTCTGGATGCATTAATTGATTGAGCTCGTCCAATTGCTTTTGCAAATTGATGAGTTTGTGTTGATACATTCTAAAAACGAAGAGGATGTTAGTTTTCTTAATGATTCCTTAACAAATTCAAGTTTCTCACTGTTCTTTGAGTTCGCTGTTGCTGCCAATGCTGTTGTTGTTACTATTGTTGTTCCCGCTGTTGTTGTTGTTGCTGTTGGATGAGGTGCCATTTGTATTGGCATAACGATTTGGGCTGCGGAACTCTGTTTCGCTTGCATCGTCCGTATCTGTAATTGGAATTGTGTCGCGTTGCATGATCGAAAGACAACTGTGCATCATTTTTGGCGGCCCCACACACAGGAAAGTCTCGAATTTCCTATTTTCCACCGCTTCACTCACCTTCTTCACTGCGCTCATCGCCAATGGATTCGTCGTCAAAATTGTCACCCGAGTACACAGTGTAATAGGCGTTCATGATGAGATTTGATATCTGCACTGTTTATTGACTTTATTTCCAATTTTTTTTCCAATTTCTTACAAATATTGTTTATATTTGTTGATACACACACACACGTAGTCACACAAGTGTTGTACAGCGCACTGTTTGCATAGATGTGGCAGCGCCGGCTCAGTAGTTCGAAACATACGTGAGTTGACAGCACTGCTTGAGTTCAAAATGCATGCAGCTGGGCACACTCATTTTTTTTAATAACGGCGCACAGTTTGAACAAATAATTTATTTTTAACTATGATTGCATAGCAGCAAGTAAGAATTTGCTGCAAATAAATTATTAAATAATTAATAATTGTAGTATTTAAAAAAATATAAAAATACATGTGAACATTGCATTCGGAAAATTCAAGAACACAATTATTAATGTCGTCGATTAGCAGTGTGATTCATAATTCTATTTCGTTATGAATGAACATACGTAATGTTGGCCTGCCTGCCCACTATAAAAAAGCGCCCACAAACATTTGTTGTCGTTTTCTTTTCATTTTTTTTTTTTATTGTACGAGCTTCAGAAAATTTTAATTCGTTTTAATGTTTTTGTTATTTAGTTATGACTGAATAAATATTCTTACATCTGTAGAGCACTTCACTCTATCCATAGCATATTGTTTGACAACTGCTGCTGTTGCCGATGCTGTGGCTGTGGCTGCTGCTGACACATATTTGAACGCTGTCGTCAAGCCAGCGACTCCCACGCAAGTAGATCTATTTGCCTTAGTTGAAAAATTGGCGTATTATACATCAGCCAAAAATTCCATGGTAAATCATCGTGAGCGAATTTTTTGATTGATTTGCAGAGATGTCTATTGCGGGGGTGTTATACGGGGGGCCAAAGATTTGGAATGCCTTACGAAAATATACTATAAATGTGGTTAAAACACACTCACATATACACATATAGTATATTATAGTATTAAGTATATACTCATAAGTATATTTTGCTAAGGCAGATGAACATTCTCGACGTCAACGTCGAGCAACGACGCTATGGGAAATTTGTTTTTCTTAATTTCATCGTTAGTCGATTGCATACAAAATATTTGTTTGTGTGTGTGTGTGTGTGTGAATATTTTTGTACATGTGTAATATACACATGTACATATTTTGGCGTGCGTTGTTGAGATCTGAGATCCGAGATCTTTGTCGCCTTCAAGGTCGACAATTTCGATGAAAATGAGTTTATTGTTTGGACAGCGGTATTAACGGCCTCAGCATCCATGTGGGCGCTGCCAAGACCAAAACACCTTAGCCGCAGTAGCAGCGCAGCAGCAGCAGCAACGGCAACAACAACAACGGCAGCGACAGAAGTCGTCGAGCCGATGATTGTTAATTTATTTTTGTAATTCATGACTGAATTTATTAAGCGCATTTTGTGCTGTATTGTTGATGTTTTTATATGCCGTCGTGCGCTGGCGATTGCATGCATTTTTTAAATAATATACAATTTAATTTAATTGCACTAGGGCTGATGACTCCTTAATCGAAGATAACCTTAAAAGGACAACACATCGATATCTCGATATTTCGATGATGACGATGAGTTTCCAATGTCATCGATTACTCATCTCACTGCTGTTATATTTGTTTACAAACAAATCCAATTGGAATTGTGTCGCCAACGTTCCCGCCCACATACGCACAGGTATGCACTGTATGTGTGTGTGTGTATTTAGAACGTAAACCACATTTCTGCGTACTACAATGTGTCTAAAAATGTGTCGTTATTCTCTGCCCTAAAACGGCAGCGATTATTAAGCTTTGAATAAAAAAAAAAACCGGTTGTCATTGCCGTTTGCCGTTGTTTATTGCCGTTGTGTTGCTGTTGCCGGTTACAATTCCACCCACAATGTGCCCAATGCGCGATAGAGACAGCAAGATCATCAAGCAATGGCGGCTTAGCTTATTTTTAGAGCTTGAACATATTTGATTTGCACTAAATACCTATATATGTACATACATATGTATGTACATATACAAATTGCATGCAATGCATATTCATAAGCTGATAAATAATATACGATATTTGCAAATCTGTAATCACAGGCACAAGTGCAGTGATATTACGATAAGTCTTCTCTATGATAATAAAGTATCTACATCTAATGCATACTGAATGCACTTTGCACAGGCAAAAAACGTGAGGTCCTCATAAATAACTGTCAGTCTCGCGGTTGCACAGCTTCGTCAACATTTTACACGATAAGCGACTATGAAATGCTCTACTTAAACAAACTAAGCAATCATGAAGCAAACGAATATCAAATTTATAAATAAATATTGCTAATGATAAATATTCACAATTTATGAATATATTTTTTATATAATATATAATTTATATAATACTTTATGGCTTTTGTGCGTATTTATTATTGTCGAAATTTATGGAGTGTATCCAAATGTTTGACTTACCTGTATGACTCCCAGATGCAAGAGCAATTACGGGCAGACTTCTTAACAATGCTCTTCGTCGCACGCACACTAACAAGCCCATTCACACTCGCCAACCATTGATTTGTTCCTTGCCGGCGCAAAAGAGAGAACGATGGTGAGAGCTTGGGGAGAGTACAACTAAAAAAAGAGAGCGTGCGTCCGCGTTAACCGCATTGAACATGTGTGGGTGCATACTGTGTGCTTGTTGTTGTCTTTTCTCTCTCGCGCTGTCGCTCTCCCTGCGGTCAGAGACGCTCTCTTTGGTGGCAACGGCTGCGGCGAGTCGCTATAAAAGCGTCAACACACCGAAAATGCAAAACAGTCGAATAGAAAACTTTGAAGCGCGGTGGATTTTTTGTGCGACACGAGTCGAACAATATCATACAATACATATACAAATTTGTGATTTTTTTTGGTTTTGTCTGATTAGAAAGTGAATATATATACGTACACACATACAGCTGACCAACAAGCAAGCCTAAATTGGAAGAAGCAAACACAATACAACAATAAAAAGAAAAAGAATTTAGCGGCGTGTGTTTCGTAGCGCGTGAAAACAACCCAAAGCAAGCAGTACAAGAACAAGCAGCAGCAGCACCAGCGGCGGCAAGAAGTTTTTAGTTCTATCACACACATACAAATACAAAAGAAATAAAAAAAAATGGCCGAGGCTAATAAGAGAAATATTCCCATCAAATTGGGAGACTTCAGCGTTATCGATACGGAATTCAGCAGCATACGCGAACGCTTCGATTCCGAGATGCGTAAAATGGAGGAAGAGATGGCCAAGTTCCGTCACGAACTGATGAATCGCGAAGCCAACTTCTTCGAGTCCACCAGGTATGTAAATAAAATACCCAAAAACTTAGCCTTAACCCCTGCTACGTCAGAATCGTTCTTCTAATTGGAATGTGATACGATATCGTAATGTATGTGTATGTGTGTATGCATGTGTTCGAGCTTGTAACTGATAAGCGCAACTGCGGTTCGATTATTATCGATATGCAGCGTTTCGATTGCAGAGTTACGTGAAAACAGTTTGATATGATCAATGTGCAGAGAGACAGCCGCATTTCTTAGTCGTATGTGCTGCATCTAAAAATAGACATGGTGTGTGTGTGTCTGTGTGTGTGTGTGTGTGCGTGGCTAACAGCGCGGCACGGCAACACATCTTTTTTACCAAGCACAAGTAAGCGCACAGGCAAAGAACCAACTACTTGGCCCCGTCTGGCTGGATTATGTGTTCTGTGGCTAAGGCCAAAATACAGCAACGCCAAATGCCCCAGATACTCGCAACACATTTCAAATTATGGGAGGGATGAGTCACCATCACCATAGTACCGTCCTAGCATTCCCCCTCTCCCCTTATAAATTGCCCATGTGTCTCGCGCAACAACACATGATGATGATGATGATTATGATGATGTTGTGCAGCACTTCGAATCAGAGACAGTCAGAATCATAAGTTTTTCTTATGAATTTGCCATGTTAATATTTCATCATTTTGTCTCGACTATTATAAATTTCATTCAAAGTAATTTTATAAATTTTAGACCAAAATTCAAGTGCTTGCTTTGCAATACAAAATAATATCTATATATTTTTTTGAAGTAAAAAATTTATAATGATCTAATATCTTGAAGAAATTGTTTTTATTAGTATCGTTAATGAAAATCATTTACAATTGTAAGATTTTTACAGCATGGGTGATATTAATAGTTATGATATTTAAATAGTGTACTTGTTTTATTAAGACCAAAGAGACAAAAATAATCATAATTTTTGGTTCGTGCCATGAACCATTAGCGCATATTTCAAAACTGCCAAAAATATTTTCGAGTATTGTAAATATCATTTTTTGACTATATACTTGGCAGATGTTTACATGCATTTATTTGTATGCAGTCGTTGTTGTTTCTTCAGCTGTAACCTAGTTGCATTTGGGAGATTGTGTGTGTGTGTGTTTGAGTGGTGTCTTTACAATCATTATGATGTGGCGTAACGGAATCTTTTTTTCTTGCATACTTGCCAGCTACACACACATTCACATACATACATACATACATCTGCACATGCAGACGCAAATATATAATTCAAATATTTACTAAATAAACAGACAATGTGAAGGCGGCCATTAGAGATTGAAACAAAACGCAAAATACTAAAAGACCACAATAATTGTGTACACACTTACCCAAACACACACACACACACACATACATGCATCCATGCATAAGTATGTTAGTGCAAAGCTAAAGTGACGTCGACGTCGAGGCTGCGCTGTCACTGCTGCTGCTTATGCTTCTACTGTCGTCGCGGTTGCGCCTCGCTGCCTGGCTTTTGAATTGTCGTCGTCGTCGCCGCCGCCGTCGCGTGGGCGCCACTTGAGGCGAATTCGAAAACCACTTTGGTTTTTAACGTTTTACCTCGACGCATAGCCAATGACATAATCGAGACGATTTGTTTGTTATACTTTTCATTTTACATTTTTGCATTTGCATTCGATACAAAACATTCGTATAAGCACAGTTAGTTAACCGTTCGATTGCGTGACGAGCAAAACTTTATCCAAACTGAAATTAACAAAACTTGCAACTCCTCTCTCCCCCCTCCAAACCGATTGTGACACACTGACTGCAGGCGGAGGTGGAGGTGGAAGGAATTCCCCAGAACACCTTTGACACCACTCGCCGATAGTTAATGGCGACCGATAAATCTGTGGGGTGGTAGTTTTTTTGTTTGTGTGTGTGTGATGAGGAGGCGGGTCGATGACTCAGCGTGCCAATTAGGAATCGAATATCGCATGTGCCATTGGGCCAGCCCTTTTCGAAAAGGGCCAAAGCTCTAGCTCTCAGCTGGACAGCCAAAATGGAAATGAAATGAAGCAGAATAGAATGAATTGAAAACAACAACAAAAACAAAAAACAAATGAATTGTGTTGAACGCCAGTTTAAAAATAAACGATCACGTCATCGTCATCTGGTTATACATATTGTTCAATGTGCATGTACACACAATGGACAACTAATTGATTTTTCTAGTAGTATATGTACATATGTATATTTGTATAGTCAATACCCAAATAGAATGCTACTAATTTATATATACATAGTACATAGTACTAAATCGTTCATCCTGCTCTTTGCACATTTTCCTAGTTATTTATAAGAGAAATAACTAAAGAGTATTGATTTGAGTTCAAAATTCGAATACTATGCAACCTTCAGCTCTGTTGATTTGGTTGCATATTGAATTTATACTGTACATACTACATGCAATTAGTGTTGACAGCTCTGCTTTCTTACAGCCAAATCTGACTTTTTTTTAATGATCGGTAACGAGAGAAATGTCGGTTTTTTTTAGGGATATGTATGAATGTGAACGTAACAATGACATTATTTAAAATGATGAAAGCATTTTCCTTACAAGTATTGTAACGAATTTTAAAATAACAAAACTAGTACGTTTGGCTAGCTGTTTGCTTAGCTTTATTTTCTTCGCTGGCAACTCTGGGTGCAATTGGCACATAGACACGGTATAGAAAAGAAGGAGGAGGGAGGGGTTCAAGTTAGGGATCAGCAGACCGTGCTCTAGCATTTAGCGATTTGTTTATGCAAATAACAATGTCTCTCTCTCTTTCTCTCTTTCTATTACAATTCTATATATGCACTTGGGGAGCACTTGACGCTCTATCCGTTTATGGTGGCTAGATTAACACAAGTGAATTGTGGTTTAATCATCTGGCTAAATCACATGCACACGAGTATTCTACATTTGATATGATAAACCTAAACCACAGCACTTATCGATTCAATAGATTATTATTATTATGCCTAATTCATGTTCATTGCCAATATGCGTAGGTGTGGCCATAGTAGCTCAATATAAATATTTGCCTACAATATTGTGCATGGTGTGTACACATTGTTATATGCCCGTTAATTTTGTAGACTTCGTACAACAATTTGTTTAGACTGGGTGATGATCGCAAACTGATGCTGGATGATAAATAAGAATCGTTCCCTAGATGATATCATGCAAATTTTTAGCGTTTCGTAAGCTCATCTGCTCATCGATGACACTTTTGTGATCGTTGCAATTATTGGTTATCGATTAGCCTTTTTTTTCGTTGATTGTTTCGTGCAGTCGTCGTCGTCGCAACTAAACAACGCAACGTTGCGTCGACATTTGATACATGTGTTTGTTTTGTTGTTGCCATTGCTTTTAGTTATATTCTTTTGTTCGTTTTGTGTGGAGCTTATTCAATAACAAAACACACGAAAAATATGCATGACATCATCGTCGTCATCAGCAGCAGCAGCAGCAGAAAGAAGCACCGGTGAAAGAGAGATACGTATTTATGTATTTGAGCGTGTGCCGTGCTTGTCGGTCATTGCATGTATTTGTATTTGTATTTGTGCGTATGCGTGTGCGTCTTGTATAAGTGAAAAGAGAGAGAGAGGCGTGCGTGTGTGAGTGTTTGAGTGGTTGGCTAGCCAACAGAAGCAAGTTTAGCGCCAACGTCGCGAGTCGCGACGTCTGTTCCGGCAGGTGATTTGACTTCCTCTCTCTCTCGCTCTCTGTTTCTATGCAAAGTAATCACAATTAACGTTTTCTATGATTAGTCACATCGACACACACACACACATACAGATGCGCGATGTGTGAGTGTGGGAGGGAGCTGCATTTAAAGACAGCAAGGTCGCCTGCAAGTTTAGTGAATTCAGACACGTTTATAGGCACGCTTATCAGCAGACACCCACACACATACAGTTGTTTTTGTGTGCATGTGTGTTTATGCGTGTGCGTGCAGTTCATTTAATTTGGTTTCTTTTAGATGTTGTTGCTACTGTATATAAGTGTGTATGTGTTTGCTTGTTTTTGTGTGTTTGTGTGTGTGCTCTACCTTTGTACTACGAAATAAGTATCATAATTAACTGAAAAGCTTTATATTATATTCTCTCTCTCTCTTTCTTTTCCTCTATTTCTCTTTCCTTTACATGCCGCTTTGGAACTTATATTAAAATCAAAACAACTGCAATTAAACCAATACATACAATAAATCAAATCAAATCAAATTCAAATATCTCTTCAAATATACAATAATAATCCTTTCCTCTCGAAAAGCTCTACTAAAAAAACAACAACTACAACCAGGTATTCTATATGGCACAACGACAAAAACCAAGCCGTGCTTCATAATAACTGATTTGTTTATTTCACAAATATTGTGTATTATTGATTTTCACTCTTATTTTGTTGTTTTCTTTTTTTTTTTCGTTGTGTACATAATTAACACAAGCATACGTAATAGCTATTTATCCATTGCCATATTTTTTATTTATTTTGAATATACTAAACAAAAACACAATTTCAAATCACTTTTAACGGCTGTTAATAACAATAAAAACTGTATGCACATGTGTACACACTTAAGTATATACCACTTTGTAGTATATTATGTATGTAGTTGCACGTCAAACACATGTGTACACACTGGCTGCTGTTTTGCTCTTTTGAATGACAAGGCAGACAGACGTTTAGCTGTCATTTCAAAAGTTTCAACAAAATTCATATTTAAAACTTAACAAAATAAAAAAAATAGAGTCGAATTATATATAGGAATTATTTGTTTCGTTGGTATTTTGTATGCGTTGAGGTAATATAAATATACAAAAGTTTCGTCTTCCATATAGAACATTTACCAGGTGTGGAAGCTATTTTTATACCCGATAATCGTAGGATACGATCGATCCATCTGTAAAGATGAAGATCTGGCGACTCGCATAGAGTTATTGTGTTAGCTTTTTCATAAAATAGAAAAAAATAAAAACAATTCCAGCGATTTGATAATAAAATTTGTTAGCTTAGCAAATATTAATTGTTTGCATTGTACCTTGTTGGGTACCGGGTATTAAACAGTCGTCTGTAGCTTGTTTACTTTCGCAATGTTTGCACAAAAGTTCATTAAACTCGAGTATTTACCAGACCAGACTACTTTCAAGCTTAATGATCTATCAAAAATACCTTTATGAATGTGTCTCGAATTTCAGAAAATTTACTGCAAATTTCATCACGAGATTCAAGAAAAAACAGATGAACACATTCAAGAAACAATATATAGAGAGATATTGAAATGCTTTGCATCTGTCCACGAGCCCAAAACATTTTCCTTCTTTATTTTTTGGTTTTTGGCAGCTCTGCCAAATGCTTGTATGTCCCCATTGTGTCTGAAAAAACAAAAACAAATAAATTTGAGTTACAGCAGAGATACAAACATATATGATACATATCTTGTATCTATAGATGTATATCTTTAGGTATGTTGAGCTCCCCTTCTGTATTTTGGAGACTGGAGACCAACAACAGCTGCGAGCAATGCTATAAATAAACGACGCTCCAGAGAGCGGAAATCCGAGTCTATTTATAGTTATAGGATTCAGATTCAGATCTGTGCTGTAGTTCGAAACTCAGTTCTGGAGTTCGCTTCAGTTGCATTTGAATCGAGTTTGAGATAGCGCACACACTACTATATAATGGAAGCCTTCACACGCACTTTTAACAAGACTTTTCGCACCACAACAACAACGACAACCACCTCTAGAAGGTTTACACAACTGTTTTAGCCATTATTATTATATTTTTTATTTTAGTTATTTTTTTTATTTTTGTAACCGGAATTTGAATTCTTATTTGCAGCTCAACGACAAACTCGGCGCTGCCTTCTCGAGTACCCAAGCAACAGAATTACGTGTCGGACATTAGCTCGCCCTTGATACAGGTAAATTTATTGAGTTCATTTGGAAAGCGTAGTTCAAGAAAAGAATAAATGAAATGCTAATCAAGATTTGACAAAATTTCATATTCGCAATGATTCCTCGCTCACTAGATAAACTCATTCCGACTTATCGCAAGAAACCCCGAAACATATCTTATTCACATTTTTCCATTCCTTTTCTTTTTGCAGGACGAAGGTGACAACAAAGTGCTGAAGCTGCGCTTCGATGTCAGCCAATACGCTCCCGAGGAGATTGTTGTGAAGACCGTCGATCAGAAGCTGCTGGTAAGTTACCAAAAAACAAATTTGAAATTTGAAGCAAAGCAAAATGTAATAAATGATCTTTCCTTTCCCTTTTAGGTGCACGCCAAGCATGAGGAGAAGTCGGACACAAAGAGCGTGTACAGGGAATACAATCGCGAATTTCTGCTGCCCAAGGGCGTCAATCCGGAGTCCATACGCTCATCCCTCAGCAAGGATGGTGTGCTCACCGTTGATGCGCCTTTGCCCGCTCTCACTGCCGGCGAAACTCTGATTCCCATTGCGCACAAGTAAAAACCAATAACTAAAAAAGAAGCACCACTTCAAATCAAGGGCAGCATCACCACCAACCACCTACCTAATCCAGAAATATCCAGAGGCCAGAGACATCCAGACATCCTGCTAAATTCTAGCTAAGCACACACCAACTACTAAAACAACAGAAGAATAGAGAAAACAAACATTGGCCACTTATCAAAACAAAAACAAAAAAAAAAACAACAATCAATTAAATCAACTTTTTGGTTTCTTTTTGCAATTAAAAAGCTTAAATATAATACTGACTTACTACTCATACTTAACTGTAATAACTTAAGTGTAATGCAAATTATTATTAAATTTGATTAATTTAATTCATATTTATAATTCTCGCTATTAAATGTTATTATTTTTGTCTTTGTCGTAGTCGCATTCCCCTTTTCTTTTTCTCTACTATTTGTATATATGAACAACTTATACTTATATAATATAAAGGAAAATATTTGATGAATTGGATTGTGCTGTCATCCCATTCATCATTTCCCAAAGACAGCGAGAGCGAGAATTTTGGAATGTCCTAATTAGTTGAGACTGAGATTGGACAGTTCCTGGCTTATTAATTACCAAGTGACGACACATCCTTGAAAATAATGAAGAAGATGACTGCAACTACCAAGCAATTAATATGTTTCCGGTTTTCTTTCGATAAGTCGGAATGAGTTTAACCAGTTAGCAAGGAATTATTGTAATGTAGATCAGAATTTTCTTCATTGATGCCTTGATGTTGGGCTGTTATTTAAAAGAATAATAAAGTAGCAAAGTTAGTCAGAGCTGTGCCTTAAGAGGAATAAATCCTTAGAATAAATTTCCAAAGTTTTCTTTTCTCCACTTTTAATTTTGTACCATAAATTTTAATATTTAAAATTTATTTCACGTTTCTATAGTTTTCATTTTGGAATCTTATCTTGCTTCTAAGATGTTACCATAAATTAATTTTCATATTTTAAGTTTTCTTTTGGCAATTTCTTTTTTTAATTGTGTAGTCTGCTTCTTACATATGTAAATGTTTCTCGTTGTGTAACTCTTAGAAAACTGATGAAAAGAAAGGAAATTCATTTAGCAGCTTAACATTTTAACGGAAGTAAAGCCTACTAAATAAAAGTCCAAGCTTATTCTATATATTTTTAGACATTGACATTGACTTTTCATATATAGACTATAAGAGTAACTATTGAAATCGAAGTAGGCAATCAGTTTTTAGTTACAAATCAAAATATGGCGGACAATGAGCGTTTTTACTAAACACTTTTGGGAGCTGACGCAATTGGGAACACGCATCCTTGGACAAGAGCATGAAAGAGAGAGAGACAGAGAGAGAGAAAGAGAGAAAGCAGGTGGGTTGCTGACTCTTTTACTCGCCACAAACTAAACTAAAGTATAATTAATCGGAATGGTTTACAATTAGTTTTTATAGACAAAATATTTTTTTTGAAGAGAGCTTGTTGTTGTGAATTGTAAGAAGAGGAATTATGCAAAGGGAGCCGACGGATGCACCGAAAGATGCGGATGCAATTCGTCAATCCACCTCGATACTTATCGAGGATCCGCGGTATCGCATCAAGCCCATGCAACAGGTGATCTCGGCTTTAATTGGTGGCCTCATCACCACATTTGTTGGTGAGTTTTTCTTCATTCACATTCGTAGTCGCTTCTGCACTTCACCACTCCACTTGGCCAATGATTGCAGTAACGCCACTGGAGGTGGTCAAGACGCGAGTGCAGACACAGCAGACGCAACAGCAGAACGCATCGCGCAAACCGTTGGTGGTCTCCAAGCTATGCTATGTCTTCCATAACGGCCTGATGACACACGTTTGCAAATCGAAAACGGGAAAATGTGTGCCCAAGCTTGTGCAGGGTGAAGCCGCCAATTTGCGTCCACTACGCGGTGCCATGGTGAGTCGAACAAGTCGAGAACTTTTGTGCAACTCCACCTCACACTGTGCTCTCTAGGATGCCTTTGTGAAGATCCTCTGCTCGAATGGCGTCACTGGCCTTTGGTCGGGTCTCAGTCCCACGCTTGTCTCGGCGCTGCCATCGACTATCATCTATTTTTTGACCTACGAGTATTTGAAGCAATCATTTACGCATCTCTATAGGCTCTGGCAACCGCCGCCGCCTCCACATGCTGAAGACTCACCCACCTTGCGGAAAACGAATAATGTGATGCCAATCGCCACGCCCACGCCATCCATAGTGCCCATGGCATCGGGGATTTGTGCACGCACCGTTGTTGTCACAGCCATCACGCCGCTAGAGATGGTTCGCATTAAGATGCAGTCCGGGTATATAACGTATACGGAATTGTGGATCGTCATACGTTCGCTGATCAAGTCGCATGGCATTTTGGGCTTGTGGCGCGGTTGGCCGCCCACTGTGATGCGAGATGCTCCGTTCTCGGGCACCTATTGGGCGGCCTACGAATCGATGAAGCGGGTGTGCAATGTCACCGAGCCCAGTTTCCTCTTCAGCTTTGTCACGGGCGCCGCAGCGGGCGCCGTAAGTGTTTCCTTCAACAACACTTTTGCAGCGTTTTTCCTCACTTCTTTCTTTCTTTAGCTGGCCACATTGGTGACAATGCCATTTGATTTGGTTACAACGCACACACAGATCGAACTGGGACAGGATGTGCTGTACTCAGACGCAGCTGGTCATGGTCATGGCAAAGGCGGCGGCACTACTTCTGCTTCCGCCTCCGCCGCTTCGCCCACGGTGGCCAAGCAATCAGTGATCTCGCGCATTAGTCGCATTTATCGACAGCAGGGCGTGCGTGGTCTGTATGTGGGTGTGTTGCCGCGCATGTTGCGTGTGGTGCCCGCTTGTGCCATTATGATATCCGCCTTTGAGTATAGCAAATCCTTTTTTTTCCATCACAATCTGGACCTGCAAGAGGCCTGTGAGTACAAACAATGTTTACTTATCGAAAGCTTGCATATCGACAACAGCTGCTCGCCTATCGAAACTGTTCGAAGCGCAGTGTTTCGTCTATCGATAGTGCCGCATAAGCTTGAGCTGTTGGTAACAGCTGATCAGCCTATCGATAGTCGAAGCACACACATGGACACAGGCACACTCACACGTAACGCGAATATATGGAAAAGTACTTTATTTATCTGGGACTTCGAACGTCCTCGTTTTCGCGATCTATCATTTTGATTTTAATGACAATCTCAACGCGACAACGTGCACAACCCCACACACATTGAATACATTGAATACACTATACACCCACATACACAAAACACGCACACATCTACTTTAGCCTATCGACGAGCCCACTGACATCAACCAATTGCGCCAAAGCATCGTCATGTCCGAGACGTCGAAGGCACGCACACGAACAGCAATGGCAGCAGCGGCGGCCAGAAGCTGTGGACTGGTTCCCACTCCTGGCCAACATACGATGACAGATCCCAGATTTCGCATACGACCCATGCAGCAAGTGGTCTCTGCTTGCACTGGTGCTATGATAACCGCCTGCTTCAGTAAGTAAATGTGTTATTACTTCACGCACACACATACACACACACACACACCTGCAATACACACGCAAATGGCGTGACACCGGCATAACACCTACACCAATACATGTGTACAAGTGTTTCCATACACCGCTATATGTGTGGAAATGTGTACACACCTACACCAGTGTGTACACACATACCCACATATGTTGAAATGATAATTTCATCATCTTGTGCTTGATTTACAGTGACGCCATTGGATGTGATCAAAACACGTTTGCAGGCCCAACAGTCGGCGATGTTATCGAACAAATGTTTCCTCTACTGCAACGGCCTTATGGATCACATATGCCCCTGTGGCCCAAATACACCAACGCCAACAGCAGCAGCATCAGCAGCCGCCGCCTCCTCCCAGAATGCATTTAGCAAGCTTTCCGCTCCCGCCTCCTCTTCATCGCACTTTACTGGCACCATTGTAAGCGTAGATATGAATATAGTTGATATCTTATATAGTAGAAGTAGAACAGGCAAGCAACGACAACTTGACAATCAATCAAAGAGATCGTCTGTCGAAGATCAAAGAGATCAGCCTGTCCGTTTATGTTAATAGTTAAATCTGCAAGAGATTAGTTAGAGGAGAGACTATATCATTATTGAACTTAGCATAGCTTTGATATAATCACGATGCAATCTTTAATCTCTTGCACTAACTTTGCAGGACGCTTTCGTCAAAATCAGTCGCTCTGAGGGCGTCGCAGCGCTGTGGTCCGGTCTCAGTCCAACACTCATCTCGGCCCTGCCTTCGACGATCATCTACTTCGTGGCCTACGAACAGTTCAAGGCTCGCTTCACAGATCTACACTACAAGTACCTGGCGCCGATGCAAAGTCGCGACATTCCGATGCTGGTGCCATTGCTGGCTGGAGTTTCCGCTCGCATACTCGCTGTCACGTTCGTCAGTCCCATTGAGATGATACGCACCAAGATGCAGTCACAGAAGATGACGCATGCGGAGATGTTTGGCTCGGTGCGTCAGGTTGTGCAGTCGCAGGGCGTATTGGGTTTGTGGCGCGGCTTGCCGCCAACCATTTTGAGGGATGTGCCATTCTCGGGCATTTACTGGACGTGTTACGAGTACCTGAAAAGTAGATTTCATGTTGTGGAGCCAACCTTTGGCTTCAGTTTCGTAGCGGGCGCAATTTCTGGCTCGGTAAGTATCACAAATCGTTCGTTCGTCTGCAGTTCTCTTATGTGTTCTAACTGGTTTCCCTTGACATTTTTGCAGGTTGCTGCAACAGTTACCACGCCATTTGACGTGATCAAAACGCACGAACAGATCGAGTTTGGTGAGAAAGTCATATTTACAGGTAGGCATGTTGCAATGCAGCTAACGAGTAGCCACTCCACTACTGATCCAACTACCACTTCGGTTTGCCTCACGCCAGATAATCCCGCCAAGAGTGTGCCCACGAAATCCGTTGCAGAGCGTTTGTCAAACATATATCGCTTGAATGGCATGCGAGGCGTTTTCTCTGGACTTGGACCGCGTCTATTTAAGGTGACACCGGCTTGTGCCATTATGATTTCAACGTTCGAATACAGCAAATCGTTCTTTTACCATTACAATGTCGATCAGCATCAGCAATCGATGCTTTTGCTGGCAAACAGTAACAACAGCAACAACAACTGTACAAGTGCTAAGACGGACTTAGAGTAAGGAGTTTAAAGTACTGTGGGTAGAGATAAATATATAGATAGATAGATGAGCGTGTAAATATGTATAAAATCATACCAAAGTTAAGCACTAAATCACTGAGTTACAATAATTTTCGTAGTTTCTTGAAAGCTTTCAATGCCTTTGTAAAATTGATTGAGTGAAATAAAATTCCTTTTTTTTTTTTTAAATACGAGAGTTTCGATATTCAAACGGTGCCGCGCTGGCGATGAAATTGTGGGCATTCACATCGAACGCTGCGATGGTTCAGCAACTATCGATATTGTATAAATAAAATAAATCAGACTCATTTTTAATGTTCTGTAAATTTAATTAAAAATCTATTTATATGTTTGTAACTGCAAATGTTTCGTTTTAAGTTTAAGACTTTTAACTAATAAACCATATAACGTATACGCTATCGATAACAAGCAACCACGCACAACCCCAACGATAATTATTTGTTACAAGTATTTATCTAAGTATCGATAACTCTGCAAACACGTGCCCAGCGCATTGTGTTTTGTTTTGGATTGCAAAAAGGACGCAGGTCAGGAAATAAAGCAACACAATGGTAAACGATGATACCACAGCACCAGCTCCAACAGCGACTGCATCACCAGCTCCAGTTCCAGCACAAGATGCAAGCAACACAAAGACTGCAGCCAAGCCGAAAACCAAAGCAAAGAAGGTGCTCAAACCAGAAGCAAGTATTCCGCGCGGTCAACCGAAATCCAACCGACCCTGGAAGACGCCCAAGCAAAAGTAAGTTGCAAGTAAAGATTTCACATGAACGTGGCACTCAACAACAATTCGCACCGTTTGGCAGATTCAGCAAGATCAAGAAGACTGTGAATCGCTTGACGTTCGAGAAAAAAGAGGCACTGCGCAACGAGTTGCGCTACATTAAGGAAAAGTCCAAGGAGATCAAGGATCAGCGCAAAGAAGCCGCTGTCCAGCATCATCAGCGTCGTGTGGAGAATGCCGAGCGTCGCTTAGCCAACGAGCGTCGCGCCGAAGTTGTCCAAGTGATCAAGAATCCGGCGAAACTGAAGCGCATGAAGAAGAAGCAGATGCGTATGATTGAGAAGCGCGATCTGAGCCAAGTGAAAGTGGTGTAACAATGTTTACTTTAGGATACATTTAATCTTCTTTTTTTTATTTCCCCCCTCTGCTAAATAAATCTAGTTTTGTAATGCAAGCCGAAACAATTTGATAAATGCTTAAGTTTTAAGTACTATGATTTCTTATGTACACATTAGTTTAACAAATTAACATAATAATCCAACGGCTGCGGCTGCAACTTTTCATCAGCCTTAAACTGCGCCAAGAGCTGTCGACGCTGTGCATTTAACTCCAAGCTTCGGGCAGCCTTTTCAACTGTGTGCTGTTGCATCAACGATTGTATTCTCAACCTTAGACGCAGGTCCAATTGATGTGACTGCGTTTGCAATTGGATAGCTGGACTCGGAGGCAGTGCATCATCGACTTGGCAATGCAGCAAAGTGTCCACAAAAGCACAAATTACAACACTATTCAATTCTTGGATTGTGAGTTGATGACGCTGCCAATTTTGATTGCTGGGCACTTCAAGACGTTTGTGCATTTGTTCTATAATCGTAGCAGGCACTTGATGGTGTTGCTCACGTGCCGCATTGCGTTGCAAACAGGTGGACAACGGTGTGGCAAGATAAAGCTGTGCATAGAGGCAGCCACGAGAGCGACACAGCTGATACAGTTTGTAGCGCATACTGTGATAATAATGATTATCGTCGCAAACTATTAAATAGTTACTGCTTTCGTCGGTTCTCATTGGCAGGTCGAGTTGAGGTGACAATTTCAGTGGTGACGACATCCGAAGTGCATCGATTAGTTGGCTCAACAAGTTGAGTATGTTATAGCGCTGTGCCTTGTAGTCCTTATTATTGTCCAAATAGTTGTCATAGCACAAATGTAAAACGTTCCAGTTGTTCAGTTTCTGCTTCAGCAGCCAATTGCTTAAATGCGTTTTACCGGCTGCCGGCAGCCCAATTAACGCAAGCAGACAAATGTGCGCCATTGATGATGATTGGTGTGTTAAGTGTATTATTATTATTTGTTTTCTTTTTTGGTATTTAACTATCTAGTATTGCAAAGAGCAAATTGAAATCGGGTTCGTGCAGATGCTACAAACTCACAGCGGGCGCAACACTTGTGACCACCTCCTTCTGTTGCTGTTCCGCTATCAATTTGGCCGCTTGCTCCGCCTCTTCCATGCGCTTCGCATTGATTTTGGTCTGCACATCAACATAGGATTTCATCATACTTTGATTGAAACGCGCAAACTTTGTCACACATCGATCCACGCAGGTTTTCTAAATAGCACAAAAGTTTAGTAATTTAATTTATAATATTTGTTCTATACTCCAGATCTCACCTCCTGGTCGAATAGTTCGCGCTGACTGAGATTGTCGACACAGCGATTGAAGCACAGCTCAGTCACTTTGTTGTATAATGTGAGGAAATCTTTTAGCTGCAAGCAATTGAGATTGATATTTTTGAATTAAAACGTTTGCTGAACAGTTTAACCAATTGCATTGCACATACATTACGCAAATTCGAATCCATTTGTGGTCTTTGTATTTGTGAATTTGAAACCGGCTGTCTGTAAAACGTTAGGTAAATTGAAATTTATATTTATGAATATATGCTTTTCGATTCGGCATTCAGCAGGCAAAGCAACACAGCTGACTGCTAATCGACAGTTGTGATGAGTTATCGATACTGTTAAAGTTCTGACATCGGCAAAATAAATGAATTAGAGGTATTTTGCTTTAATATTAGTTAATGTAATTTAATATTTTAATGTCTGTAAAACGTTAGGTAAATTGAAATTTATATTTATGAATATATGCTTTTCGATTCGGCATTCAGCAGGCAAAGCAACACAGCTGACTGCCAATCGACAGTTGGGATGAGTTATCGATAATCTTAACGTTCTGACATCGCCAAAATAAATGAATTAGAGGTATTTTGCTTTAATATTAGTTAATGTAATATAATATTTTAATGTCTGTAAAACGTTAGGTAAATTGAAATTTATATTTATGAATATATGCTTTTCGATTCGGCATTCAGCAGGCAAAGCAACACAGCTGACTGCCAATCGACAGTTGTGATGAGCTATCGATAATGTTAACGTTCTGACATCGCCAAAATAAATGAATTTGAAGTATTTTGCTTTAATATTAGTTAATGTAATATAATATTTTAATATGTAAAGCCTGCGAACTTTTATTTTCAATTTCTATCACTTGTTGTTGTATCGATATATATGTTCTTCTATATCGATATAGCCCGCTTAGGCATATATCGATTATTGTGTTTAAATGCGAAAATAATTCTTACAATCATCTTCCATGCTTGCTGCTCTGGTAAAAGATGAATATTTAAAATATTCTACCAGGCCACCAGAAATAAGCAGCACGTAGCCATTAAAAAGCAAAATATCCAGAGAGTAATCTCTTATGCTCTTAAAATGCACTCATTGCATTTGATGGATCCACAGCCTGCTCCAGTTGTTTGCTCTCCTTGTGTTCGCAGTGAATTTACTTGCTACTTTATTATGTTAATCTCGTCACTCACATGTGTAGTAGATATATTTCTTGTTGTTGTTGTTGTTCACTCAAAGCCTAGAACGGCTAAAAAGTGATAAATCAGCAAGTGAATCACCAAGCATACACAAATCGGAAGTAAGTAGAAATACATAAAGTCACTCTAATGATGCCACTTGTAGTTCGTTTATGCAATGACGATCCTGATATTTCAGTTGCTTCGCGGAGCAGTAACCAATAATATCGTCACACTAATGCCACTGTTGTTGTTGTTGCTAATTTGGATGTTGTCGTAGTACATGTAGTTCTTGTTGTTGTGGATATATTCCTTGTTGTTGTTGTAGTAGATTTGTTCGTTGTTATTGGTCGCTCAACGCTAAAAGGAACGGCTAAAAAGTGCCAAATCAGCAGGTGAAGTACCAGGCGAACATAAGCCAGCAGCAAGAAGAAATTCCAAAAGTCACTTTAATGACGCCACTTATGTTATATACAGTTCGTTTATGCAATGACGATCCTGATATTTTAGTTGCTTGAGGTAGCAGTATCCAAGAATATCGTCACACTAATGTAACTGTTGTTGTTGTTATTATTATGGATGTTGTTGTAGTACACGTAGTTGTTGTTATTGTTGTAGTAGGTTTATTCGTTGTTGTTGTTGGTCGCTCGAAGCTAAAAGCAACGGCTGAAAAGTGCCAAATCAGCAGGTGAAGTACCAGGCGAACATAAATCAGAAGTAAGCAGACACAAAGAATCACTCTAATAGCGCCATCTATGATTCGTAGATGATTTAAATTGGAGCTCCCTAAAGCATGCTACAAAAAATTATTTGGTGTCCATGGCTTGTTAACTGATTTAAAAATGACATTTTTGCTGCATTTGGCTGTAAAAAAATGAAATTTATCAATTGGCATGAAATTGTAATTATAGGCAAACAAAATTCAACCTCGAAATAGCTTAATTTATTACCAAATAATACACGCAATTATTGTTTTAATTCAATCCTTACCCCCATAATGCATTTCATTAGTTTATTATTGTACTTTCAAATGGTTTTACATTTATTTGCTTGCTCTTCTTTAAAAAAATTCGACCATAAAAACAAACAATTTTCATATAATAGTTATAACTAAATAGGTGTGTGATTGTGTTGTGTGCGTGTTCGTGTGTTCTGGCTTTTCAGTTGGGGCTACGCTCCATCATATACCATACATAGTAGCTATGTAGGTAGAGAGGTCTTTTCTTCTATCATCGTTGTCGTTCTACATATGTACGTGTGGAGTGAAATGGAGGGAGGGCGGTACCAGATTTAGTGCATGGCAAAACTTGCATATATATGTATATATATAAAGTAGATTGGATCAGGTAAAAATATATAGTCATATGTACATGGTCTGTGGCTGCTTTGCTCTAATTTGTTTATGACGGGGGATCAAAGGAATTTGAGGTGAGGGAGGGAGGGAGATTAGCTAAAGCTAAGCCTAATTAGTATTATTATTAATTATCATAATGATGTACACTTAAAGCTAAGCGATAACGAATTCTTTTTTCCTTTTCTTTTCTTTTCTTGTTTTGTTTGTTTTTTTTTTTGTTGTTTTCTTTGTTTTGTTGTTTGTTGTCGTCATGATTTTATAATTTCGGAGATTTTCATATTTTTTGGGCGGGTGACGATCCTTTCTTCCATCCTTGCTTCCTTTGTATTGCTTCTTTCCTTTGCATTTCCCTGCATTCCTTCTTCAGTTCGGTGGCTCCTTGCTCCGTAACTAAGCAAAATATCTCAGACAGACTTTTATAGCGTCTTTAGTTTATAACTAGTTTTTGGTATCGTTATTTGTCATTCAACTCCGCATTTTTGTCTTTCTTATCCTGTTTGTTTCCATCCTTCTTCTCCAACTGCTCGTTGTCCTTCTCATCCTTGTCCTTGTCGTTGCTCTTGTCCTCATCCTTGACATCCGTTGTTGCCTCCTCATCTTCGCTTGAAGGTGGCGCTGTTTGCGTTGTGGCCTCACTCATGACGGCAGCGGCAGCTTGCAGCGTCATCGTGCTATCCTGATCCAAGGACGATTCCACCGTCGTCGGCTTATCCACTTGATCCACCAGATCGAATGGCTTCAGTCCCGGAACAAGGGCGGGTGAAAGATTGCCATGGCTAGTTGAGGGCGTCAGTGCATCATTTTGTTTCGTTGGCGTTGGCGGCGTCGATTGTGTGGCCTTGTCCACCTTCCGTTCCAACTCCAGATCGATCTCCACATCCGAGTCCATTTCAGTCTCTGAGAACGATAGTGAATTGCCCGCACGCGGCACTTGAATCCGACGACGATCCTGTCGAGGAAAATAAAGCAAATTTAGTTAAATCTCGCTTCTTCATGTATGTATGTATTTGCCAGCTCACCGTGTTCAGTGTGGTTGGCTCCGAGATGTAGCCATCAAAGTCCTCATCCTCGCTGAATATGTCCAGCGGCTGTTGGACATACGTCTCTGGCAATTTGCACACAATCTGCGCCAGATCAATGAACGTGTACTCGTTGAGCGAGGCATGATTGCCGCGCTTCGGTGGCTCCTTGTTGAACCACTGATTGAAGCGTCCCAAGCGACCCGCCTTGGCCATGCCATCGAAGTAGTTCTTGCCAAACACATAGCCCACATCGCGGATCTCATCGAAGCTGCCAAAGGCTAAAGTCTTGTACTTGTCGATGGGCGGCCGTATGTACTCGCAATAATCCGAGTTCTTTACCTCCTGCAGATAATTCAATTGAATATTTTAATAGGGAAAATAACTCTTTTAGTTCGTGGAGAACTATCGATAGTGAGCCATCGATAGTGTCATCGATTGTTCTCACTCTCTACTAGAAACATACAAATTTTAACATGTTGCCTTGTATTCTTGTATTCTTTGCTCTACTATCGAAAGTGTGTGCTACTATCGATAGTGCTATCGATTACAGCTCCTATACTCACCTCGAGTTGACGCACGCAGGAAACGTAAGCGAGACGCGATTGTATGTCAGGCAGGTCGGGCACTTTGACTGGCGATGTGAAGGGATTCCATTTCTTATAGAGCAGCCACCAGCCACTGAGATCGTCGCCATAATTGGTCAGATCCGTATCGTCCTGGGAGCCCACATCGATGGCGATAATGTGCGCAGCGCCCAGATTATGCATCACATCAGCTACGTGTGATCGGTTATCGATGTGTGTGTGCGTATATTTGTGTGGTATATGTGTGTGTGTAAATGATAGGCAATTAGCAATTGGTATATCGATAAATCGGTTTTGAGAAAGACAGTGATTGATTTGATCGTTGATCGAGAGAGTTGAGTGGGTGGAAGGAGGACAGAAGAGTGTTGGATATACTGTTTTTTTTTTTTACTCTGTTGACTGTTAATTGTTACCTGGCACATTGTTCGTGTAGCATCCATCGAGCAGCAAATGCCCGTCCCGATAATCGCAGAAGGGTGGAAAAACGCCGGCAATCGACATGCTAGCGCGACAATAACGCCACAGATGACCTGACGACCACACACGCAAATAGGACAATACGCAGATTTTGTAAGTGGGTGTGTGCGTGTGTGTGTGTGTGAGTGTGTGGGAGAGAGGTGAAAAAGTCAAACGCACACATTTTGCATTGTATGTGTTTCCGTATTGTTTGTGTATGTGTGTTTTCAGAGAAGGAGAGAGAGAGAGAAGAGAGAAAGAATACACAGTTTTATTGCCATTGTTGTGTGACTGTGTGTGTGTGTGTGTTGGTGTGTCTGTGCTGGTGTGCAATTTAACGATTTATGCTCAATTTACTCTAGTCTACATATGATGCGCTCAATTACACAAATTATATATAATAAGTATACAGTAAATCACATACAAAATACAAAGAAAATAATAGAATTATACACAACTCAAGATTCAAGAGCAACTAAATAGTATATAGTATAATATATAGTATGAATATAGAAGAATACCAATATAGTATATTGTATGTATGTGTATGTATAAATGATAGGAATAGGATTATGTATGTACACATGTGTACAATATACATAACTAAATTGCACAGTGTAATAAAAGTTAACGATTACACAAGTTCATTTTCAAAACAGCAAAACTAACTAAAACTTGTTGTTACTCTGTCTCAGTCTTTGTCTGAATGTACATACATACATATTGTGTAAGTGTATGTGTGTGTGTGCGTGTTTTGCGTGCATGAGCAACTTCAATTCAAAATGGCCGATTGAGAGCAAGATCCAAAATGGCGGCGCACATTAACGAAATTTTATATTGCTTTTGAACGTGTATGTGTGTGTGTGTGTGTGGGTGGGGAACGATGGAAAAGGTCAACGGAGAGGGAGGGGGAGCAGGGCATACCAAACAATCAACAGTCATTTGAAAACATATCCAACACTCTTCGCGCTCTCTGTGCCACCAACAACAGCTCTAAATTGAAAATTGATATTGAAAGAGATTATCGAGTGATATTTTTTTTTTTGTTTGTTCTTAATATGTAAATGTCGCATTTGCTTATTTCGAATTTTTGGTTTTTGTTTGGTAGTTTGTTATTTGCTATTTACCTGGCAAATTATTTACATAGCCGCCATCCAGCAGAAGATGTCCATCTTGTGGATCGCATAGCGGTGGCATATAGCCGCTGAGTGACATTGAGGAGCGCACATAGCGCCACAGAGATCCTGCGACAGTTTAGTTGGCAAGTGAGCGAGCATTTGTTTCGTGTGTGTGTGTGTGTTTGAATTTGTGTAGCGTTTTAGTGTGTGTGTGTGTAATGTGGAAAGAGAAATAAGAGAGAGAGAGAGAGAAGAGAGAGCTTTGAGTTTTTGAGCAGTGTGAGAGCGAGCGAAAGACCAATGGGATTTATCATTAATTTACGCATTGATAATGTTTAAATTGATGTTGCTTCATTTATTTTTTGGCAGCACGTTTAGTTGCTAGCTAAGAATACGCACGCACAGGGAGACGATTTAGCTTATATATACGTACTACGTAGTATGTATGTATGTAAAGTACGAAAAGTAATTTGCACAGAAGACAAACAACATCGAAGGACAACAAAATGAGATAACAAAAAGACACACACAAAAAAAAGACAAAAAACAAAACGAAACGCTGACAGCTTCCCATGTACAAAAATTGCGAAGGCGTCACGAATGCATTGCATAGAATGAATGACAACTAGCATTATCTGTATATTAGCAACAACAACAACAAACAACAATGAAGAGGAGGCGCCTTTCAAGAGAGAGAGAGAGATCGAATCGTGTGTGCGCGCGCGCTCTTCGATGAGATGCGTGTTTCTCTTAAGTGCGCTTACACAGTACGCCTTATGAGTGACTGTGTGTGCGTGTGTTGTCTTGTGTTGTGTGTGCGTGTGTATGTGTGTGATGTAAAAGTACGTGTGTGCGTGGATTTCTCTTTTTTTTTTGTCGTACAAGCTACGAATATAATACGAATTTCAAACACCAAGCCAAAACTCATAATAATGATCAATTTGAAATCCCAAATAACACAAAAATTAAACATTGCACATTAACAGAGAGATACAAGAGGGAGAGAGACAGCATAAGGGGAGAAACTAAACTAAAGCGTACGTACAAATGAAATGTTTGCTAAAAACGAGCAGCTAAATGAGAATAAATGAGACAAAAGCAGAAGCAGGCAACGCAGGCGCGCAGCACGTTCGACACTCACCGTTGGTGTGAATGCGATGGCAACTGGCCGTAATATCTGTGGTTAAAGTAAAGTAGGGTATCCACAAATCCTCGATGCTTACGTCCCCGAAAGTGTCGTGTATCGTCTTGTTGAACTCACGGCCCGAAAACATCGATGTAATGGGATAGGTGAGGTCCAATAGTTGCAGGAACCATTTTGTCATTTTCTAGAAAACCAAACAGAAATCAATATAGTTTGTTTTTCGTCGTGATGTTTTCAAGAATTTTCTCACTTTTGACCACTCGCGCGCCTTTTGCGTAACGGTTGTGATGTTGCGCTCTGAACACCAGAGGGCGCCCATGAGCGCCCCAATGCTGACGCCACCGACCATATCAATCGGTATGCCCGCCTCCTGTATCGCCTTCAGCATGCCAATGTGGGCGGCACCGCGCGCTCCCCCGCCACCGAGTACCAGGCCAATCGAGTTGCCAGTCAGCCAGCGGGCGAGACGCGAGAAATCGGAATGCATATTCGGCTCAGAGAGCAGCACACGACTGTAGAGATCATTCTGAGGAGGAGGAGGAGGAGGAGAATGAGTATTCCAAGTAGATCCCCTTGATCAATGTCTACTCACAATGCGGTATTGGCTTTTGCGCGTAAAGATCCGCTTGACGCAGAGCACATGATGATGCTTCGTTACCCAGGGTCGAGCATTCAGCCAGCTGAGCGTGTTCGCCGGCTTGGCATTCGTCGTCTCCGGATAGAGGAGCACAAGCTCCTTCTGTGTACGCATCGCTAGCTTGTCGATCTCCCGCTCGAACTTGCCCACCAAGTGGGAACGCTCGCCCAGTCCGACAATGAGCACAACATCCGCTTGTCGCATACAACGCTGTGTCCAGGGACTCAACGAGCTGTCACACTGATATAGCGTTATGATGTTGCGATCCTCTTGCTGGGCCAGCCACGAAGTCAGACGATACTCGTTGGCCGTCTCAAAGATATTGACGCCCAGCTGCTTGCGCACCACCTCCGAGGTAAGACGCAGCACGGGACCTGATCGTGGAAGTAGTAAAACATTAAGTTGGAAGTTGATAATAAATATAGACTTCTTTCTTACCTATGGCACAGAGCGAGTGATAAAGCTCGTAGGTGAATGGCGTCAACGGAACGTCGTCAGTGATCGGAACGAGGGCCACTGTCGAGTATTTGTGCGTTACGGGATTCGCTTCGACCGGCGCACCGGATGAATTGCCGCCGCGCGTTTGCATCGAGCCGAGAAAACGATGACTGAGGAAACTGATGAGACGTGTGACCACAATCGGGTAGCGTAATTTGATCGCATTGAATAGACCCTCGGGCAGCTTGGCCAACTCTGAGTCACGCACCGCCATCACGGTGGTGGTGCGTGAGGTTTCAGTGATCATCTCAACAATGCCCACCAGATCACCTTTGCCATACTCGCCGACAATCTCCTTTTTACCACCCGGATGTGTGATCACCGAACGCATACGTCCACTAAGCACAATATACGTGCTATCGCTGCTCTCGTCCTGCCGATAGACGGCACGTCCCGACTCCAGAAATATCCAGTCCAAGGCATAGTCACATTGACGCACCAGCGGCGACAGACGACGCACCACACCATTACCCAGATCGAGCACAATGCGAGGACGTTGTCGCATGATTCTGTTTTCGGGGGAAACGATAGGTTAATCATTGCGAATAGATGACAATGAATTCAGTGCCTTGATAAGCCAATAGCTAATACAAGGAATAACGATTGAGATTAGTTAAGAGGGTCGACTCTCAAGTGGCTAGACACGTGTAGATAAAAAGAGTTTTACAAAAGAATAATTCTGAATAACTGATTATGATTAGGTTCTTAAGGAACTCAGTGTGAATATATAAAATGAAATTCCCATGCGATTTCTTTAGAACTATGAATTGGAAATAACATATCTAATGAATAAAGAGCAAAAGGGACAGTTGAGTCATACAGCTTTAAGGACTAAACCGGAAATATCCTTAAATAAAGGGGACGTCAAATCGGACCGGAAAGCTATGTACTTCCATATTAAATTAAAAGTTCCGAACTATTCTAGTTGCTGAATTAGACATGATTCGACTCAGGGAAAAAACGAATGTAGGAAACAATAGGAGTTCGGAAATTACCTAAACTGCAAGAAGAAACCTTATTCTCGACCCTATCAAGAATCTACGTCAAAACTTGGACTGTTTGATTATACAACTACTCACTGATAGATGGCGGCACGTCGTATGAAAGCGATGCGACTGTGATTGCGCGCCTTGATGGTATAAGCGCTCGCCTCGCCCGTCAACATCGCCAGACCACCGACAATTTCTCCCGGATGGACAAAGTGAATGAGCATATCGTTGGTGTTGTCCTGCTTGAGGGCACGTGTGGCATCCGCATTGCTCTGATAGACCGCCAGGGTGCCGGTCATGACGAACCATACGCAAACATCGTCGGCATTGCCCTCGGTGATGAGTGTGACATTCGGTTCGAGTTCGCGCACCTCGACAAACGGTTCAATAATGTGCGCATCCTCCTCGCCAAGTCCCAGCTCACGTCGCAAACTCTCCACGGCCGACGATTGCACCAGCCTCTGATCAATTGAGGTGATGGTCGAATTTAGATTTCCACTTGGCGATTCCACGCTGGGCGCATAAGTTGTGGAGCCGCGACGTGCAGCATTTTGATTTTGATTGACGGAAGCGGAGCTCGATTGCTGCTGCTGTTGTTGTTGCTGCTGCTGTTGCTGATGATGATGGTACAGATCAATGTAGGGCGCATCGCCATGCACTTCGGCTAAGTTTAAGGCGTTGGGATTGGGATCCGGATCGGACAGTGTGTGCTCCTCCCGCGAATGCCGCGACAATGGCGACGGCGTCTGGCGAACGGGCAGCGGTCGTGAGACCTGCGATGCTTGCGACAAAACGGTGCCGGGTACTGAACCAGGCACAACACTGACCTTGCTGCGCATGTGATTCTGAACGAGCTCCGCATTGAGGCCGAGGTAGTTGCGCAGCGCGGTGAAGAGCACACGCTGGAGACGTATCATTATCACTTGTATCACACGTATCATAACATCGGGATTCTCCTCAAAGACCTCCTCAAAGGCCTGCAAAGGAAGAAAGGAATTTTTATGGGGGGGAACTTAGATAGAGCTCGAGCTTAAACCAGACGACTCACCTGCATGGGCAACCGTATGACTACGGATTTCTCGATGGCCTTCGCCGTGACCGTCTTGTAGTAACTCGAGTTCCCGGACAGCACATCGATGAAGCTGAGCAGCGACGTCACCGACTCTCCCTTGCGCACCGTCTTCAGCGAGAGCGTGCTGCCGTCGGCGTTGCAGATGTACACATTGATCAGACCCGACTGCACGATGTACACACTGTCATCGGGATCGGTGATCTTGAACAGATAATCGCCGGCCATCAGTTGAAGCAACTGTGTGTGCTTGCACAGCTTGAGGAAAATCGGTTTCTCAAAGTGCCCGAAGATGCGGATGCTCTGCAGCATATAGAGGGCATCGGGCGGGACACGTTCGCTGCCCTCGATCGTCTCCTCCAGATATTCGGCTGGCGGTTCGACGGTCTTCATTTCGAGCGGACGATTCTCACGTTGCAGCTGAAGGATGCGACGGGCGAAACGCATAACGGCACGTCGCTTATAGCCTTTGCCGCTGCTGTACATTTGTCCGCTCACGTTCTTCATTTTGCGCAGCATGCGCCGGCCATAGAAGAGCATTTTGTCGCGCTTGCGAAAGCGCAGGCCCCGATGATCGCCGCCCGAGGCGGACGTAACGGCACTCAGGGAACGCGCGATCTCATCGCGCAAACGCAGACGAGCCAGACGTTTGAAGTAGAGGAACCAGGCAAGAAAGAGCACGCCAATCACAAGCAGTGCACCGTACCAATACATCTACAATGCAATAGGCAATGGACAAAAACAAAGAGAAGATATGATCAGAAAACGCAATTTGCATGAGCGAGTATGCACAGTGCGGGAAATGCAGCTATCACTGTCGCTGCTCTCTTTGCATTCATGTCAAGTTTGTCTGCTCTCTTTGCATTCATGTCTGTTCGTACGTGTGTGTGTGTGTCTGTGTGTATGTCTGGGTTTGTTGTTTATGCGTGCACAATGCACTCACTCGCATCTTGTTTGCGTTCTCACTCTCGCACGCTTTTCTCTAGTTCTATATGTGGGATTGTCAACACTTGTTATTATTAGTTGTTGTTGCGCAGCCTGCTCTTCCGTATTTGTATTTGTCTTTGCATTTGCGTTTGGCTTTGCCTTTGACATTGGCCGTCGCTGCAGCGACACTTGCTGCATTTTTGTTGTTTTTGTTGTCGCTATTTATTGCTATTGTTGTTGTTGTTGTTGTTGTGATTCGGTTATGGTTTATTTCTGTAACAGGTTTCAGCTACCTCAATTATGAATCAAAACAACACTAAACAGCAAAGCAAAGCAAACGAACAGTAAAAACTAATTGGGAAAAATAAACTCAATTCTAATTGGAACTGTTAACACTAGAAACCCCCATCAGTTTTGCGATTGGCCCGAATCGTCTAATTTCAATCGAATTGAAATTGTTGTTGTTGTCGTGGCTTGGATGATTACAATTGGGATTTGTTGTTGTCACGCTGACATGATAAAAATAATTTTCCGCATAACTTAAGTTTCCAAGCATGTGAGTGTGTGAGTGTGTAAGTAGCACACGCACCTGCGATCTATTTTTTTTTCGTGTTGTTTTGTTGTTGGATCAACGCTTGGCAACAAGTCACAAGGCGCTCAATTGATTTGGCCCCAAGGGGTTAATTGAATTATGGTAAACTGATTTGAGAGAGTATAAGCGCAGAGTGGACAATACAAAGAGGTATTTTGCACGTGTTTATGTACCCCCTTCCCACTTATCCCTTCCCAGCGATCACTCCACTTAAACTAACTCAATGCCATTGTGGGTAATCATTTTAATCAGTTATCGCCTAAGCGCTCTTGATGCGCTTGCGGGGTCAAGCGTTAAGATAAGACGCAGCCCACACACACACACACACACATGCATACATACGTACAGATGTATAGTATTTGTAGGTGTGCGTGTGTTTATGTAAGTTAAGTTGTCTGCAAATCAAAACACAAATGTTGACGGAAGAAGCGCGAGCAAAGCAACAAAAATGCTAAGCACACAAACACATACGCTTACATGCAGATTAACCACATGCTTGCGCATGTGATGGCAGAAGCAAAGAGAACAGTCAAGATGAATGACGCGAGAGCGACTGCGAGAGCAGCAGCAATAACAACAACCACTATTGATCTCTCTTGTGCTTATCGCTTCGCCGCGACACAAACCAGCTGTTAACAGTCAGTCCTGTCATATTAAGCTAAACTTAATTTGCCCTGCAGTCGACGTTGTTTCCTTCATATTTTTGTTTTTTTGTTTTATGAGTCACGACGAGCCCCCCAAACAAAGAAAAACACAATCAGTGTATACGTGAGGGTGTGTGTATGTGTGTTTTGTTTTGTTGCCATGTACACACGTATTGCACTTATGCGTGAGTGTCGCGTGTCCGTATGTGTGTGTGTGTGTGTTTGTGACACTTACCGTGCTTGCGATTTGCTTGGAAACATATTGACACCAAGCATCTGAGAATAATGTGTTGTAACCGCTGTTGGCGCTCGCACGAAGCAGTTCCAGCACATCCATTGTGTTTGTGTGTATGTGTGCGAGTGTGTTTGTTTTTACATACACCCTCCTGCTCCAACACACACGCCTCCTTCTACTACTGCTTCTTTCTCTTCTTGTCCTTGGACACTGCTGTTCGGCTATCCGCTATCCGGCTATCCAACTATCCGTTATCCGCTATCCACTATCCACTGGCCGGGCCACAGTTGAAACGTGTTCTGTTTTATTTGTTGCTCCCCGTTTGATATTTTCAAAATGCGGAAATCTGTTCGATGGCAGTTTTTTTTTTGTTCTGTTTGCTTTTTGTTGTTGAGCACGCGCTGCTCCCCTCCGCCAAACACCCCCGCGTTTTTAAATCACAGACGACGACAACTACGACGACAGCGGTGGTGGCGGCGGCGAGAAAGAGAGCGGAGACGTTTGAGAACCTTTCTTGTTGTTGTTGTTGTTGCTGTTGATTCTCATTTGTTATTGTTGTTGCACTCGTTGCTCTTGCACTGCGTTTTTGGCTTTGTTTAGTGCTTTAGAATCAAGAATTGGTTAGCTGCGGCTCTCTGCTTCTACTCTTTCCCTCCTCCTCCTCTCTCTCACACTCGCTATTGTTTCTATTCGTTCTCTGTGTCGCTCTGCAGACAGTTTTTGAGCGTTTTGTATTTTGTGCAATTATTGTGATTAGGCTTTTTTGCTGCAAATTTCTTATTGTAAATATAATAATGCACGCGCCATCTTCTCACACGCAGTTTATCGTTGTTTCTTTTTAGTTTATTTAAGTGTTTGTTTGGCCGACCCCCCACCCTTTATCCGGTTGGGTTGGTTATCCCAAAAAAAAAAAAAAAAAAAACAAAAGAAAATTGAAGATGTGATTTGTTTGGCACTTCTTCTTCATATACTACTATTGAGAGAAGAGATGAGATGATAATGGGAATTTAACTCTCGTTCAATACACTTTGGTGTAATTTAAACGATATGCCCACAAAAACACACACACAATTTGAATTTCGATCACTACGAATTCTATATCAATTTCAAAATTTGAGAAGTGAGAGCATTTTATATTTATTTCGTTTCGGATTTTGGATTCGCGTTGTTTCTTTCTGGTTTTGGTTTTGTTCTGTTTCTGGTTCTGTGACCAAGCTGTCAACTTGACTGCCAGACTGCCTGCTGTGCCAATCAGCTGTTCCACCACCAACACCAGCACAACAACCACACGCGACACGTGCTGCCAACTCGCTTTAATAGCGACAATTGTCTGCGAGTTGACAACTCTGCCAATTGTCATCAATAATGCAAGCGCGCAGCTGTTTTTGTATTTCTCTCTTCTCTTCTCTTTTTTTGTTGTTTTTAATTTGAAAACTGTTTTTTTGGCGGCGCCGCGTGCTAACATTAATTTGCGGCTCATAATTGACTTGTTTAAAATTGCAGAAAATCATAAGGCATGAAACGTTCAAATAAAAGCAGACAGACAATCTGCTCAATCTGCTGATTAACAATTAGTGTACAAACAAATAAACACACATACATATATACATACATACATACATACAAACATTAGTATATGTGGTGTTTTTGTTTTATAAATATTAATGGATTAATGGATTGTTTATTTAAGGATGCGGTACAAGAAGCGGCGGTGAAATCGGTATTTGGCCAGCGGCAGACGACGTTTGGACCACAGATCATTTTTTACACACTCTCATTACGTTGCAGAGTCCGAAAAAAACCAAAAACTAAAACCAAATTGTAATGCAAAAGCATTAACGCTAACGCCACACACCAGCCAGATAAAGAAGATGAAGACGAAGAAGAAGATGCATGCGCATCGCATTCAAAAAATTAACAGAGCATAGCGCCACTTGATGCAGCTTACCAAGCATGCAGTTAACTGCAGTCTCTGCAGCTGCAGCTGCAACATTTTGGGGGAGGGCGGGAGATAGCTTAAAATCAAACTGCGTGGCGACGGCAATAGCGGCAATTCGTCAAGTTCATTCATGTTATGCGCATTTCCTTTGCCCATTTACCGTTACATTTTCAAATCCAAACTCCTAACAGCACTTTCGCCAACTTGCCATACCGTGTTAATTCACAGCATTCAACATCAAAGTATGTTAAGAGAACAGTGCCGTTGTGAGCTTGCTATGTCTTTGGCCTACGCAGTAAACTGTTAATTGACAGTGCTGCAGCTATGTTAGTTTGGGAACAGTGCCATTTTGAGTTGCATCTGTAATAAGTCGATGTTAGCGTAGAGAGTAATATTAATATGAATGTAGTATATATAAAATATATAGCTAGTGTAATAAATTGCCTTTTATTATATATTCCGACTATTTGATTGATTTATTTTAGTTTTAAATACGTATAGATTTTACCCCCGTTATGTTGCCAGCAAACTAAAGTTGTGTTTGCATTACAGCTTGAATTGATGCTGTTGCTTAACATTTGCTGTTAGTTAGCAGCACATTAACATTCTGTTGCATAGCGGTGGATTTAAATTGTATGTGAAGCGCTGCAGCAGATTTCATTCCAATTCGAGAGCAAGTCGTGAGCGGTTGTGTTTCTGATACGAACAATTCTTCGGTGGTCCTCATTTTATTCATTGTGCGCGCATGCGTCTCTCTCTTGTCAGCCAATTTGAAAAATCGTGAAAATCCTTTTGCCATACCCAAAAGCGCACAGCAAACAAAAGCAAAAATCAAGAAAAAATACCTGAGAATAAGCAATCAACAAATACAAGTACAACTGCGACAGCAACAACAACGACAGCATAAGAAAAAGAATTCATAATTATTTTTGCCTGTGATTTGTTTACGTTTTTTTTCCGATTTTTGTATTGTGAGAGTGTTCAGCGAACTTGGAACTGCGAAAAGAGTTTGTTACTCTTTTGTGCTAACAATATTCGAATTGGAAGTGAAGGGTGTAACACAAATACACACAAATCCAACCAAAAAATACACACACACAGAGCAATCAAGGCGTGTAGTAGAAACACCGGCAAATAGAAAACGATAAACGATAACGATTGCAAATTGCAAAAGGCTTTTTTTGCATTGAACAGCAGAAGAGAGAGGACCGGTTAAAGAAGCAGAGAGCGCGCGCGGCCCAAAAGGATAATAAACGAACACAAAAATAAAAAACCTTAATTAAAAAAACAGCAGCAACGCAGCAGAAATTACAAAATAACTGTAACAGCAGCAGAAGAGCGGCGACCAGCGAGCTAAATAAAAGCAACAAACAAAGAAAGTAAGTAAGTGAATTCCTTGCAATGTGCATCTTGCCCAAAGATGGTGAGACTCCTCGCATCAACCATTTCTTTTTCTCTCTCATACACACACACACACACACACACACCTTGTGCGCTGCTCCAGTTCCAGGTGTAACGCAGATATCCAAGCGACATCTTCCACTTTGGTCACGTTGCATTCCTTCTCCCCCCTTTCATACTTCTCCATCATCTGCTGCTTCTTCTACTGTCTGATGCGCACCTCTTGCAAGTCATAAAATCTATGGCAGCCGACGTCACAGTTGCTAGCTGGCAGCTATGTGACTTTTGCTTCATTTCATAGCATTTTTGTTTGATATTTATTTTTGTTGTATACCCGACAGCAGGGGGGGGTATATTAAGTTTTCGTCAGGATTCTCGAAATTAAACTTTTCATATGCATTTCAACAACTGATTGCTTTAAACGTTCGTAATTAGTGAACAGCTCAACTTACTAAATCGAATAAATATGTAATAAAATAAATTGCTGCAACTTCTGTCAAGACAGCAATGTTATAACGGGTATTTCTCAGTCAAGTAAGCACGCTCCAATACACTATAGCTTTCCTACTTGTTTTGTTGTATTTTTCGCTTGCCTTGTTTTACGATTTTCAAGCTACTCTTTGTGGCTACACCTGTCCCCTTCCCCCTTTCTTCGTTGTTGTGTACTGTGATATGTTTCTTCTTCTTTAGCTGCTGCTGTTGCTTGGCTTGGCTGGCATTGTTTTTGCAGCGCCTCTCGTTGTTGATTTTTCCAACCGGCTTTTGGCTAATTGCCTTGACATTGGCATTCGCTCGCTCGCTCGCTTGCTCTCCTCTTGTGCTCTTCACATTTTCTTGCGCTCTCTCTCACGAGACACGCACAATGTGGAGAGATGAATGATGATGATGACGAGCGGTGCGGTGCGGTTCGTCTGTCTGTGTTTGTGTAAAACGCGAATTTTGTTTCGTCTTCGACTTCTTCCAATCAAACATCAAAATGCAGACAGCAGACAGGACAGGAAGTCAAAAGCTAACAGCTATGAAACGCACTTATACTCACGCACACAAACAGCTTTTGTTTGTTATGCATGTTGTGTTGCCAATCACCTTTATTATTGTATTAAAGTGCCCCACCCAAAGGACTGGTGGTAGGGGGAGGGTGCAACATATATATTTTTCTTTGTGTTCCTTGCAAAGGGAAACTGTGGTTCGAAAATTCGTGTGTATCTGTTGCAGCTTCCTTTGCTTGTGGGGCGTGTACTTTATTTTATGCGGCGACAGACGGGTAGACAACCCCGCTGCCCGCATTTGCCACACGCTTCTCCCCTACTGCACTGTTTTTGTTGTTTGCTGTTGCTGCTTCAAATCCCACCCCACCTTAGCATACCTTGCTGGGCTGGCAAATCAATAATTCTCCATCAGGATTTGCATTGGCAACGCTGGCAGCGCAATTAGCAATTTGTATGCCAGGCAAGCCAGCCAGTCGTCTCCCTCTCTCCTGTTTTCTTCTGTTCCTTGTGCGTTGAGTCACGTCTGCTGTCTGTCGACGTCTCAGAGTTGTGAGCTTTGGCTTCGTTGCATTGTCAACTCAACCATTTGCGTATGGAGCAATCGAATGCTTCCGTTGCGCGCCGGAAATCAGGTATACACACTTACACGCACAGACAGTCAGCCAGACATGTACTCAACACACACACACTCACACACACATACGCTTCACTACACTTTATTTTACTTCACTTCACTTAGAGCAACCGCTGGGCCTGCTTAATGCGTTGTCTCAAGACCGCACTACAGTGAACACTCATCGTGCATTGACTCATTGGGCTAAGCATATAAAACATGCTGTGCTGAGACGTGCTCAATTTATTAAATTTATTGCACTGAATCATGCTTTGCGCACAATTTGTCATTCAGAGCTGCAGTTTAACTTTAGCGAGCGCGCACTGTGAGTGCTATATGGCAGATGTGCGAGGTGTGCATATTGTTCTATGTACACACTGTGCACACATCACACCCCCGTTCGTCATCAAGTGCAGCTGCTGCCCTTGAAATAACAACAACAGCAACAACAAGAACAATGACAGAGCCAACGCACTTTACGCACACTTTGATGACCCTCAAAACTCCAATGGCAACGGCAACTCTTCACCTCCCACTCTAACACGTTATTTGGTTCATTGGTTAGCAGGATATACGGCAAGGGTGTGTGTGTGTGTGTATGCGCTCTGTATAGCTGCCCCTTGCGCTCTCGCCTCGCCCACACATTGCAGCGTGTCTAATTGCATTTGTGCTTCTTTTCTCGTGTACAAATCATCTGCAATTCTTCTTTTTGTTTTGGATTGCAAGATGTGGAAACCAATTTCGTATTTGTTATCTGCTATTCGTCTTATTTTTTTGGCAATTGGAATTTGTTTGCAGGGTATTCACATATCGTTGCGACATTTTTGCTGCTTCTTTGGCATGGCTTTTTGTTTTGTTTTGCTTTTATGGTACTCAGGTTCGTTTTCATTTTTTTCGTTTTTAGCAACAACACCCGCTTAGTCTTGTTCTTCTTTGGTCTCTCCCCTTTTGTTCTGCTGCTGAGTCACGTCTGCTTTTGCAGTTGTTGTTGTAGCTGCTGTTTTGACTCCTTTTTTGTTGTTATTGTTGGAGTTTCGCTTTCAACGCCATCGCAATTGGCTTCAACTGAACTGCTGCTTGTGATTCATGTGACGGCGACGGCGACGTTGACGACGTTGACGTTTCCTGGCGCTGCCAATACAAATGCAAATACAACATAAATTTACACACACACACACACACACACAGACATAAATCAATGGGCAGCCTTTATCAATGCGCAAGCATATCAGAGAAAGAAATACAGAGAGAAAGAGAGGGTGGGAGGCGCCTTTTCTTTTATTCATATGCGATATGTGAATGTATTTTTGGAATGGGCGACGCGCTGTCGCTTTGCAGTTGTCGCCGTCACCATCGCCATCGCTGCTTTGCTTCCTTTTCCTGCAGCTCGCTTACAATAACAATAATTGATATGCTTGCTGCTCGTTGCTGAACTCTTGCTGTTCAGTTCAATGTACTGCTGGCTGCAATCGCAATCGCAGCATCCACCAGCAGCATCCAGCATCAACATTTCCGTTGTGTGTGTGTGTGCTTGCGATAAAAATCCCCAAATGCCACCAACAACAACAACAACTCCTTGAACTCCGCCTCAACTCATAGCAGTCAGCTATCGGTTGCGCACACTTTGCTTTGATTTATGCGCGCCCGCTTTTCAAGTGCCCCGTGGTCGTCGTCGTCTTCATCGTTGTTGAAGGAGGTGTCGCCGTAAATACGTTTTGTTCAATATTTTGCACAAGAGGCGCACGCCACCAACACAAACACACACACACACACACACACACACAGAGCTTGCACACAAACTATAAGCGAAGACAAGTGCAAGTTCAAGTTAAGTTGTGGTTTAGCTTTTGGGCTGCCAACTGGTTCAGCTGGTTGCAGTTTTGTTTTTTTTTCGGTTTTGGTTTTTTTCAATTTTACCGGGCGTATCGAAATATCGATACACTGAGTGGCCGCCAGTGCTGCCAATTGCCTCCACCTACTCTTGCCCTCTCGCTCTCTCGCTTGCGCTCAACCAGTTTGATCATCTGCTATGTAATTTGCGCCGCTTGAAAATATTTATGCTCATTGTTATTATATGCAATTTTTTTTTGTTGTTGCTGCCGCTGCGCTGAGCGCCTATTGAAAATGCGAACCAATTATTAATGCGCATGCTGACTCCTGGGGCAAGCAGCATAAGCTTTATTTTTTGTTTTTGTTACTTTCCCGCGCTCTCTGTGGGCCGTGTGGCAATATATGCATATAATTGCTGCATAAATCATTTCAGCTGTTGGCCAAGTTAACTGTTTTGCTACAGATATGTATCCACACACACACACACACTCACGCACACACAGTGAAACATTTCAACAAGAGTTATTTATGTTCGTTCAATCAAGCAAGTCAAGACATACTGCCAGACTTTAAAAGCATCAGCAACATCAGCAGCAACAACAACAACAACAACAGTAACAGCTGTAGCGCAAAAATGAAGAGGAGAGAGATAGTGAGAAAAATTGGAAGAAAGAAGAAAAAAAACAAGTAAGAAAGCTACAGTCGAGTGTACTCGACTGTGAGATACCCGCTACCCATTTTGAATAAAAGAAATATATTTTGCGGTATTTTCTCAAAATATACCGAATATACTGCAAAAATACTAAAAATATACCAAATGGTATATTTGGTATATCGACATAGTACCGCATTCATAATATACCATAGACGGCACAATATACCAGATTGTCAGCCAAAGCAACTCAGACCCTAGTAAGTAGGCGTTTTTGCCCATACAAAAGTATTTCTTTAATAACTTCGACAATTTTTATCTGATCGCAACAAAATTTTCAGGAATCATAACTACTATAGTAGTTATTATTTATACCAAAATTCGGAACTCTAGCTTTAAAATTACGCTTATTATTCGATTTTTTTTATTTGCGGGGGCGGAAGTGGGCGTGGCAAAAATTTGAAACAAACTTGATCTGCGTGCAAACATAACAAATGCTGTCGAAAAAAAATTATAGCTCTATCTCTTATAGTCTCTTAGATCCAGTGTTTCATACGGACAGACGGACAGACGGACAGACGGACAGACACACAGACACACAGACACACAGACGGACAGACGGACATGGCTATATCGTCTCGGCTGTTGACGCTGATCAAGAATATATATACTTTATAGGGTCGGAGATGCCTCCTTCTACCTGTTACATACATTTCCTGCCGGCACAAAGTTATAATACCCTTCTACCCTATGGGTAGCGGGTATAAAAACCCGAAACCGTTTGTTCATGGCCATTTCTAGTGGCTTTCATTGATTTCTCTATTTGAAATCATTTCATTCCATTTCATTTTCTGTGTGTGTTGCGTTATTGATTTTGATTTTTTGATTGTTCAAAACGCGATCCGAAAATACTAAAAACTGTAAATGCAGCGGGGACAAGCAACAGTAGCAACATCATCAAAGACACTTCAAAAATAAACTCAAAAGTCTGATGGATAGAAGAAAACACGCACAAAGTGGAAAAGCTTGAAAAAGCATATGAATATTAATTTTTTTTTTTAGTTGAAGATAGCGCAAAACCTTTTGAAATAAAGGTAACTTGAGCTGTTAGCTAATTAATTAGCTGTGTTTGCATTTAGAGACCGCAGCTTTGTCGGAGCTTTGTTTTCCTGAGAAATTTAAAACCGCATTTGTCATTGGCAGTTAGTCAGTCATGAGTTATCATTTTTAGTTTTAAATTGATTAAACTCATAAACTTTATTTAGTCACAAGACTTACTCAGCAGAATGTTTTTCAAAGGCAGAAACAAATTTTGGAGAAAAAAAGAATATACAGTAAAATTCTGCTGCTTAACGACCAATTTTCTTGTGGCCGCTAAGTGAGATATATGCATGTAAATGTATAATTTAAATCGACTGATTAAACTTACTTACTTTGTAGAGTAAATTTAAAAAAAAATAAGAAAATATACAGTAAAATGCTCTTGCTTTAGGAACAATTTTCTCTCTGCCAGTTGTGGCCGCTAAGTGAGATATATGCATGTAAATGTATACTTTAAATCGACTGATTAAACTTATTTACTTTGTAAAGTAAATTAAAAAAAAAAAGAAAAGAATATACAGTAAAATTCTCTTGCTTAAGGAACAATTTTCTCTCTGCCATTTGTGGCCGCTAAGTAAGATATGCATATGCATCTAAATGTAGAATTTGAATCGACCTGGCAACTGATTAAACTCTTTGCTTTGTAGTGTAAAAAGTGAACGGTGGCTCCTCCAGTCAGTTCGTTGGCATCTTTCTTCTCTTCTTCTCACGCACCTACGTCGTAAAAGTTGAAAATGCAAACTCCGTTTACAATTTACATTACAAAAGCGGCGCTCAAAACCGAAAAAAAAACGTTGTTCTAACGGTTTTTGGCAAAGTCCCAAAAAAAAAGAAGACAGCTGAAGAGAAGATAAAAGACAAAGAGTCAGAGTCTTCTACGAATTTTGATATTAACTTTTACTTTTTTGAAGCTCATCTATTGTGAGACGACAAATCAATTTGTTGATTTGTTGATTCGTCGCGTAATAATTGATTACTGCACTTGTTTTAGGCGCTTTCTAAAAAATCAAAAAAGATGAAAAAAAATGGAAAAATTAAAGAGAAAAAAAGTGGAAAACATGTTGTTTGTACATAATTGCAAAGACACAAACACACACACGTTGGTAATTATAAAACAATTGGAAAGGTGCTTTCGGCAAATGATTGCAACCGTTAATTGCGTTTTTTTTTTTGCTGATTAAACGCACCATTTTCATTACTAGTATTATATTTATATAGCATATATATATAAATTATTTTTGTATGGCTTCAGTTGCTGCCGCAGAAACCGCAAATTGTTTTAAAAATAACAAGCGAGCGCATAATCAACACCCAGAGCAGTCACAGAGCAGATGTTGCAGTTTTTATACCCGCTACCCATAGGGTAGAAGGGTATTATAACTTTGTGCCGGCAGGAAATGTATGTAACAGGTAGAAGGAGGCATCTCCGACCCTATAAAGTATATATATTCTTGATCAGCGTCAACAGCCGAGACGATATAGCCATGTCCGTCTGTCCGTCTGTGTGTCTGTGTGTCTGTGTGTCTGTCCGTCTGTCCGTCTGTCCGTCTGTCCGTATGAAACACTGGATCTAAGAGACTATAAGAGATAGAGCTATAATTTTTTTTCGACAGCATTTGTTATGTTTGCACGCAGATCAAGTTTGTTTCAAATTTTTGCCACGCCCACTTCCGCCCCCGCAAATAAAAAAAATCGAATAATAAGCGTAATTTTAAAGCTAGAGTTCCGAATTTTGGTATAAATAATAACTACTATAGTAGTTATGATTCCTGAAAATTTTGTTGCGATCAGATAAAAATTGTCGAAGTTATTAAAGAAATACTTTTGTATGGGCAAAAACGCCTACTTACTAGGGTCTGAGTTGCTTTGGCTGACAATCTGGTATATTGTGCCGTCTATGGTATATTATGAATGCGGTACTATGTCGATATACCAAATATACCATTTGGTATATTTTTAGTATTTTTGCAGTATATTCGGTATATTTTGAGAAAATACCGCAAAATATATTTCTTTTATTCAAAATGGGTAGCGGGTATCTCACAGTCGAGTACACTCGACTGTAGCTTTCTTACTTGTTTTTTTTTTTTGTTGTTTTACGAGTTCGTTTTAAGATCTGCGGGCATTTTGGATTTGCTTTTTGCAGCATTCCTGATAGCCATAAAAGTCACGAGCAACGAGAACACTCAAAAAGGAATGGCACCGAGTGGGAGGAAGAGCGAGAGAGAGACAGATAGAGAGAGGGAGGAGGGGAAGACACACCCAAGCAAAAATCTGCTTTGCGTGTTGTTGTGTTTGTCTCTGTCCCTCTGGGTGCCTTTTAAGGGTCGCTAATTTACTAGCCCGTCGCACTTAAAATAATGTGCTCTGATATCTGCGATGAGAAAAGTGACGTGCGGAGAGAATAATATATGTAATAAAAAAATGAAAAAAAGAAAAACATGTTGATGAACTCGAAGAGTCGAGTGAAAAGCCACCACACAACACACACTCGAATTTGACAAAGTGAAATTAGGATTTTCACTCGTTTGTGTGTGCGTTTTGCTTGGGTTAAATGGTCAAACATGAGGTTTCATGTTGCCAAATGCCGAATACCGTAAAATGCTGTTTGCTGTAAATTTGATTAACTTTGATCCTGTTGCGGTGTACTGCGCTTTTCCCCCCTCTCTCTCTCTCTCTCTCTCTTTGTGCCTCGCACCTGCAATGCAAATTTCAACGCTTCGTTGAGCGCACGCGTGCGTTGCAAACAGAGCAGTCGGCAGCAACATTAAATGCAACAGCAACAGTAACAGCAGCAACTTGGCTGCTTGTAGCATGTCTTTAAAACGAAGACGTGGGCTCCACTAATGTTTATGTCTGCTTGCTTCCTCCCCTTCTCGCCCTCTCTCGCTCTATCTCTCCTGCTCTTTGTACAACTGTCTGTTGAGTATTTTTAGAACGCTGTTGGCTGTCTCAAGCCGAGATTTAGAGCGATTCTTTTGTGTTGCTCTGGCTGCTGTTGCTGTGGCTGCTGTTGTTGTTACAGTAAAATATACCGTATGGCTGCAACATAAATATTTGTGCTCTGCTGCTGCTGCTGCTGGCAGGCATTATAAGAAATGACGACACAAAGCTGACGCTGATTTAGTTTAAATAGATCAGCAGGCAAGTGGTTAGAATGGTTCGATATTCGATATCCACTCATCTCGCTCGCTCTCTTTCACTTTGCATGCATAATTGCCAAACGTAAGAAAAGCTCAACAGCTGCTGTGTGTTTGCTACTGCAACGGTCTCTCCACATTTAACTGCATTTGTATGCGTGTGTGTGTTGACTATTGTTTGGAGACCTCTGATGAGCTCGCATTGTTGTGTGTGCGTTTATCAGTTTATCATTATCATTAACAAGCTACACACGCAGCTGGCAAACAGATGAGCGAGAGAGCACGCAAAAAGAAAAAAAAGAAAAATATGATTATTTTTATTGTTGCCTGGTTGTTGGTTTGGGTTGCTTGGTGAAAGGTGTGCGATGCGATAAAGTTTCATCATATTTTACATTTTCGTAATTTGCTAAAAGCACACACACACAAGCTCAAATACACACATGCAAACACACACAATCAATTCAATGGCAGCATGCGTGTGCGCAATTTCATTTAATTAGATTGCGTTTAATAATGCCACACACACACACATACACACTCTTGACAAATACAAGCGTCAATAGTGTAATTTAATTGATTTGCGAGCAGCGCTGCAGCAGCAGCAGCAGCAAAAGAAGCAGCAGCAGACGACAGCGGTAAACTGGCCTGATGCCACTCAATTTGATTGAGATTGAGTTGGAGCTTGTATGTGTGTCTGTGTGTGTGAGTGTGCGATGTCTGTCTGTTTGTCTGTCTATCTGCCTGTCCTTGTCTGTCTCATCTGTCTGCTGCGCTGTCGGTGTAAATGAGCCGCTGACTGTAGCTGTGAGCTACTTAAGCAGCCATTGCAGCTGTTAGCTTTTTTCTTTGTTTCATCTTTTCTTTTACTTTTTTTCTTCTTCTTTTTGTTCTTGTTGTTGTTTGCTTGCAATTGCTGCTAGTTATGACGCTCTGTTCCGCTTTGGCCATTGTTGCCACACCATTTGCAGTAATTGGCGCTGCCTTGCGGCTGCATCTCAGCAACAACGGCAACGGTGTTGTAACTGTTCTTCATTCTTGCCTGCATATTTCTTTGCCAGCTGTTTACACACACACACGCGCACACACATTGAGTGCAACTCAAATCATCGCCATGCATAATTAATTATGATTTATGTTGCATTGAAATGGCTTTTTAAAGAGCTGCAATTAATTTTCCAACGAATCTTTTAAGCACTTGTGTAGAGATGCAAATCTACACAAGCAGTAAAGAGTCTACACGCAATTGCAATCGACCGAAATTGCAAGAATCGACGTGTTATCGAATTTCATTTAAACTTATTGCGAAAATTTGTTTCGTGGAGAACTGCAACTTAAGCAGTTTAATCTGACGTTATAAGAAAGCAGCAGCAGCAGCAGAGCGAGCATTGACTTTTTGACAACTAGAAAGAAAGAAAGAAGAAGAGCAAGCGACAACACAGCCACGTTAAGCTTAAAAGCTTATATGATGGCAGATTATCGCTCACTCGCCACTCGCCATTAAGGGGTGCGGAGTATGAATGTGTGAAGAAGGGGGGAGGGCAACCATTTTGCAAAATTTTCATTTTCATTTGCAGTTGCGTTTGCGTTTCCATTTGTGTTTTATTTGATGTTAATCTGCCATCCGATTTGCCTTTGGCTAACAACATTTGCCTGTCTTTTATATATATATTTTTTTTTGCTAAGCCAACGCCCCACAGCCAAATGGGCTTTTGTGTGAAATGAAAATCTTTTGCAAATGGTCAGCGCAATAAGCCAACGCCTAGAAATGACAACAACAACAACAATAGCTGAAGCGGCAGCAGCATTAAAATATGTGTGGAGCACATTGAAGGAGCCACTGACGACGACGACGTCGACGATGGCGGCGCCGCCTCCTTTTTGCTCGACGTCTGTCACGCAGCCTGCTTATTTATGTATCTACGTGCTGCTGTTGCTTTTGCTGTGACTGTTGCTGACTGCTCCTTTTCTTTCCTTTCCTTTTCCCTGTTGCTGTCCCTGTCTGGAAGTCACAATCGTCAATCAGTGTCGTGGAGCGAGGGGCGAGGGACGAGTGGCGGCGACCCTCTCGTCTCGGGTTTGGCTCGTTTGCCTTTTTGAGAGCAGCAAACATTAAAAAAAAAAAAAAACTGAAAATGAAAAATGAAAAAACCAAAAACGAAAAAAAAACAACTACAATAAATTTCAGTTGTAAATGCAGTGTTGCCAATTCTGTTCTTCTCCGGTCAAATCTGGCTTTGTTTTTTAGAGTGTTAGCGGTAAAAATTTGAAAACTTCCGAAAGCTGATATTTTAACATTTGAATAGTTAAATATTTTAGCTGTTTCGTCATTTCACTCTACAAATTACATGCACTCTTAGCTGATTTTTGATTTGGATAAATTATGTGGCAGTTTTAGCTACATACTTTGGCTTTTCTTTACTTAAGTTTTACATTGTGATCATTTACAGCAATAAGCAAAAAAGTTAGCTAGTTCAAAAAAAGTTATAAATGTATATACAATTTTTATTTATTTTAATAAGTAGTATTAAGTAGATAGTAGATGTAGTACTACAATTCATTTTAGACAAAAGAGAATATTGGCTGTTGGTATATAAAATATATTTGGTTTTTCATTTTTTATTTTTACATAGTCACTCTTACCGATATTTGTCTATAAGTTGAATGAATATAGTTGATATGATGGCATTCCTTTAGAGTCGATTGTGGCTTAAATTTTGCTTAGTAATATAGTTTTATTTATTTACATGTTAATTATAATACAAAATAATATAATAACTAAAAGAACGGAGTGCTAGCTACTAAGGCCATCGACTATAATATAGTTTTGAGTATTTAGTTTTGTCAATATAAGTTGATTTTTTCGCTGTATTTCTATATTTGGCCTTTTTAAGGCTAAGAACAGCAGTTTATTGTTTTAGTTTTGGCATCTCTGTTGCACACTTCCTTTGCGTGCTCACACACACATGCACACACACGTTCCCATATGTGAGGCGGTTGCTATCTGTATTCCTTGCAGTCCGTTGACCGCCCCCACATTTGAGAGCTGGTTAAGGTTCTTATTGTTTTTAGTCAGCTCGACATTTTTGTGGCTTTTGCGTTGAGTTGAGTCATCTGCAGTTGGTGGTGTGGTGTTGGGTGATTCGTTGGTTCTGATTATGGCAGGCACGCGTCACGCTAATGAGCTGCTGCTGTTGCTGCTGGTCGTACCCCAAGCCAGCAGCTAACTTGCCACATTTGGATGCACAAATAAACATAGATGAGCGGCTTTTAAGTGTATGTAAATTGGGGTAAACAAGTTTTAACGCGTGCCCACAAAAAAGCGCATTTCACGGAAATTTGCATTAATTATCGCGTTGCAAACAGATGTCTGGCATCGATTACACATTACAAGCTGCACATCGATATCGATAGTCAAAGCCAAAGCCACATTCACATGTCATCGCTAGGCATTTGACATTCGACAGCTGATTTGCCGTTGTCGTCGTCGTCGCCGGTTGAATTTGAATTTTATTTCGCTTTTTCTTCGTTTCGCTTGCAGAAGGAGGCGACATGTGTCGTCCATGCCAGCAACATCAGCAGCAGCAGCGAAAAGAGAAAGAGCAATCGAAAGAAACATTGCGTTATCTACGTTTCCTGTTCGACTCTGTGGTAAAAAGACATTCAAATTAATGGCAGGCCAATATCATAGCAGAGTCTCACTCTGTATGTGTGTGTGTGTGTAACTGCACTTGCAGTCATCGCCTGGCTGAGACTGTTCTGCATGCATTGCACACACATGGCAGGAGAAGAAGAAGAAGCTTGACAAGCAGCAGCCAGCGACAACAACGCATAAATCTCGCACGCACACAGCCAATGACTTTTTGCTCCCCCTCTCTTTTTCTCTTCCCTTCTCTCTACACTCTTTATGCATAATAATTTATGTATGTATTTACGATGACGATTTTTATGCATAATAATATATTTTCCTAATTGAAAAGTTATAGCTAAATTATAAATTTAGCGCAACTTTCGAAAAAGCTTTGGCCAGATAATAACAGCTTATTTATGTAATTCACTTTATTATATACAATTATTTGGATATATTGGCATATATCAAACGATCAATTATAATGGTTTTCGAATTATATAATATATATTTTTTGTCTGCCAATTTGTTCATATTAAATTTATATAATTAAAAAACGGATCTTAGGAGCTTTGCCTAACAATCTGGTATATTTTGACCTCTGTGGTATATTTCGATTGAAGTAATTCATTGATATTCCACATAGTATTATTTTTGCGGTTTATTTTTATACCCGTTACCCATAGGGTAGAAGGGTATTATAACTTTGTGCCGGCAGGAAATGTATGTAACACGTAGAAGGAGGCATCTCCGACCCTATAAAGTATATATATTCTTGATCAGCGTCAACAGCCGAGACGATATAGCCATGTCCGTCTGTCCGTCTGTGTGTCTGTCCGTCTGTCCGTATGAACACCTAGATCTCAGAGACTATAAGAGATAGAGCTATAATTTTTTTTCGACAGCATTTGTTATGTTTGCACGCAGATCAAGTTTGTTTCAAATTTTTGCCACGCCCACTTCCGCCCCCGCGAATCAAAAAAATCGAATAACAAGCGTAATTTTAAAGCTAGAGTTACGAATTTTGGTATATACAATAATAACTATAGTAGTTATGATTCCTGAAAATTTGGTTACGATCAGATAAAAATTGTGGAAGTTATTAAAGAAATACTTTTGTATGGGCAAAAGCGCCTACTTACTAGGGTCTGAGTTGCTTTGGCCGACAATTTGGTACATTGTGCCGTCTATGGTATATTTTGAATGGTGAACTATATCGATATACCAAATATACCATTTGGTATATTTTTAGTATTTTTGCAGTATATTCGGTATATTTTGAAAATGATACCGCAATATTTTGCTTTTACTTAAAATGGGTAGCGAGTATCTCACAGTCGAGCACACTCGACTGTAGCTTTCTTACTTGTTTGGTATATTCTTAAGAATAATATCGCATTGTCTCTTGCTTTTAATTCGACTGTGGCTTTTTCTTACCTGTCTCTTTAAATTTTATGACTACTGTTCTTGGTTAATTCAAATGTTCATTACTACATTTGATAATAAGTTTTATGTCTGTTAAATATGCAAATAATTAAAGTGAACAAATTTGCTGTTGATAACCAAGAGTGATCTGAACTCTTGTTTAATATGTTTTATATAGAATAAGTAACTGTGAACTTCTTATTAACTTATTATGAAATAATACTAACTATAATATTCTATATTTCCTTCGAAAATACCCCAACAAACATCGACATACATATGGAATATCAATCAAATGAAATCCTCTTACACAATTTATCGTTTCTGTTTTTTCTTTTTTTGTTGCAGACACTCACAGACTTTTTACCGGCAGGGTCCAATTGTTAAATTTAAACAGCCGCCACCATTGCACCCATCAGCACCATGAACGGCCAGAGCTGTGAGCTGGGCCACAGCAATGGTGACATTATATCACAGAATCAACAGAAGGGCTGGTGGACCATTGGTCTGATCAATGGCCAGCACAAGTATATGACGGCGGAGACATTTGGGTTCAAGCTCAATGCGAATGGCGCCAGCCTGAAGAAGAAGCAGCTCTGGACACTGGAGCCAGCGACTACGGGTGAAAGTAAGTTACTACATTGTATGTCTAGTATATCGAAATCATCGCACTCCATTGAATTGCAAAGCATATATTTCAGTCATTTCATTTCTTTTTATCGATATACAACATGCGTTCGCCTTATTAGCATATGTGTAACTGTTATCAGCTTTGCGATAAAGCGACGTTAATTGTATGTATGTGTGTGTGTGTGTTTGTGTTTGTGTCTGTGCTTAATTTACTATCACAAATGGAAATGAGTGTGATTAGAAATAGCGAGATTGCCTGTTTGCTATTGGCCTTGTCTATCTGCATTTCCATTAGCCGCAATCCTCGAGCTCTAAATCATTTGTTGGCCATAATCACAGTGCCTCAGCTCTTTTTTTCCATTTTGTTTTTTTTTTTGTTTTGTTTTTATAGTGAAGTGTAGTGTATATGTAACGCACATAAATCATGCAGCTTGTGAGCAGCTGCAGCCAAAAGCCAAAAGCCAACACAAACTAAAGCAAAAGCAAAAGCTTAAGCCATCGCCTGTATCTGCTAATTTGACGTACAATTGCCAGCTTAAGTCTATATCTTGGTCTGCGCCTGTGTGTGTGTGTGTGTGCCGTTTTGCAAGAAAACAAAGCGCCTCACGAATTTGGCATCATTTATCAAGCTGCGGTCGGTGCAGCAATGCCAACGGCATCGCAGTGTTGTGCAAACTTTTCGACAGCAAAAAAAAGGCTAAAAACCGCCATTTCTAATGGGACTGCAAATTCAAATACTTGGTATCGATTCAATTTAGAAAATAAGCTACAAATAAGCACAACTTATAGATCAATTAATTGATAGACTATTACTGCTTAGATATTCCCAAATATTGCAGAACTTTAAATAAATGGTAGCAGGGAAATAGTTAGCAAAGCAAATTTTTAAAAAAAAAACAAAGAAAACTAAATTACAAAAAATATGACTACAAAGGCAAATTCATTTAAATTAAATACAATTAGCAATTAGCTTCTTTCTGATATTTGTCCAAGTATCAGAAATGAAATAAATAAATATAAGAAATGTAATTGTTCACCCTTTTACGTTTAATCTAATATGATTATAGAAGTTTAAAGATTTTTTATTTTTAAGATTAAACTTTGTTGTTATTTTTAAGAATAAAAGATCTTTAAACTTTAGAAGTTTAAAGATTTTTATTCTTAAAAATAAACTTTGTTGTTATTTTAGATTAAACGTAAAAGGGTGAACAATTACATTTCTTATATTTATTTATTTAAAAAGGTTAGATATTTTTAAAATTAACACGAACACTATTACTGAAGCCTTCGGTTAAACTTTTCTTATATGAAAACGTCAATTGAAAATGTAGTATTATTTAAAGAAGAGAAAATAATTGCATTGAAGTTTCAATTTAATTGGGCAAAAAGATTTTTTTCAGATATTTATCAGATAGTTTTAATTAACATATGAAATTAATCGCGGAAGAGTATAATAAAAAATGACATTTCGTATATGACAAAATTCAATTGAAAAGGTAATATACATTTTTAAAGAAAAAGGAAAAAATGTTATTAAAGTTATTATCAAATAGTTTTAAAACGCATATTCGATAATTTATAAATTTCTTAAACATACAAAAAATGTTTTAAAAGAATATAAATAAATCAAGAAATTATAAATTTCTTAAACTTAAAAAAAAACAAATGTTTTAAAGGAAAGCATTTAACAAAGCTAACCCGCTATTAATAATCAAACAAGAAGCCAAATTGCAGCGGCAAAAAAAAAGCCAAACTGGCGACACTGATGGCATTGGCATTGGGAAGATTGGAATTGAGTTTTGGCATTGCAAGTGCAACTGCAACAGCAAATGCAACAACAACGAGTCCGATCTGGTCTCTCGAGTGTCTCTGGTTTCGTAGTCTCTCTTTCTCTCTCGCTCGCTCTCTGGCAATTATAATTAAAGCAACTCGTTTAATACTCCGCCAAAGAGGCAACGGCCGCCGTCGCAGTTGCAGTCGCAGTCTCAGTCACCGTTGCAGTTGTCTCTGTTGTTGCCATGGCAATTAATACAAAATGTTTGGTTTGAAAGTCGAAGTCAAAGCTAAAGCCAAAGCCAAAGCCAGCTTGCATTGCATTCGTAACGGCTATTAAAATAGCTCATCCAAATTGAAATCGACTGTTGAGCTGCCGTTGATGATTAACTAAATTGCTTAATAATGCCAAAAGACAGCCAAACAGCAAACAGAAAAACTCACACAACAAACAAAAACTGAAAACAAAAAGAAAGAGAGCAAACAACAAAAACACCAGTGGTGGGGGGAGGCTCTCGATATGCGCGTGCTCACTCCTTTGAGCCGCCTATCGATAAGTAATTAAATTTCGCCCCGGTGCCATCGATTGCTTGCTATCGTCGCTATCGCCATAGTTAAGCTGGGGCTAACATGTCGCTGTGTCGCTGTGACAGCTGTGAGTGACGTGAACCGTTATTCGTGCAGTCAGCGATTAAAACAAGAAGCGCGAAGTGAGAGTAATTCGAATGCACGCGCGCTCTGCTATCATTAATGAATATTAAATAAATGTGCAATAATTATACCCGGTATTCATCGCATAGCAGGGGTATCATCATTTTGGGAATGAAGACATTAATCCCCAAAAACTATGCATTTCATAATTAACTTGGATAGTGGGACTATTTTGAGCTCTGGTTTGTCCGTTAGAGTCAGATCTATTCAATTTGCAGCTGTCTTATTTAATACTAGATTTAATATAATAAATAAATTTGCAGTTGAGTTTTTTATTCACCACTTCAAATCTATAAAATCCAATTGTCGAACTAGATTTATTTTAGCTTTTACTAATTGATCTATTTTTATTATTATTATTGTACTAAAATAACGAATACATCTATAAAATCCAATTCTCGAACTAGATTTATTTTAGTTTTTGCTAATTGATCTATTTTTATTATTATTGTATTGAAATAACGAATACAATTCCTTATTGAAATGAGTTAGCCAGAGCAACAAAAGCCTTTAGGCTAAGTATATGAATAATAAAATTATATGAATAATTCCACCATGTACATTTAAACTTGAAAGAGCTTCATCTATTTGATATATGTACTTGATATATTTGTTAGTTGGGTGAATTATGAAGGATATTATAGATTATTCACATGAAGTCCTAAATCGATTCCTAAGTAAGGAATAGCCAAAAGTAAATTTGTAATAATGGAAGCTCCTCAAATTGGTATTTCTCCTAATGGAAATACTTACGAAATAATGCTATAGAAACTAAATCAAATGAAGCTGAATTTATAATATATCGAACCCTCTTCTTAGTAGCTTAAATTGTGTCTTATTTTCCTTTTTTCAACTTTTCTCTATTTGCAGGTATTATCTATTTGCGATCTCATCTGAACAAATATCTGTCGGTCGATCAATTTGGCAACGTGCTGTGCGAGAGCGACGAACGCGATGCAGGCAGCCGCTTCCAGATCAGCATCAGCGAAGATGGCAGCGGTCGTTGGGCATTGAAGAACGAATCGCGCGGATATTTTCTGGGTGGGAATCCCGACAAACTTGTGTGCACTGCGAAGACGCCCGGTGCCAGTGAGTTTTGGACCGTTCATTTGGCTGCCCGGCCTCAGGTGAATTTGCGTTCGATTGGCCGCAAGCGTTTTGCGCATTTGTCCGAATCGCAGGATGAGATCCATGTGGATGCCAACATACCCTGGGGCGAGGATACGCTCTTTACGCTCGAGTTTCGTGCCGAGGAGGGCGGACGCTACGCCTTGCACACGTGCAACAACAAGTGAGTTGAGCTTGAGACCCCCTCGAAGAGATCGATGACCCTAAACTAAATGTACTTTAACCATCCTGCAGATACTTGAATGCCAATGGCAAGCTGCAGGTGGTCTGCAATGAGGATTGTCTGTTCAGTGCCGAATACCATGGCGGACATTTGGCGCTGCGCGATCGTCAGGGTCAATATCTGTCGCCCATTGGCTCGAAGGCCGTGCTTAAGTCACGCTCATCGACGGTCACCCGGGATGAGCTGTTCTCCCTCGAGGATTCGTTACCCCAGGCCTCCTTCATTGCCGGCCTCAATTTGCGCTATGTGAGCGTTAAGCAAGGCGTCGATGTGACGGCCAATCAGGATGAGGTCGGCGAGAATGAGACGTTCCAGTTGGAGTACGATTGGTCAGCGCACCGTTGGGCATTGCGCACCACACAGGATCGCTATTGGTGTCTCTCGGCTGGCGGCGGCATTCAGGCCACCGGCAATCGTCGTTGCGCCGATGCCCTCTTCGAGCTCATCTGGCATGGCGATGGCTCGTTGTCGTTCCGTGCCAACAATGGCAAGTTCTTGGCCACGAAGCGTTCGGGACATTTGTTTGCCACCTCCGAGTCCATTGAGGAGATCACCAAGTTCTATTTCTACTTGATCAATCGGTGAGTATAGCTTTTTATATTATAACTTTGTGCCGACAGGAAATGTATGTAACAGGTAGAACGAGGCGTCTCCGACCCTATAAAGTATATATATTCTTGATCAGCCGAGACGATCTAGCCATGTCCGTTTGTCTGTCTGTCCGTCCGTCCGTATGAACACCTAGATCTCAGAGACTATACGAGATAGAGCTATAATTTTTTTTCAACAGCATTTGTTATGTTTGCACGCAGATCAAGTTTGTTTCAAATTTTTGCCACGCCCCCTTCCGCCCCCGAAAATTAAAAAAAATCGAATAACAAGCGTAATTTTAAAGCTAGAACTGCGAATTTTTGTATGTACAATAATAACTAGAGTATTTATGAGTCCTGAAAATTTGATTGCGATCAGATAAATTCTAGAAGGTATTAAAGAAATACTTTTGTATGGGCAAAAACGCCTACTTACTAAGGGTCTTAGTTGCTTTGGCTGACAATCTGGTATATTGTGCCGTCTATGGTATATTTTGAATGCGGTATTATTTCGATATACCAAATATACCATTTGATATATTATTTTTAGAATTTTTGTAGTATATTTGGTATATTTTGATAATAATACCGCAAAATATATATTGCTTTTATTCAAAATGGGTAGCGGGTATCTCACAGTCGAGTACACTCGACTGTAGCTTTCTTACTTGTTTTCTTATAATGCCACCATAATACCCTCTCCACTCTCCTTTGCAGACCCATTCTAGTATTGAAGTGCGAGCAGGGATTCGTCGGCTATCGCACGCCCGGCAATCTCAAGCTCGAGTGCAACAAGGCCACCTACGAGACCATTCTCGTGGAGCGTGCCCAGAAGGGAATGGTGCACCTGAAGGCACACAGCGGCAAGTACTGGCGCATTGAGGGCGAGAGCATCTCGGTGGATGCTGATGCGCCAGCCGATGGTTTCTTCTTGGAACTGCGCGAACCAACACGAATTTGCATAAGGTGAGTGAATGCAAGAAAGAGAAAGAGGTTGAGTTAACATTATGTTAGCAGTGCACTGTTAACTTAGCAGACTTAACAGAGCAACGCGCTGTTAACTTAGCAGCTGACCAACAGCAACAGCAATGACATTCACATGCTGTTATTAACAGTGCAGTGCTCTGTTAGCGAGATAACATTGGAATGCTTTTAACATTTTTTGTTTTGACTTTCTCGTCGCAGATCGCAGCAAGGCAAATATTTGGGAGCTACCAAAAATGGCGCATTCAAGTTGCTGGATGATGGCACCGACTCCGCCACCCAGTGGGAATTCTAAAAGAGAAGCGCTCCAAATGAATGAAGAATGCAGCACGCGTGTTTTAGCAATAACAAATACGAAAAGATCAGAAACACACAACACGTATCAATTTTCCAGAGTTTTTTTTTTAAAAACAGTGTCGACTAATTTGAATGTCAAGTTTGAAGAGCAAGTTTTGAAAAGGAAAAACGCAACAAAAGAAGTCGCACAACAATTTATCCTACATGCAAATGAAAAATTATAAAAAACAACAAAAAAAAAAACAATACGAAAATTTTAAGGAAAATGCATGTGAATATATAAATATATATATATACAGATAACGAAAAAAAAAAAAACATATATGTATATTCATATATAGAAAGAGATTTTTTTAAAAACAACCTATTTAGCTTTTTATACGTTTTTACAAGAACAACAAATTTAGCATAGACAACAACCACGCCAACAACAACTGGAGCAGGAACACTTTTTGTCGCGAGTCCAAATTTAGCATAGACAAGAACCACAACTGGAATTAGAACCGGAACAGAAACAATTTGTCGCGAGTCCTTCCGATTTGAAATATATCAGCAACAAAATAATTAAATGTGTATACACACACACACACATACGTGCAAGCATGCATACACATATACATATATATTTATTCGATTCATAATGCTTTTAAAAAGGGCCGCTTAACTTAAAACAAAACAACAAAAACAAATAAATAATAACAACACTTAAAAACAAAAAAACATTAAAGAAAAAAAAATGTTGCTTAAAAATCAACATATATTCCTATAAATTTATTTATATATTTATACATATTGATATATGAACAATAACAACACACACACACACACACAAATACACACACACACACACACACAATTACACAAGTCGAAACAAACACATTCACGCAATTTTATTATATCTAGTTTTAAGCGCAATAATAATAAAAGTAAACAAAAAAAAAAAAAACAACACAAAAACCGAAGAATATGAGGAAAATTTTGATACGAAAATAATTGCAATATCCGATTTGTAAGCTATATAAAACTAACATACATACTTACATAATATATCACTTGTCATTTTTGTTACATATATTTATTTTTAAATTAATATTACTCTTTTTTTGCCGTCTCCACGTTTTTATTCTTTATATAAATATTGTTTTTTATTTTTTTTTTTTATAACCATTTCGGAATTGAAAACCCAAAAGGAAAAACGTCTATCAACTTAGTCGCTAAAACTTAAAAAATTATGTATGATAAATGATATAATATGAAATATATACATAACATATATTATGATACTATATACGCGATATATATTTATCTAGGACATTTCTTGTTCTTACAACTTAGTAGGATAAAAAACTTTGGTAAGTATGAAATTTTAAACTTTTCAGCGTCATAATTCGGCCATATCCTTAAGGATCCTTCCTTTCCACTATCAATTGCCATCAAAATATTTGCAAAATTACATCGAAAATTTTTGGGAATTTTTTTAAGGCTAAGAAAATTTGCCGCAATTTCACAAAATCCAGGATAACTCGAAAAGTTACTGCACGATTTTGATGTCCTTTGGCATACAGATAGTAGATATCATATGGCAACGGTTGGCATGAGTTCCAGGACGAAAGTCCTTTGTATGGCCGAGATACAAGGACTTTTTGGTTCAGAGAAAAGTAGCTATAACTCGGCTATATCCTTGCTGATCCTGTCGAGTCATATGTCAAAAATTTCATTTCAAGGAGCTACATCTGCTGTCCAAAGGACATTGCAATCGTCCTGCTCATTTGCGAGTTATCGAGGATTTGGTGTTTTTACCATATTTTTCTGCCAAAATTTTTTTTGCAAAATATCGATAAAAAAAAAAGGGTATCGATAATAACGATGCCCACGAATCGTTTCATTAACGATTTTCAGATTTCGCTTTTGCTCGACGGTGTAAATTTCCCAAAAGTAAAACGCAATTATTGTTCAGATTTAAATATATATCTATATATATATAGATGCACATATACATTAATATATATATGCATGCATATATGTTGTCGTATGTATATTTGCATCATTCCATTACAATTACAATAAACCTTAAATGTTCTCTCTTCTCATCTCTTCTCTCTTATTTGCTTATATCGTATTGTAATATGCCAAGTTTATGTGTGACTGTGTGTGTGTGTGTGTCTGTGGGTGCGAAGGAGGAGGGTGGGGGTGTGAGTGCGTGTGTGTGTTTGTGGTGTTTCATCAGCGCCAGTGTGCACACACGACAGGATTACAATTCAAATTTTGCTACATTTAAAAGTGCCACGTCACGTTCTTCATCATCATCATCATGATCAATCATCATTAAAATTTGACAAAAATTGAATTAATATTTATTTGATACTTATGCATATGTATATGTTGTGTATGTGCAGTGTCTGCATATCGTAATCGTAATCATAGTAATAATAATAATAATATAATAATTAGTGTCCACGCACGTACACATGCATACATGCATATTTATGTGTGAGTGGTATCTGTGTGTTTTTGTTTTGTTTGTATGCATTTCCAATGTCACTTGCTCTCTCGCTCGCTCACTTGCGCGAGTCCGATGCTCGGCCATAATTTGCATAATTAAAATATAAATACAACTACATACATACATCATCATGATCATCATCATTGCGTTTGATGACTTATCATTATTATCAAGGTTCTAAATTTGTTTCTCTTTGCGTTGGTTTTTCATTTCATTTCTTTTCTTTTCTCTTTTCTTGTTTTTGTTTTTACAATTTCTTTGTTATCGACATCGATATTCGTGTTTATCGATATCGCACGTTATATTTAGCTCACTTAATTGCACGTATATGTATATTATTATTATTAATTATATTATATAATATCCTATTTATTTCGTTATCATATGCTTGTTATCATTGTTTTTGTTTGTTTCTTTGTTGTTGTTGTTGTTGCGCTGTTGTTTTCCAAGCTGTGTCTGCTTTTGATTGATTGTTTTTACAATTGTTTCATAGTTCCTCCTCTCTGTATTATTATTAATATTGTTGAACCAAACAGAATTTGAAACCTGTCTATGTGTGGTGGTGGTGTTTTAAGTGTTTTTTGTTTTCTTTTGTTTTTGTTTATAGTATAGTTGTCTGTGTTTTTCTTTAGTACAACACATCATTTGAATTAAACTATTTAATAAAAGCAAAAGCAGAAAATAGTTAAGTAATTACATAAAATTCGTTTTGAGTGAATGAAAACATGTGGCGTTAAAAAATTTAAATCAATTACAAAAAGGTTTTTTGTTTTTTAAATTAGTTAATGGTAATATACAACATATGCATAAGATCCAATATGTTGCAAATATACAATTTGCATTTCAATTTAATTTGTTTATCCCTTTCTTCATTCATCTTATAATTGGTTTTCGATAGAATTTAGTTTTCTTCTTTGTTTTGTTTCTTTTTTTGTGGTTTTGTTTTTTGTTTTTGCTGCTTCGCTGCTCTCTAATCGAATAAATTATGCTATGCTAAAAGTGGGCTACAAGGTTTTTTTCTCATCACTTAGCACTGTCCCTTAATAATTATTATATGTATTTTATTATATGCTTGTTTGTTTTTTTTTTTTTTTGTATATAGGTATAAGCTTTTTGCTAAACGAAGATCAACTATAATTATAAACATAAAATTTTACAATGAAAAAAATAATAATATATATATATGTATAGTTAAAAAAAAAAAAACTCAAAATTATTGTAAATTTACGAAAATATCTCTGTTTCTTGTTTAATTGTGGTTGTGGGGAGGGAACGTAATTAATTATACAACGTAATTATGTTCTCGGGCATCGCACACACATACATGTGCTCACATCCAAATACACACACGCAGACCCACACACATACTCCTCAATACATATGCGCTATGTAAAGTTAGAGTGCGAGTGTGTGGGTGTGTGTTGTGAATGTGTTTGTGAGTACATCTATATATGTTTACATGTATTAGTTTGAGTACAGTTCTTCGAAATAAAAAGTGCTGCCAAGTTAAACTTTACACTTTCACTTCCCACTCTCTTCTTCCAACATCCAACATCCAAGTGCAGCGTTACAAATCCTCTTAAGGATTCGGAGTGGGGGCGGGCGGGTGAGGAAGAAGGCCACTAAAACACGATTGGTTAATTTTTTCTTTAATGACGCGGTGGTTGTTGATATTTTGTTGTTGATGTTGTTGTTAGTGTTGTTCTTGGCCTATTTTTTTCCTTTTGTTTTTTGGTCAAAGTTGTTTTTGGCGGCCGTTGTTCCTCTTCTTGCTGCTGCTCCTGATTTCCGTCCCTGTTTCTCAGTATTTATTTATCTGTGTGTGTGTGTGTGTGTGATTGTGTGTGTATATCTATGTTTTAGCTGTTACATTGTTTCAATTGTTTATGCATTTTGCTTTAAAAACGATAATTCTCATCGGCCATATGAATGGCCCAAAGAAATTTGGTTCTTTGGGTTTTATTAAAGATCTTCTCAATCGGCACACCATGCTTTTTGCACCTGTAGATGATAAGAAGAACGGAAGAGAGTTCAATCAGTTGAATCATAAACAGAGCGTAAATAAATTAGTACTACTATGATATAATAGGAATGCTTACCATGCCACCGATATACGTGGATCGAGATAATTTAGTTTGGATGTGCTCAGGGCAATGGTCTTATTCTCGTCTCTATCAGTCTCTTGTAGTTCCAATTTTTTCAGCTGATCCTTCATGCGCTCCAGCTGCTTGGCCTTCTTATCGGCCATCACCTTCTCCTTCACAGAGCCACGTTTGGCCGCCTTCTTCAGATCCTGTTTATCCACACACATATATTTAGTATATAATCATTCGCATAGTCACAAAATGGAAACTCACATGATATTCGGACTCGCAGTCATCGATGGCATCGCGCTTGGCGCGTATTTTCTCCTTAAGGTTCTCCATCGATTTCTGATGTCCCTTGGGCACGGAACGCTGATGGTTACAGAGAATGGCAACGGCACGATTGGCGCGATTATAGGCGAGCAACTTTTCGGCAACTGTGGCATCTCCATCCGTCAGCAGATCCAATTGGCTTTGCAACGTTTTCGATGCGTTATATGTACGAAATACTTTAGCCGTGAGTCCTATATACAGAATGTGTAATATTACATTAAAATTCCATAAATATGAAGATAAATGTGATATGAAGAAAACTTACCCTCCATCAGCTCCTTGAGATGCTCGTTTAGCACTTGGGTATTAAGGCGATCGAAGAGGTCATCGCCCTCTTTCTTGTTCTCCATGAACAATTCTAGATTCTTGAACACACGCTTCTCCACCTCGACCTCGTTGTAATAGCGTATGGAATCCTTACCGGGGAAATCAAAGACGACCACATTCTCCTTGCCATTGAGCTCTTTATGCAGCTGCACATGCTCCACACGCAGCGAACAACAACCGACGGTATCCGCTTGATCCTCATCCTTTTCGTTGCCCGCTCTCAGCGCTAGCTTATCGATGAAATAGAGAGCAACGGCCCGTTGACGTACACGCATCTCTTTCGATTTCCATTCGTCACGATATGTGGCACGTATCTTGTCAATCACCTTGTCCAGGCGACGCGCCGTCTCGTATTTGATGTGATCCTTCTCGCCCTTGAGTTTCGACGACGGATTCAACATGATGTACTTCACCTGGCCCTGCACATTCTCAATCCACGAGGCCAGCCATGTGACGGTGTTATCGTGACGCACCTCCTTCCAGCGTTGTCCGGGCGGCGGTGGTGGCACTTTCGATTGTTTGCCACAATTGATGGACACATCGGAGGCGGAAATGCGGCACTTGATCATGCCCATTTTAGGATGTTCGCCACGACCGCGAAACAGACCGGGCGGCTCCAAGCGGAAATTACCAATTTTCTCCTTGTGGCCATCGATCATACAGAAGCCATATTCCTTAACCAAGGCCTCGTTCTCCAGCTTCTTGGAAAGTTTCTCCTCTTTGGTGGCCGCTTTACGCTTCTCGGATTCGGCCTGGAAGTATTCGAACATCTCCTGGAAATTGCATTTGCGAAAGTCTTTGATAATCTCCTTCTCCCTGGCGCTCATCGTTTTGCGGAAATCCTTGAAGAAATTGTTATTGAATACATCCTTGGTACAGTAGTCGTGATTCAACATCTTGGCATAGAAAGTGGCCGCCTCCTCAGTGCCCTCGGTCAACTCCAGCGGTTTGCCGTCGTAAAAGAAGCGCACGTTGCGCGGCACACGTTCGTATGGGGGCGCAAATACGGGTCCTTTGTGCTCGAGTGTTGTCCATTTGACGCCATCGTCGCGTTTCTCCTCCTCCCACCTTAAAAGAAGAGCAGCACATGGACGTTTAGCATTCGTCGACAACTTTTTGCTTTTGCTGTTATTTGCTGTCTTTGAATTTTGCTTTTGCTTTTGGGATTGCGATTGCGATTGGTCACACTTTTTATTTGCACTGATTTTATGATGAGCAGCACTTGCGACGACAACCGTGGAGCTTGCTGTCTTCAGCTGTTGTTTATTAAATAGAACAACTTGCAGCAGTCGGCGCTTGCCAACGAGAAACATTAGCGGCGATATCGCAACAGCAGCAGCAGTTGCCATTTGCCTCCAACAGTCGCATTACGCAAAGCGAGAAGGTGGGACAAATAAAAGTGCTGCTGCTGGTGCGAACATAACCTCAAAAGCAGCAAACACCGACCCCAATGAACAGCTGACACATACACGCGTCTCGCTGCGAATGGTAAAAGCAGCGCTGTCACTGCCAAATGTGACTTTCAAAATATAGGTCAGTGACATTCAAACTTCGCTGTCACACATGTCGTCGACTTCCAAATTAATAATAGTAATAATAATTCAAAATTTTTGTAATTACCATCGCCACACTTCCTCCTCCTCATCCTTTTTGCCCTTGCGCGATGTCTTTGTGGGCGACGTCGTCATGACCTCCGCTTTAATCTCACTCTCCTAATACACAAAATAAAAAATATAAAGTATAAATATAAATTACCCAGAATGAAACATTCGATTATTTTGATTATAATTTCAAAACACTATTTTGTGTGATTATTACCTTTTTGATCTTCTTTTTGGGCACTTTTTGTCCATAGTCATCGTCGATTTCCTCCTTAATGCGCTTCTTCTTGTTCTTCTTCTCCTTGGACTCCTTTTTGACCTTCTTGCGCGCCAGCAACGGAATGTCATCATCATCGTCAGCGCCACCATCGAAATCATCAACGGGCTCCTGTTTGCGTTTCCGTATGGCCAACGGCACATCCTCATCATCGTCATTCTCATTGTTGCCCTCATCCTCGTCGTCGTCATCATCGTTTAAGGCGCTATCTTCTTCGTTGTAGGTCTGCTCCTGTTTGACAACAAACGATGGCTCATCGGGACGAAACTGTGACAGGGAATAATCACAAGAGCTGGCCTGTGATATGTTAAAGCTCTCCTCCTCTTTTTTCACATCCACATGCTCCTCGTAGCCATTCTTATAGCCATTGCAATCGACGTTTTGCTGTTGATGATGCTGGTATTGTTGCTGTTGCTGCTGCTGCTGCAACTGTTGCTGGAAGTGTTGTTGCTGCTGTTGAAATTGTTGTTGCTGCTGCTGCTGTTGAAGATGATATTGTTGCTGCTGTTGCTGTTGGAGCTGTTGCATTTGTTGCTGCTGCTGCTGTTGCTGCAACTGCATTTGCAAAGGATCTTCGTTCTCCAGTCCATGTGCTTGTGAAACGGGCTCTGGCTTGAGAAAGACACCATCATAGGAAGAGGGATCTTTTGACGTCGTCGATGCTGATGATGATGATGATGAGCCGCCGTGCCTTGAACTTGAACTCGAACTGGAATGTTTGCTTCGCGATGATGACGACGACGATGAGCTCTTGTGGCGTGAGCTCGACGACGAAGAAGATGAGGAGGACTTGTGCTTGTCACGGCTAGAGGAACTGCTGCTACTGCTGCTGCGATCTTTATCCTTGCGCTCTTTATCCTTGCTGCTGCTCTTGTGGTGATCTCTAGACGACGATGACGACGACGATGATGAAGAAGACTTGTGCTTGCCGTCCTTGTCGCGATGACTGGACGACGATGATGAGCTACGATGCGAATTGCTGCCATCGCTACGTTCTTTATCGCGATGCTTATCCTTGCCGCTAGACGAGCTGCTGCTGCTGCTCTTATGCTTATCCTTGTCGCTGCAAAAGTGAACATGAATGCAATTAGTCTATGGCTGGAGAGTTGCTGTCGTGACACCGACACCACTTACCGACTACTACTGCTGCTACTGCTCTTGTGTTCTCTGGACGATGAGCTGGAGCTTTTGTGCTCGCCACCTCTGTCCTTATCACGATGCTTATCCTTGCTGGAGGACTTGTGTTTACTGCTGCTGCTGCCGCCGCCGCTGCTACTGCTGCTATGATGGTGATTATTATGGTGTCCATTGGTGGTTACACCATTCGATTGCACTTCGCAGCTGCCGCCATTTTGCACGTGTAAATTCTGAAGTGGTAGAAAAAAGTAAAGTCAACATATGAACTGAATTTTAGAGGGAAGGGCAAATATATAAACATGTACATTTGCGAAAAGGAAAACTCCGATTGTTTCTTTGTTTTATATTAAACTTAATTCCAAAACGCATTCTTATTAAATATTCTTCTTTGAAGATCTATACTTTAATTAGCTATATACATATACAATATTGTGTCACATAAATCAAAGTGATCCCATTGAACTACCTGTGTGATCGTCGTCAGCATTGCAATTCAATTGTTGTTTTTGTTGTGGGTGACACATTTACAAGCACACAACTAGTAACAACTCAGCCTCTGGCCAATTGTCGATGATGATTTACAAGCTCACACACATACATACATATGCTCAAATGTAAGTGGAAATAGATACACCACACACACACACACACCACGTGGTGAAAAATCAACCCTAACAAATTTAAATGTACTTCTCGAATAAGAAAATATTTAAAGGTAAGAAGAAGCAGAAGTAAGACATGGCGACCGACGACCACTGTTTAGGACGCATGTGGAGAGGTGGCAGGGCGAGGGGAAAACACAGTTAGCGTAGGAGACTGCACTGTGTTGGGGACTACTTTGCATTGTAGCATCGCACAATTTTGTGTTTTTTTGCTTAACTGCAATAGCAACGGATGGATCAAGGCTGTTGTGCTGTGAGCATATGTACATACATATATAAGTGCATACATACATATGTACATTCATACGCACACTTATAGTATATGCATACACATGTGATTACATTGGCACCCTCTGCGTAGTGTGACCGAATGTCACAAATTCAAAAATAACGCAACATTACTGCGCGAAATGCATTTTTTTTGAATAGATTTCAATGTTTTTACAAAATGCAACCACCAAACACATAAACACACACACACTCAGACACACATACACTTGCAGAGATTGTTAATCTTATCACACTGTAATGATAAACATAAATACGTTTTGCGTGTGTGCTGCTGCTCTTGCTGCTTAAACAATTGTTTAAATATTTAATACAAAATACAACAATAACAATTCTCGGAAATCATCATCACACGAAAATACCGCTGTTAGTATTTAGAGCAGCGAAAATCGGTCACACTGTACCTGTGCCAAATACACATTGTCGCTTTGCCGCTGGCTCGTCTCGCCGTTTTCCATACTGCGAGCCTGCCTACCTCACCTCTTCTCTCTTGCTCTACCATGCCTGCTACTTGCATTGTCGCCATTTTTCGTAAATTACCAAAACGTCTTTTATACTCTCTTCACATTTGTAGATTGCAGCAATGCGCGACTGGTGAACTACGGGGACTACGCATGATTTTTTTTGTAAGCGCAGGTAGACCGGACACTTGCCTCTAGCACTGCTGACTTTTCGAGAGTACTAATATTTTCTTGGCATGCAAAAAAAAGAATTGTGATCAACACGTTTACAACACACAACACACACGTTGCGATATTGCAGGGGCAGCACACTTTGCTGAAATTACATAAAAAATAAAAATACGTCTCGAAATTTACTTACATTTTCAGCAGCCACATCCCCACTCATTTTGCACAATTTCTCAGTTGGCAGTGCGGCGCTCTCGGCTTTTTCCCAACTTCACTTTTTTTCTTTCGTTTTTTTTTTTTTGTTAATTTTAATTTGCTCTACGCTACACTTTAAATTTATATATTTTTGTTGTTAAAATATATATATTTACGTATATATATATATATATGTATTTAAGGTATTCGGTAAATGCCGCTGCTAGCTACTACATAAGCTAGTTTTGTGCCTTTTGCATTTACTGCGCGAGTTTGTACTCAAAATATATAAAAAAGAATTTTTCCAAGTCCCCAAGATCTTACACACAGAGTCTTTCTCTTTTTACAGCGCGCAGCGGCCACGCGAACACGTTCGTACCGAATCAACTTCGAACTGTATGCTGCGTAGGGATGTAACCAGCGTGACCGCAAGTTCAATGCTCAAAATATACCAACACTGCTTAGAAAATATACGCAAACTGCCGCCATGCATAAAAATACCAGCTACCAAAAAAAAATAATAATGATAATTCTTGAAGTTGTTATATTTGTCACCATAATAATTAGTTTTATTTCGTTAAGCTAGCGTTTAGCAATTAAATTAATTTATGAACAATTGAAAGACCTTGCCAATAAGTGAAATATAAGGTCTCACTCGGCAAATTGCCGCAAGTCATTATCGATAGTTTGTGTTGAATATCGACGATGAGTGTGTGACGCTCATCTTTGGTTTTGCATTTTGTTTTCTTTTTTCGTATTTGTAATAGGTGCACACTGTTCGGATAATTGAGAAATATAAAAAAAATAAATTAAATAGCATTTTGTGTAAAACGAGGCAAACCAGCAGCTTAAATGGCCAGTCGTGGTGGCACAACAATAATCACAGCCACGACTGGCGTCATACACACCGCTGTGACATCGACGACGGCAGCGCTGCAAACGATTACCAACGTGCTCACCGTTAGCTCTGTGCACTCGAGCAACAGTAACAACAACAACGTGAACATTTCTAATAACACCAACAACAGCAGCAGCGGAGGAGCTGCTGCTGCACATGATGGACATGCCAACGATGCCGCTGCCGCAGGTGCTGCTGCCGATAATGGCAAACCGATGTATCCGCGTTTGTTTAACAAAATCGTATTGACGCTGGAGAATAGCTTGATACCGGAGGAGAAAATCGATGTGACACCATCGAGTCAGGATGGCTTGGATCATGAGACGGAGAAGGATTTGCGCATACTGGGCTGTGAGCTAATACAAACGGCTGGCATACTGTTGCGTCTGCCACAAGTGGCAATGGCAACGGGCCAAGTGTTATTCCAGCGATTCTTCTACTCCAAGAGCTTTGTGCGTCATAACATGGAAACGGTGGCCATGAGTTGTGTGTGCTTGGCATCGAAGATCGAGGAGGCGCCACGACGCATACGCGATGTGATTAATGTCTTCCATCACATTAAGCAAGTGCGCGCTCAAAAGTAAGTTGATTAGAGCTATAAATATGCTTCGATTTCTAGACTTTCTTCTTCTGAACATTGCAGGGAAATCACATCCATGGTGCTAGACCATTACTATACCAATCTAAAGACGCAAGTCATCAAAGCAGAACGACGTGTGCTCAAAGAGTTGGGCTTCTGTGTGCATGTGAAGCATCCGCATAAGCTGATTGTCATGTATCTGCAAGTGCTGCAGTATGAGAAGCACGAGAAGCTGATGCAAATGTCGTGGAACTTTATGAACGATTCACTGCGCACGGATGTCTTTATGCGCTACACACCTGAGGCCATTGCCTGTGCCTGCATTTATCTGAGCGCCCGTAAACTTAACATCCCGCTGCCTCATAGTCCACCGTGGTTTGGCATCTTTCGTGTACCGATGGCGAACATCACAGACATTTGTTATCGCGTCATGGAGCTGTATACGCGTGCCAAGCCTGTGGTGGAGAAGCTCGAGGCGGCTGTGGAGGAGCTCAAGAAACGTTATATAGATGCGCGCAACAAAACGAAGGAGGCCAACACGCCGCCAGCTGTCATCACAGTGGATCGCAATAATGGGTCGCACAATGCCTGGGGAGGTTTCATACAACGTGCCGTGCCGCTGCCCACCGAGAAGTCACCCAAAAAGGATTCACGCTCGCGCTCACGATCGCGTTCACGCACACAATCGCGTACACCGCGCTCAAGATCGCGCAGCCGATCGCCGAGTCGCGAGCGACAGAAGAAATCGCATCGGGAGCGGGACAGGGAACGGGAGCGTGAACGAGAGCGTGATCGAGACAGGGAGCGCGATCATCGCGATCGCAGTCGCTCGTCGCGTTCGCGATCACGTTCGCTGCCCAAGCACAAGAAGAAGTCACGGCATTATTCGCGTTCGCCAACGCGTTCCAGTTCGCCGCACAGTAAACATCGCAAGCGGTAAGTTTGACAAGACACTCTTGAAAATCTTGAAATTAATTGTACCTTTCTTTGGATAGCAAATCGTCGAGAGATCGTTCCGATTACTATGTGAAGAAGGAGCGGTCCAGTAACACGGGCAGCAACAATATCAGCGATGGCGACAAGTATCGTAACTCTGGCTCCAATTCCGGCAAGTCACACAATCGCTACTCCTCGCATCGCAGCAGCGGTGGAGGTGGAGGAGGAGGAGGCGGCGGTGGTGGTGCAGGAGCAGGTGGTGGTGGTGGCGGTGGTATTGGCAACAATCGTGGCGTGCACAAGCATCGCGAGCGTGAACGCTCCAGAGATCGAAAGCGTTGATTAACACTTCTATTTTTTTTTTATTTCCTTGACAGCATATGTATAATTTAGTTGATTCATATTGCCCTTTAAATTATAAATTCCACTTTTAAGTTTAAACGTCATTGTAAAAACAGAGAAATCACGAAACAAAAAATATGAAAATAAGCGAAACTAATAAACAAACTGAAATGAAAAAAAAATTGTGAATTTTGGAAATTGTTTGTGTAGAGAAATTTGAATTAAACGTATTTTGAAAAACAAGATTATTTAATAACTTAATTTATATAAATGTGTATAAGCTCATCAGCTGTAAATTGAAATTAATATGCGACTGAAGTTAAGTAATTACAATGTATAGTATTGCTTCTTGCAAGTTTATTATACGATCGTTGTACAATTTGTAAGATATATCCGCAATGGGATATATGCTATAGATGGTATTGTGGCTTTATAATGAATATTACATAGTGCATCTGCTTAGGATCCTCAAACTTATAGAGTTATCAGAGATAGGCCGACAGAGAGCTTCTCAAAGAATTCGTAAATTTTCGATTTTATCAAGCAAAGACACATTTACTTGAACGAATTCGAAAGTGTCTTTGTTACATGTGATTGCTCCTTTTGTATACTCTCTATATAGCTGCTGGGCATTAAGTAATCCTTTGTCGCTATGGTTTCATATATACAATAATGAACAGTTTCCAAGTTATATTTAACTATACGGATACTCGCTATTCTACATACACATGGATTAATTGTTGGGCCTTAGACAATACGATTGATTAGATTGATTTTGTTTAACGTATTCTGTGTTTTTTGTATTGTAATTTTTCTTCTTTTTTTTTTTTTGGAGTGCAGCAAAGCTTAATGGCAATCCATATCGACATTGAAGAACTTTATATAGTGTTCATAATTATCATCATCACATAGATTTCTATACAGTCATTGAGTATGATAGCAGCGAGATCTGCGGATGATCCAGCGAAACATCGCGAAACTCGGGCGTGAAACTCAATATGAAAAAGCTAAAGATCGTGGCAATAATCCATTCCGAAATGGAGCTAATCACATGATAATACCAGCCGCCATCCGAAGGATACCTGAAGGAAAGATTATCCATTAAGAATTTGTCAAATTGAAATGCTATCGCTTTCTACGCACCATTGACGTGGATTTTGTCCATTGAAGAGAATGTGCGACATCACTCCAGTCACCGCCAGCATGATGAACAGGATGGTGCAACAAACGGACATTCCCAGTCGAAGATGGGCGTACAAGCGAGTGCCCGCCATGGGTACAATCATGTATGTGATGAGGGCCTGCATCCAGAAGTAGAGCGTGCCACAGCCAAAGCAGCAGAAGGCCCCAATGAAGTGCACAATCCGTACATTCGTCTCCTGGAAGTTGCCCACGAAACTGATGCCCAGGCAGGACAACATGCCGAACCACAAGGCCCAGCGATTGTGACGTAGTACGACGCTGCCCAGTTCTGGATTGTGTTCGCACAATTGCAACACATGGCGATAGCGTATATAAATGGTGATTCCCACTAAACAAAAAAAAAACAACAATCACAAGAGCATTATCAACACATGAGTCATGCGGGACTGAGAGTGAGAGTGAGAGAGATAGCACTTACATAGCACACTGCCGATGTTAATTAATTGACCAAATATGCAGCTTTCGGGCGAATAGGTAGCTGCATCACTGATGTACGGCACTGTGGGCACCACATGTCCTTCCAGAACAGCCACAATATAACTATTAAAAAATTTTAAATACAATTAATGTTCATCAAAGATGATAACAATGGACGAAAAGGATTCTCGTCTAATGACGACTTACGTGCCCAGGAATGTCACCTGGAATATTAGAAAGACTGCCACCGGCAGTAAATAAACCCTAGACATTATGCTAGGCAAGCGGCACAGTTGTTGTATATGAATATATTGCAAATGCGCAAAACCGCAGTGTTTTGATTGGTTCTCTCACCCACTGTGTTCGTCGTTGCTGCTGCAACGGTAGTGCAGTGTGCGGTGCTGCCAACTCGCTTCGATATGCAATCGATAGAGCGACGCAGTGTGGCCTTGTCTGCAAGATGCCGATAGTACATTTTGAATTGCTAGTTGCGGTCACGCTGTGCAGTCCCCCCCAACAACAACAACAATAACAATAACAAAACCGTCAACGAAATTTACTTTATGATTCAAATTGTATAGAAATAGCGTTGACAATAGGAATCCCGAAAAATAAAAAAATAATCTACATATTCAAACATCTCTCCACTAAAGCGGTATGTAGTCTCATGTGTAAAGTGTGTGGCCATTTAATAGTGCCTCGATGCACTTACAGGCAACAACACGACTGTGGGGCATGAGCAACTTTGTGGAAATCGACGGCTCCTATTTGGAAGGCGGCGGTCAGGCGCTGCGCAATGCCATCAGCCTGAGCGTTATACTCAATCGTCCAGTGCGTGTGGTCAAGATACGTGCTAACCGACCTAAACCAGGTTTATCACATCAGCATTTGCATGGCGTTCATCTCTTGCGAGCTATTTCACAAGCCGATGTAAATGGCGATGCGCTGCTCTCCACCGAGCTGGAGTTTACGCCACGCTGCATCGAGGGCGGCATGTACAAGGTGGACACACGCACAGCGGCCAGCATAACGTTGATCTATCAAATGGTGATGCCGGTGCTGTTATTTGCCAATAGCTCATCACGCGTTGATGTCACTGGCGGCACAAATGTGTCGTTTTCACCCCAGGTGGAGTATATGCAGCAGGTGCTGTTACCCGGCCTCAAGCGTTTCGCTGCCAACACGGCTATGGAACTGAGGGTCTTGCACCATGGGTTCTATCCTCGGGGCAATGGACGTTGTCAACTCAACGTGGAACCGTTGCTGCAGCCGTTGACAGCAGCTCAATTCATGGATTTTGGGCAATTTCGTGAGGTCAAAGGTGCCGCCTACTATGCGGGTCGTATGCCCAAATTCATTGCTTACGACTTGCAGCATTCGGCCGAGCGTGAAATCCATCGTCTTTGGCCAGATCATCAGTGCAACATTCAGGTGTTTAAGCACACACCGGATCGTGCACGTGATAATGGAGCCGGCATCATATTGACCGCTTTGACCAGCACCGGTTGCGTGCTCGGCGCCGGCTCAGTGGGCGAGAAGAACATCGATGGTCATATGATTGGCTCGAATGCGTCATGTGAGCTGGCCGGATACATTAAGAACGAGGTCTGTGTTGATGCGCATCTGCAGGATCAGTTGATCATCTTTATGGCCTTGGCTAAGGGTTGTTCGCGTATGCGCACATGTGCGTTGTCCAAGCACACACGCACTGCCATCTATGTGGCGGAGCAGATGACTGGCGTGAAATTTAACATTGAGTATGGTGACTTTGGTCAGACGTTTGTCAGTTGCGAGGGTCTGGGATATTTTAATAATGTGTAACAAGACTGTTTGTAGTACTCTTAAATTATTTATGTTAAAATATATACATATATATACTTTATATACATATATATAAATTATTTGTTATACATATATATTTGTTGTTGTTGTTGTTGCTGTTGCACTAGAGCCGGCGAAATATGGCCAAGAAATGATCGCCTTTGTTGCGCACCACCTTGGCGCCCTCCTCGCTGCTCTGATATAGCTTGGGCGTGATGGGATCTTCGTTCTAATGAAAAATGGGGAAATTACAAAAACGATTCTGCACTATTGGGGAACACAACTTACAGCTTCAGTTTCGCTCAATCGCTCGTACAGCGGATGTTGTGTCATGTGTGAGACAATCCACTTGTGCAGATCCTCCACATCCGTCATTGTGTAGACCAGACCCTTGAAAGCAATAACAGATTAATAATAAATCCATTATTAATGCGTACATTTGTAAACTCACGCCACTGCGTAGCACATAGGCATACTCGGAGAGCAGCGCCTGATTGATGATACGCCACTTGTGCTTAGCACGCTTGAAATGCGGATCGGGATACAGGAAGAACATTTTCTCCAGCTGCCCTTTCTTGAAATAGTTGGGTAAATATTTCATCGCATTGGTGCGTATGCAAGCAATGTTTTGATATCCTGAGGTCTCGTTGCTTTTCAGTCTGAGTGCCGCAATACGATCCACAACATAGTCCGACACCTTGACACGTATCTCCATGCCAATGGACAACTTCTGGGGGAACATTTCACCCAGCGTTACCAAGAAGCCGCCATAGCCGCAACCAATGTCCGCAAATTCCACTTGCTGCTCGCTGCCTATATTGGGATACAGTGCACGCCAGTCGACATCCTGGGGCCGTGCAGGACTGCAATAAAAAGTCATATTTAACTTTGTTTACATGGTTATTTGATTTTTTTACTCACTAATCAAAACTGTGATCGGCTATGGGATTGGAGTGCGCTCGCTGGCGATAGTAGCGCTTCTGTGGCAGCCCAGTGACGGCGGATGTAGAGGGCAGCGCCTCGCGCTCCCGCTCTTGGCTGTTGGTAACCATTTAATCAATGAAATCCTAACTAATTGCAATGCAATTTGTATTGTCAACAAAATGTGCTTCACACATGCAGTAGTGTTTGTTATCGATAACAGCGGCAGTTACCTATCGTTGGCAGTGTGACCAGAGTGAGCTGTGCAAGCAGTTTGTTGGTATGTGGTGTTTGGTATATACAACATATTTGCCAGCGTCGGTCACATAGTGCCATCACAGTTGCCATCCCTAACGCATTGTGTATGCATTACGCATTTGCGAAATTTACGAACCACACAAATTTCAGATTTAAAGTGCAATTTCAAAGCCATTGCCTGTGACGGTGTCAGTGGAAAGTGAAAGAAATCGCAGCCGCAGAACGTGCCACAACTGGCAGCTACTCTGGCCATGTACGCCACCAACAATGGCAGCACAAATAAGGCGCCAAATAGGTAAAGTTGTCTCGGAAAGAGTCGCGGCGCTGTACATTGATGTTTTTGTTAAACAGCGTTTGTTTATTGTTTGCTGCGTGTTATTATTGTATGTATATATGTATGTGTGTTCTTATAGCAATGCCACAACAATGTTTGATAACACCATCACTGTGACACCGATCAAAGTGGAGCTGGGCTCGGGGGCATTAAACAAAACATCGCCATCAACAGCGCCGCAACTGCGGCGTCCCAATGCTGTGATAGTTACCACACAACAGCTTGCGATGCCAATGCAAATGCAAACGAATAGCGGGAGCGGCAATACCACAACGTATGGAACGCAAGGCGGCACAACAGCAGGCGTAACCGTTGTCACCTCCATGTCGTCGAATACAACGCCGCCGACAACAACAACGACAACGCCAACGACACCCAAGGAGAAACCCAGCAAAGCGGCACGCGTTCAAATTGTACGCAAACCGCCGCCCACCATCGACAATTTTTGGCCAAACATTTTGAGCGAGGTGAACGGCATCGGACAGGTGGACGCTAAGCATCAGGTGCTGCCCTTGGCACGCATCAAGAAGATCATGAAACTGGATGAGAATGCCAAAATGATAGCGGGTGAGGCGCCGCTACTCTTTGCCAAGGCCTGTGAGTATTTCATACAGGAGCTAACCATGCGTGCCTGGGTACACACCGAGGAGAGTCGTCGCCGCACGCTGCAGCGTTCGGATATTGCTCAGGCGATTGCCAACTATGATCAGTTTGATTTCCTGATTGATATTGTGCCGCGCGAGGAGATCAAACCGTCAACCACACAGAAAACCACCAAAGAGCCAAATGCCAGCTCAAACGCCACAGCAGCTGCAGCGGCCGCTGCGGCAGCCGCTCAAGCTGCATCAGTAGCAACTGTCGGTGGCGGCGGCAACAATAATAGCACAACCAATACGGCGACTTTTGTACCTGCTGCTGCTGCTGCAGCGGCGGCGGCAGCAGCTGCAAGTGGCCTCAAGCTGGATCAGTCAACGGCCGAAGTTTTGGGCTATAGCGCTGTCAATACGGATCTGTTTGCGGCGGCGGCAGCGGCCAGCAATACGGCCGGGCAGCTGCAACAGTTGACGGCGCAACAGCATCATCATCAGCAGCAGCAACAGCAGCCGCAACAGTTGCAAATCATACAACAGGGCGCCGGTGCGCAACAGTTGCAATATTTTATTGCGTTGCCCGGACAGCAGCCGAATCAGTTGGTGCAGCAGGTGCAGCAATTGCATCAGCAACAACAGCAGCAGCAACAACAGCAGCAACAGCATCAGCAACAGAATAGTCTGGGTCTCAATATTGTTACGCAGCAGCCGACTCAACAATTAATACTCACCGCTGGTCCCAATGGCCAATTGACAGCGACGCCGGCGCCCAGCACGGCTGCCCAGCAGCAGACGGCATTGCTGCAGAATCTGGCACAGCAGCAGCAGCAACAACAGCAGCATCAGCAACAGCAGCAGCAACAAATTCAACTGCTGCAGCAGGTGGTGACGCCAACTGGGGAGCTGACAAATGTGCCCGTAAGTTAACTATCTAGGTAAAAGCATGCATTGTTCTGACTAAATGAACCGAAGGGATTTTCTTTTTACTTAATTTAGTCAAGACAGAAGCCATGGGATTACGATAACATCGTATATATATATTAATTTTCTATTCATTCTTTGTTAGATTGCCATCAATGCGAATCAATTGCATTTGCTGCGCATGCAGATGCAACAACAACAGCAGCAACAACAGCAAGTTGCTGCCGTGCAAGCAGCAGCAGCGGCGCAGCAGCAACATCAGCAGCAGCAGCAGGTGATTATTCCGACGCATTTGCTGACGGCACAACAGATACTGCAGCTGGGTGGGACGCCAACAAATGCCACAGCGATAACACAGCAGCAACTGCAGCAGCATCAACAGCAGCAGCAGCAACAACAGCAACAGCAGCAACAACAACACCAGCAACATATACACATCAATGCGGCCAATGTGACCACAAATAATGCAGCCAATGCCAGCAGTAACAATGCGACGCCGATATTTATCAATGCGACGGCGGCGAATGCTTCGCAAAACGTAACGCAAGCGCAGCAGCAGCAACAACAACAACAACAACAGCAGCAGTCGCAATCGCAAACAATTACAGCATTAACCAGCGATCGAACGCTGAGCGGCGGCTTTCGGTAAAACCCTAAATAGCCCAGTGTAAACGTAAGCAGTAAATAACAAGCAAAAAAACAAGAATTCTTAATTGTAAGTGCAAAAGTGAAAAACCCCAAAAACACACACACACACACAAACACACAGAAACCAGCTAAATTGTAAGCATATTATACAAATTGAAAATAGGTTTAAGAAACGCAACAAAGTCGAGGCAATGTGACCGTTAGCAATCCATATCCAAGCATCGGGAGGCAATTTTTGAAGAGAGATTGTTTTATATTGGGGTTTTAGGTTTTTGTCGTTCTCCTTGGTTTCATCAACTATCGAAGCTAGGAGACGACGCCAAAACAGAATGGAATTAGTTTAGCAATTAACTGTAAATGCAGCACTGGAATATCGCAATGAAATGAATGTAAAAGTGTGAAAAGTGAAGCTGAACAGCGGTAGTGCTGCTCTCTCTTTCTATCTTTCTCTCGCTCTCCATCACTTGGAAGTGTGTACATATCATAAAGAAATTGAACAAATTGCCTGCCTACCCTGCCCAATACACTCAACCGCACACGCACACACACACACACTGTTGTCAATGTACAGAGAAAACAATTCGCCTAAGTTAAACAACGCTGTGTAAGTGTGTGTGTGTGGATGTGTGTCGAATTATCAATTATATGCTAAATTATAATAGCGAACAAACAAAATAGCTGAGGAGGAGCATTCCGCTGCCAACAGGTTTCACCGCATAATTTTAACAATCTCTATATATTTATAATAGTAACAAACCCCTTCTTGCATCCCCTCTTCCCTTCCACCCCCACCCCTTAAACACAACACTTGTGGACAGTAAATTAGGTACACGTATGGAAATTTATGCAATAGGTTATAAAATTGTGTATTTATTTTTCTCTATATATTTTAATGCCAATTTTTGGATTATATTCTGCAATATTTTTTCATTTATTTATCATTTTTTCGTCAATATTCTTTAACTAGCCTCTGATCAATTAGAAATTCTAAGTGTGCCAATTTTTACCTGACTTATTTTTATGGGCTATTTACCAATAAAATGCTTTAGACCCTGTACTTGAAAAGTAAAACGAGTCTATTGTATTTGTCTAATTCAGCAGAAAGTTTATTTACGGCTTTGACTTGAGTTTATTTTGAAAAAAATACGGGGTATCTTGCCGTCAAACAAATTCTGTCCACTTTCGTGCTAATTTAGTGAAATATTTGTGTTTTTCTATTCGATGTAGGACGTGCAACACAATCGAATCCCAACTTTGATTGCATGTTCTGTCGACTCCCGATTCCTGATACTTATTTTCTTGTTCGTAGAACAAGTTTTTTGTATAAATTTTTATGTGAGCCGCAGCTTGTTGCAAGTGGGATTTTTTATTGTGCAAGCTTTGGTGCAAGTAGCCGAAGATAATTAATTAATAATTTAATTGATATACATGCATTAAGTTAATAGTTTTATGTTTAAGCGGAAAACAAAATACATGCAAAAAAAAAAACAAGAATCCGAGGCATAAGAGTCTGCATTTATTTCTTCTTGGCAAGTATCTTATTGATGTCCTGTAGCTCTCGAGTGCTCCACGGTTCCAGAGGATCAGGTGGCGACTCTGCCTTGCGTCCATGGGCGGAACGACCGCGTGACGTTGCCTGACGCTTGCTCTCCATCTCCGCATCGCTCTCCTCCGGCGAAACTCTGCAAAACAAGTGGATTGACAAGGGTAACTAAATAGGGAGTTGTCAAGGACTCACTTGTTCTTCCGGCGAATGCGTGCGCTTTTAGCGCGACGGGCTGCCTCGTCCTGAGCTGGCTGGCATTTGCGTAGATGGAACTGCTTCATGGTCGCATGCACCTGCTCCTCGGTCGGCAAATCTTCGCTGTCCTGGCCACCATTGCCGTCCTCGGTCTCCACCTCGGCCTCCTGCTCAATGGTAAGCACCTCCTCGGCCACAGCCTCCTCAAAGTTAAAGCCCTACCCAGACCAGGACGTTAAGTAAAGGCAGATTTGTTTTCGGACAGTTCGGGACTTACCGGCTCCAGGTCTAGCTCGGGCAACTGTTGCCCCCACACCGAGCACATGGCGGGTTTGCCATCGAAATGCGATGCACGCTGAATGTCCGCTTTGGAGAGCGCGTTGTGCGTGCGCTTGGCCAGGGATAGTTTGCCTAGAATGGGACCACCGCTGTCGCTCTCCTCCGTCTCGACCTCGGCCAGCATGTTCATGAACTCCTCCAGTTTCTTGGGGTCCACAATGTCCTTGGGATCCTGAAACAAGTTGGTTAGATTACCCGGCATGGGCATGATCAAAGCAGGCGATGGAGCGGCAGCATCAACGGCAGCAGCTGTTGCTGCAGCTGGCGCTTGAGATGTGGGAACAGGAGGCACCGCAGGCTTCTTGGCTAGCTGCGGTTGTGTCTTAAGCGTCTGTTCAACCAAATCGAACGCCTTGTTGGCCAGCTGCTGCAAGCCGGCAAAATAGTGCGGATCGTGGGTATCCGGTCGTTGATCCGACATAAGGATTAGCTCGCGAAATGGATCCGGAGCAGGAGCAGCCACTGGAGCTTGAGTTGTTGTTGTCGTGCGCAATTGGACGCCATTGCTGGAGGCCGGATTGTTGGCAAAGCTCAGCATATCCATGGCATTGGTGAAATCGGATTCGGTGTGCAGATTGTAGGGATCCTTGAGCTTTTGCTTGGTCACCTTCACGGGACTGGAGATGGAGGCACGACCCCACATCAGGCGGCGCATCTCCTCGCCGGTCATGCCGCGTTTCTTCAGCGCCGTCAAGGTAACGCGACCCACTCGCTGAAAATAAAGAAAAGGAACGTCACCATAAATTCCTTTGCAGTACTTTGAGTACTCCACCTTCCAGTTGGAGACGGCGCCTTTGCGCTGCTTGGCTCGGGTCTTGCTCTTGCTTTTGATGACCATAACGCCGCGCACCTCGAAGCCCGTATCGTCCGCCGGACCCAGCGGTATGGAGTAGGCCTCAAGATATCCCTTGGCATCCGCTTGAGGCACAGCACGCTCGAGTGTGACGACGATTTTGGCCCATTGCTTCATCCACTCCTTCTCCGACTGCTCGATGACTGTGACATAAGTGTTGCCCATCATGGCAATCAACATGTTGAGCAGTAGAATCGGCACAAAGATCATGAAGATGACAAAGACGGTCTTGGAGAGATTCGGATATGTGGTCTGATTGAGATCGGGATACTGCAAAACATAAGGAGAATCAGTGTAGTAGCTAAATGGAATGGGGAAGACAATGGCACTCACATTGTAGTCACCTAGGGTGGTCTGAAAGAGGGCCATCCAGGTGCTGGTGTAGGTGTTGAACATGGTCGACTGCACCTGCGGATGACCCTTGTAGAGGAAGTAGAAGGCCTGCGAGAAGCCGCACAGCACAATCGAATAGATGATGCCAAAGGTGAACATGTCGCCAGTGATCATAGAATAGATCATGGTCACAAAAGGTCCCGTCAATCGAATGGCACTGCAACTGATCCACTAAGCAAAGGATATCTCTTAGAACGTAGTTCAACTTACCCGGCGAAAAACATTAGCAGAAACCAGCTGCCGGGCACAGCAAAGATGAGAATGGCCTCCTCGGTGTCCGTGTCGCCGATGAGTCGAAATGGTATGCAGGCGAGGATCAACAGATTGGAGAACAGAAATATGGCCTTCGCTGGAGCATGGGACTGCGTAGCGAAATAATCAACTGAACGTCAACTAGAATATTGCGATTTAACAGGCTCACCAGCTGCTTGAGAAAGGCAGAAAGTCCCTGGTTCTTGATCTCGTCGCCCTGCTGGAAGACCACATAGCTGAGCACGCCAGCAATTGTCGCCAGCTCGGCACAGTAGCGCGCCACGGTCTGCGCATTATAATCATCGCCATTTCCATTCCCATTTGTATCGGCTTCGTCGTCATCCTTGAGTGCGGCAGTCGCTGGTGCGGATCCTTGATCATCGTCATCGCCCTCGTCGCCATCGTGCGCAGGACGCAGATACACGGAGACGGATAGGCAGAGTAAATGGGTGGAGAGAATGAGAAGTCGCTTGAGAAACTGATTCTGGGCAAAGGTTTTCCATTTCTCCTCTAGCAAACGTTGTATAATGCCACCGTCCAACATGTCTAGATGCTCTGGCTTTGTGCCGTTCAGAATGATGAACAAGGCGGAATTCCAATCTGCAAAGAAGCAATTGAGATGCTCAGGGGACCGGTGAGGTGTTCAGAAATTTTCTGAGATATCTACGGCACAGTGAGGATTTCTAGGAACTCTTGGTGTGTCAAGGAAGGTTTTAGGATGTCAAGGAAGTCGCTGAGATAAGGGAACCATCGGGTTTTCAAGGCATCAAGGAATTGTCAAAGATTGTTAAACTAGTATGATAAGGAAACGCATGGACAACCCAACAAACCAACCAAAATATCAAGGAAATCACTGAGATAACAAGACATGCTCATGCTTGATATCATGCGGACCTACGAGCATCAAATGGACCTCCCGAGATCTTAGGAAATACTCAAGGAACTTGCGGGGATATCAATGGCAACGGCGGACATCGTAAAGAACTCACCGAGATGTTAGGGAATTCATTGCAATGTTCAGGAATTCGTTGAGGTGAGACCCTCAGGTGTAGGAAATTGGAACCTTACTTACTAGTGCGTCCGTCCGGCAGTAGCGTATCGAGTGCGTTCAACGGATATCCGGAGCAAGTGATGTTACTATAGCGCCAAAACTCTCGCGCCGAGAGCTCCAACATCTCGCGAAAGACCTCAGCACGTCCGAGCTTGCAGGCGAGCGTAAGAGGCGTCAGGCCCGTTTGATTGACAATACCATTCTTGGCCGGCGTCTTAGGATGTCGCAGGGCATAGCCAAACATGTCCAGCTTGTCGCAGACGACAACCATGTGCAGTATCATGTTGCCAAAGGAGTCCTGGGCATCGGGATCGGCACCACAGTCGACGAGCAGATTGTAGACACTCTCATTGGCACAGCAGGCGGCCCAGGCCAACGGATACTCGCCCATGTAAGCCAAACCCTCATAGTCGGTGCTCTTGGCCGGATTCATGCGCTGCTGATCGCGTGGCAAAAAGAAGCTGCCAATCGCACGCTGATTGATGTCCGCGCCGGCTTCAATGAGATCCGCAACGAGTTCGTTGTTGCTATACGCAATCGATAGATGCAACGCACTGGCCCCCAAATATTCCTCCCCCTCCATCACGTCCAGGGCGAGATTGGGAAAGACGCGCAGCAAGACGCGTGCGAGTTTCGTATGGATCTTGGAGTCACAGATGATCAGCACATGCAGCAGACTTTCGCCCAAAGCGCCACGATATTGCATCTGCCAGCAGGCCTTGTGATCTTCCCACTTGCCCAGCGGATCGTGGATCGACAGCGATGCCTCAATCGGTATAGTGACCTCGGTGTGATCGCGGTACTTCCAGCGCAGGAATTCGGCACGATTGATCATCTGACCCTTGCCATCATTGTACATGAATACCCCAAACTGTTCCCTTATCAATTGCTCCACCGCAATCAAGCCGCCCGTGTTGATGGCATCAATCAGATCGCCACCTGCAAAGGAATTCAGCACTAGCAGCGGACTTTGTGGACTGGACTACTTACCACGCTTATAGTCGGCCAGCTTGTAGAGCAGGCATTTGCAGGCCGTGGCCGAGGATTGCGAGATGACGGCATCGAGTATGGCGCCCGGTTTCATCTCGGGCGCCTTTTTGCGCAAACATTTCTTCAGCAGAAACTTCATCTCTTCTCAAACGAGACCCAATGCAACAGAGAGCAGCGTGAGCTATGTTGTGTTTTGCATTGCGCAAGCTTCTTGTTTGTTCGATGCCCCACTCCCACTTCCCCTGTCCCCTGTGCCCCGACGCCTCCTCCCGGGTCAGCTGCTCGCCGTTGTCCTGGCAACGAAAACAAAAGGTGCCAGAGCTACCCACGTGACACTGACATACGCCCTCTATATGCAACGGATTGTCCTAGCTACAAGCAGCCTTGAGAGCTCATCGAGGCGAGGAATTTCTTCACAATCCTATGCGCGTCTGCTCGACAGCTCTGTACCCTGGAGGTCCTTTCACCTTTTTAAAATGTATTCATCTTAGCAGTGATTTATTTTTAAGGTAAGTTTCCCTTATCCACAAATTCAATCTGATTCTTTTTTAATATTTATTACTACGCAAATGTTTATGGTTATTTTTTTCTATTCTCTGCGCGTCTACTCGACAGCTGTGTACCCTGGATGTCCGTTCAGCTTTCTAAACTGTATTCATCTTAGCAGTGATTTGATTTTATGGAATGTTTGCCTTATTCACAAATTCGATTTGTGTTTTGTTTAATAATTGTTTATGCAGAATGTCTATGGCTATTTTTTTTACTCTCAGCGTGTCTACTCGACAGCAATGCACCCTGGAGGTCCTTTCACCTTTTTCAAATGTATTCATTTTGACAGTGATTCATTTTTGAGGTATATTTCCCTTATCCACAAATTCAATCTGATTCTTTTTTAATAATTATTACTACGCAAATATTTATGGTTATTTTTTTTATTCTTTGCGTGTCTGCTCGGCAGCTGTGTACCCTGGAGGTCCGTTCACCTTTCTAAACTGTAATCAGTAATTAATTTTTAACGTATATACTTATCCACAAATTCAATATACTTTTTTTTGGGCAATAATTATTCATACGCAAATATTTATGGTTATTTTTTTGTATTGCATTTTTGTTGTTTTTTTTTATTATTTTATTTAATTATGTATATAAATATATTTGTTTTTGTTTTTCTTTTGTTATTTCTTAGGGCTAGAGTATTGATATATCGGATATACTGTAAAATAAATTGTATAATGTGTATGCTTTGTTGTTGTTGTTATCTCGCTTTTCGCTCTTTCTATCCATATTCTCATTTACTTTTGCTTTTCTTATCTTTGCGTTAAGATCATATCATCATCGTCATTCTCATTCTCATATCATGGTATTATATCATATCATTGCGATTATTACAAAAATGTTTGTATATATGTTTGTTGTTGTTGTTGTATATATATAAATATAAATAAGAGAGACATTCAAAAAGAATAATGTATGTACCTAAATATATATTTATATGCATATATAAATATATGTATATTTGTTGTTGTTGTTGTATATAATGTATTGTATGTATGCGTATATATCGTATAAGATATATACATCTATATATGGCTAATAAATACAATATCAGCATCAATTTCATCGAAATACAAAAAGTTATCTTTTCATTTTTTTGTTTTTCTTTTTGCTTTGCTTTTAGAGGATTTCTTTTTTTTTAAGACAGTTTGGGAAATGAACGCAGAATTTTGAAATTGAAGAGAGAATCTAGAGAGATTGTTGGCATAGTTTTGTGTGTTGTTAATGCGTTAAGAGAGAGAACATCATAATAGATATTAGTATTATTACTATTATTATTATTATTGTTATTGTTATCATATGCTAGATAAATTTTGGGTATATTTTATCATTTCATTTTTATTATTGTAAGTACTAGTTTTTTTTTCGTTTTTTTATTTTTGACAATCTAATATCATCTTGAAACATGAAAATGCCCCCGGAAATGTATCGAGTTTTCTTTTTTTGTGAATATTTCTTTTTTTTTGTGAGTAAATGCAACGTTATTGAATTGGAATAAGTTTTCTGAATCTCTTTATGTTGTTGTGTTGTTGTCTGTCATGGTCACTTGAACTATATACATATATATAGATAGAATATACATATATATATATAGCTACTAGGCCTAGCTCTATTGCCATTACCCGAGAATGTTGTTGGTCGAATCAGTCGAATTATTTCATCAGTTGTTGCTGTATACAAAATATATATGCTATATAAATATATAGATATAACTATTGCAAGTACAAAATGCTATACGTATTTGTATATATGTAAGTTAATGTTTTGTATATCGTATCGGTTCTATATATTGTGTATTCAGTATCGTTATCGGTATCTGTATCTGTTATATAGTTTCTAGTCTTATTCGACACACAAATTTGCATCTTTTTCAGTTTTTTTTTGTTTTCTTAAATGGCAACACGGATGCGCTTTACTCGCAAGTCTTTTCGTTTTACATTTTGGAATTACATAATTGTATTTGTTTTTTGTTTTGTTTTTTTCTTCTTTTGATTCAGTTGTTACATTAAGTATTTGATTTGATATTGTGTATACTGCATACTGTGTATATACTGTTTAGGTTAATTAGTTATTAACAAATTCTTCGCTTGATTGGCTTACGCACAGTCTCTATAATTGTTTTCTTTTTCTTTTCCTGTTCTTGTCATGTTCTTACTGTTGTTGTTTCTTTTCTTCTGTGTTGTCAATCGCTTTTACAGGGTATCTATGCGTGTTCGCAAGGAAGCAGTGAATAAAGACAAAGACTAGAAAGACAAAAAAAAAACACTAACAAAAAAAAAAAAAAAAAAACGTAAAGCGTCAAACTGCTATCAAAAATTTGTCCTCTATAGTATATGCTATAAAATACATCATCATAAAGAGTGGAGTGTAAAACCGTGTGTGTATGCGTGTGTTGTTGGGTGTGTGTGTGTGTGTGTGTGTGTGAGTGTAGGCCCGGCTGAGCTGCTCCCATTGCCAGAGTCGAAAATTTACTATATATAATTTATAAATTGTCATTTGAGAGACAGAGAGAGAGAGAGAGCACATATCGAAATAGACTGAGAGAGGTAAATACTTGTAAAGCTCTAAAGTAGCTGTCTATATATAAATATATATCTATATATGTCTACATAATTATACAAATACATTTATGTAAATATATCCTCGTTTATATGGCCACAAACTTAAGCGAAAATCATATAGAAAATGATAAGTGTTTAAAATGATGTTTATGCTAAACTAATTTGGACTAACTACTTAAACAAACACATAAAAAAAACACACGAAAACAATATGCGACAAAACGTATCGAAATTAAATATATATATATACTAAATACATATATATATTGTTGTATATAAAATATGTAAAAAAAACTACATAAAAACGTTTGCTTAACCTTTGTAATTTGGCAATTATTGAGCAACTGCAGTGGGGGGATTCTAAAGGGGCGTGGTGGAGTCAAGGTTGGGTTGAAAGGAAGGAAGGCAGGACACATTGGCACAACCAGTTAGCACTGCATACTATTTCTCTCTCTTTCTATCGCTAGCTCTGTCTAGTGAGGAAGAATGTCCTTGAGCATTGTGCTCTTCAAATATTGCCTAACCATCAAATTCTTGTCCATCTGACTGTCTGTCTGTCCTTCGAGCTGTGTGTGTGTGTGTATGTGTGTGTATATGTGTGGGTGTTGTGTAGTGTCTGTTGTGTTGTGATTAATTTATGCACACAAATTGTTTGCATATACAAGAGAGAGCTGAACTTATCTATGAGTGTTGTATATGTTATAATATAGCTTATGTGTTGTTGTTGTTCTTGTTATTATTGTTGTTTTTATGGTTGTTGCCTGGGCGCTACTCCTGCCACTCGTTCTCATCGACGCCCTCCATTTCGTCCTGCTCCAATTTGGTTGTGTACTCCATGCGCGCGCTAACCGATTTTTGAATCTATCAGCAAAATGGAGATCGCATTAGTTACACATATTAGAAAGAGAGAGAGGGAGATATTTACCTCCTGTTGTTTATTGCTTTCATAGTCGGATTTGCTGGCAAATTGCGAGTGATCCGGTTTCTTAACTGCCGCTGGCACTTGTTGTATGGATGACACTAGAGAAACAAATACATTTTAAGTGAGAAAGTGTGTGACAGAGACAACAAGATAGATAGAGAGAGAGAGATAGACTTACGCGTATCCATGCCCTCCGGCTTGAGACTGACTTTGGCAGCGGCCTTGTCGTTGCAGCCAAACCAATCATCCGCCGAGAGCGTGGCGCTCCATGTGATGCGAGTGGGTGGAAACAAATCATCCTGGAACAGTTCACTCTGCGGGCGGTGAGAGAAGAGAACAAGGCATCAAATATATAGTTAAGTTTTAGTTAAGAGTCAAGTAAGAAAGCTACCTGAGATACCTCTACCTATTTTCAATTCTAAAAATATACCAAATTAACATACTGTAACAATACTAAAATATACTACAAGTTATATTTGGTATATCATTAAAGTACTGCCTTCAAAATATACCATAGAGTACAAAATATACCAGATTGTACCATGTACATTCAAAATATACCATTGAGTACAAAATATACTGGATTCATTATCTAGTACAAAATATACTAGATTGTACTACATTCAAAATATGCCGTCGAGTAAAAAATATACCATATTGTACTGCATTTAAAATATACCATTGAGTACAAAATATAATAGATTGTCAGCCAAAGCATCTAACAACCAATTGCAGTAGCAATTTTTTGCCATAGAAAAGTATTTTCTTAATATCTTCTTCAATTTTTATCCGATTGCAACTAAATTTTCATAAATTACGATTGTGTTTATCAAAAATCGTGACTCTAGATTTAAATCTACGCTTAGTATTCAATTTTGGAGGCAGAAGTGGGCGTGACAAAACTTGATCTGGGTGCAAACATAACAAGCCTTTATCTCTTATAGTCTTTGTGACTCCGCCTATATCGTCTCGGTTGACCATCAAGAATAAATATACTTTACAGGATCGGAGGAGATGCCTTCTTCTGCCTAATAACATTACCCTTCTACCCTTTGGGTACCGTTTGTAAAAAGAAATCAAATGTGGTCCTACCTTAATGCGCGGCACTGTGAAGCTGAGCGGCTCGATGGTCGTGTTTGTTAGCCTGTATGCCTTGGAGAACTCCACGCTGGCGACATCGCAATGGTTCTTGGTGAGAAAACTGAGGCCCTGATGCAACGACGAGCAGCGATGATGCGACAGCGGACAAATGTATGGCTCCTCATCGGTGATCTCATAGCAATAGATGGTGGAATCGCCCTTGCCGGTGACAAACAATGTGGAGCTATCCTCATCGTAATACGGTATGAGAATCGATGGTGATACATCCAAGCTGGCCGTGTTCAATGGCGCCGTCAACTTTTGTGCATTATACACGCTAATCTGACGCTCCGATACCCTATATAAGAGAAACCAATGGAAAGTTAATTAAAAGCGAAAAAGTATTGCAATTTTGTTTAACTCACTTGTCGAAGCCGGTGCACACAATGTAATGACCCTCGAGTGCCCATGTGATGCGTGCTCCACGCGTGCCCACCGGACCGTTGCCCTCACGGATGGGTGTCTCGGATTTGCGTGGATTGTAGACACGTATTTTGCCATCCTTGCAGACGCTGGCGCCCAGCTTGCCGCATGGACTCCAGGCGAAGTCAAAGATCTGATCCGTGTGGCCAGTCAGGGTGCACATCTCATGCATGGTGCGCAAATTCCACAGCTTGATGGTCATGTCATAGCTGGCCGTCAGCAGTACATCGGCAGCGAGTGGATGAAAGCGTATGAAATAGATCTTGTCCAGATGTGCAGTCAATTCGCCTTGCGGCGCATTCGTTGGCTCACTCAGGCCGCCCTCATCGATGCGCCACAATTTCACAATGCCATCGTCGCAGGCCACCGCCAGACGCTGGGCATCGAATGGATCCCACTGAAAGTCCATAATGTTGCTGCCATTCACCAGCGATGGAATGACACCGTCCGGCAATCGGCCGGGTCGACTCAGCTCAAAGATGGCAATCTTGCCGCCAGGTCCCGAGAGCGGAACGGCGACACGCTCGTGATTGGCATGGAAGCCATTGCATTCGCCGGGTATTTGACGGCTCAGATTGCGCAAGTTCTCAATGTGTGTCGACTTGTGGCCGGGCGTGCCTTTCAAGTGCCGGAACTTGGACACCTTGCCAAACACGGTCGATGTGCGTTTGGTTGACGCCGCACTGAATGCCGCCTCTGTTGCCGATTTCTTCAGTCCCGCTGCTCCATTGCCACGTCGATGCTCTTCCAGGAGTTTGCCTTCGGGCACCGAGATGCGCTTGCTGTCAATGCCGGCCGAGGGAATGACGTTGCTGTTGCCGCTGGGCTTTAGGGGTTCCACCTTCGAGCTCTCACGGCGACTGTGCAAAGCAGAAAAGGAATGAAGACAATTAATTAAAAGCAAGTAACGAGTGTTTAAGTTGCTACTCGTTACTCGTTGTACTTTCAACGAGTAATCGATGCATCTCGTCATCATATTATTGTCTGTTGCGAATAGTAATACTATTCATCTTATAATTATCTGTTGTCAATAATAATAAATTACTCGTTAGTTGTTATACTCCCAACGAGTAATCCATGCATATCTTCATTATATTATTGTCTGTTGCGAATAGTACTAAACTACTCGTAACTATTCATCTTATAATTATCCGTTGTCAATAATAATAAACTTGTTACTCGTTGTCCTTTTAACGAGTAATCGATGCATCTCTTCACCTTATTATTATTATTGTTAATAATCTAGTTACACCTATTTTTGTAATCAACTCGATACATTTCTATTTGCAACGAGTAGCAAATTCCACATCCACATTGTAAAGAGTAATAAGCTATGTCGTAAAATCAACTCGTTACTTAAGCAACGAGTGATTCGCTAGCTAATTTCTCTTTTGAGTGTATAATTGAATAGTTTACACGCATCATTTTTGTCATACTCTCAACGAATACTCACAGTGGCACCGGCGATTGAGCCTTCTCGTCCACCTGACTCTTGGAGCGACTCTCGTAGACGCGACGTCGCTCTGCAATGCTGCTGCGCACTGCCGAAAAGCGTCGCAAATCGGCATCTGTACGATCCTCGCCCTCCGTCGAGTTCTCTGATGATTCAGAGTTCTGTTCGAATATCTAAATATATGAAAAATGAGGGGACAAAAGAATGTATTTGGTTGTTGTATTTGTAAGCATTGGTATTGATCAACTTTAGTTGAGGGGAATATAAAAAAAAAGCAACCATAGCAGACCTTATCTGATGACTCGTCATCGTCAGCCGAGGACTATAGTTGGTTGTTGTTGTAGTTGTTTGTTGTTGATTCGGGATGTAAAGTAGACAGTGGTAGAAAGCACAGAAGAACACGGAAGCAGGAGTGGAATTATTTTTGTATTTTGGAGTGTTAGTTTTAATTACATAAAAGTTACGAAACGAGTAAGAACAGTAGAGAACGAATTTTGGCACAGGCATGTAAGAGAGGTTCAAGATTTCAAGTTGATTAGTTAAACGTAGTTTTCAAACACACTTCAAAGGAATTGATTTCAAATGCGAAAAGGTTACTCAAACTTACCTTGCGACGCTCCGAAGTTGTCAATGACTTTTGGACACCGTTCCCGTTACCATTTCCATTGCCATTGCCAGCAACATTTGGTTCACGTTCATGATTTTCTGCAAGAGAACAAAAGAAAAAAAAAGAACAACAATAATTGTTACTCGCTACTCGCTACTCGTTAGTTCGTCGTACTTACTCTTTATTTCAATTTCCACAATGAGATCGGGTTTAGCGCCTTGGGTGGGCGTTTCACTGCAGTTCTCTTGACCCACGCTCGATATATTCTCATGCGAACCAGGCGCCACGGGCACGGCGAACACTTTGTCAAAGGAGACGTCACCAGTGTTGCTCGAAAATGGTTTGGGGCCAAGGCGAGGCTGTTCGACAAAAGAAGAAATTTTTATAAGTTATTGATTAAGGCATAGACAGGCAAATAAAAGTTGAATCTAATAAAATTGAATTGAAATAATAAATTTAAATTAAAAATAAATATACATAAATAAGAATAAAACACTGAAAACAGAAACAAATTAACCATACAAATCAAAGCTTATACGAAATAAATGCAACTTGGGAATAAAGTAATATAAATATAGAAAATGGTGTGTAAAAACGTAAAATTTTTATCGACTTTACATAAAATGAGACTACAAAATTCTCTGGGGATTGAAAACATAATAAATATATGCCACGAAATATAAAATTTGTTTTTAAACAACGAAAAACAATATGAAATAAACGAGAATTGAGCAATCAACGCGAAATTAAAGTAACGAGTAACGACTAACGAGTAACAAACGTACTACAAAATAAACGAAAATTAAATCGACTTTCAAATCAAATCAAACGAAAACGTGACAACAATCGAGAGGCAAGCAGACACCTTGTAAGCGGCGGCTGCCGTTGTGCGTGGCCTTGGACGCGGTGTGTTGCCCTCGCCGGCGGAGTCGCCACCGCTGCTGCCTTGTGGCGTGGTTGCCTCCGGCAGCGAGTTGTTGCGCGATGTGCGTGGCATGGGCTTCGGTGGCGAGTGGCTGCCACTCGCCGAATTGGTGTCCAATCCTGCCGACGAGGATGCCTCCTCGCTGCTGCCCGTCGAGTGTTCGGTGGGCGATTCCTTCTCATCCACCTGATGGACAATATCCTTCTCGGAGTCTGTCTTATATTTCGCCTCGAATTTGCGTATCAATTCGCTCTGACTGAGACTGCACTCCTGACTGTTGTTCTTCTTCGTGTTGTTCGACGAGTCGCTGTTGTTGTGACTCTCGTTGCCATTGCCGTTGTTGCCATTGGCGTTGGCATTCCCATTGTTGCCATTGCCATTCTTTTCGTCGCACTTGCTGCGCAACATCACAACATGGCACTTGCCCTTTGCTCGCTGGTTCTCAAGATTCTTAACGAAATCACTCAGATTGCCGCGATGAATCTGGGTTATGAGGATGGGGATTGATTATAGAACTAACTCAAAGCGAAACTTGCGATCTTAAGAGTGTTTAAAGTAGTCTAAATAACTGCTTAAAATGAAAACTTAATCAAGTTTAGACTATGAAGATTGCTTTTAACTTTGCTCGCTGATTCTTAAGATTTTTAAAGTAATCGTTCGTTATGAGGATGTGGATTAATTTAAGAACCAACTCCAAAATAGTCTAAATAACTGCTTACAATTAAAGCTTTAACTTAATCAAGTTTAGACTACGTGATATTTTAATATACTTCTTTCCTTAATACTATATTATGTGCCCTACAATTAAAATTAAAATCTAACTTAATGAATTTTGGACCACAAAGATTGCTTTTAATTGGCGCCTATTTCACTTATTTTGGTATTTATAATGGTATTTTAATATACTATTTCTTTCCTTAATACTATATAATACAAAGTATTAGATACTTGTGAAATTGAATTACAATTCACATAGTTGCTTTTGTTTCTACTCTACAATTCCATGAAACTGCTTCAACAAAAATTGAACCCGCTTGTAATGGAAAGTTTTTTTTTCCCCCTTTAACTGTAAATAGAATTCCCAGAATTGTGTGTAATCTTATCGCAAAGATAACCACTTAAAGTAAACCCCAAATACGAATCAATCAATTAAGTAGCTGGCTGGAAACAACTTACGATAATGGGTTCATCGCCATGTTCGCGCTTCGCCGGATCCAGATTCATCTTGGGCACTGGCTGATTGGTGCCAACTAACCACTCGCTGGCAATCAACTCCGTCTTGTAGCCCGTTGTCTCGGGATAAAGATCGGCATGGAAATCGCGATAGGTCTAAGAATGGAAAAGAGAGAATAGCATAAACAAATGAACTCAATTAAGATATTCGATCGCTCACCTTGCGCGGCACCTGATACATAATGGGTATGACCATGTTGGAGGTGAGTTGGAGCACACGATTCACCTCGGCCTCCATCACTTTGAGCGCACGCTTGGGCACCAAACAGGCGCCCTTTGTTTGCTCGCCCGTGTGCCGCAATCCCTCAATCAAATACGGATCCTTGTCCGTAATCTCCAAATAATTTATGGTCGTATCTCCCTTGCCGGCCAAGAACAGCATATTCGTATCGGGATCAAAGAGTGGCATCAAAATCCCCGTCGAGCAATCCAACTCCAATGTCTTCTCGGGTGTATTAAAGTTGCGTATATCGCGTATGATCACCTGACGCAAACGTGCCGCATCGAAGCCGGTGGTGAGAATGCGCGACTGATTGCCCAGCCAAACGACACGCGAATCCTTGATGCTCTGATGCGATTCGGCGAGCATTTGTATCGGCGATCCTTCGGCGCGTGGATCAAAGATGCGCACGCACTTGTCCTTGCAGCTGGTGGCCAAAACGGTGCCATCTTCGCGCCAACTGGCCGACTGGATGACCTCCGGATGCTCATTGTTGGCTGTCAGAGAGAAGGAGAAATTATTGTATTACGGCAGTTTTCGCTTAAATATAAAATCAAGAAAAGTTTAGAGGCTTTAAACTTCAAAACAGCTGAGCTCAAGGCTCTAATATCAACGGACAGACAGACAGCTAGATGGCAGAAAGTTGCTGCTGTTTCAAATGAAGCACATAGAAAAATATTCACTATGAAATCGCCTCTGAATGTGTCTTCAGCAGCGAAATATCCTCTCGAGTATTGTCTCCAAATTTGGTGATCGTAACTCTCAAGGCAACGTAGTTGTAAGCTTTGATTTAGGTGGACAGACAGACAGACGGATGGCTAAAGGTTGTTTTAGGGGCTGCTCTTGTAAATGACATCGCCTCTTAACGTGTCTGCTGCAGCGAAATATCCTCTCGACTATTGTCTCCAAATTTGTTAACTGTAACTCTCAAGGCAACAGAGATCTAGGCTTTAATGTAGACGGAAAGACAGAGAGCAGAAACTGGCTTAAATTGGTTTTCGAGTTGCTTGAAAGGTTTTAGATACCTAGGAAAATCTCGTCTACTTACAGAAAATCTCCTTTTGGGCCGCAATGTCGAAGAGAGCCACACAACCCGCTGCTGTGGAATACATCAAACCATCGGCCGTGGGATGGAAGCCAACAGTCTCAACGCGTCGCTGCTTGTGTGAGAAGACAGCCTCGGGATCGGAGAGCGACTGCTCCAAGCCCTTCTCCGGTATGTGCCAGATCTTTACCTAAAGAAAGCAAGTAAGGGTATTCAATAGAGTTGCCATCCAACACAAGTCGTACTCTCTCTCTCTCTCTCTCTCTCTTGCTCTCTCACTTACCAGGCAATCCTGCGATGCTGTGGCCAATAGGCCATCATGAAATGGCGAAAACTTCAGATCTGTCACCGTGTCCGTGTGTCCATGGAGGAGTGGCATCGTTTTGCTTTTGCGTCCGCAATCGTCGAGCGGCAGCACGGCAACACTGGCGCCGCTATGCTCCCAATTGAAGGCCATGAAGGCGGCCGAGGCGGCGATATTGTTGCCATACGTCTGATAGCTGCCCACGCAAATCTCGCGAACACACGCCTCCGCCTTTGGCACAATGGGCGCGGCATTTTTGTACTTCGAAGCCTTGAAGCGCCACGCCATTGTGTCTCTGTGTGTGTGTGTGAGTGTATTGATATAGAGTATCAAATAGTCGGACTGACTTTATTCGCACCAGTCGCTGCTGCTGCTTCTTCACTTCTATTTTATTTATGTTTGTATTACTTATATTTATTTATTCTTATTTGTAGTGATTTTTTTGTTTTGCGGTTTAGCGGCTGCAAATGGCAAAATGTGATATTGCTATGAATAAACAAATAAATAATAAGCAATGTTTAGTTATCGCAATCTGAACCCCTTCCTCTCTTCATTCGCCTACGAATGAATCAGCCAACGCATCACACACACACACACATACACTCATCAATTGATAAGCTGCCGTTTCGTTTAGTGATATGATGATGAATGCGCCTGTCACGCCCACACTTCAAATAACAAGAATTACTCACGCACACACACACACAGTCACACGCAGAGGCAAACATTCACAGACTTACGCACAGCAAGCAAACACACTCACACACTTCAAGCCACTGCTGCGAAACTTCTGTTTGCGACTTGTTGTTGTCCAACTGCACTTGGCGACAATTATTGAGGACTTGCACACATACATACACACGCAAATGCATACAAACACTCTCTGACACACACATACACACACACACGCTTTGTGCATGCGTCTCGTTTTGTCGCATGAAAAGAGAAAGCACAAATAGCAAGAGCAACAAAAACAATTGGCATTGCAATTTGTTATGCGGTGAATGCCAAATGCGCCGATTAACCGATTGACGGCGTTTTGCCGGATAAGCTTAAAGCACACATACACACAAGCACACAGCGTCTTTCGTTTGCCGTTGTTGTTGCTGTCCTTTCCGGTGTGTGCAAAGAAAGCTTTTTGGTATGCGGCAAAATAGTGCTAAATCAAGTGTGGTTGTATTGTTGTTGCTGCTGGCCACTTGTAAGCACAATAAACAAGTGCCACGCCTCACTTGCAATAATACATTCAAACACACACACATACACACATCGATGTGAGCTATTAGCTTTGTGGACCTGCGTGCTGAGCTTACTACATTTTTTTCGCTACTCTTTTTTTTCAGCTACTCTATTTAGTAGCAGCAAAATACCAAATAAGGCAACAAATTTTTTAGTTCCGTTTCTGGGCATGATTCATGCGACGACGGCGTCTAGAGAAATTACTGCTACACATATATACATACGTACAATATAAGAAAACCACGCACACACGCACACTCGCACATATACTGCACTGCAGAATTAACGTGAAATTTTGTTGTTGAAAAACTTTGCAATATTATTTTATATGTTTCGCGCTGTTGGGCTGCACTTTTCTTATGATGGGCTGCACTGTTTATGATTTTCGGTGCACTCCTTACACTCGCTCGCACATACACACACACACTTCACTCACGCATACATTCGTAAAGGAGAGTTGCACTTGCAAAAGATACATAGTTTGAACGGCAAAGTATCTAGGAAAGTGCCTGCCAACCACTTTTTTCTTGATTTCAATTGTATGTTGTTTATTTTACTTTGTTTTTTTTTTGTGCTGCTTGTGTTTTTTGCTGTTGTTTGCGCTGACAGCGTATAAATTCAAGTGCAGCGCAGCTTGCGGCCAATAGCAGGAATAGCAAAAGCAGCAGCAACGACAACAACAACAATAACGGCAACTAGAGCTTCAGTGTATTGGAAGCAAGCACACACAGCTCTAGCGGCCAGTAGCAGTAACAACAACAACAACAACTGCAGCAACAACAACAACAACAAGTAGAGACAGTTGTGCTCAGTTGATGGCAAACGACGCGTGCGCAAATTCAACTGGTTCGTTAGAAAGCGGCAAAACAAATGACCATCATTGGCTGCGGCGGCTGCTGCTGTTGCCATTGCTGTTGCTAGTGGTGGTGGTGGTGTTGCAGCCACCAGGTAATCGGGTCAAGTGATTTAGAAAAACCAACGATAGCAAAAGAAAGAAAAATGCGCACAGGCTGCTGTGGACGGAAGTGGGGTGGACAACAACAACAACGACACGAACGGACGACAAGCATTGGCAAAAAAGGGAGATACAAGTGCAGCGCATACACAAGTGCAAAGCGCAACCTGCAGGCGAGTAGCCGTACTACAAAAACACAAAACAGCATCCGTGCACAAGCGAGAGGGAGAGCGAGGGAGTGGAATAGCTAGAGCCAAACAGAGAAAAAGAGAGCGTGCAAGCGAGAGAGTGCAAACTGTCTATGTTAGTGTGTGTGCGCGCGCGTCTGGGGGTCTCTCTCTCTCCCTTTTTCTGTCGACACACAGGGTGCAACAGCAATATGTATGTGTGTAGGATGCGGGGGCCGCATTCGACTACGTGTGTGTGTTCAAATAGAGAAGCTTTGTTGGGGGTGGGTGGCAACGCCGGCACACCGGCATATAAAGCATACACCGGTACGTTAAGGCAAGGCAAAGGCAGCTTTTACAAACACTTTTGAGCTACTGTTTTGCTTTTTCAACCACTAGACAAAACCGGGCAGTTGGACAGAGATAGCGAGGGTGATGGAGAGGGCGAGGCGAGTGGCGAGAGGTGAAGCGGCCTCCTGGTGGTTGCTTCCATTACGTGTTTGTTGTTGCATATGCATTTATTGACATTTTTTCTTTCTTTTTTTTTTGCCAACGCTTGTAATGCACTTAATGACTGTTGTTACTTTCTAGTTTTTTCTTTCAGCGAATGCGTGCAATTAATTAGTTGTTGTTTATGCACAATTATTTTACGTTGGGTGTGTGAGTGTGTAGCATAAAACGGATGTGGTAGTAAAAGGAGCTTGGGCTTGTTTGTTTTTTTTTTTTCAGCCGGCACACACCCTTTTTAATACAACTACAATAACAGCACTAACAACAAGAGCACACAACGAAGCTGAGCCGACGACGCTGCGTTCTGGGCAAACAAAGGAGCAGTTTTGCACCCGATTCAGACACACACATACACTTCTATATGCAAACATGCAAAAAAAAACTGCACACACATACACAGTCACAGTCACAGACGCATCCTCAGATGCGATTTGATATACAAAATAATTTAGTAATGCTATTGAGTTTTTGTTACTTAAAGATTACAATAACAAATTCACTTTGCACATAAAAACTCACGATTTTGGCACGCCCTTCAACCAAATTTCACTGCAACTGCACAATATTCGTTTAATTTTCGTATAAAATGTTGCATCGGCTTTCTTCGGAGCCGTGCAGCGTGACCGCAAGTTAGATTTAACACATGCCATAAACGCAATTTTGGCATTTCTTTGTATCAAAACGTTATTGAAAGGCTGGTCACACTGTCGCGGTCTTCCCCGCTTTTTATTACCAGCAAAAGGCGCTCTCTATTATGAAATGGATCCCTTTAGAAACCTTAAGCAACGGCAGTGTCGTAAAAATGTTAAGAATTACTTAAAACAATGCTATTAATGTTGTTATATGTAAATCTAAAATTTATTCCCCAAACCAAACATTTTTTGAAAAAGGACATCTACATTAGATCTATTTAAATATAAGATTAGCTGTTAAATTGTAAATAAATTGTAAGCAAATGTATATTACAAATAATATAAATTAGTGACGAACGCAATCTATATAGTTTTATGAATAAACAATTTATCAAAAATAGAAAATATAATACAGTTGCACAGTGTGGCCACCAGATGTGATAGACGAATGGTTGCCACATCGATGCATTTAAAGAATCGATAAATTACGTCTTCGATTGAAAAACGCACAGGGCTGCAATGCAATTGATACTCGCGAGCCCTGGAGCTGCTAGCATCGATAGTAACGTAACGATAGTGCCATCGATTGCTTTGCTGCTTCTAAACTGCTGCAGCAAACTGTATTATTTTTTTTTGTTATTTATTAAATGAAGTTGGAAATTAAGTTGATTGCATTGCAATGTCAAAGTTAATGTCAAATAATAACGCGTTGGAGCGTAATTGCGCATTGTGATAACGTGTGGTGCAAACGCGGGGCAAAACGTGAGGAACCGTCGTAAACGTAAAAACGCGAGCGCTTTTTGCTTTGCGGGTGTGCGTGTGCAAGTGTATATGTGTTTGTGTTGTGAATCTGCTCGTGAGTGTGTATGTGTGCGTATGCGTATAATTTTGGTGTGCGGCGGCTGCAGAAGGCAACGACTCGACGCGGCGCTGCCCCGCAGCAGCAGCAACAACAACAACAACAAACAGCAATTCTAAATCAATGTTGTCAACAGCCAAGGAAAGCAAAATGAACGTCTTGCACAAAATGGGTAAGTTAATACAAACAAAAAACAAGAGCGAGAGGGAGAGGGAGAAAATAAAATATTAATAGATGTAAGAAAAACAAAAAGTGCATTCGAATGCTTCCGTTTCCTTTGCTAGCAGCAGCAACAACAGCACCTGCAACAGCAGCTTAGCTGTATATCCATACATACACACGCAAACAGTGTGCGTGTGTGTGTGTGTGTATGTATGTATGTATGTACATTGGCAACTCCTTCACAACTGTGCCTACAGCAATAAATATAATGATTCACACCAAGGCACAACAACAACACCAACGTAAGAAGAAGAAGACGATGCAGTAGAGGAAGAGCAACAAGACTAAGAATAATAATAATAATAGCAGTCAAAATCCTGTTTCTTTTCGTAATTGCCACCCACACATAGACACACACACACACACACATGGTCGCTGCCCCAAAAATGTGCAGTTGGTTTATGCGTTGGGTTTATCAACAAGTCTATATTTAGTGCATGCGCCTCGGAGAAGTGTTAAAAGTGAAGTAACAGACGCACACACATGCAAATGCACATGCACACACATGCTGCTGCTGGTGTTCCCCTCTCAACACCTCTCGCATCCGCCTACGCTCACTGTGCACTCAGATGCCTGTAGCCATCCCCCTCTAGCGCCCACCGCTAGCTACTCTTGAGGCGACTGCTGGCTGCATTTTTGATTTTTACTCATTTCGACGATGACGTACATATTTGATTTGGTTTGTTTTTTTTCTCTTCTTATTTTCGGGCATCGATTTCGATAAAGTTCGATAAATCGCAGTTTGCATGCACATTTTTGCATAAATTGCAGTATTTTTCCGAATTTAAATTACAATTTAAAAAGGCAAATATAATATGCAAGTACATTTAGGTTTTATTAAAAAACAAAAAAAAAGAAAATGCAAATAATAACTGCAAGTTGTCCGCAAATTTCAAGGGCAATTCGCCTGCAGCCAGCCTGCACTTTATGTTGGATGTGGAGTGGGGCTTGAAAAGGGGAAGGAGTGGTTGATGCGGTTTTATTGCCGACTACTGAAAAGCATAACGGTTATTTATGTGCCTGGAACTCTAGGCAGCTTTAGCTTTTGACAACTGCAGGCAAAGATAGCTCGATAATCCCCAGGTACACATATACATACAAACAAACATATGTATGTATGTGTATGTGTGTATATCTATTTATGTATGTTAGTGTGGGTGCGGGAATAAGCAAAGTACTCCAACGGTTAAAGGTCAGCCTAGTTGAGCGCCCCCAAAAACACACAGCGAACGAAGCAACACACAGCGCTTATCACTAGCAACCAAATCACCTGTTCTACACCTGCTTTCCCCAGCCTCCCCCTTCCTTCCCAAGGTCATTAGCATTTTGTTGTTATTGTTATTTTTCGTTTTTTTTTTGTTTTTGTTTGTGTTTTGTTTTTGTTTTTGCTTAGTCAGCATACTGAAATAGCGCTGGCAAACTCCAGCCTATTAATCACTATAAATAAATCACACAGATTTCGACTCTATGACTAAAGTGACTTTATCCCCCTCTCTCGCTCAACGCTACGCTCCTTTGCTCTTCCCTCGTTTGCTCTCTTCCTTTCTCGCTCCAGCTGGGTAACCGGGGGAGCTGCAGCTGATTTGCTGGCTGGCTGGGTAAACTTTAGCAGTTATTCGTAAGCTTTTTTTGCTTGGCCGTGTACAGCTTTCGGGGAGCTTTCGCCAAAAGCCTTTTTGTTATTGTTGTTGCCGTTGTTCTTGTTTTGTTTTGTTTTTGTTTCTTTCTTTTTTTTTTGCCAGTGCAAAGTCTCAGTTTCTGTTGTCGGCAGACGTCGCGTTGTTGGCTTGCAAATAAGTAGTTTATTTTAGATTTGATAAGCGCAAAAGCATTTGCCGTGATAATGGCAACCTCTTCCACTAACAAGACAACAGCAACAACATTGAAGAGCGAAGCGCATTCAGAAGCTCACTGCTGCTGCTGCTGCTGCAATGACAACAAAGCGTCGCAGCCCAGCTCACTCAAAACACACTCACTCACAGACACACACACACACACACACGCACTTAAGAATAGGAAGCAAGAAAGAGTAGCGCCGTCCAGTCATTGCTGACGTTTAACGACTACTTAATGCTCTTTTAAATGACTTTAAAATATATAAAATATTAATATATTGGAAATCAGTGCTTTACATAAAAATAAAAACAAATGTAATACAAAATGTGGTTACGCTGTTTATAGTTCCACTTTCGAATGAGAGTGGAGCTTTGTAAAGTTTGTGACATTTGCATAAATTCCTAATGCCCATGCTACCGACACTCTTTTCTAGGGTATTAAAAGAGACGTCGCCGTCGTCGTCGTCATCGTGTTCGTTTAGTTCATTGAAAGTGCAAATGTTGGGCACATTGTTATTGTTGTTATTATTATTGCTATTGCTGTCGTTGTTGTTGTTGTTGCTGGTGCTCAACGGGCCGTGGGCCGCCCATTGGCCGCGCCAAAGCGATTAGATTGTAAAGCAAAAAAAAAAGCAGCAGCGACGTCGCTGCGCTCGCTCAGTCAGCTAGCGCTCACAGTCGGCTAGCTCTGAGCTGCGCCTCAGCGCCAGCGTGTGCGGTTAGACAAGACAGACACATTCAGTCAGTCATTCAGTCAATTTCAGTTAGTCAGTTAGTCGCACGCGAAATTTTCACATCAACGTACGCAGCAATCGCGGCGCGCGCGCGTAAACACAACGACACCACTGTATTGACCCCGCCTCACCTCCCCTCTCTCTTTGCATACGTGTGTGTGTGTGTGTCTGTCTGTGGTGATATCATTTGACTAAGGGGTTGGCATAGCCAACGGATCCTCAATGTCACATCAATTGAAGCTCGCTCGAAACTAAAATTGTGAATATAGTAATAAAAAATAATATTACACCCAGAGAGATCATTGCGAGTTATCCAATATTCTTTTCTCTTTTTTTGTTTGTGTTTGTGTTTTGGTTTTTGTTGAATTGTGTTTGTAAATCGATTGAAAATCGTTGATGCGTTCGCTCCAATTCCCGTGATACTAATAACCTTACCCCCACCCCTCCCCGCCACTTGCCGTGAAGTGGATTGAGTGAGAGCGAGTGAGTGAGTGAGATAGCGTGAGTGCATACATGATGCGAGTTTTGAATACCGAGCTGCGATTGCGCTTTAAGAATCGCAAACCGCGTCCCTTCAATCGGGCAGCAAGCGCCGATGATGCAGCGACAGAGGCAGAGACAGCGGCAGATGAGCAGCGACTGAATGGAAACATGCGTATGTATATTGGAAGATAATGGAATGACAGAATGTGTGCAAGAATGGCATATATTGAGAAAGAGAGTGAGAGCGTGCGCTTGAGTGCGAGTGAGAGTGCGACTGCTGCGTGCGATAGTGTGGGTGAGCGTGAGAATGTGAGAATGCGCATGGAGTGTAATCGATAGGTTTGTAATCGTTGGTTAAAGCTGCTGTCAATTGACAGCGAAAGCTGCGCAATCAGCTTGACCTTGACAGCGCGCTCCGATATCGATAAGAAAGTAATTACCCTGCTTTATGATATACGCACGTGCGAGCGTATTGAACAGCAAAAAAAAAAAAGAAAGAAAAAAATACAAACATAAACTACATGCATAATTGGAAATATCTCATATCGTGCAAGTGCATGCTTTTCTTTCAATTGATTAATCTCGAATTATGTTTAAGTACTTTTGCTATCGAATAAATTGTACTAGGAAGGGTGTGGAGGTTCGCTCAATTGATCAATTTGTTTTGCACTCACAGCTGAATGAGCAGCATTTTGCCAAGCTGATGATGACAATGCTCAATGGGCTGGAAGTGGAACCGGATGCTCTTTCAATTCAATATTGTTCAATTGCCAATTGTAATTTTCCTCCTCATTCTCTCTCTCTCTGTCTTTCACTCTGTCTGTCGCCGTCTGTTGTTGGCACATTCTTCAGCCTATTGATAACAGGAGAGATGTGCCAAAAGAAAGTGCATATCTAATCTAATCTAATCAAGTCAAATACATAATCGATTAACATATTGACAACAATGTTGTTGTTGTTTTTGTTGTTGTTACTTGCCTCACAGACAACTTGTGAGTTGAGGAATGATGTAGATGTAGATGTATATTATGAAAAGGGTTTTGTTTAATTGTTGCTCATTGAACAGTTTTGTCGACTCTCGACGGCTTTCACTGCACTTTCTAATGCGCCATCACCTCCAGAGAGGTGCTCTCCAGTGTACTGGACCACTGGAAAGGGAAGAGAAGCAAGCGAACAACTAAACAAAGTCATGTGTGTGTGTGTGTGTGTTGAGCATATGACAAACTATTCTTCTATTATCATCATGACAACAACCTACCTACACAACACAACGCAACACATCTCATATTCACTTCTTTTTTTTTTTGACGTGCTTGACATTCACATCATTCACAACATTCAAGCATTCAACAGGTATTCATTAAGCATTTAGCAAAAAAAAAAAGAAGAAAAAAGATTGATATGTGCCTCGTTATTGGTGGCAAAGTGCAAAAGCTGTTGACAGAAACAACGACAACCATTTAAAGTCGAGAAACCACAACAATGAGAGTTCCCCTTTGGTGGCTTATGAAAAGAGCCCAAAAGCTGTTATATCTATTGTGGGTTCGGGCTCTTTCTCAACGATAACTGTATGTTGGCGAGGTCAAGCAATAATTCACCGAGTTTCCCGACAATCGCCAGACAAATGGTCAAAATAACGCTCAACTTGTAACAATGAGTCCTTTTTCGGTCACTTGCTCGTCTATAACTGTATGTCTGTTGTGTTATCTATGTGTACAAAGAGTTTCCTGAACATCCGCTGTCAAACAGCGGAAATCTTGTTAAACTCGTGTGAAAGATCATGTCAAATGGGCGAGAACTAGAGAAATCGGAATAGCAACTTTATTTAGCACTAAGGTGGTCAGTCAGCTGGTCACGTATAGCACACGACGCTTTCCCTGGTGTCAACTCGACGATATTGTGTGTGGGGGCCTCTTTAACTATAATACTCACTCAGTATACTACTGTACTACAATTTTATACAACACAACACCAACTCTGTTTTATTTTTATGCTTTGTGCTTTTCACTTAGCTCTCGCATACTCGCATTCAGCACTTTTGCTTTCCTATAGATTTCATTTTCATGTCTAATAACTGCCAAGCAGCGAACGTCGTTGTTTGGCTCTAAACGACTTACCAACTATGTCATAATTGGAGCTGTGCCTCCTCCCTCTACTTCACTCTCTTTCTTTTAATATTTCTCTGTCTCTCTGTCTGTCTGTCTGTCTGTCTGTGGCTCTGCTTGAGAGGTTTCATGTACTTATGTGCTGTCCATTGTCCGGGTCTGGCTTTCTTCTTCTGGACATACGAGTCAACATGGCGTTAAGTTTTCTTTTGCTTGCTCGCTGCACAACTTTCATTCTCTGGGCTCTGAAATTGTAGCTCCCAAAAAATTGTGTTGTCTCTGTCATTGTCGTAGTCCCAAAATGCTTCCGCCTTTGCTTTATATGGAACTGGATTTATGTTCTTATAGTTGTAGTTTTATCCCAATTATACATATGATTTTTACCCAAAGAGCTTTGCAATCTATTTTTTTTTTTTTTGCTTTGGTTATCTAAGGAATCCAACTAATCTTCTGCTATTTAGACATGCTATCTTTTAATAAAAGCTGATTAGCTTAGATAACACGCAAAGCATTTCTTAGATACAAAGTACAAATGGAATTACATTATTTTTTTCCGAAAATTACTTGAAATCAATATCAATATCTAGAATTCCTTAGAATTGAAACAGCTGTGAAATTCTATTTACTATTTATTGCTTGATATTGTAAGTTAATCAAATATTTATTTATGCAAGCTTTTCTGGAAATGTGTGCGAATCCTTAGTCGGAAATTTCCAAGAAATCTATGCAAACTGTAAATATTATTAGATGTAATACGAGGAATTCATATACAATGAATGATTGTTTGATTCCATATATAAATTATGATACAGCAGAGAACTTTAAAAGGGAATTATTTGTGAATAATATGAGAGTTAAAGATTACAAATCTTTATAGAGGACAATGCGAAAGCTATCGTAAGCTTTTTCGTGAAGCTGCTGCAACTTTTTGTGTGACGTTTGTGAGTTCAAAGTGTGTGTATGCAAATGAGATTGAAACCACTGTGCGACAGTGGTGTGCACTGATAACACAGACGTACATGGTGCGGGGGAGTTGGAGAAAAGTGAAGAAGGGGAGTGAAGGCGTAGGCTGTTTGGTAAATTTTATGATGGTTTAGTTTAGCTTGCGTATGAATTGATGACGGTCACAAGTTGTCGTAATATACAGCGTAGCTTAAAGCGTCATCGCCATCATCATAGCTCTGACATTGTTGTCGCTATTGTTGTTGTTTTTGTTGTTGTTGGTGTTGTGGGTGACGTACGTACAACCCGTCAACGCACACACGCAGACATACACACGCATAGCCACACACTCGCACACCCTAAAATGCGACATTAACTGCGGCTACAACTACACTGAGAGAAATAAATGTTGCATATTCAAATGAAACTTAAAAACTAATATTTTCTGATTTTTAATTATTAAGTTGTTTAACCAGTAAAGAAATAAAGTACCATAATAACACTGTGTTAAAGAAAACTCATTTTAAAATGATTCTACTTTCTTTTCTTAAATACGATATCGATTTTTTTAATAAACCAATAGTTTGAATATTTCTAGTTAACTATATTTAGTTAGTAATATATTTCTACGATACTTAAAATCATTTTTTTTAGAGGCAACTGTTTCTGATTTAAGAATTCTCTTAATTTATCTTAACATTTGAAATTACAATAAAAATCAAATTTATTTGGATATTCGTTTGTTTCTATTTTTATTATTCTATATAAAATTGATTCCTAAAATTCGAACTCTTCAAATATCTTTTCATTTTTGTATTAAATTTCAATATTTTTAATTTTGTTGATTTTTGCGAATTTCTAAATACAAAAAATTATTTGTTAGTAATTTATTTCTATAAATACTTCAAGTCGTTCTTATTTTAGGTTCAACTGTTTCTGATTGTAGAATTCTTGACATTTCAAATTTAAAAAAAAATAGTTTAATTATTATTTTTTTTCTAAATCATTCTATCTAAAATTGGTTCCCAAAATTTGAACTTTTAAAATGTAATTTTTGATTCTAGAATTCTTTCAATTTGTCTTAACATTTGAAATTTAATAATTTTATTATTCCATCTCAAATTTGTTTCTAAAATTTGAGCTTTTCAAGTTTAATTTTGCTTGTTTCGTAAAGTGCAACTTGTGCTTAAGCTTTCAATTTCTCTCAGTGCTTTTACTATATTCTGTTCTCTTTAGGCCTCTCTTAGTGTGTTTGTGTCTCTGTTTGTTTCCTGCTTCGCTGTTGTAGTGTAATAGGTTCTCGGTGTTGCCTCTTGCCTCCTCTTGTGGCGATTGTGAGTTTCATTTTCGTTTTCGTTAGCGACGCGTTGTGAGTTCTCCTTTTTTTTTTTTTTGTTCTTTTTTAGCTTTCTTTCATTTGTTGTTCTTGCGATTTTGTTGTTATATTTCTTGTTGTTACTTATATAGCGCATTATTAATTATGAAGCGTGCTCTCTGCTCAAAAGTTAGCTAACCGTCGACCGGCGCACACAAGAAATTCTGCACTGAAATCATTCATCGGGTTCGCAAAAAATAAAAAGAAAATAAATTCAACTATTAGTGCAAGTGTTTTGTGCATTAATTTCATAAAGTGAGTGTGGAATGTAATCGGTTGGAAATAAATTGGAAATTGGAATAGTTTTGAGCTGACGAATCGAGAGCTTTGTGTAATCGAGTAATCGAATCAACAATTGTAAGCAGAGCTTGCCGCTCATCACTTCAATTACACTCGACAACAATAACAAGACGAAGAAGAAGAAGAGGAGAAACGAATTTACAATTCTAAACTTAATTCATGATATTCCAGCAAGTGGATTAGTGGCACACAGGGAGGGGGTGGTGAAGAGGAGGAGGAGAGGGGGAAGCAATTGATTCCATTGAATGCTTGCATGATGACCGCACCTGCGATGACGTCACGCCATGTGTATGCATGGTACATGAAACAGGGTCAAATCAGCCCTCCACAGCATGTTCCCTAACTCTGTGTCTGTGTGTGTGTGTGAGTGTGCTTCAGTGTATGTGTGTGTGTGTGTGTGCATGAGAACGTGCCATGATCATTGAACTGTGGCGACCAAGTCAAAAGTCGGTTTCTTCTTCTTAGTATTATTTCAGTTTTCTTTTCTTTTTTTTCGTCGTTTGTATTTTTGCTTGAGCAGCGTTTTTCTCGCGTTGTTTTTTGTTTATGACAAATTTAACGATTTGTTTGTCGAGCTGTTTTTTTTGTTTTTTGTTTTTGGCGTTGTCTCGTCAACACAACAAAGATTATGTCATGTTTGTAGTTTATTTAGTTGTCTTTTTCTCTTGATGTTGTTGTTGTTATTGTTTTTGTGCTTTCACATACCTCGCAAACTGCATTTATGCTGAAATGGTATATTGACTTGAAAATGGTATTTAAAAGTGCAATTTTAAGTGACTAGAGATGTTGCTAAGATTTAAAGATGAAATCTGAAATATTTATTGCTTAAATTATATTAATTTGTAATTTGATTATTGAAATTCTTGACACAATTATTGCATTCAACATTTTTCGAAAGAGTTTATTACAGTATATGGTATATTGAGTGGAAAATGGTATTTAAAAGTGCAATTTTAAATTACTAAATCAGATGCTAAGATGATAAAATCTGCAATATTTATTACTTAAATGATATTAATTCGTAATTTGATTATTGAAATTCTTGACAAAATTATTAAATTCGTTATTTTTCGAATAATTTCATTACTGTTAAGATGGTATATTGAGAGGGAAATTGTATTTAAAAGTGCAAATTTAAATTACTAAATCAGATGCTAAGATCTAAAGATAAAATATGCAATATTTATTGCTAAACTGATATTAATTTGTAATTTAATTATTGAAATAGTTAACACAATTATTGAATTCTACATTTTTATTATAATTTCTATACTGTTGAGATGGTAAATTGAGAGGGAAATGGTATTTAAAAGTGCAGGTTTAAATCACTAACTAAGGTGTTATTCTTTATTCTTCATTCTATAGAAAGATAAAGTCTGCAATATTTATTCCTTGAAATTATTAAATTCAATATTTGTCCTATAAAATTGCATTTCTGTAGATGGTGTATTGTTTAGGAAATGGTATTTGAAACTACAATTTTAAATGACTAAATAAGTTGTTGTGATATTCAATAAAATCGTTAATATTCATTGTATAGAATGATAAAGTCTTATATCAATTTGTAATTTGATTATTGAAATTCTTGACACACTTATTAAAATTCAACATTTTTCAAATGATTATATGGTATATTGAGTGGGAAATGGTATAAAATTCTATTTTAAATTACTGAACTCAGGTGTTAAGATTTATTCTTCATTCTATAGAAAGATAAACTCTGCAATATTTGTTGCTTATCAATTTGTAATTTGATTATTGAATTTCATGACACACTTATTAAAATTCAACATTTTGTTGATTAATTTATTTATAGGAAGATAGTAAATGAAAAAAGTATCTTTTCGAGAGTCACCAGATGTGTGTGTGTTATCTTTTGCGTACATATTTTTTACTCAATGAATTTGTGCTTATCTTATCGATCCACTTTTCGCTTTCCATAAACAACTAGAATCATGTGTAAATCATTAATTTAATCATAATATTCAATTATAGATTAGGACAAAGCAAAAAATACTGGCATTTAATCTTTACTCTGTAAATATGAAAACTTAACACTTATGAGGAATGTAATTTCAATTCTTTTTCTAGCTGTTTATTTTAGTTTCAATTGCACAATTTCGTGACTTTCGTTCCAAAGATAGATTACTCGATAAATAAATAAATATATTTTTGTTTTTTTTTTTTTAAAGCAAACAAAGCAAAATAAAACCACATTAGGTGGCTGGCACAAATATTTATCATAATACTTAAATAATGCATGCTAAATAAAGAAATAAAGAAATGACTTTCGCGGAATTGTTGCGAAATCGTAATGCGGAACCGTTGCACTGAAAATGTAGGGTATGCTCACAGTCGATCACAATCGCGCAATTTGCATATTTTTGTTTAAATTTATTTGTTTTTTTTTTTGTGTTATTATTATTATTTTATTAGTGTTTTACATTGTTAGATGGGGTCTTTGGTCGAAAGCAACGTTGATTGCTGATCGGTGATCGCGCATCGCGATGTTGGCAGTTAGAAAGCATAACACATAACCAAACACACACACACATGCACACAGATGTAGCACAAACACATACACACGCACACCTGTACTTAGACGTAACACATTCCAAAAATTCCAGCGAGTTGAGAAATTGCGTTAGTATTTCTTTTTTTCTGTTTTGCCTCTCCCATTTTGGTTTGTTTTTATTTTGCATTTCGCGATCGCTGCGCCGACGATCGCTCTCTCTCTCTCTCTCTCTCTCTCTCTTACACTCTTCGGCTCTCTCGGTCATCTTTTGCTCTCTTTTGGGCTCTCTCTCTGGGGGGTGCTCATCTAAACTGGTTGGACAATATTGAAACTGGTCGGTCAGTCGGTCGACTTGAAGTTGTCCACTTTAAAAGCAGAAAAAAAACAAATATTGGTCAAGTTAAGAGCCCGCGATTTTGCATTTAGAAGAAGCCAAGCAAACATGATCATGATCGTCATTATGATCATCGCGATCATGCGCGACAAACCCCAGCCTCATCTTTCTTGTCGTCGTCGACGACGGGTGTGCCAAATTGTTTTGTCGCCCCAAAAACTAGAATCATAATCTCACCTGTTTATTCGACTGGTCCAACAGCTCGTCGTCGTCGATCCAATTTCAAAACGATGCCAACTGGTTCTGGTTACTAGCTTCGATCCTCAGCTATAGCTCTCCTCTCTTCTCCTCTCCTCTATCGCCCCTCTTTATACTCTGCCCACACGATTGCCAAAATCAAATTTAACGTTATCTGAACTGGGTTCGAGTTTTTTTTATTTTTCGCTTTTTCTTTTCGCTGAACATAAATTATATTTGTCAACCAATTGAAATTGAGCATTTTAGGAAGTAGATTAGCTTTTGTTTGTGGTTGTGTGTGTTTTTTTTTTCTTTAATTCTTTTTATTGCTTTCTTGATTTATGCATACTTTAAAACAATTGAAATTCTTTTGGCAAAGTGATTTGACGAGATAAGCAATGGTTGTTCATAAATTTTGCAAAAGCAAATGTAAATTCAAAGTTTCAAGATTGTTTTAACAATTTATTTTAGAGTTGCGAAAAAGTTATAAAAAACAGTATTTTTATATTATGCAAAACTATTTCTTATTATCAGTCTTATCTGTTTTTTCTACAATCAGTATTTCTTCATCATTATTAAAATGATAATCGCAATTTAAATTTGTAATTGCCTTTAATATTGTTATTGATCATTTCTATTTTTAATTTACTGATTATTATTTATTTATTTTATTGTGATTACAAGTGTTATCATTTTGCTTAACAGCAATGGGTTCAACATTTTTATTGTCAATGTCTATCATGGGTTTCATTCACATCTGCAGTATTCTTGTTCATCTTAGTATTTGCAATATCTTGATCATTATTTTTCATATTTTATATGTTTGTTAGCAATATTCTTTTCTTTTATAATCAATGTTTATTAATATAAATTTTAAGATGTGATCACTTATTGTTAGTCTCAGCCAAAGAAAAGATCAAATAAATACCAAGTAAGAAAGCTCGAGTGTGCTCGATTGTAAAATACCCGCTACTGATTTTGTAGATACTGATTTTGGAGTTAAACAATGTGATATTATTCTTAAAATATATCAAATAACTACATTACAAAAATACTAAAACACACCAATGACTATTTTTGGTATATTAACACAATAATGTATTTTAAATATACTGAGAACACAGTATATATGGTATATAAAGTACTTAAATATACCATAGAGTATATAAAACGAACATCGCTTTTTCGTCTCATTTGTTGATGCTGAAGAATATGTGTATTATATATACTGTATGCATTCTTCTGCCTATTATAATACCCTTCTACTCTATGGGTGCCGGGTGTAAAAAGTAAAAAACAAAAGAAATGATCAATTTTACAATTATGAATCTAAGATCAATGAAGATTTTCGTATTGTCATTATTATTCTTTTGTTATTTATTATTAATCAGATAATCATTACACTCATCCTTATCATTATTTTATACTCATCATCATTGGTAAGATCAGTGATGATCATTTATACGATCAGTGATGATCATTTGTGCGATCAGTGCCGATCATTTGCAAGATTTATTATTCTTTTGTTTTAATTATTAAGCAAATTATCATTGCACTCATCCTTATGCTTTTTTATGCTCATCATTATTTGTAAGATCAGTGATGATCATTTGCAAGATCAGTGATGATCATTTGTATGATAAGAGATCATCATTTGTAAGATCATTTATTCTTTTGTTATTAATTATTAATCAAATTATCATTGCATTCATCCTTATCCTTTTTTATGCTCATCATCATTTGTAAGATCAGTGATGGTTATTTCTACGATCAGTGATGATCATTTGTGCGATCAGTGTCTTGCCCCAGTCGCATTATCTGATTATCGTACACAGTCAAAATGACTGTAAAGTGAATGGAGCTGGGCGCATGCGTAATTCCCAGCAAAAGAAATTGAAAATTATATACTAGATGTGTTATGATAATAATTCCGGGAGTGTTTGTCTGTCTCCGTCTGCTATTATTGTTTATTGATTGCATTGTCGAAAATTGTTGTTATTTTTTTTGTGTGTTATGCACGATTATTAAGTAAATGCGATGCAACAACATTTTCAGATGCACACGTAATTTCACTTTTTCAATCGAACGAACGAACAAACAACAACAACGATTGCCAGACACACTACTCACCGCATACTCGAGACACACACATAAGTATTTGGTGATATTACATACTAAATATATGTGTGTGTGTATAGTTGAGGTGAGGTGGGGAAAGCCACATAAACAACCCATAGGCTTTTGGAGTGTTTGTCAGTCTGTGTGTCTTGTGGCGCCGCCTTCAACTTCAGCTTCCCCAAAAAGACAAGCAACAAAAACAAAAAAAAAATGGAAAAAAAATACATTTCAAGGCAAGTCACGATCGTAAGCCACTTGCAAATTGAAGAAAAACCCGCCAACAGTGGCCCCAGGGCCAAACACCCAAAACAAAAAACAATAACAACAAAACCCGAACAAAAAAAAATGAAAGAAAGACAAAAAAAAAAAACTGTTCAATAATGGAGGAGAGTCTGCTAAACAAAATTGATAACAGAGAGCAAGCAGCTGAGGAGAAAGATTGTGCACTAAAAGCAAAACGTGTCGAAGCTTAAATACTCTTATGCGATAGACAAATTTATATCAAACAAGTTAGAAAGCTACAGTCGAGTGTGCTCGACTGTGAGATATCCGCTATATTTTGCGATATTATTTTCAAAATATACCAAAAATACTAAAAATACACCAAACGGTATATTTGGTATATCGATATAATATCACATTCAAAATATACCATAGACGGTACAATATACCAGATTGTCAGCCAAAGCAACTCAGACCCCTAGTAAGTAGGCATTTTTGTCCATACAAAAGTATTTCTTTAATAACGTCGACAATTTTTATCTGATTGCAATCAAATTTTCAGGACTCATAAATACTATAGTTATTATTGTATATACCAAAATTCACAACTCTAGCTTTAAAACTACACTTTTTATTCGATTTTTTTGGTTTTGCGGGGGCAGAAGTGGGCGTGGCAAAAAAAATTGAAACAAACTTGATCTGCGTGGAAACAACAAATGCTGTCGAAAAAAGATTATAGCTCTATCTCTTATAGTCTCTGAGATGTAGGTGTTTATACGGACTGACGGACAGACACAAAGACGGACATGGCTATATCGTCTCGGCTGTTGACGCTGATCAAGAATATATATACTTTATAGGGTCGGAGATGCCTCCTTCAACCTGTAACATACATTTCCTATGGGTAGCGGGTATAAAAATAGAATAGTTAATGTGCACAAGAATTTAAGGTGCAGATGAATTCGAAAGTTTCGGATTTTTGCAATATTCTTTGAGCTGTCAGGAACATAAAAAACTGATTTCTAATAAACTGATTTGCTCAATTTGCGGCATGGAAATAATGCTTTTGCAAAAAGACAAATTTGCTGCAAATTTGAGCAAGCTAACCGCAAAACTTGCCGAGTTATTTGCAAAAAAAGCGACGGTCAGACGGACAGACGGACGGAATTTGGCTTTTGTTTATTGTGCTACAATGCATTACATTTTGTGATCATGCCCGGATTGCTAGTGTATGAAAAGAGATGGCGACAGACAAAGAGAGAGAGAAAGAGAGGTGAAGAGAGAGAGAGAGGGAGAGAGAGAGCGAGAGCTTAGCTATCTATCAGTGAATGTTGTTGCTGGACATTGCTGTTAGCTGTGGTTGCGGTTGTTGTTGTTGTTGTTGTCGAGAGTCGAGAGTTGTTGGCAGCGAGTGCCATTTGATGCGCTGTTATACGTTGCTCTTTGCTGTTGTTGTTGTTGTTGTCGTTGTCGTTGCGGCATTTGTTGTTGCTGTTGTTTAATGGCTGGTTAGCGGACCTGGCGACTGGCTGCTGTTGCTGCTGCTGCGGCTGCTGTTGCCGCTGTCGACTGGCGATTGCCGTTTTGCCGTTTGCGGATTTTCATAGTTCAGTGCGCTTTCCAGACGACAACGCTGACGACAGCCACACAGCAGCAACAGCAGCAGTGTCTCTTTGTTTTTGTGCCGTCTAAATATAATAATTTCGTGATTTATTTTAATTGGCCAAAAACGGCGGCCACACGACAATTGTGTGTGTTGCTCTTGACAGACAGTCAAAGACAAAAACAACAAAAAAAAAATGTGCCACAACTAAGAAAAAAAAAACGAGATTAAACGAAACAAAGTTTCAAGTGATTTACCAGCTATAAATAGTTTGCAAAGTTATAAACAAAAGAAAGACAAGTTATGTGTGTGCTATAATTATGCTGCTGCTTATCGCACTTGTTGTTGTTGTTGTTCCTGTTGTTGCTATTATTATTACTATTATGCAATCATAAAGTGGAGAAGCAGAAGCAGAAGAAGCCAAAGATGCCGCAATTTGATGAATCTTTCTTGAGCGATTGTGCGCTCGCTGAACGCTGGCGTTTCTATTCGTACAACGTGCAACAGCTTGAAGAAGAGCCACAGCAACACCAACACCATCAGCAACAGCTGCTGCCATCGCAGCAACACAGATCGTTGTGGTCACTGCGCGATAACAACAACAATGATGACAACAACAACAACAACACAAAGCATACACTGCATGACATCAAATTCCACAGGCGTCGCAAATATAAAAAACTGCCACGTTTGGCGCTATCAGCAACATCAGCAGCAGCAACAACAGCCACAGCAGCAGCAACAACATCGGCAACAACAACACCCATTTGCACACCATTGACACCGCCAACAACACCATCGACGTGTGCGTTGCTGGTCAAGAATTTGTCGCGCTGTAAGTGAAAGCGGCAACAACAACAACCAAAACAACAACAACAGCAACACTCCCAATTTCCATTGCAATTTCAATTCGAATTCCAATTCCGTTTTTTTCAATTTTTTTTTTTTTTTTGTGGGTGGTTTTGGTTCGTTTAGCGTCTGGCATTTTATACCGATTGTTTGCTGTCTGTCGTTCATCATGCAAATCAACAGCAAACAGCATCATCAGCAACAGCAACAGCACATGTGATATACCCTACATTAGAAGGGTCTTTTGGGCCAACTGTTAGCTTTGATTATCAGGCAAAGTGTTGGGTTTAAAGTGCTTGCAAAAGAAGAAAAGAAGAAAGAATATAATAAAAAGAAAAAGAATATAAACTCTTCCATAAAAAAAGTTGACGAGTTGTTTAAAATTATTATTATAATATCAATATTATTTTATAATATCATTAATATAAACAATATTGTAGTTAATTCTCAACAATTTTCAAGATTCATTTAAATTTGAACTCTAATCAATAGAATATTGATATTGTAATATAATCGAATATAAACTCTTCCATAAAAAAAGTTGATGAGTTGTTGAAAATTATTATTATAATATCAATATTATATTATAATATCATAAATATAAATAATTTTGTAGCTTATTCTTAACAATTTTCAAAAGTAATTTAAATTTGAACTCTGATCAATGAAAATTAATGAATATGATGATGAAAAGAACATTCATATCTATTCATATTCATATCATATATGCACAACAAATATTCCCATTGCTAATACAGCTGAGTTGTAAACACTTTATAATTAGGCGTGATTAATCATTATAAATTTGCCCCGTTGATTCATTTGTGCATAGAATTATAATTATAGGGCACATTCCAAATTAAGGAATCTAGGAATAATTAAGTTACATATGAGTAATTCTTTAACAGATTTTTTCAGTGAAAAAAAAAAACATAAGCTTAAACATTTTTGAAAATAAGTAAAGATTATTCTTATAGCTCAGAATTATAACTATATTTAAAGCCAAGATTGATTTGAGAAACTTTTTCTGTTTTACAATAAACGATATTTCATTCATATCTTGTTTTTTTGTACGAATTCGTTTATCTTAAAGTAAAAACATATTTCCAAAATTATTCTTAGTTCTAATTAAAGTGCTAATCAAGAGCTAACAGATTATTCTTTATTTACAATAAAAACATTTTTTAAATAGTTTCGCAAGTAAAATTTTAAGCTGAGAATTTTATTGTGGCAACATTTTAAGGAACAACAAAAATTCAATAAAAATAAATATGTGTACTATTTGGAATTTTTGCAAATGTTTATTTTGTAGCTCAATTGACACTTGGAAGTTAGTTAAATATCAACAATCTTATGTTATAAGAATAGCATTGCTAATTAATTTGGTGTTAATCAGTTGGGTAAACTTTAAGTTCTATTTGAAACAATTTGTAGGGTAACTAAAGTTCGTCATTCTTTTGCAATTAAAGCAAACTTTTCACTTCATTTCGTTGGTCGCTTTCTTGGCATCGTTTTAGTGGCGATTAAAAACAAACGTTGAATAAACAACATACAAATGAAAAAAACAAAAAAAAAATCGCCATCTCCTTCGTGATTGTGAATTTTTTGTGTAAATTTGTGTTGTGTATTTTCGTGAATTTGAATAAAAAACGCGACACGTGAAGGTCTTTGAATACTCACAACATGTTCATCATTTAGGTATATATATAAGCATTATTATATAGACGATGCTGATATATATTTTTATATCGATTCGAATTGAGAAAGTTAGATATGAGAAATATAACTGAACTTAATGTTGAACGTCAATTTCGAGGGGAATATTAATTGCCTGGAAATTAAAGTTGCGCCAGCTGTCTTAGAGTTTATGCAAATTGTTTTTTTCGGCTCGTCATCGATTATAAAGCTCGATTACAAATCGATCTCTAGCGCAATGAGTTTTTTAACCCCGCATCGAATTTGTTTTCGATATATATGTATATGTTCACTCACCACAAAACTGATTCATAAAAGCGCCAAAAAAAAAACAAAACACAAAATGAATGAATCACAAATGCGTCAATCGTAGGCAAATACAATCAGTCACTCTCGAGTCGAGTTGAGTTGAGTTCTACAACAAGTTGCAAGTTCTTTTGGCTCAAGAAATCTCTCGTATCTTAATCTCTTGCAGACGGCAGCATCAGTTCTCCATCCACGCCCAGCAATTGCTCAGCGGGCGGCGGCGTCGGCGTCGTCGGTGGTTGCAGCAGCAGCAGCAACAACAGCATCAACAGCAGCATCTATACGAGTTCCTCGTCAACGCCACCGCCACCGCAACAGCAACCACAGTTGAATACAACAACAGCAGCAGCAGCAGGAACAACCACGCCCACAGCGCCCAGAGGCGGAGGAGTTCCGCCGGCTCCGCCAAGTGCGGGCTCGACGGGTTCGTCGGGGCACAAGAACAGTTTGAAGGGTACGAAATTGGCGCGACGTGCGCGAAGCTTTAAGGACGATCTGATCGAGAAGATCTCACTGATGCGGACCACAAACAATACGCTGGGTCGCTCCCATTCGCCGCACAGTCCGCGGAACAAACACGGCAGCCAAAAGCCGCCGCCAACCACCGAGGAAGTGCAGCGATCGACGCAAACGCTGGAGACACACGTCAAGGACATCTCGAATGCCCTCAAGCATTTTCGCGATGTCATACTCAAGAAAAAGCTCGAGGTTCTCCCCGGCAATGGCACAGTCATACTGGAGACCATTGCCAGCATGTATTCCGGTGAGTTTTAACTCGCTTGAATCATTCCATTCAATCTCTCATTTCGTATTTCGTATTTAACCTTTCAGTCATTCAGTCATATACGTTGAACGAGAACAACGCCATCATGAACTCGGCCACACAGCAAGTGTATCAGTCGCTGGGCAAGCTGATCAAGCTCTGTGACGAGGTCATGCTCAGCGAGAAGAGCGGCGAGTGCGCCTCGCTAAGCAACGAGAATGTCCGCGAAGTTATCGATCTGCTCGAGGATGCAGTGCGGGTAAGTTGAAGACTTGGGGACTTCGAGATTTAGTGTTGGACGGAGTTGAGATGACTTGTTTTGACTTACTCAGAGACTAGCTATTAGGAAGCTTTTACACTCTGGTCAAACTTGGAAGGGCGACAACTAAATCAGCTGCCGACTCAACAGTTTAATTACTATGGTCACACTAAACTGTACTATGCAGCGCAACATTGAAGTGTGAACCTAATTTGCGAGACAGACATTTTAGTTAGATGCTACATTTATCTAGACCGGTAAAGATGGCAAGAAAATCAGATGCCGATTAAGCAGTTAATTGCTATGGTCACACTAAATTGCTGTGCAATGCAACACTAAAGTGTTTAATTGTAATTTGCAAGATAGATATTTAAATTAGATAAGAACGGTAAAACTAGGAAGGTTTGCAAGAAAATGAATAGCAATTTTTAAAAACTGAATGGCTATGGTCACACTAAATTGTTAGGCAATTCATAAAACATAGGGCGAGCGTAATTTGCCAGATAGAGTTTTAAAAAATGTCTGGAGACATTCTTAATATCGGGACTGACTGAAACTGACAAATGATGCCATAAAATCAAGCTCTGGCCACACTAAATTGTTTAGCTTTGCCTTGACAATTTAGTAGACTTCATTTTAATCGCGTCGTATACTTGCAGAATCTGGTCACACTGGCGCAGGGCAAACTCAAGGAGCAGGATCAGTGCGCGTTTCGCTACAGCGGCGCTGGCTTGGGCGGCATCGGCGCTGCCGCCGATATTATGGGCGCCGTTGCCGTTGCCACCGCGGCAAGCAGCGCTGGCGCTGGCGGTGGCGGTGGCGGGGGAATGCGACATGCGGCGCCAACGGATATTGCAGCGCAACGGACATCGCTGCCGGACATTGCGCTGACGCCAAAGGAACGCGACATACTCGAGCAGAGCAATGTGAATCCGATGCGTGGCTCGCACAGCATCGAGAGCATATTGCGAGACACGAGCCCGCCGCCAAAACCGCCGCTGCCGAATCGAGCGAGCAATCCGCCGCCATTGCCACCGAAGCGTCGGAGTCAGCCGCAGTCGCAGCTGATGCAGGCAACCAACCAACAGCCACCGATGTCCGGTAGCAATAATATCGCCTATGCGAATGCAAACAACAGTCACTCGTCGCAGGCGAACAGTCCGTTGCCATATGCGCAGTCGCACAACATTAGCATCAACTCGGATCTGGATTGCAGTTCCAACATCTCGTTGCTTAACTACGGCGTCGATCAGTAAGTGTGCACATTTAGTTGTAACTCTTTATTCGCCACTCGCCAATCGTGCTCGTTACTTGTATATTGGAATCAATAATAACACTCGCTGCTTTTTCAGTTTTTTACTTTGCTACTCTTACTCATTCAATTAATACTTAATTCCACTAATTGATTTTGTTATTTACCCAAACTCGCACTTGTCACTCGTTAACTCTTATTCGCCCACTCGCTACTTGCAGCCTTTCGGTTAAGTTATTTCGCATTTGTAATTCCTATAAATTCGGTGAATTAATACTTAATCCCAGCCATACCTTTTGTTACTCGCCCAATCTTGCACTCGTTAACTCTCACTCGCTGCTTGCAGCCTTTCGGTTTAGTTATTTTGCATTTGTACTTTCTATAAATGGGGTGAATTAATACTTACTCTTAGTATTTTCTTTTGTTACTCGCCCAATCTCGCACTCGTTAACTCTCACTCGTCCACTCGCCGCTTGCAGTCTTTCGGTTTAGTTATTTTGCATTTGTACTTGCTATAAATTCGGTCAATTAATACTTAATCCCAGTCATTCCTTTTGTTACTCGCCCAATCTTGCACTCGTCACTTGTTACACACGCTCAATAACTCACTCGTCCACTCGCTACTTGCAGCCTTTCGGTTTAGTTATTTTGCATTGGTACTTGCTATAAATTCGGTCAATTAATACTTAATCCCAGTCATTCCTTTTGTTACTCGCCCAATCTTGCACTCGTCACTTGTTACACACGCTCAATAACTCACTCGTCCATTCGCTACTTGCAGCCTCTCGGTGCGCTCACGCTCGCCGGACGAGAACAGTCAATGCTCATTCGACTCGGCGCTTAATCATTCGCTCGATGTGGAAGAGCAACTGCATTTACCAAAGCCGCCCACGAGACAGCAGCTGCACCATCAGCAGCAGCATCTGGAGGACGATGTGGACAAGATGATGAACTACAGTGAGTATTTTCTGCATACGAAAATGGCAACCTTAACCCTAGGGATTTGACATACTATATATGACAACTAACTAATAACATTCAGATCAATCTCCAACGATTCTCAACATTGATCATGCCACAATTTTGCGATCAGCAGAAACGCAGGCCGAGGCAGTCGCTGCATCTGTTGTTGCTGCATCCCTGGAGGCAGCCACATCCAGTGTACATGCAACGCCGCCTCCGCTGCCGTCGGCATCCGTTGCAACTGGTGGCTCTGATGCCAACACGGAGCTGCGCAAAGCAGCGGCAGCATTAACCAGCAATCGTCACTCAAATGAATCGGGTATTCAACGCACACTTTCTTCTATTGCTCTTTACTATCGCTATCACTATCGCAATGACTATCGTTGTTGTCATCGCTATTACTTTATCCCTTTTATTATTCCCTCTACTCGCTATTTATTCTTACATCTATGCTTTGTACTTTAGACTTGGCTTAACTGGAGTTAGTAATTTTGTTTTAAATCTATTCTATTTATGCAGTAGTTAAAGTTTTTATGACACGATATTCTTAAAGCTTGCAGCTTAAAAAAGAGCTTGAATAATTTGCATTTTTAACCTGTTGAATATGACAATTTATTGAAAATGGAATTCTATTATAATCCATTTTCAAAAAATTTATAATCAGCTTAATGAACTCAGAATATTTCAGACTTAATTTTAAAATTATTATTATTTTTTTTATTGAAATACCGAATACATTTCAACATTTGAAAATATGTTAAAAGTGTTGCACAAATCTTTGAGAAGATTATATAGTAAACTGTTTTTAAAATTGAATTTTTTGAGTTCTTTCCTATATATTGACATATTAAATGTAATATCATAATTTTTTAGCAAAAGAATTTGTTCATTATATTAACTCCAAATTGGCCAGTCTAGCGTAGACTTTGTTTATATCTTCTCGCTTTATTATCGATTGTACATGTTTGACATTTTCTTATTCCTATTCCTACATATGTTATGTATTTCCCTCTTTCCCCACACTTGCTGCTGTTGAATTTGTTTTGTAGTTTTACTAGTATTGTGTACTCGTACTTAGCTTTATAGTTGTGTTTTTTATTCCTTTGAATATCTGTTGTACATATTAGTTTGTAGTCTGAAATGGAATTAAATTAACAACTCTCCCGAATCTATTCCCCCACAGGATTCGTATCGATGATGTCATTTCGCACGTCCACACAGAGCGTCTCTAAGCGTTCGTCGGAGCACAGTGTGCAATCATCGTCCACGAAATCGTCGAGCAGCAACTCGGAGATTCTCTTTGGCATGAGCGAGACGACGGCGTCGACAACAACATCATCGACGTCGACGTCAACGACGAGTCGCAGCAACAACAGCAGCGAGTATCAGCAGTTGAGTCAAACGCAGTCGTCATCCACACAGCGTCACATCACCACCAACAGCAATGGCGGCAGCAGCAGCTGCAGCAGCACAACAGCAAGTGCAACCATCATCAGCAACAGCAGCAGCAGCAACAACAGCGAACAGTTGACATCCGCCACCGCATCGACAACAGCAACAGCTGCGACAACAACATTGTCGACCAATTTGCATCCGCGTGGCAGCAATTGCTCATCGCCGGAACTTTTGGCGCCGGCATTGCCACCAAAGACACAACAGCGCATTAATGCCACTCCGCGCATTGATGCGGCCATGGATGAACTCGATGATAATTTGTACGTCTCGCAAGTTCTTATTCGCATATTCGCATTTAAAAAAAATCTTGGTTATGTTCCATTTAATGAACTTGTAATGCTCCGAAATTGCAGATAGATTACAGTTTTTAACTATTACATTAATATCTCGCTTAACGTCCGTTTTGCCCTATGTCATTGGAGCCTAGGGTTTAAGTTCACTTAGCGGCATATTTTCTCGCTTAACGGCCACTTACAAACAAAACGTACTAAATTGAAAAAACAAAAATTGCAGATAGATTAAGGTTTTAAACTATTAAAATCCGTTCTGCACAAAGTGTTTAATGCTGAAGTTCACTTAGCGGCATATTTTCTCGCTTAACGGCCACTTACAAACAAAAAGTACTAAATTGAAAAAAAAACAAAAATTGCAGATAGATTAAGGTTTTAAACTTTTAAAATCCGTTCTGCACAAAGTGTTTAATGCTGAAGTTCACTTAGCGGCATATTTTCTCGCTTAACGGCCACTCAGAAACATACAAGACGAAATGCAAAACACTAAAAAATACTGTAACATCACTTTGCTTATCATATGAGAGGCAGTAAAGCGTTATATAGTTGTACTTATCACTCTTATAGTATGAACCGTGCATTGGCATTGAACTTTCATTGCTTTTTGTACATATTAAATTTTGTTACAATTTTAATGGGATAATTTTTCATCTTTTTTTGAAATAATTTATATTTCACAATTACAATTTTTGTTTGCTCACAAATAATATTAACAATGGGTTTAAAAATAGGAAATAATTCAATGTAATTATTATAATACTAGCTGTTAACATAACCTAACTTTAATAGAAGCAGCTTAAAGCTTCGCTTCGCCATTCCACTCAGCTTATGAAGTGAAAATCCTAATTCTGACCTATTGCTGTCTCTTTCAGCGAGTTGCCAGAGTTGCGAATATTGTCGCCGCACCATCATCAGCATCATTCGTCGTCATCGCAGCTGCATCAGTGGCAATCGAAGCATCACAGCCTGATGGAGCCACCTCGAAGCGCACATTTGCCAAGCAGCAGCAGCAGCGCCTTTGACCAGCATTTGGAGAAGCCGCCGCCGTTGCCCATGAAGAAGAAGCACAGTAAGTGCGATCGCCCAATGCGCACATTTACTTACACCACTATTCTCCTCTTCTTTTTCTTTTTTTGCATACTTTTTGTATTTTTTTTTTTTTTTGGTATTCTATGTTTTTGTTGTTTTTTTTTTACAATGATTTCCATGCATTGGCGTATTCATGTGTATGTATTTGTGGGTGTGTGTGTATGTGTAACATAATGCATGTAAATAACAATCAACGACCGCCAGGTGTCGCCTCAGGCAATACCAAGCGGTGAGTTGACAGTAGTCGAAGCAAGTGCAGTGTGACGTGTGGTGTGGGGGGAAGTGTGAGTGTGCACCGCATGAGTTTGTGTGTGTGTGTGTGTGTGTGTGGGAGTGAGAGCTTCAAATAATCTAAGGGCCAATACATGCACACACACACGCACTCACGCTGTGTGTGTAACTTGTTTGCAATCAGAAATTTTAAAAATGAAATTTTGATTTTGTTCTGTTCGCGTTTTGTTTTGTTCTGTTGCTTCGCCAACATTCACAACAACAACAACAACGACAAGGACACACAAACAGTAAAGAAAGCCACAAAATCCCTCATCCCCCTGCAATCACGTCTCTGCACCACACTTAAAGAAAAAAGAACAAAAACAAAACCCGTTAGGCAACATCAAAGACGAACAACAACAACAGCTGCAACAACACAACAACTATCAACAAGTACAACTATCAACAACAACAACAACAATCAGCAAAAACAAATATCGAAAATCATCTATATATATTTTATATAGTCAATTTTTGTGTTTTGTGTATTTGGGATGATTTTTGTAGTGAACGTTTTATTTCCTTGTAGCACTTGTAAAATCGAAAATGAACAAAAACAATCGCAAACACAAAATCACAATCGATATCGTTATCGTTATCGAGATTCAAATCTATACGAAAATCAAAACCTTTGCCAAATTGTTGTACGCAAAAGTCTAACCCATCTAAATTATCGTTCCAATCAACGTTTAGTGTTTCAGAGTGTCGCCTTTTCGGGTAAGTCAGCTGATCGATCTTTCTCTCTCGCTCTCTCTCTTTCTTTTTCTCTCCCCCACTTTCGCTACTCGTTACTCGTTTCGGTTTGTTCCATGTTACGTTTCGTTTTTGTACATAAAAAAAAGAAAGCGCTTTTCTCCTTTTCTTTTTAATCAATGTTTCGTGCAGCTTTCGAAGCTTATATAGTATATCCTTTCTAGGAACTCGTGTTCCATTTCCACTGGAACGTTTTGGAAATGTGAAGCCAAAGTTATGTTATGTTTTAAAATAGAAATATAACAATGCATTCATTTGTTGTTTATTGATTATTTTGTTTTATTCCCTGAGTAAATAGTTTTTGTTTTCAAGCATTTTGCAAACGTTTCAGTTCCCAAAACGTTCCAATCGCAAAATAATAGAAGCCCGCTGGAAAGTTTATACAGTATTGGTGTTTGCTTTATATGATATATGGGCTATGTTCCTAATGCTGTTGCTGTTGTGTTGCGCCTTGACCTGTTCGCTTTTTGTTTTTTAGTTCCAATTCCATTTTTTATTAAACCCATTAATCGACAATAAAGCAAGGTGCTAAAGCTCTTTTGACTTGTGTTGTGTTGCGCTTTATGGTTCAAGTTAAAAAGTTACTGCTTAGAGATGGACGATTTTACTAGCATCTCTGACTTGATAATCGGCTTTAGATGAGCGAGTTTGCTTCTGTATCTAACTTCAGCTTAAGAGAGTAGAGATGAGTGAGTTTACTCCCATCTCTAGCTTCAACTTAAGTGCTTAGAGATGAGCGAGTTTACTTCCATCTCTAACTTCAACTTAAGTGCTTAGAGATGAGTGAGTTTACTCCCATCTCTAACTTTAACTTAAGTGCTTACCGATGAGCGAGTTTACTTCCATCTCTAACTTTAACTTAAGTTCCTAGAGATGAGCGAGTTTACTCCCATCTCTAGCTGCAGCTTCAGTGCTTAGAGATGAGCGAGCTTACTCCCATCTCTAGTTGGATTAATCCGTATACACTCGGATTCAAATGAGGCGCATGTCCAAGATCGCCAACTATTTTTTTGTACCTTATGCTTTCAACTGACAATTCTTCCCTTTTCTCTCCCTCTCACAGTCTTGGCGTATGTGGAGTGCGTATACTCGTTGGAGCATCGGCATACGATGCACACTACCTACAACATCGCCCGCAACATATCGCACAGTCAAACCATGAAGTAAGTACCCCCAAATAAAAAAAGATACTTTAAATGTAGATCAATACTCATACGATTTTGTATTCGTAGCATCATGCCAATGAGCAAGGATATGTCGCCGGAGCTGGAGACGCCGCCAGCGTTGCCGCCGAAGAACTACAAGCAGCGCAAGGCATCCACAACATCCTCCTCCTCTGCTTCCGCCTCCGCCTCAACTACAGTGCCGACAGCAATCATCAGCACACCGCCAGCTAGTCCAAAGCCCATGCTAGGCGATGTCGGGCTGCGAGGCAGTCGCATGACGACGGTCAGCGAGGAGCTCAACGATGTGCAGGGTACGAGCGAAGATGCTGCTGGTGGAGCGCAGGCGGCATTGGACAGCAATGAGAATACGTTTTACTGTCACTCGCATCAGTTGCCCAGCGAAACAAGGGAAGAGTCCACAATGTTGGCGCCCATTAATACGCCGCAAATGCTGGAGGCAGGTGGCGAAGATGTCACTGGTGGAGCGGAGCAACAGCAGACGGAATCAAGGCAGCAAATACCTTGTGAACTGGAGCTGGACGAGGAGGATGACGAGGAGGAGGAGGAGGAAGAAGATGTCGATAATCAGCTGCCCAATATGCTGGAGGAGATTGACATTACGCCATATTTAATACTCAAAAAGAATGAGGAGGATGGGCCCGAGGTGAAGGGCGGCTACATTGATGCGCTGATCGTGCACGCTAGTCGCGTCCAAAAAGTCGCCGATAATGGTAGGCAACATACTCATAATCGTAATCATAATCATAATCAGAATCAGAATCAGAATCATTATCATACGCTAAGTCATCCACATAATCGTAGCGGTAGTAGTAGTAATCATAGTGGTAGCAATCGTAATTGTCATAGTCAAAATTCACTAACACTGCCCCGGACAAACCGTAAACTAAACAATCCAAATCCATCTTCTGTTGTTGTTGTTCATTCCGTACGTGCAGCATTCAGCGAGGCGTTCATCACCACCTTTCGCACGTTCATTCAGCCGATCGATGTGATCGAGAAGCTGACCCATCGCTACACATACTTCTTCTGTCAGGTGCACGATCAGAAGCAGAAGGCGGCCAAGGAGACCTTTTCGCTCCTCGTGCGCGTTGTCAACGATCTGACGTGAGTATCAAATATAATCTATATACTATCGATAACATTATCGATTGCTGGCCAACTATCGAATCCATTATAATTATGTTAAAGACATACAAATATTCAATTCGTTTCGTCAATTAACATAAATTGCTTCGATCGATAGTACCAACGATAGTTTGACAGCTTGCCAATTATCGATAGTTTTGTTACTTCCAAAATAATGTATGATTTCTAATTGACATTCTCTTTGTTAACAGCTCCACAGATCTGACAAGCCAACTGCTCAGCCTATTGGTGGAGTTTGTCTATCAGCTGGTCTGCTCCGGTCAGCTCTATTTGGCCAAGCTGTTGCGCAACAAATTCGTGGAGAAAGTGACGCTCTACAAGGATCAACGCAGCCTCCATTATGCCTTGGAGCGCGATCAGCTTGGCGGCATTATGGGCAGCGGCGGTGTCTGTAGCGGTGGCAATCAATTAAGTTTGCTCGACTTGAAGTCATTGGAGATTGCCGAACAGATGACGCTCCTGGATGCGGAGTTGTTTCAGAAAATCGAGATACCCGAAGTATTATTATTTGCCAAAGATCAGTGCGAGGAGAAATCACCCAATCTCAACAAGTTCACCGAGCACTTTAACAAAATGTCGTATTGGGCGCGCTCGAAAATCTTGCGACTGCAGGACGCCAAGGAGCGCGAGAAGCATGTGAATAAGTTTATCAAAATCATGAAACATTTGCGCAAAATGAACAATTACAATTCGTATCTGGCTCTGCTCTCTGCCCTGGACTCGGGTCCCATACGCAGGTATGATTAACATTCATCTAAGGAGTATTCTGGTATTCACTTTCGCTGTTATTTCGCGTTTTTAGTATTGTATTGCTTACGATTCCGCTTTGTAATCATTTTATTTATACTTTATATTCTATATATATTTAATTTTATGATTGATAAGTTCGAAAGTAAATACCAGAATAGTTCTAAAATGAAATGAACATAAATTGAAATGATTAATCCTGCTTAACATTCATCTAGAGAGTATTCTGGTATTCACTTTCGCTGTTATTTCGCGTTTTTAGTATTGTACTGCTTTCGATTCCGCTTTATTTTATTAATACTTTATATTCTATATATATTTAATTTTATGATTGATAAGTTCGAAAGTAAATACCAGAATAGTTATAAAATGAAATGAACATAAATTGAAATGATTAATTCTGCTTAACATTCATCTAGAGAGTGTTCTTGTATTCACTTTCGCTGTTATTTCGCATTTTTAGTATTGTATTGCTTTCGATTCCGCTTTATTTTTATTAATACTTTATATTCTATAATTATACACTTTTATGATTTCAAAGTGCAAAAGTGAATACCTGATTAGTTAAAAACCGAAATGAACATATGTTGAAATGATTAATCCTGCTTAACATTCATCTAGGGAGTGTTCTGGTATTCACTTTCGCTGTTATTTTTCGTTTTCGGTGTCGTGATGCTTACGATTCCGCTTTGTAATCATTTTATTTCTACTTTATGTTATATCCTATATTTATACACTTTTATGATTTCAAAGTGCGACAGTGAATAAGATTAGTTATAAAATGAAATAAACATAAATTCAAATTGATTAATCCTCTTTGCAGATTGGAATGGCAGAAGGGCATTGCGGAGGAGTTGTGCTCGTTTTGTGCGCTCATCGATTCCAGCTCCAGTTTTCGTGCCTATCGTCAGGCGCTGGCCGAAACCAATCCGCCCTGCATACCCTACATGTAAGCATTAACTAATGGGTATATCGTATATACATAGTATTTACCTTTTTTACACCTCTTACAGCGGTCTGGTTCTACAGGATTTGACATTTGTGCATGTGGGCAATCAGGATTATGTGTCCAAGGGTGTCATCAACTTCTCCAAGCGCTGGCAACAGTACAACATAATTGTCAACATGAAACGTTTCAAGAAGTGGCAAGTTATCAAGCATATTCACATTCATTATACCGATTATACTAATTGAACTCAATTCAATTACAGCGCGTATCCATTTCGACGCAATGAGCGCATCATACGATTTTTTGACAACTTTAAGGATTTTATGGGCGAGGAGGAGATGTGGCAAATATCGGAACGCATCAAGCCCCGTGGTCGACGTCTGGTCAACAACTATTAGACGTTTGCCTCCTCCACTACAAAACACCAACTACATTTATAGTGCAATGGTTATACATATACTATATACTTATATATATATATATACTATATATTAACTTAGCAATTACAAACAACAACAACAAGAAGAAGATGAAAACACTGTAACTATTCTAACTGGGTCTGAGTAAATAATCGTTCGCTAATCGTATCTATATACAAACACATATATAGTTATAATATATATATATATATATTCATGTATATATATCGGCAAATATATGTATAGCTAAAGCATGCAGTAATAATGTACCTAAATACCATATAATAACATTACAAAAATACCACAGATCTGTAGTTGAACAAAACACAAAAAAGCAGTGCGATAAAATATGAATTATGTAAAAACTATATATATATATATATATACAATAATGTATAAACATACAGCAAACACTTCTAATCGGACGCGATATCCTATTTGTATTCTTTGTTTTATGTACTTTTTTTTTTGCTTTTGTTTCCCCAACAAATATAATTTTACACTGTATTAACAACGAATTTTCTGAACAACAAAAATATTACGTGTTTGTAGAAGCCAAAAAAAAAAACAAGAAAAAAAAAACTAAATCAAAAAAACGTTTAAAGAGTTGTATGTGTTTTAAATAAGATTTAAAGAAAAACAAAACAAAACAAAAAATGAAACCAAAACGGTAACAATCACCTAAAAACACCAAATTGAAACGCACACAAAAAAAGAAAAGAAAAGAAAAGAAAAAACTAGGAAACCTTTTCACTTGTAATCTACTACGATTGGAATATTTGGGATTATTTAAATCGTACTTTAAAACTGATTTTTTTTTTGTGCATGCAGCGCTGTTTCGTTGACCACTAAAAACGTTGAAGAAAAAACAAAAAAACAAGAAAACAAATACCTATCTTTACCTTTAAATTGAAACCGCTAATTTACCTCCACCTCGCATTTGTTTAAGGTCGGAACTTGAGAACGATTGACTTGCAGACTGTATGCACAAAAATGGTTGAAATGTGAAATGAAATACACCCCCCGAGGTTAACACTAGTTAAGATATCGACAAGAAAACAAGAAAAGCAACAACAAAGTTAACTTTAAAACAAATCAATGCCAAGCCAAGACACCAACCTAGCCAAAATCAATCGAAAACAACAAACAAACAAACAATAATTGAGAAAGCTACAGTCAAGTGTGTGCTCTACTCTCTCAAGAGGAGAGAATACAATAAAATTAAGTGTGACCGTGGCAAAGCAATATATCCAATATATCTGCAATCAATTCTGAACCCGTTAATTTATTTCTTCGACGATCATAATCAATTATAAACGTTTTTTTTATATATTTTTTGTCTTAAGAGGTGTGATCGAATTCTTAGGTAAACATATAGCTAATGAATATATGGCTATATTGTCTTGGGATCGAAGCTGCCTTCTTGTGCCTGTTTTTGGTTACAATTCGGTTGACACTAAATTATGATACCCTTCAACCCCATGGTTACAGGGTATACTTAAGTTTCACACACTCAATTAAACGAATCAACTTGAAAAGTTACAAAAAAATTATGAAAATAAAAGAAAAAAATGATGAAATTTGAAAAAAAATGATTGCTTTTAGCCAACTAAATATTTACAGAAATAAATATATACACGTACATATATATACAGAGATTTCCGTTTAAATAAATACTTTACAAAAGCGAAAAGAAAAATTGAAATTGAAAATGAAAATAAAAAAGAAATCTATCAAAATCGTATACAAAGTGTATATTAGTTAAGATAAGCAAACTTTATATACATATGTATATGTATAATATGCGATATATATGTATGTATCTATATGCACACACGTACACACACATAGACACACAGTTACAGTTACAGGTGTAACGGCTTCCATGTTCCAACAACAGCATACAACACACACACAGACACACGCACATAGAAACAAGACTGTCTTTAGGATATATGTAGTAGTATTTCTTGTATATCTAATCAATCTACATATACTTATATGATTATTATTGTATGTACTGCTGCTTATAGAAATTGTTATAAACGAAACTTTAGCAAAGTTGCATGCACCCACATACACACATACACATACAGAGATACGCAGACACACAGACACAAACACATTGAAATTGAAATTGAAATTAAATCAAAATTTAAAGCTACCTAAATCTAAATTAACTAACCTCTACCTATGTATGTCCATACACACACACACACACACACAGACATTCACACAGAGACGCACACAGGCATTGAATGCTATATGAACATACAAATATATATATATATATATATTTATAATCGATATACAACTCATCGTATATCGGGATATCTCTGATTTAGTCATTGCTTTGTATGTGCCTATTATCAATTTTTGATGTACAATTTGAGGGACATCCGTTACCAGTTTTAAATAATATCCACATTTTTAAATATGTATGTATGTAATGTAATGTAATTTAATGTAATCGGATAAACAAAAACAAAATCAACAACAACAACAAACAAACAATCCGCAAACCTCGTACCGCAAATCCTAATGTTTAAGCTAAACTTAACAGTTTCAACATTTTTTTTTTATTTTATGTTTTTTTTTTGTAATTTTAGTGTACTACATTGTATGTTTAACTTAACTAATTAGTTATTAAAAAATAATATATATACATATATATATTTATCGTGACGTATTCGTACTTTCGTTTCCCCCAAGTAGAGCAATTTTCAATTGTAAATGTATTTGTAACTGAATGTTATACATTTATTCGTAAGAAAAATGGCTACAAATAAATGTATTTTTCCTTTAAAAAAAATTTAACGGGTTTCTGATTATTTAAATCATAAAACGTTTTGAAGTTAGCGCCAAGCTTTAACAGTTCAGCAACATTATGTTAACATTTACACAATATTCACACTTTGGTACATTGTCATCTGTGCGCTGATGTAACTTTTTGGTATTATATTGTTGATCAATTGGAGAATCTGAATTTCCTGAATTTTCCTTAAAAACAAATGCTTAATGTATTTTTCGTATATTGCAAAACTGGCATCAATTAGTGTGAAAAGTTAGGAGCACTGCTGCAAAGTAATTTTAAAATACGCGCGTCGTATTGCACAAGAAAAATACCAACATATTCGCTGCAGTGTAACCAGCCAAGCGTTCTGTTTGGTATATATTTGCCGCCGTAAAAAAGTATATTTTCAACTGTAGTCTGTGGTCACGTTGCCGGCCCCACACTGCATAGCAGCAAAACAAAAAGTCAACGGTTTCGAACGGTACTCGCACTCGTCGTCGTCACAGAGTCTCGTCCTCCGCTGCAAACGGAAGAAATTTGCAAAGTTTCGCATACGAATTAATGATCTAAAGCTAAAGTAATTTGAATTAAATATATAACAAATATATATGTGTGTGTGTGTGATCATGTGATTTTTGTTAATTTATTTGTTAATGTGCAATTTAAAAGGATTCTACGAAAACAACAAAAACCTAGTGAAATAGCTTTAAGAATTAATAGCGCCAAAAAAAAAGAAACAGCAAAGAAAAAAATACGATACGATCAACCATAAACAACAATAAGAAGCGGTAAAGTTGTGTCGGGGAGGAAGTTATGGCGAGGCGAGGCGAGGCGGGGCGGGGCGGGCAGCATCCAATTTGCAGCTCTTTCAACGGTTTTTAATATCAATCGATTGATCGCTGGCTGCTGCCCCAACAACGATCGTTCAATTAATATTCGCTTGTCCGCTTCATTTAGTACACTTGATTGCCTGTTGAACGCGGCGAACGATCATCGGCAACATCATTATCGTCATCGTCAGTGTGATGATAATGATAACGATGCTGTTGATGTGATGTCTCTCTTCTTTGGCAGACAAATTGAATGCTCCTTCGAATGCTGCTGCTGTTGTTGTTGTTGTTGTAGTTGTTGTTCAATATTGAAAGTGCGAGCTAAGTGAAGCCGGCTAACAGCCGATATACAACATTATATACGTACAGATAGTCGATAAATTACGTAATGCAAATTTTGAACCCTTTTTTTCGTGTTTAGTCTTTGCTTTTGTTTTCGGTTGGGTTTTTGTTTTCTTTTTTTTTTTTTTTTTGCGAAGTTGACCCTGAGCACTAATTGAGCTTCAGTCAACTACGTGCGAGTGTGCGTGTATGTGTGAGTGTGTGGGAGCAAGCTGGAGCATAAGAAGCTTTCAAAGCTGAGGTTCAACGGTATCAGCTGACGGATCCTACAAAAGTTGCCGTAAAGCTTTCGCTGTAGTTGTTTTTCTTGTGTGTAGTGGCTTTTTTTTCTAATGTGCCCAATGTTTTTCTTGCAGTGTATTTTGTTAGCCTCCACTGGGCCGCCTGTACTTACTGCACATACTCACACACAGGCACACAGACTATATTTACTTTGGTGTTGTTGTTTGCGTTTTGGCGCGCTTGAAAGGCGTGAAAGTCATTGTCCAATGCAGCACTGACTATGAATGCGGACTGCGCTTCTGCTGCTGCTGCCGCCATCGCTAACACCTTGTTGCCCACCTTGCTGTTGATGTTGTTGTTGGTAGTAGACCGGCAAACAGTCGACTTCTTGACCACTTGAATGCTTCCTCCGTGTATGTGAGTGTGTATGTGTGTGTGTGTGCAGCAACGACAAACAAATGGAGTGGTGTGCAAAACTCCTCAATCTCGATCGTATGCACACACACAGACAGACACATATACTTTTACAATCACACACAGCAAACACGCACACACACAGTATACACTCACACACACACACGGAGCTGCACAATACAATCGCAAAATCAGAAATCAGAGTTCTGTTTTCTGTGAAGTAGCTTCTGCTCATCTCTCCTCCTTCTTCTTCTCCTTCAGCTTCTTTCTCGCTCTCTCTCTCTCTCTCGTTTGCTCTTTACTCGCTTACTGGTTGTTTGTCTGCGCTGTTTTGTCGTCCCCCGTCCACCCGTTAACATTCCCATGCCCATCTCCTTGTCACGTTTCATCCCATCCCGCAGCGTCTGTCGTTTTGTCTTGGCCTGGCTGGTCAGCCAGCCAGCCAGCCAGCCTGCTTGTCTCGCGCTCGCTACTTGACCGGCTGCACTGCGACGTCGCCGTCGCAGTCGACGTTGACAGCGACGTCGACAGCGGTACTTGAGCCCACTTGGAGACAGTCGTTCGTTGTTCTTGTTCTTCTCGTTGTTGCTGTTATTCTTCCTTCATCTTCTGGCCAGTGGTCAAGAGATGAGCATATGGCCAAAACGATCGCGACAATAATAACTCAGTTAGATATTATTTCCTATTATATAATTATTTAGGAGTTGCACTAAAAATTATGTTGTTATAGCGAAAAACTAAGATTTATAAGAAATATTATCATTTGTCGTGCATTTTTTCTCATTCCTAAATTTATTTTTTTGAAATTTGTCTGTATAAAGAAATTTTTTAAATAACATCGAGTGAAAATTGTTGAAAGGATCCGTTTTACTTTACTCTAATTTCCAAATCAAATCAATTGATTCTTTAAAATTCTACAAATTTCGGATCAGTAAAAAATATAACACCTGAAAATATGAAAATTGTAACAAAACATGAGAATCTTATTTTTAAACTTGCCACAAGCATAAATCGAACATTACATTCCCATTTTTTGTTTTTAACTTATTTATTTTGGTCAAAACCTTTTTAACCAAATAAATTCTTTAATGTTTTGTATACTATAAAAATGATAAAAAAAAAAAAAAATACAAATTGATTTATTTTGAAGGCATCGAAAATTACATTCCCATCTTTTTTAACTTATTTATTTTGGTCAAAAGCTTTTTAGCTTTTTTTGATTTATTTTTAAGGCATTTTTGCTTTCTTTATGCCTTTTTTGTATGAATTTTTTCCACTTCCAGAAAGAATAACTCTAATTTTAAATTGATGTAAGTACAACAATTGCATATGCTTCATGGGAAGTCTCTCTAATGACAAAAGCATTTAAAAGCAAAGTTTAAAATTATATTTGCACTTCACTTTGTAGAGCATTCGAAAGTCGCCTAGGCGATGCTGTGATTGTCTGGTTGCCTGGTTGCAAATATTTGCTGAAGGTGTTTTTGATGCTCTCTTCAGTTGTGTGTTGTTCATTAAGCAAACAACGAGTGTTGTGCTTATTGTTGTTGTTATTGTTGTTCTTGTTCTTGTTCTGGTTGTCGTTGTGATTGTTAGCATCATTTTAATCGGGAGCCAAGTTAAAAAGTAACTGAGGGAGACATCGATTTGATATGAGGATCGTGTTGGCATTGTTTATGCTTTAATTTTGTTTAGGTATTCGTTTTTTCTTCATCAACTCAACTTCTGATTGACACATTTTTATACATCATTGTGGATGATCTCCCAGCTTCGTGCTTTGTCGCCAGCCCTGAGTTTTGTCCAGCCCTGCGGCTGGCTATGTCAACCGCCTCTTCGGCTCGAGGGCTCCTAAAGTGGTCGCTGTCCAAACATACAGACATATGAGTATGCGATTTCCACAGTTCTTCCGTTTCTCTGACCGAACCCGAACTTAAAACTCAAACCCAACTTCAAACTGGATTCCCAATACCAAAAGACAGACATATAAAGAGAGATTGAGAGGAGAGAATCAGAGCAAAAGAGAGGGAGAGTGAGACTGGAATTGAGACGAAGTGTGGGACACACTATGTCATTGCTATCCCGATTTCAATTCCAATTCCGATCTCGATCCCGATCCCATCCTCTTGCTTCGTTCTCTGAAATTTTTATTTTTATATCCATTTTATTTTTTCACATTTCATTGTCCGTTTGTTTGTTGTTGTTGTTGCTGCTGTTGTTGGCCGCTTCTTTATATTCTGGGTAATAAGGTGTGAGAAAGGCAATAATCGTAAAGAGCTAACAAATTGTTGCTGCTGCTGTTGATGCTTCTGCTTTCTGCTTTCTGCTTTGAATGCAGTTGTTGCTGTCTTCGGTTTCACGCTAAAATGTTAATCTGTCCTTTTTAGTCGCTCCATACACTTCTCTGATCATGGTAACTGAGAGATCGCTTCAAGGTGTGATATAGGGTGAGGCTATTTGTTTGGATTGCTTATAAACATGCCAAAACAAACTTGAACTCGAACTCAAATTGAGCTATAATCGGAAGTAACAAAACTACTAGGCACAATCTTACAGCACGCTGATAGATTACACTGAGAGAAAATTCTATGGCACTTTTCAGATTTGGAAACATTAATAAATAAATTAAGAGTTAAGAATGTGTCTCAATTTCTAAGTATATGCAAAAAAAAAAAATATAATTTATATTTAAAGGGAAAATGAAAAATACAAAAAATAAAGAGTTATGAAAGGATCTCAAAAAATAAATTTAATGTATTATCAAAATATATAAATGAAAATTAAAATAAACAAAGAGTTAAGAATGTGTCTCAATTTCTATGTATATTAAAAATAAATTATAATAAATTAAAATTACAAAAAATAAAGAATTAAGAAAGTTTATCAATTTTGAGTGAAGGGAAAAAAAATTGAATTTATTATCAAAATAGATAAATGAAAATTAAAATTAATAAATTTCTTAGTACATTTCTCAAAAAGTTAAAATAAAGAATAATTCTTCTATTTCATTATAACAATAATTAATTAAAATATAGAATGCCTAGCTTTACATTTCTCAATTACAGTCAGTTATGTCAGGAAACTCAGGAATCTCGTTGAGACAACGATTCTATAGAAATTCCAGTTTCAAGCGCAGTTTGTGTGACCTTTTTTGAGGATGTGAACTAAAAAACGATTGAGCAACACAGACAAGACATGTGAATCGAATCATTTGAAATTGAGTATACAAACAATTATATTAAAATAGTATATACATATGTCTATGAGTCTTCTCTCCGTCTTGTGCACTTGTGTCTACTAAGTGCCACTAACTAATCAACGTATCATCGTAAAACGGGGCTCTTATCAATATTTCCATTAATCACACAAAAAATAATATTATAGCATTTTGTTGGTGTTTTTATTTCCAAATCGGGGAAAAGTCAAAACAAATGAAATGCTGCGTGCTATTTTTATTTGTTTTTGTTTTATTTTTTATGTAGTATCTGCCAGAGTTTATTGCGTTGTGTTCATTTCAATTCTTTATAAGCTTTCTTCACATCCGTCAATTTCAAGAAGTTCGCAAAGAACGTGGGTGGAGCAACTCTAATTGGATGCAATTAAGAAACAAGTAAGAAAAGTTAATTGTAAAAAAAAGAATTAAAACTAAAAATTGTAGTACAATTATACTTGATTCTTACGCTAAAAATAATCGTATTTTGCAATAATTTTGAAATCATTCTTTGCTCAAAAATTTAACAGACAAACGGATTTATAGTGTCACTTTATTTGATGTGCTCAGTTTTGTTACTCTTCTTGGTCCAGAAGACAACATACTGCTGGCAGTCACTGTGTCTGTGTGTCTCTGTGTGTGTGTGAGCATAACCTCAATTGTTAAGGAGAGAGAGAGAGAATGTCGTCGCATCGTATCGCATATCGATAGCCTCGATTGTCGATTGTTGGTCGATGGCATTCCTTATTTGTATGCTTAATGCGAAGCCACATGTCATTATCTTTAAGTAATTCCTCATAATCGCCATGTTTGATCTTATTAAGACACCTTAACTTGTTTTCTTCGACATGGACATCATCGACTCCCGTTCCCGTTCCTTGTCCCGCTACCTCTTTGTCTCTTTGTTGTTGTTATTGTTGTCGTTGTTGTCGTTGTCGCTGTTCCCCTCGTTACGCTCATTCAGTACGTGCTGTTGATGGCCAGACAAATGGCCAGCCAAGTGGCCTGTCTGTCCGTCTGTCTGTCCGTCCGTCTGTCTGTCCGTCTGTCCGTCCGTCTGCCTGGCAACTGATTCGATGTCGTTTTGGCCTGTCTCCGATCACATTCATTTTTTCATCGTCGTTTTTTTTTTTCTGTTTTTTTTTTTCTTTCATTATGTTAAATTTCTGCCTTGTCTGTGCCCCGTCGTCTTGCCTCGGCCTCGGCCACTGCACCTGCAGGCAACATCGTTGACTCTCTTGGGCAACAACTACTCTTCACACCACGCCAAGTGCTAACGACTTTGTACCTGCTCTGTCTCCAAGTCTGTCTTCTGTCCAGCGTCTTCTGCCTTCTGCCTTCTGTCTCCCATCGCCCATCTCTCATCTCCTACTCCGATCTCTGTATCACAGTCGCAGCTTCCATTAACGATCAACGCATCAACCGCATTGTAACCTCTTCTCCTCTTTTTTTTGTATTTTATTATAGATTATATTTGTTTTGTTTTTGCTTTTGGAGTTAAGATCAATCCCCAGTAGCAACATTCACTTTGCCATTTCAATCCATTTCAAAACCAAATCAAGACGTTAAAATCATTATGGAAATCAGTTAGATAATCCTAAGAAACTAACAAATTTATATTGCAGTTCGGAAACATATTAATTGATAGAGAAACGAGTATGATGATGATCTTTTCAAATCTGTACATAATTTAAATGAAACTTCTAAATAAGTGAAAACTAATATGAAATAATAATAAAAATAATATAGTATTAAATATGAGTATAAAGTGGATTCCAAAATGGGAAATTGAATTTAGAAAATATATGAAAATATAATACTAAGAAGATAGTGTTAAAAATGAGTATAAAATTGTGAAATTGAATTTAGAAAAAATATGAAATAATTATAAAATTAAAATAGTATCAAATAGGAGTAAGAAAGTGGATTCCAAAATGTGAAATTGAATTTAGAAAAATTATAAACTAATAATACTAAGAAGATAGTATTAAATATGAGTATAAAGTGGATTCCAAAATGTGAAATTTAATTTAGAAAAAATATGAAATATACTGAGAAGATAATTACAAATATGAGTATAAAGTGGAGCTCAAATGGGTTTTTTTTTTCTTGGGACAACCTTTAAAATTAGAACACATAAGAATGGATAAATGTGGTCACAGTTGTGACAGCTCGAGACCCTTTAATTAGGTTGTGAAAAATTATATATATAATTTTCAATTTAGGTTGAATTCGGCTTCTAGTTGGATTCTATTTCTATTTCTGATATTGTTAATTTATTATGTTAATAATATTTATAAACTAATTTAATAAAGTGTCTATATATGTGCTTTTTTTTTATTGTCAGCTGCCATCTGTCTTGATTGTGGATATATCGCGAATATGCGATGTTCAAATAGAGTTTTCTTTGCATTGGGCACTTAGCTCAATCAGTTTGATTTTTTCATTTCGTTTTTTTCATTTTTATGAATAGCAAAGTCAATATTTGCGAGTGCACAGCGAAGTTGCGAAGCAAAGAAAAGCAAACATCGAGTGCGACTGAGAAATGCAAATATTGTTTGAAATCTGTTGTTTTGTTTACATAGTATCCATTTCCATTTCGATTTGCCAATTTTCAATTTGCAATTGGCAATATTGCGATTGCAGCTGATCTATTAATTAATGTGCATCTGTTTGTTATTTTGATGATCGTCCCCTCTCCTCTCCAATCACAGCAAAGATGCCACTGCAGGAACTCGGTTGCTTTGTCAAATGGTTCTATCTGGTGCTGATTGTCCAAACCATATTATGCCTTGGCCACATCGAGTGTCGTCAGAATCACAATCGTCACAACAACAACAACAACAATAATAACAATAGAAGAGGCGATTCGATCAGCTCGGAGGAGAATCACAGTCTTGGCGATGATGTCGATAATATTGCGGATAGCGATAGCAGCATTGGCGCTGGACACTCCGCAGGCGGAGGTGGAGGTGGAGGAGGAGGAGGCGGCGGCTTCCATCGACGCTCGGGACGAAGGAGAGCGCAGGGCGGCGGTGGAGGCAATCGACACAATCGCAATGAGGAGAGCATCTCGCTCTGGATCAACGAACAGCAGCTCAAGATGCTAAGCGGTGAGTTTGTTAAACACTCTGTGAACCGGTTCGCTGCTCCAATTAGCGAGTAAAAATGCGGTTTCTGGAACGGTTCAGCTTTGAAGATTTTACATTACTTAAAAATAGCCAAATAGATTCGAGTTAAGTTTCAAAATTACAATCAAAATATAAACTGAGAAGAAATTGCGGTTCATTCAAATGGTTCAGCCTTGAACCGTTCTGCTGATTAAGATGATTTTGTGAACCGGTTCGGTGCCCAAATTACTTTTACTTTCACCAGATAAAAGTGCCGTTTTTCGGCTTTAAAGTTTTTGCATTGTTAAAAAATACCCGAGTAAATTCGAGCTAAGTTTTTATAGTGAAATCAAAATATGAATTCAATTATTAAGGAGTAGAAATTGCGGTTGAGCGAAGTGGTTCAGTCTTGAACCGTTCTGCTGATTGAGATGATTCTGTGAACCGGTTCGGTGCCCAAATTACTTTTACTTTCATCGGATAAAAATCCATTTTTTCGGAAAAGCTTTTGGATTATTAAAAAATACCCGAGTAAATTCGAGCTAAGTTTTTATAGTGAAATCCAAATATGAATTCTATTTTCAAGGAGTAGAAATTCAGCCTTGAACCATTCTGATAATATTCTAGCTTAAATCTTATCACTGTAGAGAAGAATCAAGTATAGTTTTATGGGGGAACTAAAATAAAAGCAGAGTAATGCTTGTAAGAATATGAACATAGATTCCTCGTTGAACCGGTTCAGGGTTAGTCTCTTCAAATGAACTCTATTGCTATTCTAGAAATGTAGATATATAGATTATAGATTGATCGCACAAGTAGCGCTTCATCTTTTATCAGACAGCTATCAATCCTTCCCCACAGCGCTCTACTTCCCCCAGGGCTACTCGGATCGCATCTATGCCATTCACAATGGCCGCGTGACGAACGAGATGCGCGACACGACGTTCTACAATTATCTGGTGATACCATCGGAGGTGAACTATGTGAACTTCACATGGAAGTCGGGCAAACGCAAGTATTTCTACGATTTCGATCGACTGCAGACAATGGACGAGAGCATTTTGAAGGCGCCAACGTTGTCGATCAACAAACGTGGTCGCATTCCGCAGGAGCAGAAAAGTAAGTAAGCCCATCATAGAGTGAAGTTTTAGAATGCAGTGTGCAATCGCACTGTTCCCCGATTTTTCTATATATCAATCTAAGCTAGATTTTAGCATATTCCTGCCCTGCACCGGAAACAGCTCGGGCACCGCCTCGTTCAATGTCGGCCTCAAGATTCAGACCAAAAAGAACAAACCATTATCGGGCACACCCATCCGTCTGAACTTCAAAAAGGAATGCGCACATAGAGGTGTGTATGATATAGACGCTTCCAACCCTACTTCACTAACAACTTTGCAAGGTAGTGTATATGAAAAGTCAATAAAAATGCTTTATATTCAAATTTGCATAGAACACCGTTGAGGGCGCTCAAGAGCAAACTATTCAAAATAAATTTTCGGAATTTTACCTTATGGTATTTGTTTTTGTTCTTGGGCGTGCTCTATTTGTAATTACATTTTATCATTCATTTTTCGTACTGTCGCTAATGCTTTTCCGTTTCGCCATTCGTCCGCTTTTACTTGTACTTCCCCTTCCTTACAGCACACTCGTATTCTCTTATCTCTACGCTCCAAGCTCACTCGCTATCGATCACTTTTCCTGGGTTTTCTTAAGCTCAATAACAGCACATTTAGAAACTAGAACACGATTTGAAGAGATGTTGAAAAGATATCAGAAATAAAAGAAAAGTAATAGCAAAAAAATATAATTGACAACGCGTCCTCCCGGCCATTCCCTTAAATGCAAAGATCTCAGAAACTACAAGTAATAGAGCCACCAAATTTTGGTAACAAACATAATTGAAAATAAATACATATTTAAGATCATTTTTCCGCCCCCAAATTACACATTTATTTTCAATCACATTAAAGACAAGATCGTTTCTTTGCTCTGCTTTTCTTCTTATGCTTTTTATACCCGCTACCCATAGGGTAGAAGGGTATTATAACTTTGTGCCGGCAGGAAATGTATGTAACAGGTGGAAGGAGGCATCTCCGACCCTATAAAGTATATATATTCTTGATCAGCGTCAACAGCCGAGACGATATAGCCATGTCCGTCTGTCCGTCTGTCCGTCCGTCCGTCTGTCCGTCTGTCCGTATGAACACCTAGATCTCAGAGACTATAAGAGATAGAGCAATAATTTTTTTTCGACAGCATTTGTTATGTTTGCACGCAGATCAAGTTTGTTTCAAATTTTTGCCACGCCCACTTCCGCCCCTGCAAATCAAAAAAATCGAATAACAAGCGTAATTTTAAAGCTAGAGTTACGAATTTTGGTATATTCAGTAATAACTATAAGAGTTATGATCCCTGAAAATTTAGTTGCAATCAGAAAAAAATTGTGGAAGCTATTAAAGAAATACTTTTGTATGAGCAAAAACGCCCACTTACTAGGGGTCTTAGTTGCTTTGGCTGACAATCTGGTATATTGTGCCATCTATGGTATATTTTGAATGCGGTACTATATCGATATACCACATATATCATTTGGTATATTTTTAGTATTTTTGCAGTATATTTGGTATATTTTGAGAATAATACCGCAAAATATATTGCTTTTATTCAAAATGGGTAGCGGGTATCTCACAGTCGAGTACACTCGACTGTACCTTTCTTACTTGTTTGTGCTATCTCTGGTATACCCTTTCGCTTTGTCGAGTCTCTCGACTCATTCGTTGTGCTTACATACATCTACACACACACACACACAAAGTCCGCTTTCACTTTCTCTTAGAAAAAAACAAAAACAAAGAAAAAAACACACACACAACAAAAACCACAAACGACAAAAACAAAAAATGATTGAACTAAACTAAATAAACTTAAGCTCCCGATCCAGAATGCACACTGAAATGTGGCAAGAATGGTTATTGCAACGAGGATCACATCTGCAAGTGCAACGTCGGTTACACGGGCCAATACTGTGAGACGGCCTTCTGTTTCCCACAATGCCTCAACGGCGGCAATTGCACCGAGCCATCGAAATGCACCTGTCCCGATGGCTATCAAGGCACACAGTGCGAGGGCGGTAAGTGAACCACACTTCTCTATATAGAATACTGTCCAGACTAACTGACTGATAGGACTACAGCTGTGAACTTTCAAATAGCAGTGCGACGGAAAGATAACTCCTTTTTTATTTTTATTGTATAGAATTTAAAAAAATGAATACATTAAACTGTTGTAATTAAATTTTGTCTCGAAGTTGCACTGCTATTTTAAAGTTGACAGCTGTATAAGCAGTCCAACCGGTATGAGTTAGAAGGCTGAAATGAAATACAGCAGATACTATATTTCATTGCCACGGAGCTAGTCTACCATATTAATATCAACTTTTTTAATACCACAAGTTATTAAATAAAATATATTCTCTTGGTTGCCTTAGAGAAGTATTAAAACTAAGACCAAAATGGTAAGAGCTAGAAGGCTGCAATCGAAACTTACACAGCAAAAGGATTAGTGTCGTACAACTAGCACATTTTATTTTACTCTCTACAGCTTTATTAACTGACTAACAAATACATCAAGGAACTGCCCAAATAGTAATAGCTAGAAGGTTGTAATTTCATTGCAAATGAATTAAATCCAGAATTAAATGTCACAGCTGACAGCTCACAGATTGTATATTACGCTCTATTTATCTATATTTAATAGCACACATGGTTAAACGTTCACATTTAGATCTTTTTGGATATAGCTATGGCCGTCTTGCAGCCAAATTTAATGACCTCGGTCAAGGCGTTATAGAACGGCGCCTGCTCAGCGCCACAATCAATGCCGGTGTCGTGATGCTCTTGCTCCTCGTCGCGAAACTTTGTGATCGTCTCCAGCAGCTCCTGCAAAATGTTAGAAATACGTTAAAGACTTCAGAACCTCATTGTTTTCGTTACTAAACATACCTTATCTGGGTTCGGGGATTCCATAATCTGTCGCAACTGATCGTTGTAGTGCTCAACGATCACTGTTTCTACAGCCACGGTGCAGGCCATGGCCGCCTTCTCACCCATCAGCGCTGTGCCCGCGCCCAGGGCAAATGCAGCCACATTCCAAATGGGCGCCATGACTGTGGGACGCACTCGATGGTGTTGTATTAGATGCTCGAATTGCTTGCGATGCTCCTTCTCCTGCTCCCACATATGCTCAATTGTTTTGCCCATGGGCCCGTTGCCCAAAATTGCCATTTGTCCCGCATATATGCGATCGGCGCCCAATTCTCCAGCATGATCCACGCGTATAATCTCATCTGTTAGCGGTGTTGGTCGAGGGCGCAATGGAGGCTTTGGTTTACTATCGGTATTGGTATTGGCATTGGGGGAAGAGGTGGCGGTGCTGCAGCGTCTGGAGAGACGGATGATCTGCTTGCCCGCACTGCTGGCGGTTCTTAGCATTGTGTGGCTGTAAATAGAAGAGTTACAATATGTATCTTTGAAATCAATTTTAAACACATCGTGTCTTCAATAAGCAGAGGTTGAAATAAGTGCTGAGGTTTTTGTCTTAGCTTAACGATTGAAGACAATACATTTCATGATTCCTTTTTTATGGTTTCGCCACAGGGATTTGCAAGGAGAAGTGCTTGAATGGCGGTAAATGCATACAAAAGGACAAATGCCAATGCTCAAAAGGATATTACGGCCTGCACTGTGAATACTGTGAGTGTAATCCTCGATACTCGATTCATGGTCAGTGTGTAACTTATTTAATTTGTTATTTGCCGCATTGCAGCCAAGTGCGTGATACCGTGCAAGAATGGCGGACGCTGCATTGGCAACAATATGTGCCGCTGCCCGAACGGACTCGACGGCCATCATTGCGAAATCGGACGCAAGCAGCGTTCCACCTGCAAGTGCAGCAACGGTGTCTGCTTGGGCAGCAACAAGGAGTGCAAGTGCCAGGATGGCTATCAGGGACGCCACTGTCGACGTCGTAAGTCCCAGCAGAGGAGACACTATGGTTGATCTTCTACACTGTCTGTCTCGCTCTCTCTACAGGCATTACAAATCGTTCGCTTTGAGCGCTGTTTGTTCTCTCTCGCTGGGCCCACAATGGACAGGCACCAACATGTCACATGTAAAATAACAAATACAACCACTTAAACAAACAAAAACAAGTTAAACGTAAACGTAATCGTACACGTTTGTTTGGGGCTCCACTTCCAACAACAATTATACTATTTAAAATGAAAATGGACAAAACGAAATAATACTAATTGTGATACAAATTTTTTTGTAATTTAAAATTCTTAAATAAAAACTAAACTAAAACAAAAAAAAAAAAACAAAAACAAAACACTCACTTGTAACAGGTAACAATTTACAATAAGAATTTTATGCAACAGTTCACGGAATGCAGACACAATGTTTTTATTATTTTACGACCGGACCGGCTGATGATTGGACTACTAGGGATGGAGAATAATCGACGACATATCGATGACATGTTCGTGCATCTTCAAATTATAATTTGGTTGATTAATAATTTTGCAGCGAAATAATATTTGGACAATCATTTAACACGATAAAATAATTGTTTCAGATGAATTCTAACTTTATTATAACGAAATCAAAAAAATACAAATTTTATAAGTGACAGCTGTATTTTTATACCAATAAGAATATACAACATCGTGTACGGTCTCCCTTGTAGTGTTGCACAACATCCGCAGAAGTGCTGCCAGTCAGTATAAAATACACACTTGGTTAAATCTATTGAATATAAACATTGCGCATGCATGGACGTAGGCAATAAACAATGTAAATAAAGTTCAGAAAACATTTAAGTAAAACAAAGCAATGCTTTCTCAAAATGCTAATGATATAGCTAAAAATAAAGTGTGCATAACATTTGAGTTATAACAAAATTCAAAATTCGTTGGCACCCCTTTGGAAGCATGTGATGACTACGCTGCTGAACTCGCGTTAATTTAAATAATAGTCAGCTGACGCCTGTTGTATTTTTTTTGCAGCAAAACTACTGCTAACAAACAGAACGACAACGGCGATGTCACCCAGAAATAACCATGATCCGACCTCCTCCGGCGGTGATTCGGGCAACACAAATGTGCAGGAGGCCGATCTACAAGGTAAAAATAAAACTTTCAAATTTGCTGCCCAATTTGGGAATGTTTGTCTAATGCTCGTCTTATTGGGCATTTTGCAGAGATGGAGGACGTTAATCAGAGTCTAGATGCATTGAGTTGCGCCCTGGACGCTGTGGAACAGCGCACCGATGACATTCTGTCGCAGTTGCGTGTGCTCTTGGACTCGAATCGCGAGATTCGTCGTCAGCTGGCGCAGGAAAAAGACAATGCCACCGAAGAGGAGGACCACCAAGATGACGACGATGACGAGATGGAGGGCGGGCAAGCGGGCGTGGCAGGCGTCAATTAATTGACACACAGTTGTATAAACCAACAGTTATTCTTTCTATACACAACATTTATTGTTTCTTAACAAATTTATTGATTTCTATATATGATATATATGTAATAATTGTTACAACTACTTTTTGCGATTTCTATTTTTGTTCTTCTTTTTGCTGGACACTTGGCCCGCGATTTGCTCCACTTTCATGTTCACCAAAGCCTTCGCTTCGCGCTTAAGACGTGCATTCTCAGCACGCAAGCTGGCCAGTTCTGCCAAGAGAGACGTGCCTTGTGACTCTTCGGGTTCCGCCATCTCCTCGTCCTCATCCTCATCCTCATCTTCATTCTGATCTTGATCTTGCTCCTCTTCAGTTGCTGCTGCTGCTGCAGCTTCCTCTTCGTCATCGTCGTCCGTCTCGAGACCAGTTGGAAAGTAGCTGTCATCAAAATTACGTTTGTCTAAATGCTTTCTCCTCATATCCTCGTATTCCTCGGTGACCAGCACTTCAATATAATCGTCATCACTGGGTGGCGTTATCACACGCTTCAGGCTGTCGGCAAAGAACTTGGCCTCCTTGGGAGCCGGATGGAAGCGTGACGTGCTAATTAGACGCAAATGCAGATTGGTAATGGAGCCCAACTGGGCAATACTACGAATCAGCTGGCGACTGGCCACATCCCAAACACAGACTTGTTTGTCGTCACCACCAGATATCAACTGATCCGCATTAACGGACAACGCCAGGCTGGTGATGGCTGCGCCCGCCGTATGACCCACAAAGGCTTGACTCTCGTTCTCCTCCAAATGGTATTCCTAAAAGAAACGATTGTTACAGCTATAGAGCTCGAGTAAAAGTGAATTTACTGCACCTTCATGCGAGGTATTTTGTTCATGTGATAAACCAGCACTTGTCCTTCGCCGGTGCCCACAAATACGCTCGTCTCCAGCTTGTTTACGATGACGCTGTGCAAAGCCACAGGAAACACGACGCTGAGCAGCATGCTGCCATTACTGAGATCATAAACCTTGCAGCAGCGATCCAATGAAACGGTGTACATAAAGGCCCGTATGCCACCCATGCCAATGTGGACATCAGTCACAGCCAAGCCGTGATCATTGAAGCTGTAGAAGGGTGCATTGTCCTCGCTGTCGCCATTGCCTAGCGGAGCCACAGCGCGTGTTAGATTCCAGACGAGCACGGCACCATCCTTGCCAGCGGTGGCAAAGTGTTCACCGTTGTCGGTGAAGCGTATACAGGTGATCGCCTGGAAGTGCTTGGCCATCATGTTGAGCAATCGACCCGAATTCAAATGCCACACATAGATTGTTTCCTGAATTCCAGCGATGAGGAAGGCGGAATCTGGGCTAAGGGCCAAGGCAGTCACGTTGCCAGGCACCACATAGCGTATGGTGGACATCTGTTCCTGTCCGTTGAGGGGCCACACATGGAGCAGCGGTTTAGTGCTGTTTGCCGCAATCACGAATTTCTCGCCCAGCATATTTAGCGTGTGTCGCTGCATTTGGCCGCCACCTTTGTATCGCATCAGATCGGTGCCTGTACGCAGATCCTGCACGTTGCAGGAGGCGCGCTCATTGTTTAATGAACTAATGAATATAGCCTCGACAATGTCTCCCATGATTTTGATTTGAATGCATGCACGTGCGAGACAACAGCAACAAATAAACAAAACGTCGTTATAAAATGCCTGAAATTTGGCCGAATGCTGGTCACACTGCGTGTCTACTGGGTCACGATACGATACTTGCAGCAACAGTGCTATCGATAATTCAAAAGTTGCGACAGCAGCAAGCATCGATAATTCAAAATCATTTGCCTAACTTTGCGGCGATAACGTACGGTGCGCTATTGGAAAAATAAATACAATTAATTCACGAGTCTCGACTAATGCGTGGCTAACTGATGATAAAAGTGCGATGAGCGGGTACTTTTGGCAATTGGTAGGCATAAGCACAGCACTAAAAGTTCTGTTGCTGCCAGCGCAGTGAGTACAAACAATACCGGCAAATCGTATGAGCAACTTGACAAACTTTGTTGTTGTCGTTGCAGTTATTCGACCGACTTTGAGGTACATCGCAATTGGTTGGCAATAACACACAGTTTGCCACTGGATCGCTGGTATGTGGATGCCACAAGCGAATGGACACTTGACTATCCACCATTCTTTGCCTACTTCGAGTGGCTGCTCTCCCAGCTGGCCAAATATGTCGATCCCGCGATGCTTGTGGTGCAGAATTTGAAATATGCCTCGGCGGAAACTGTTTATTTTCAAAAGATCTCGGTGATTGTGATGGATATGATCTATGTGCTAGGCGTACGCTCCGCGCTCGCTGCCCTGGGCGTGGTAAAGTCCACACAACAACATATTGCCGGCTGCATGTTGCTGCTGCTCAATGTGGGATTAATCTTTGTGGATCACATACACTTCCAGTACAACGGATTCCTCTTTGGCCTGCTGCTGTTGAGCGTGAGTGCGCTGCTCAGGCAACGCTATCTGTTGAGCGCCTTCAGCTTTGCCGTGCTGCTCAACTTTAAGCACATCTTCCTGTATATGGCGCCCGCTTTTGCTGTCTACCTGCTCAAGTTCTATTGCCTGGGCAAGCAGAGCCAGCAATTTGTGCTTTCCATTGCTAAACTTTTGGCTGTGGGTCTAACGCCATTCGTGCTTTCGTTTGGTCCCTTTTGGCGTCAGCTCCCACAGCTAATCTCGCGTCTGTTTCCCTTCAAGCGGGGTCTAACTCATGCGTACTGGGCGCCAAACATTTGGGCGCTCTACAACACAGCTGATAAGTTGGCTGTGGTGGCGTTGAAACGCACTCCACCCAACGCGATGTCGTCGACGAGCTCGGGACTGGTGCAGGAGGTGAAACACATTGTGCTGCCCAACATCACGCCGGGCACAACGTTTGTGCTCACGCTACTCTTCATGCTGCCCATTCTGCTGAAGCTCTTTCTCAGCAAGACCAAAGAGTAAGTTGTGAAATGACTTGATTCTATTGTAAGCATTTGAATTATAATTGTATATTGCAGACAAGCCAGGCTGGTGTTTCTACGTGCTGTGGTGTTGTGCGCCTGCTCCTCGTTCATGTTTGGTTGGCATGTGCACGAGAAGGCAATCCTAATGTGCCTTATACCATTGTGGTGAGTACTCAACAATTCACTGAAGTATTTTATACATATCTTGTTCTAATACACTGGCTGATTAAACGGTAAGAGCTGGGAGTCAGCAGCTTTAAGTATAGACTCAAACCCTAGCAGGCATTCCAACCAGTGCTTAGCGAAGAAGCGAACCATTTATACCTTTTAAATTTACATCCCATTTAGGTAATACAAAATTGAGTTCGTTGTCTGTAATACTTTGAATATGATTGATGAATATATCTTGTTTTGAGTACTAGTGAAGTATATTCGTATTAACTATTTATAACTTAATTCTTATTTTGTTTACAGTCTTCTTGCTGTCGTCGATCGACGTGATGCCAAGTACGCCTTCATTCTATCTGTCGCCGGTTATTTTTCGCTGTTGCCGCTGCTCTTTGAGGTGGATCTTCTGGTGCCACGCTATGCTCTCTACCTGGCCTACATGGCCATGTTCTATGGCCAGCTGGAGCGCATCTATAAGGCCACCAAGCTGGGGCTCCACCTACTCGAGTGCATCTATTTCCTGGGCTTCCTCACCATTCCACTGTACGAGCACTTGTTCAGTCGCTTGTTTGGCGTCCATCAGCAATTGCCGTTTATGCCGCTGCTGCTCACCTCATTGTATTCATCGCTGGGCGTGTTGTATTTCTTTGTGCGTTACTACATCTATGCTTTGGACATTGCGTGGCCAAGTTGGCCGAGTTTGACCAAACGCCGTGCGCCGCAAGTGAAATTCTCGGCAGCGAAACGCAAACGTAAAACCAAATAAATCTTTTACACTTTGTATATCTACTAGCAAAAACAATGTCTGTGTGTGTGTCTGTGTATGTCTGTCCAAGGCGCCTGGCGCAACAGCCAGAGGGCCAAATACAATGGAAATTAAGCGGAAATTTAGGTAGCTAACCTCCGTCTCTCTACCTCCGTCTACCTGGCCTTGAGTGGGAGTTGGATTGGGTCATAAAGTAAACAGGTAACGACAAGTGACGCTAGGCGCGAATGCGGAATGGCGAATGGGCAATGTTCGTGGAAAATCCATGGAAATCTGCGCGCTCATTTGAATGAACTTCAGTCTTCAATTGCAACTCCCGAGGAACAGATCGTCAGCGCTGAATATGAATACAACGATGCAGATGCAACACGATCCTGCAAAGTGAAGTTGCTAACGTCAATTTATAATTCAAAATTAACGCTGTTATCATTTAATTACAGTCAACAATCGCACGATAAAAGTTGCTTCCACAAGGGCTCCTACATTGAGCTATCCACAGGTGTGATGCGCCGTGTGGAGGACATTCGTACGGAGGACTTTATACAATCGGCGCTGCGTAGTCCGCATTTTCAGCTGTTGGAGGCGACAGTGGTTAAAATTGATCGAACTTCTGCTGGTCCCAACATCATCATCATTACCTTCAGCTATGCAACGCAGCATTTAAAGGTGGATACACGTATTTGATATCACTTTGTAGACCCTTAAGTATTCCCCCTTTTTCTTGCAGGTCAATATGGAGGTGACGGCATCACATCCGTTGTTTGTCTATGGTCAGGGTTGGGCCTCCTGTGATCCGCAGTTGTCACTGCAGCTGTATGCGTTGAAGTGCCAACAACTGCAGGTGGGCGATATTTGTTTGTCGTTAGTGGCACAGCCGGAACAACCTCCACCGCCGCCGCCACCACCGTCGCTGCCCATGGCTGGGAATTATGCATTTGACGCGAGTTCCAGGCATCCGTATCAAATGTATGCGGAGATGGCGAATATTGTGGCAGCTTACACTCAGCACTTGATTGGTAAAATGCGCAACTGAATATTTGATAATTATGTATTAAGTATGAATAAATAAATATTAAAAGTAAGTCACATTGTAATAACGACTGTGTGTAATTTTCATATTCCATTTGGGCGCCATTAGTTTTAATGTTGAGAAACGTTAGACACGTATTCCCCGTTATCAATTTCACGGCATCGCTTATCGATACTTTTGCACGTATCGAAGCATTAAGTGTGCGAGTGGAGCGACCATTATTATTAATATACCGTAGTATTAAAATACTAGCAAATATATCAGCAGCTTTGTAGCTGTGCTTTTCACTTCAAGGTTTCATTTGCATTAAAATAAAGAATTCCGTTGCTTGCTGCTGTTATTGTAGAACAAGATAGTTTGGTTTGGAAACAAAGTGTACTTGAGTTCTCATGAATTTCGAGGAAATCGAAAATTGCGCGCATTTGCCTGGCTGGTATATTTGTGCATGTGAAATGATATATATTTTGAAACTGAAGTTGTGGTCACGCTGAATTCGACATCTATGTGAGCTGCTGCTTGCAGAACGTGAAAGCACTAAAAACAACAAAAACAAAACTATTTTGGTGGTGGCGCAAAAGTATATATGATCACCAGTCGCGGTGCCGATTCAATGAAAAGGGTCGCCATACCGCTGGACAACTATAATGATGCCGAAGAAGATGCACTGCTAAGCCAAATGTGTATTGGCCGTACAGCCAGCAACAACAACAATAACAACAAAAACAGCAGTAGGAATTGCAATCATGGCTATGGTAACTCGACAGCAACAGCAGCAACAACAACAACAACACCGTCACTGTGGTCAAAAGCACACGATATGCAACACCAACAATCAGCATCAACCGCAGCAGCAACAGCAACAGCAGCAGCCTCCTCCAATGGGAATCCCGCGCTGCGCAATCTAAACAATGATATGACAAAGGGCATTCAACGCAGGTCGCATCAATGCAAGAGTAAGTTGCATCAATTTCAATATTTCCACATTACTTCATATTTACATACACACAGTGCAATTCACGGCCAGCGATCGCGATGCCAAGCTGCCCAACGATGATATGCGCATGTCCAAAATCATGCGGCGACTGCACAACGAGACGAGTCCAGCTGCCGCCCTCGAACTCTGTGCCAAACTGGATATGGCTGTGCGCACTCCTCTCAACATGGGCTACTTGACACGCTCCTTTGATGCCATACTCGATGGCATGCTGTCGGTGCTCAAGCAGTGTCCGGCGCCTGTGCTTGAGGAGTGCAGCAAGACGCTGGGCTTGATTGGGTTCATCAATCGCATGGCGTATCCCAGCTACGAGGAGTTCATCGTGAAGAATTATCGTGCCCATAAGCGATTGCAGAAGTATCTAATTGTTGCGCTGCGCACGACTCTGAGGTGAGTTTTTCTATCGGTTATATGCAACAAGTGTTAGTCACAAGAGGTGACTTTACAGGTCATAATTTAATTGTTGGTTCGTTATATTTTGTAATATTGCTTAGAAACTGGTTATAGTATTACAACATTTAGCAACGCTTTAAATACTTTTGCATCTGGCTTCGACACTAACTAATTCTTATTCTGGTTCAATCACACACAGCTGCGACACCAAATGCGATCTGCACATTTATGCGGAGCAGATGATGCTGATGCTCAAGGATTTCCTCGAGGGCGCTGAGAGCGTCGACAGCTTTATGGCGGTCAGTTCATGCATTGTGGAATTCTCGCACATCTATCGCGATGTCTTCGAGCGTCATTTCACCGATGTGGTGGACATCATCATTGGCTGGCAACTAGAGCTCGGTCAGCCGAAGCATTTAAAGTCCCATTGCGCCCATGTGCTTGAGCAATTGACACCGTATTTCAGCAAGCAATTGGACTTTAGCTACGGCCTTCTAACACAGTTCATTGAGGACATCACAACGCTGGAGGCTAGCGAGAGGACAGGCGAACGCATTGGCGCCTTTGTGCGCTCCTTCAACTCGCTGCTCAAGTGCCTAACGCGCATGCACATCACCTGCGAGGCTGTTGTCCTCGACGCCCAGTCGCATCTGATGCAGCTGCTGCCGGAAGTGTTGGAGGCGAAGGAAAGCCAAAGCGATGCGTTGATCAACATGAACGAGTTCTTTTGCATTTGCCTGCTCAATGGCTATGCCACGGGCGATGTCAGCGCCCTGGCGCAAGTGATACGCCTGGAGTTCGAGCATGTGCAGCAACTGCCGCAGCCGGAACAACTCAGCTGCCTGTATTTACTGCTGTGTGCGGTGCGCAAGTTACGCGCTCGCCTGCCCGCCGAACTGGTGCAGCTGATCTTTCAATCGCACTGCGAATTCTTTGCCAGCATACGACTGCAGAGCTCTGGAGCGGCACACAAGCTGCTGTTGCGCACGTGCCAGGAGACGCTGCTGATTAGGAACGTGCCGTTGCTGCAGCAGGCTTACAAACAGCTCGTCCACGACATTGACAACTGTGTGCGGCAACTGGCCAACGACAACGATGACAACGAGGAGGAGGAGAAAGAGAAAGTGGAGGTGGAGGATTCACAGCAGCGCGAGCAAGCGGGTCGCCTGCTCATCTTTCATTTATCAGCGCTAGCCGCGCTGGCCAAGCAAACGTCCTCCATCATTGGCATGTATGCGTGCAAGCCGTCGATACTCGAGCTGTTGATCAGCAATTGTCGGGCAGCCGAGCTTCAGCTGTGGTCCCAGCATGCGGCCACACATCATGCGCTGCTCGGCTTGCTTGTGGTCCACTGTCAAGCGAATCACAATTTTCGCAACAACTCGAGTCTGCTGCGCGAACAGGAGAACAACAACAGCGAATCGCCAACGGCGCACAGCTTCGGTCACATTCTGAAGTTCCTCGCTCAAACGCTAATGCAAGCGGCCGCATTGTCGCTGCTCAATCTGCAGTTGCTGCTCAACTGGACCAAATCGCTGTTGCACGAATGCAGCGGCCGCTGTTCGTTGTTGCTGCAACATGCGGATTTCCGCGGCATCTGCGAATGCATTGCGGTCATGGCTGCAAAGTGTGCGCCGCTCGAGAGTGCCGCCTGCATGCAAGTGGTGCTCGGCTATGGCAGCGACCAGTTGAGTCCGCGACTGTTGCAGCTGTATCGCGAGACGGCGCTGCAGCAGCTGCAATCGTTGTGCCCCCAAGCGCATGCGGCTTTCGCGCAGATCTACGCCCAGCTGCCGCTGAGCTTGAGCATCGCGCGACGTCCGACGCTGGGCATTGGCTGCAGTCCGGTCTGTGTGTGGCAGCAGCGTTTGACCGTTTGCAGCGCTGTGCGCGACAATGTTTTCAGGGATTTTGTGGCCCAACTGCAGGCGCCGCAGCATCAATTGTTTGCGGAGACGTTGCGGGGACTCTTCACACGCAGCTGGCAGGTGACGGCGCTCGATGAGCGACAGGAGAAGTTGTCGCTGTGCACCCGCGAGAAGTTGTCACAGTGCACGCGACGTTGCCAACGGTTGACCGCCGCCTGGTTGCAGTACGAGGCGGCGCGCTATTGTGTCGATCAAAAGCTGCGGACGACGCTTGGCAAGCCGCAGGACACATTTCTGGCCTTCGAGGCGATTGTCATGCGCTATGCGCGTCTCTTGAGCGGTTGCGCAAAGGAAGCCGAACGTCTCGCTCAGGATGAACTGTCGCTGGAGCAGCTGAGCAATACACGTGCCAATCTGAATATGCTTCTCGGATTTCTCGATGCGCTGGAGAAGCTCATCTACAATGCGGCCGAGGGCAGCGCGTTTGCACTGCGCCAGCCGGAGAAACCAGTGAGCGCATTCTTTCGGCTCAACAATCCGACGTGCCAGTCGTGGTTCAATCGCATTCGCATCGGCGTCGTCATCATTGCCATGCACAGCCAACAGCCGGAGCTGGTCATACGCTACGCCCAGGTGAGCTAAAGACCTCTTTTGAATTAGTCTTTAAGCAGGCAGCATGCTGAGCTACAGTTGAAGTATTTGTTTTTATATATATTACTGATCTATAACGTCCGTCTGTCTGTCTGTCCACCTATTTGATTTGCTGCAGCTGGAAAACTATCAGAGCTACAGCCAAGAAATTTAATAGCAAAGTTGCTGTTAGCTGTACGCAGTTGTTGTTGGTTTTTGTATACCTAGTGTTGATCTATAGCTCCGTCCGCCTGTCTATCTGTCCGTCTATATGATTGTCTGCAGCTGGGAAACTATAAGAGTTAGCGATAACAAATTTAATAGCAAAGTTGCTATAAGCTCTACGTAGTCTTCGTTCGCAGTAAAATGTGTATACATATTACTGATCTAAAGCTCCGTCCGCCCGTCTGTCTGTCCGCCTATAAAATTGTCTGTAGCTGAGAAACTTTAAGAGCTAGCGACAGCAAAGTTAGTAGCAAAGTTGCTTACAGTGAAACGGAGTTTTATTTGGTTTTAAAATTTGACCACGCCCATTGCCGTCTTCGGAAATAGCGAAGGTCATTTTAAAGTTTACAGAATGCTGTTGCACATGATGAGGAAATTCATTGCAAAATAATACTTGCTGAGCATTTTATTGACTTGGTGGCTGTAAACTTGACTTATACAGGTCATCAAATTCTAGCTGTCTTTTTGTCTGTCCACAAATATACATGCCTGAAACTGAGAGCTATTGACATCAAATTTGACGACTATGCTGATGTCAGCTAAATGAAGTTTATGTTTGCTTTAGAAGTTGAAAAGATGAAGTAGCGAAGGCCATTTTATAGGTAGAATCTGTGTTGCTAAGGCACATGAGAAGGAAACAACCAAATGACAAATTCTTGTAAGGAAAAGCAGTTTGTAGAAACCCAAATTCCATTCTTACTGATATTCACTAACAGATTACTTACTCAATTTCTCCTCTCTCTGCATCTGCCCCACAGCAAATACTACAGACTCAAAAGGCACAGGACTGCAGCTACAGTCAGGCGATTGTCTATCTGGCCTGGGCCTTCCTCAGGTGCCGCGAAGCGGACTCGCTGCGTGGCCTAAACATCTGGGCGCGCGCCAAGAGCGACAAGTGCTATCAGTGGCTGCAGCATGCCGCCGATCAGGCAGCCGGACGCAAGGAAGCGGCCATCGCTGGTTATCGCAGTGTGCTCGCCGTTGAGGAGCTGCACGCTGAACTCGAGGTGCACACGCGACAATTTGTGCAGGCGCAGCTGATCGAGTGTTTGCAGAGCACCGGTCAGTGGACGGCGCTGCTGGAACTGCGCTCGCAATTGAAGCGCAGCGAGGAGCAATTGAATCCATTTCTGCAGAAGAGCAGCGTGCAGATGAGCAGCCTGGAGCAACTGCTGGCGAAGAGCACAGCGAGCAGCGACGAACTCAATGCAGCGCTGCACAAGCTCAGCCTCTGGAGTGATGCGAATGCGCAGACCGAGCACGCCAGCTTCTCGGCGTGCTATGTGCACGAGAAGATCGAGAATCTGCTGCTGCAGCAGGCGATGCTACAAACGCAGCTCAGCACCCCAATGCAACAGCTGTTGGACATGAATTGGCGCGAGGCGTTGCTCAACTCCAGCTGCGATCAGCAGCAATGGCAACAGCTCACGCTGCTCAAGCACATTGCACAGCAGCTGAGGAGCGTCCAGTCGGAACAATCGCAACTCTGTCTGCTGCCGCGCAGCTTGAATCGGGAGAGCAAGGACAGCAGCAGCAGCAAGGATTGCGGCATGATCAGAAGCAGCTTGCTGGTGCGCTGCGTCGCCTGGACGCAGCTGTTGAGGCGCCACTGCAGCCTCGAGAGTCTTGGGGAGCTGTACTTGGACACGGCGTCGTTGGCACGCGAGGAGGGCAATCAGCAGACGTGTCAGGCCATGTTGGAGCTGTACTTTGGCCAGCCGCTGAAGCAGATGGCGCGCCAGCTGATCGAGCAGCGACACGAACTCGACACGACGACGAGCGGCGTGCAATTGCTGCGCGGCTACAGCGAGCTAACCAAGTGTCTCCATCTGCAGCAACAGCACCAGCTGCAGTGCAGCGAACTAAGCTCCATCAATGTGTGCGCCGCCCTCTGTTTGGCCATCCAAAAGCAACCCACATCGGGCAGCATTGGAGCCGAGCTGTTGCTCACTCTCTCCGACTGGATAACGGCGCGCAGCTGCAGCGGATTGGCCACCAATTTATCACCGACCCTTCAACAGCTGCTGGAGCAACTGCCCGAGTGTCCGCTCACCGGCAGCAGCAGCAGCAGCCAGCAGACACAACAACCGATGAGTTTGCCGCATGGCGAACGTCTTGTGGCGCGTCTACTGAATGCGAGCCTGCAACAGCAGCCGGACAGCGAGGAGGCGTTGATTGCGTATGGCAATTGGTGCTATCGATGGGGCAAAAAGATCGTCGACAGCGGATCTGTGCTCACCCAGGCGGATATCCAAGCGATTGGCGAAGCTCTCGGTGGCAAGATGCCGGCAATGGATGGCGAACAGTTGCAGGAACTGTTGCAGGCCCTGCGCCTGGAACACCAACAGGAGGTCGCAAACGATGTGGAGTTGCCGCCGCTGGCGGACGCTCAATGCGAACAGCGTTTGCGACGTCTCAGCCTGTTGGCCGACAAGCCAGCGAGCGTGCTGGAGGCGATAATGCGCATCTGGCGACGCGCTATCGCCAATACCTTTGACTACTACAAGCAGGCGGCGCGTGCGTACTTCCATTACCTCAGCCTCAAGGCGGGCGACGAGCAGCAGCAGCAGCTGGCGAACGGACAACGTTTCCATGTGGACGACAGCAATATGGTGACAACGACGCTGCGACTCTTGCGTCTCATTGTGAAGCATGCGAGCGGCTTGCAAGACGTCCTCGAGCAGGGACTGAAGACGACCCCGATTGGTCCCTGGAAGGTGATAATACCGCAGCTCTTCAGTCGCCTCAATCACCACGAACCGTATGTGCGCAAGAGCGTCTGTGCGCTGTTGTGTCGCCTCGCCGAGAGTTGCCCCCAGCTGGTCACGTTTCCCGCTGTGGTCGGTGCCAATCGAGAGCTGCAGGCGAAACCCCTGAACGCGGACGCCCCGATGGCCACGGAGATCACATCGATCATGGCGGACAACAGCAGCTGTTGCGCCTGTCTGCTGGGCGCGCTGTCCAAGCAGGCGCCCGAGGTGGTGCAGCATGTGCAGCTGCTGGTGCGCGAATTGCGTCGCGTCTGTCTGCTGTGGGATGAGTATTGGATCCATTCGTTGGCGCACATCTACAACACGTATGTGGGACGCGTGACGGCGTTGGCCAGCGAATTCAAGCCCGACGATCATGAGGGTAAACAGAACCGTTTCAATAGCTGGCGTCCGCAGTTGCTCAACGATCTGGAGGCACTGATGGCGTTCACGGCGCGTGACGCTGAGACGAGCTACGAGCGCAGCTTCAAGCGACGTTTCGATGCACCCATCGCGGCGACCCTCGAAGCTCTGCGACATCGGCCGTATCCGGAGGCGTGGGATAAACTCAAGCAGCTGTATCATGTGCTGCAGCTGAATATGCTGCGCGGCACGAGCAACGTGCTCAAGATGCAGACCATCAGTCCGGTGCTGTGCGACATTGGACGCATGCGCATCTCGATGCCGGGTCTGGATGCGCACGATGAGCAGCAGCCGGTGTACATTGAGAGCGTGGAGAGCACCATCTGCATACTGCCGACGAAAACGAAGCCGAAGAAGGTCGCCTTCTATGGTAACAACGGGCAGAAGTACACGTTCCTCTTCAAGGGGCTGGAGGATCTGCATCTCGACGAGCGCATCATGCAATTCCTGTCCATATCCAATGCCATTATGGCCAGCAAAAATGACACGGCCAACAGCTGCTATCGCGCCCATCATTACTCCGTCATACCGCTGGGACCGCAGTCGGGTCTGATCAGTTGGGTGGATGGTATGACGCCACTCTTTGCACTGTACAAGAAGTGGCAACAACGCCAGCCACAAACGGCAACGGCTGCCTCGTCGCGACGCCTCACCGACCTCTTCTACAATAAGTTGTCGCCGCTGCTGGCCAAGCACAATATGCTCGTCACAGATCCGCGACGTCAGTGGCCATTGTCCGCATTGCGTCAAGTGCTGGCTGAACTCATGCAGGAGACGCCGGCGGATTTGCTGGCCCGCGAGTTGTGGTGTCAGGCGGGAAGCTCCGCGGAGTGGCGTCAATCGGTGCGTCGCTATACCACGTGCATGGCTGTGATGTCGGTGATTGGCTATGTCATTGGCTTGGGCGATCGTCATCTGGACAATGTGCTCATCAATCTGAACAGCGGCGATCTCGTTCACATCGATTACAATGTCTGCTTTGAGAAGGGACGCACTCTGCGCATACCGGAGCGGGTGCCCTTCCGCCTCACCCAGAATATGGTGAACGCCTTGGGCATCACTGGAGTTGAGGTAAGTCCTGACAATTACATCTTTCTTTTTTTTTTGTTGGATATTAGCTTAAGGGTTAGCTGCGGGGAATATAGGCGTTAACCAAAAAACTGAACCTCAACCCTCCTGAACCTCTGAACCTCCCTCAACCTGAACCTTAGTCCCTCCTTTTATTTTAACTAGTTCGCTATCTATTGATCACTGCATTTATTTTTGCTAGTTCCTGATGGTTTCCTAATCGGTCAGGTTCTTTGGGGGAGTGTTAAGAATTCACAGACTAAACCCAAAATAGTTAGGTCTTCAAGGGTTCTTTACACCTCGAAGGGTTTCTGCTAAGGAACCCTAAAGTCCTGACGCCTTCAGTTCAGGAAAGTCTTTTTAACAGCTTCCTGAACTCTCTTGTAGTTTCCCCATCTAATAGAAATAGATACGCCACAAAGTTATCTGTTCTACATCTGTTTATTGCGTTCCTTGGCAAGGGCTTGAGAGATCTTCTATAGCTTTGCATGTTATTGTTGGTTTTGTGGGTTTTGTAGTGGCTTCAAAGCTGCTTGTGCTATCAATGCGATGCTTCACACTGTCCGACGGCAGTCGCATCTCAACATCATCGGAATCAACACGACAACATCGCGCCGACTTGCAGCACAGCGTCTGGGCAAAGGCACGACGGAAGCCAGCGTTCTTCCATGAGTAGATAATGGGGTTGAGGGCCGAGTTGGCAATGGCCAGCGAGAAGGCCGTCTTGTAGATCATTGAGCTGCTGCGACAAACGCTAAACAATTGCGCGATGGCCACACAGAAATAGGGCAGCCAACAGAGCGTAAAACAGCCCATGATGAAGACGACAATTTGAACGCTCTTCCAGTCCGGATGCAGCATGCTGTGCGGACTGTGCGTGTTGTAGACAACCGAATGTCGCAATCGCTGCGCCTGCTTTGAGGCCTCTCGCATGATGCGCCAGTAGAAGACCAGCATACAGATCCAAATGACCACAAATCCAGGCGTTATAATTCCTGCAACGTACCAGGGCAACAGCACCTCGTCAAACTCGCAGCCTTGCGATTCGCTCCACTTATTCCAGAAGATGGGTATCAATGCCACCAGGGCGCCCAGACACCAGTTGCACGTGATGATCAAGTACGCCATGCGACGCGTCATGTAACTGTAGAAGGGAGATTTAATTGGTTAGTCACCAAACAGATATCGAGACGGAGCAATTAATGTAAGTTAGATTTAAAAGTTAGGATCGGAAAAGGAAGAGATTAAGTCGGAAAGGTGTGAATTCCGGAAGGCACTTGAATTGTCTACGCCCAGCAAGAAAAGTCCTAGATGAGATAAGAAAAGCAAGCAACGCAAGGTTCTGGTCAAAAAAAGGCACAGTTCTTATAAGGAAAGTGGATAACAACTATCGAAAAAAGAATAGGAAAGGTTTTGTTCGAAAATAACTATTCAAAGTGGGAAAACTTAATTCTTCGTAATCTATTAGAAAAGAAAAGTCTGTCCTGATCAAAAAAATAAAGTCTCTGGGAACCAAAAGAGCTTCAAGCGGAAAAGGAATTAGTTTTTACAAATACGGAAAACAGATATCAGGAAGAGAAATATTACCGGTGGGAGAAAAAATGTCTGTGGTCGAGAAAGTTCTAGCGTCTAGTGGAAGGAGCGAAAAACTTTGGCGAATAGCGGACAGCTTCAATAGGAAATGAATGTCAGAAGCAGAACAAAAACGACAATTTCAAAACTTCTGATATTCTAAGTAGAGAAAAGTGTTGGACTGAAAGGATTAAAGAGCTAAATGCCAAAGGTTTGTTTGAGACTGGCGACTTACCGTCTGTAGTGCAGAGCGTACATAACCGCAATGTAACGATCCACGGCGATGGAGATGAGGGTCAGTATGGAGACGCAGCAGGCGCAGATGAACAAGAAGAAGCGCAGCAAACAAAGGCCACGCAACCGTCCCAGATCACCGCCCATGTCCATATAGAAGGCAACATGATAGGGCAACGCGAGGCCAACAATAAAGTCCGAGACGGCAAGCGAGAGAATGAAGAGATTGGAGATAACCGAACGGAGATTGCGACAGGTGCGAACGGCGACAATGGTGAGAATGTTGCCGCCCAGAATAAAGACAAATATGATGGCATTGATGATCACCCAGACCAAGAGACCGGCCCCAATGTGAGAAGTCTGCTCGTCGTCGTCGTCGGGAGTTGTTTGTTGAAGGATTTCATCGGTATTTGTTGTGGTTGGATCAACGGTTGTGATATCGGTGAATTGCTCAGTATGGTTGTTGTTGATTGCATTCAGCTTTAGCCAAATGCCGAGATAATCCTCGTTGGTCATTGCGCCCACACGACACGACACGACGTTTGGGAATCTCCCGCACTCACACTCTCGCACTCGCACACAAAGTAATCGTACGTCAGCAGCTGCTCTGCTCTGCTCTGCTGCTTTCAAAATCACGTTGTAACAGAACAACACAACACAAAAAAAAAACAAGAATAAATAAAAATAATGGAAAATGTATTTGCGAAATTGGAAGCGCGACTACGAAACGCACACAGCGCCAGTGTTTAGCAATCTGCCAGCGGGTCTAGACCACCAGCACAATTAGGCACCTTCCGCACACAACACACACGCACACACTTCAGTACACTACACTCTACACACACACACGCAACAGCACTTGGGGCAAGGACTTTGCAACAACAAGAGCGACAAAAAAAAAGTGCAGTGTCGTGGGCGTCGTTTGTTTACGTTTCGCCTTTCGCACTGCCAAAAGCTGATAACACTCGCAGATCTAGCGCAGCGTGAGAAACACAATCCGTCGATAAGCCTGGCCACATTAATAGTGGCTAAAAACGGCGCTACCCTACAAATAATTGGCGCTGCCTGACCACACACCGCGTCTACTCTAGGCACATTGGTAGTGTATTACGCTGAGTCGCACTCTCGAGTTGAGAGATTGTGAATCGAGTGAACATTCGTGGGGGGGTTGCGAATCGAGATTTGAACTCACCAACTATCGCGTTGAGCTATCGATTCGAATGAATCGATATCGAAATATCAAAGAATGCATCAGGAAAGTAGTTCTATAGAGGAGATCGATTAGGTAAGTGAAACAAAAGCTGATTAAATAGAAATTGTTTTGTTGTTGTTATTGAGCAAGCCGGTTATTGTTACAGGAACTAGCTAGTCGGCATGTAATTAAATTCAAGACGCTAATAACACAAGACAGTAGTCGTGTGTGCTAAGCCATTATTAAGTTAATGGATTGACATAACGATGACGACATTGGGTTTTTGTTTTTACATCAGAACTGGCTCTTGTAGTCGCCAGACTCGACTATGATTCGCAATCTGAAATTGCTTGTATATAGCATTTATAGCGAACTGAATGCAGCTCTTTAAAAGTCCACGGTCCGAAGTGAACTGTGAGCTCAGCTTAACTTTTGCACTTTTCTTGAGCGAGTTCATCGAGTGCTGTATATCGATAGTAAATTAGTGTAGAGACTGAGTTCATCGAGTGCTGCATATCGATAGTATATTAGTGTAGAGACTGAGTTCATCGGGTGCTGTATATCGATAGTAAATTAGTGTAGAGAGTGAGTATTAAGTAATGTAAATTAGTGCAGAGAGTGAGTTTATCGTGTACTATTTGTCGATAGTAAATTAGAGTAGAGTATTCTGTGTCTCCTTTACCCCATCTTTCTTTTTCCTTTCGATACTCATTTCTGCCAAAAAATATTTATTTCTGATGGATTGCTTCCACAAAGTGAAGTAAAGTTTATCAAGCGGTGCATATCAATAGTAAATTAGTGTAGAGAGTGAGTTTTTTAAGTGATGTATATCGATAGTAAATTCGTAGAGAGTAAGCTTATCAAAGACAGAACATCGATAGTAATTTCGTGTAAAGAGCGAGTCAGTAAATTAGTGCATCTTCCTTTGCATTCCTCTTCCTTCAGATACACGACCTAGCCATGTCTGTCTGCCCACCAACTCCCATTACTGATGGATTGCTTCGACATGAAATTCACTATAAAACATAGTATACACTCAATACATCGCACACATCTCGTATCTATATCCATCTAGTATATCTCTTTAGCTCTGCGTATTTTTAGCACTTGAAAGCGAACCCACGGTGAGCCATGGAGAGCTTACACGTATTTGTCAAATGATATGATTTTCGTAGTATTTGTTGTTGTAGCCCTCTTCAATGAGACTTCAATGACTGTGTGCTTTCGTTTTCATTTTCGTTTTCGTTTACCGTTGTCATTGGCGCTTTCGCTTAATGCTTTGCACTCGATAGATTTTCTGTTTTTTTTTTTTTGCAGTAACATGCGGCGTATTAGTAATATGTGTATCCTCAAACAACTAGGGCTTATTTATAGGGGGAGCCCTAAAAACCCCCCCAAAAAAATAGAGTGGAAAACAAGCCACAAATTACGCACAGTTTTCAAAGTTAAAATGTGTACGAATGCGAATGTGTTGTACAATCAGCATTTGTAAACATCGATTAGGCAGACCAGAGTCGTATATATTTATCTATACTAAGCACTTAGGTGTATAGATATATGTATCTATGGTGCACCTATGTTACACCTGGGCATCAGTGTTGCGCATTTGGCTGTGCGAAGTGGACGAGAATCCAGCTAAATTTGGTGAAATACCAGCTGAAATGAATTGCGATAATTAAGGAAGTCGAAAGTTGAAATATATTATCGGGTTTTATTATATTATCATTATATTGTCAAGATCCTTAAGCCACAAATTACTATTATACCATAATGTATTATTACTATATTATTTTTTAATATTATATTATCAAGATCAGTTCTATGAAACATTACAAAACGTATTTAATTGATAATGTAGTAATCTCAATTAATAACATTTTTTAATGTTTCTTTGAACTGATCCATCAGTTAATAATTACTCGCCAAACTTGGAAGCTTGAGCTTCTCTTCCACGTATCAACAACTGCAAATGGGCCAATTGAAATAGTAGAAACAATTGTCATTGACAGCACCGAAATGGATTGGTTGGAGCGTTATACGATAGCATATAAAAAATCAGCAGTTGTTTCATATAGTAAAAATGTTTGTCTGTCGCTTTACGACTGTGACAATGACAATGTGCACAATTTGTATCTGCTAGATAAACAAGATTTCAGTATCGAGAGTTCATTTCCAGTTATTCCCCGCAATCATCTACAACTGTCCTAATATGTATACTATATAATTCGTTGCGCTCCATGCTCATTTTATGGGGATGACATTAAATGACATCCTTGATACTTGCTTAAAATTAAAGAACATTAGGGTTTCAGAGTTTGGTTCCCAGGCATCATCACATTTCTTACAAACTTCTTCAACTTATTAAAAATATATTTACACTTATATAACCTGAACTTGATATACGATAAGCATATATGATAAGCAGTTAGTACTCTCTTTTCTTTAAAATTAAATATAGTATTTAATACTAGGTTTAATATAATAAATAAAATGATCATTTATCAAGTTATCTCATTTGTTTTATACTTTCTAAACTTTTTAACTTGCAGGGCGCCTTCCGTCTTGGCTGCGAATATGTGCTCAAAGTGATGCGGAAGGAGCGTGAAACGTTGCTCACACTTCTGGAGGCCTTCGTCTATGATCCTCTAGTCGATTGGACTGTCAACGATGAGGCGAACGCCATGCGACGTGCCATCAATGCCAAACCATGTGCTTCCGTTTCCACCTCTGCCGTTGGCGGCAATGAGATGAAGTGCCTCAAGAAGGACAAATCGAAGAACAAACTCCACGATTGGGATGCAAAACGACGACACTTTGTCGGCAAACTGAAGCAGTGCCAAAAGTTTTGGTCCAAATACAAGTGAGTATAGATGTCAAAGCATTTCAAATAGATTCTTCTTAATATTTTACTATTATAATGGGAAGTTATTATTAACAGAGTTGATTCAAGTAAAGTCAAATTTGATTATTACTTATGTGAAAAAATAATATTTGACAATCTATCGTTAGTTTCATGTATATTCTAATATTCACATTCTATAATTAAAAATATTTGATAGTTGAGATTCAGAGAAAGAATAGTGAAATGTTATTTTTAAGATTTGACAACGTTTTAAAGTGATAAAACATTAACTTAAACAATTTTAAAACAAGTAAAGGTTATTCTTATAGTTCATGATAATCACTAGATTTGAAGCTAATATTGATTTACGAACCTTTTGTGTTTTATGATAAACAATACAAATTCGTTCATTTTGTGTTTTTCGTTAATTTGGGCTATTATCTTAAAACAGAAAAATAATTTCACAATCATTCTTAGCTTTAATTAAAGTGCCAATCAAGAGCTTTCTTTATTGATCTTTAATTTAAATAAAAAAAATGCTTTGGTTTATATTCTTATACTTATATTGTATAAGGTATTTAAGAAATTCTTCCGCAGGGCAATCTAATATATTTTGTAACATATATTTATGTTATATTTTTGTAATTTTGCGGTATATTTTTGGTATATTTATAGTATCTCACTCATTGTTTTCACATAAATAGTGTTGCACGCAACATTTTTGCAAGAGAATTACCGATATTTACTTATATTTAATATGAAAAAAGCTGTATATATAAAGAAGAGTGATGAAAAAAAACTGATTAGAAAGATTGACATTTAAAAAGGGAAATCTTCTTATACATTAATAGAAGGAAAGTAATGAGAAATACTATATTTACAATTTCCGATACTATTTGATTTCTTGCTACACATTTTCCTTTAACTAATTCTTTATTTTCTCTAAATACCATATTTACAAATTACAATTTTCCTTTAACTAATTCTCCAATTTTCTCTCTTTATAGACCTGAAATGTTGGAGCATCTCGCTGTGATCGTGGAGGAGATTGAGCAGCTGCAGCAGAGTCAGAGCCATCGCCTGGCCACCGAGCAGGAGCTGGTTCAGTTGAATCGCCGCAGTGCACTGATCGCCGAGATCAAAGCCCTGGGCTCAGCGATGTCGAGTCACAGCTTCAACACCGCATCGACACGCTACGCCTGCAAGCGTTGCCACACCGAGACGCTGGCGAAGCAGGCGACGTTGCGTCAGCCCGACTACGAGATGGTGCAACAGATACTGCAACATTACGAGCAGTGTTTGCAGAGCCAGCAACTCGGCGAGTTCAATGTGCGGCTGATACAATACAAGCTCGAGGGGAGCAGTCGGCACAGTGAATACCTGACGCTGCTCGACGTGGTTCAGTTGCATTTACCGGCCAAGATACTCAGTGGCTACGATGCGGTGCGCAATCAGCTCGACGAGCAGTTCAGACGGCACAACAATCTGGGATTGCAGTGTGTGGAGCATATGATGCAATATGCTGCCATTATGGCCTACTATCCGGAGCAACGGCATCGCGATAATGTGTATGTGCGATTCCACGACACTTATGCCGGTTATCTGCAGCATGCAGACATCAACGGTCTCCTCTCGAGCTCCGGCTGCAGCGGCATCAGTGCGACAAACACTTTGAATGCGGCCGAGACACTCGAGAATGTGTGGATGGAGTTGAATTGCCAGCTGCATCAGTTGACTCAACACTATGCCAACGAACAGGCCGTGGCCCAAACACAGACACCATCGCATACTCTGTTCGCTGCCCTGGGGCAGAGCAACTGCAGCGCATCGCTGCTGAGTGCGGCACTCATTCGCACCCTCGAAGGTGCCACAGCAGTGTTCAATGAGTACGAACAAACGGCGTTGGCCACACACGGCATCGGCATTGGCATCGGGAGCAATAGCAACAATCTGGTGCAACAGCAACTGCAGTTCGTGCAACTCGTGCGCTCCATGTGCCGAGTGGTGGTTGGGGCTGAACCTCCGGGACTGGAGCAGGCCAACGATCAGCTCAGCGATCTGGAGGCTGCCCTCAGTGCTGTCGTTCAGCTGCAGCATTGCTTTGAGCACGATCTGCCCACGAGCATCTTCCGATTGCTGTTGCTCAACTCGAACATGGATCATCTGCAGACGTTGCTCCATCTGAATGCCGAGTCTTTGGCCGAACGCTACAATCAACAGATCCTGCGGGATCAACAGCCAACAACAACGTTGAGTGTGGAGCAACAGTTTCTACTCTCTCTGCGTTCGGCTCATGCGTGTTTCCAGCAGCTAGCTAGAGCTCTGGAGCGTATTACACGCACCATCAAGCTCATTGTGGACGAGTTGCAGGAAGAGCAAACACAACAGTGCATGGTGAGCGAGATGAATTTGAAGTCTCTTCAGTTAATATCAGCAAATTGAAGTGTGAGAAAGGAGAAAGCTTAGAGAAGATAGATAGAAAAGAGAGAAAAACAATTATTAACTTGCTTGCTATAAGCAATAGTTTTTAAAAATGCATTCTAAGATTTAGATAACATATGGTAAACATAGAAATATTTATATATTGTGAGGAAAAGAATTTTCTTAATAGAAGTCAATAATTATTTGACGATTTCTATTAGGAAAATATCAATATCATAATTAAATTATGTGGGAAGTAAATAGGAGAAACTTAGAAAGTAGTTCAGAGAAGATAGTTAGCAATAAGATAAATATTATTTATACTTGTTAGAAATGCAGTCAAAGATTTAGATAACATATGGTAAATATAGAATTATTTATATATTGTGGGGGAAATAAATAGCAGCATTTTCTTAATAATAATTATTAAGATAATAAGAAAAGATTAGCAAATGAAGTTGTGGGGGAAGTAAATAGGAGCAACTTAGTAGTTAAGAGAAGAAGCAATAAGATAGGCAATACTTGTTAGAAATGTAATCCAAGATTTAGACAGAAAATTGTAGATATAGAAGTATTTGTATAGTGTGAGGAATATAAATAGAAGAAGTTACTAAACTAGTTTCAGAAACTTGCTTGATATAAGCAATAGTTGTTAAAAATGAAGTCAAAGATTAGAGATAGAAATATTTGTATACTGTCAGGGAAATAAATGGGTGAATATTAGTAGATTAGTTTAGAAAAGATAGATAGTAGATAGAGAATAATAATTGAGAGTAGTTTAGAGAAGATAAATAACAGATAAAACAATTATTAACTTGCTTACCATAAGCAATACTTGCTAGAAATGTAATCAATGATTTATAGTTAGAAATATTTGCAAAGACAAATAAATATAGACAACTATTAAGAAAATGTAAGCAAATGGATTTGTGGAGCATACAAATAGGAGAAACTAAAAGAAGAAGATATGTTAAATAGTAGAAAGAGAAAAACAATTGTTAATTGGCTTATTATAAGAAATGTAGTGAAAGTTTTGTAATTGTAAATATAGAAACATTTGTAGTGTTACCCTTAAACAAGTTAAAGGCAGTCATGGGAAGTATGATTTAATGTAGATTTCGTTCTATGTTTGTGAGATTCGAGATAACGGAATATAGACATACGTAGATATCTTTCGCTCATATTTTGAAGTATTTGCTTTGCTATGAAGTCATCCAATTAGGTTTAGATATATAGCTTTTACTCTTAAGTTTTAAGTATTCCCTTTACTAAAGAAGTATTCGTGATTTGATCTCCTTCACAGGAGCTCAACATACTGAAGAACGGCAGCACGTTGTGCGAGAGTCTCTTCTTCGACCTGGTGCTGCACACGCTGCGTGTGAGCAAGTGCTACGACGTTAGGGTGATGGCACGTCCAGTGCTCGGTTTTGTGCAGCGCCTCGAGACGGAGTTCCTTGTCGGATTGGTCTCGCCCATAGCGTACGCTTATTACACGAGCTGCACAGCGGGCATCGGAGGAGCAAGGTGTCAGGATCTGTGCGACAACGAGGATGTGAGTCAGCTGTGCGATGGCATCTTTGCGGCACTCCAGGCGGAGGCGACGCTGCGGCAGCAACAGATCGACATTGCGTTCCTCAACCAGAAGATCGAGACACAAACCCTGATTGCGTCCGCCTATCATTGGGCCTACGGTGAACTGCTCGATGCGGAGATGAATTGCAGTCACATCATTAGCCGGCAAAAGCTGTGCGAAGCCATCTACGAGAACTGGCAGACGCTGGAGCAGAGCTCGGCGTTGATGCATCTGTTGCAGTGTCAGTTGCAGTCACAGCTGGATCAGCTGCAGCAGCAGCGCAGCAACTGGAATCGCAATCACATCGATAGTTTGTTGCGCAACCAAAAGTTGCAGCATCAACTGACCAGCGATCAACTGCAGCTCATCTCGGAGCTGGGCAAGTGCGCTAGCGCTTTGTGCACCATGGAGCAAACTGGGAAATTGACCAAGGAACAGCAGAAGCAGATGCTCCACAACATGGAGCAATGGCTGCAGGCCAATAGCAAGTGGCAGGTGAGCAACGCCCGCATCAGCGCCGTCGAGCAGGCCATCGTTCAGCTGCTCGATCCCGAGGGTCCCATCGACAAGTGTTGGCTGGCGAATGTGCAGGGACTGCTCGAGGATTACACGTGCAAGGTGCAGCGGGACATGCAGGAGCTGGAGTGCGAGCAGCAGACGCGTCATCGCTTCATCTGCGCCAGTCTCAAGGATATGCAGGTGAGAGTCGATAGCTCAAAAGGGAGTAACAAGAGTGTCCGTCGCTCTGTCTGTCCGTTCGTATAAGCAGCTATATCTGGGAGACTTTAAGTGGTAGAGACACCAAAACTGAGGGCAATACTCTGCTTTATGTTTGTACCCACTACCCATAGAGTAGAAGGGTATTATAATGAGTCTGTCTGTCCGTTCGTATAAGCAGCTATATCTGGGAGACTTTAAGTGGTAGAGACACCAAAACTGAGGGCAATACTCTGCTTTATGTTTATACCCACCACCCAAAGAGTAGAAGGGTATTATAACTTGTATGTAACAGGAGTCATCTCTCACCTCATACAAATATATACACATACTGTATACTTGATCAGCGTCAACAGCCGAACACTTATCTAAATCTCAGGGAGAGCAAGAGAGGTGGAGCTCTAATTTTTGACAGCACTTGTTTTTCACGCAGATCAACTTTTGATTTATATTTTTGCCACGCCAGCTTCAACCCCGCAGATCATTATTATTGGCATTTACAATTATAACTGCACTATAGTTCTTACGGTTCCTGAAATTTGTTTACAAACAGATTAACATTATAAAAGTTATATATTTTATCGAGATTTGCCATATTTCATACCTTATGGTACATTTTTAATGTAATTATCGATATACCTACTATATTTGATATATTCATATACTATTACGTTGAAAATATACCATAAAGTACAAAATATACAAAATGTCAATCAAATATATAACTTGTATAATTTCATAGCCTGAAAGCCTTATTTGCTCTGGCACATCTGGCACACTTAAATGCGGTATATTTAAATACTTTTTCAGTACATTAATTTGGTATAATTGCAGAATAATACCGCACTCTTTTACAGTCGAGTAAAGCTAGAATTTCAGTACATACAATGATAGCTATAGTCTTTATGATTCTAGAATATTTGGTTGAGATCAGATAACATTTTTAGACGTTATTAAAAAAAATACTTTTGTGTGGGAAAAGAACGTTGCTTTGGCTGACAATCTGGTATATTTTGTGCACTGTAGGGTATATTTTGAATGTAGTACTATATTAGTATAACGAATATATCCTTTGGTATATTTTTAGTATTTTGCAGTATATTACTTTGGTATTATATTATTTAAGAAATACTTTTGTGTGTGAAAAAAACGTTGCTTTGGCTGACAATCTGGTATATTTTGAATGTAGTACTATATTAATATAACGATTATAACCTTTGGTATATTTTTAGTATTTTGCAGTATATAACATTGGTATATTTAAAGAATACCGCATTATTTTGCTTCCATTCAAAATGAGTAGCGAGTATCTCTCAGTCGAGCAGCCTCTACTTTAACTTTCTCGCTTGTTATACCCGCTATTCATAGGGTAGAAGGGTATTATAACTTTGTGCCGACAGGAAATGTATGTAGCAGGTAGAAGGAGGCATCTCCGACCCTATAAGTATATATATTCTTGATCAGCGTCAACAGCCGAGACGATTTAGCCATGTCCGTCTGTCCGTCTGTGTGTCTGTCCGTCTGTCCGTATGAACACCTAGATCTCAGAGACTATAAGAAATAGAGCAATAATTTTTTTTCGACAGCATTTGTTATGTTTGCACGCAGATCAAGTTTGTTAAATGTTTACCACGCCCACTTCCGCCCCCGCGGAAGCCTCTACTTTAACTTTCTCGCTTGTTTAATACTTTTCTCTGCTTGCAGCGCCATCAGGACAACATGCCGCGCGTCTACTTGCGCAGCCTGTGCTCCGAGGATGATCAGCTGATGCAGCCGCAGCAACAGCAGCAGCAGCAGGCGGGCAAACTCGTTCCACTCGATGTGCAACTGCTGTCGGGACATGTGCGTGATGCTCAGCGCACGTTGATGAACTTCTTCCAGCGGTTGATCGAGCTGCGAAAGGAGCTGAGCAGCGAGCGTCGGGGTGTTTTGAATGCCGAGACACTGGGGAAATGGCGGACGCAGCTGCAGGAGATTCAGACGATGGCCAACGACGAGGTGGATGAGTTCTTCCGCAGTGTCGAAGTGTTTCTCCAGCATTCAGCCGATGGCGATTCGCTGCCCTACGAAACGTTTGCGCACAACAAAGGTGCGTCTGCTCTCTCTCTCTCTCTAGTTGTATATACTTAATTTAATATATTTATATTTATCAACGCTTTTAGGTGCTCCCAATCTGCACGAGCAGAAGCGCAATGCATATGGCGTCTCGGTGTGGAAGAAGATACGCATGAAGCTGGAGGGACGCGATCCGGATAGCAATCAACGATGCACGGTTGCCGAGCAGGTCGACTACGTGATACGCGAGGCAACCAATCCGGACAATCTGGCCGTGCTCTACGAGGGCTGGACGCCGTGGGTGTAAGCCAGGCCACAACCCGCAGAGACAAGGTGCCATCGAAATGTGGCACATTGGCAACCAGCAACCAGCAATGGCAACGAAATTTGCACACACGCTGCAAATTCGCATTCTGCAAATTCGCAATTATTATTGGGGCTGAGACGAGTTGCGATGGATCGCGACTGGCAGAACTTGGACCTTGGAGCCCGGAACTCTTGGTGTCCTGGTGCTGGCCGTGGGTAATTGGATTGCAAATCCTAAATTGCAATCCTCCTGCCTGTATTTCCAACTCCAACCGACCCCGACAAAAGCATAATTGATGTAAAGATGACGAAGAAGAGAGCAAGAGCAAGAGTAAAGCAAAACCAAAACACAAACAAACAAACAAAGGAAACCAACACACAAAATTTGAACTGAGACCTGAGAGAAGGAGAAACTGACACAAAGACAATATCGTTTCGGTTGAGAGCGACAGACAGCGAGAGAGACAGAGACAGAGAAAGAGAGATGTGTCCACGCATCCTACCGGGACAATTAAGGGGGCGTGGCAGCCGCAGCAACAACAACAACAACAACCTGTGAACGATCAAAAGCGATCTTCGTTGCTGCATGACGTTTCCTATTTGTTTTTTTTATTTTTTCCCCATTTTTTTTTTCTTTTTGGTTTTTGTTTTCATTTATATTTATAAGCGACAACTTTGTATCATCATCTTGTAAGCATTAGCACTCTTCGAAGCCACAAACAACGTGCTGCGGGAATGCCACAAAAAAGGACGAAGCATCCCCAGCATTAATTATGTTTATTCTCCTATCTTTAATTGTAAGCACCATCCCCTAAATTTCAGTTGTTTAAGTTTTTTTTAATAGTTACAACAAAGTCTAAAGGAAATCCAAACTACAAACCCCCAATGCATAATCCCCTAGCCCTAGAAGCCCCTCCCCTCAACTACTTATACTATATACAATTACAATGTGCACGATTGATCGATCGATCCAGCAGCCAAATAGCGTTGTATCCATGAACACACACACACACACACACACACACACACACACACACACACACACAACACACACACAACACACACACACAACACACACACACACACCCAACACACACACACACAACACATTTGTAGCGACACTTTCGGTACATTTCATTTGCACTCATTTTTCTTAACACCTTCCCTTTGATTTAATTCGTTTTTATATTTTATATATATATATACATATTATTTGCGGTGATTAAATGCGATCTTCATGTACGAATTATAAATAAAAAAAAAAATTAACTAAACGTGTGTTTTAATCAAAGGCAGTTGCAGTTACTTCTTCGAAGAAGGCGAAAACCCAAAATCATATCATATTCTAAAATGATGTTAACTTTCAATGGTAAACGTAAACTCAATGAATGAACATTTAAAATTCTAACTTGAGTTCTTTATGGTGATGGTAAGCTCAGAAATATATATTATATGTCGACCTGATTTCCATTCTAAATTACATTTTAAACTTGTCTCGTAGTATTGATTTCTACAAGCTGCTCCTAAGTTTTCTGATATCAACTCCATTTCCTGATTTCTATAAGCTCTCGAAATTTCCTGATATCAACTCTATTTCCTGATTTCTATAAGCTCTAAAAGTTTTCTGATATCAACTCTATTTCATGATTTCTTTAAGCTCTAAAAGTATCCTTAAAGTATCAACTCTATTTCCTGATTTCTATAAGCTCCCGAAGTTTTCTGATATCAACTAAATTTCCTAATTTCTATAAGCTGCTCCTAAGTTTCCTGATATCAACTCTATTCCTTGATTTCTATAAGCTCACGAAGTTTTCTGATATCAACTCTATTTCCTGATTTCTATAAGCTCTAAAAGTATCCTTAAAGTATCAACTCTATTTCTTGATTTCTATAAGCTCCCGAAGTTTCCTGAATATATAAACTCCATTTCCTCATTTCTTAAGCTTCCTGAAAATATTCATTAAATTTCCTGATTTCTATAAGCTCACGAAGTTTTTTGATATCAACTCTATTTCCTGATTTCTATAAGCTCTAAAAGTTTTCTGATATCAACTCTATTTCATGATTTCTTTAAGCTCTAAAAGTTTCCTGAAAGTATCAACTCCATTTCCTGATTTCTATAAGCTCTAAAAGTTTCCTGATATCCACTACATTTCCTGATTTCTATACGCTCCCGAAGTTTTCAGAAAATAGCAACTGGATTTCCCCATCAGAGTAAAAAGTCGAATGCGGCTTGAATGTATTTATATATAATCACTCGTTTATTTTCTAACGTTTTTTTTTTATCTCAATTTGCTTTTTCCTCTCTGCTCAAAATGTCGCTTGTCATTTTACTTGGTAATCATTCGTTATCATTTATGTTTATCTCTTCTGTTTTTTTTTTTTTTTTTGCATTTTTTTGTTGTTTTTGGTTTTGTTTTTTCGCTTGGATAGGGTGTAAAAAGTTTTGAAATGTTCTTAATAGGATCAAGACATACTTATTACCAGCTAATTAATGCTCATTTTGCATATTTTCTTCTTCATCAATTCGATTTTTTGTGGTGTTTTTTATTTTGTTTGTTTGTTTGTTGTTGTTTTGTTAGGTATTTGTTGCAAGTTAACATTAACGTTTGTTTTTTTTTTTTGGGAGAGGTTTTCCGTTCGTCATTGTTTTCTGTGGAAGTATTATCAATGTATCTTACAAACAGTTGAGAATAGAAATGATAATTTTTGCTATGGATGTGTTTCAACTATGTGATTTGAAGGGTGGAGGGTGTCAAGGGAGGAGGAGAGAGGAGGGTGAAGGGAGATTTGTGATGGGGGGGGGGGGGGAAATTCAGTTTCGTTTTCAGTTAACGTTAATGTCAGCTTTATGGAACGCTAACGCTATAGTTATAGTTATAGTTATACAATTACATATTTATATAAGTGTGTGTGTGTTTGTGTTTTATATATGTACAATATATTAAAGTATACATATATATTTATTATTATATTTATTTATATCATTTACATACAAAAAAAAAAAAAAAACACGAGCTGATGTCGATCGACGATTTTGCGCCCAAAACAGCTGCTGCTTAGGAAAAGTTAATAAAGTATTAACAAAATCATAATATGCAACTAAATTATAGTTATCATTAATAATAATTATTCTTTTTATGAATACAATTATAATGTTCTTGTTGTTTATTTTGCGGCTTTCATTTCTTTTTGGGGGATCCTTTGGCGTCTAGGACAGGATCTACCCAAATTGTTTATTTTGAGCCAATTGAAAATTGAAAAATTACATTTAATGAATATTGCCTTAAGCATTCGTTTGACCAGAATTTTCACATGACAGAATTGAATATAGTTTTGTTTTTTGTTTTGTGGTATTCTTCTTTTCTTGTTGTTGTTCTTGTCGAATTAACAAATACACAAACAGAATACATTTATAACAAATTAAAAAAGAGGGATTCTTGTTTAAAAGTATATAAAAAATAATAATAATAATAATCAAATATAACTAGCAATAACTTATTGAAGACGCATCGGTCAAGCGGATAAACACACAAACAAAAATATCAAAAAAAAAAAACAGAACAAAACAAAAAGGGAGGAAAAACAATTATTAAATTATACATACATAAGGTTTACAAATTTGTTATTTAAGTTAACGCGCTCCTCTTGCCATTGTTGTTGTTGTTTTTTTTGTGGTATTTGTTTTTGGTTGCTTGCTTTTTGTTGTTGTTGTTATAGTTTTCGTCTCTAATTAAGCATAAATTATTTATAGTGTATATGTGTGTGTCGGTGTGTGTGTGTATGTGTTTCCTTTGTAATTTGTTTTATATAGTTGCGGTTGTTGTTGTTGTTGTTTTGTGTTTATCCTATTTTAGTTTTCGTTTAAAATAATAAATACATACATACATATACATTACATTACAATTACATCATTACATCATATCCATAGTACAAAATATAAAATTTAACATCACATTGGTTGACATTCTTTTGTTGGTTGGTTGGTTGCTTCGCTTTACAATCATTCATTCATCTAATCATTCATTCATTCCTTCATTCCTCCATCATCCTCAACATCTTCCTTTCCTTGTCATCATTTAACTTTTAACTTTTCTCCTCTTTTTTTTGTTTTTGTGGGTTGGTTGGTTTCGTTTCTCTTTTTTGTTTGTTTGTTTGTTTTAATTTAATTAATTTGTTTCAATTGATTTGTGTGTGTTTTCTTTGTTTTGGGATAGCATCAACAGTCGGTAGGTCAAAACGATCGATTCCTCGATCCAAAACTCGGGTTGTCGCAGCCTCTCTTCTCTACTTCTCTCTCTTTCTCTCGAAATCCATCTCTCTCTTTCATACCCGTTTCCTTCTGTTTCTCATTTCTCATAGAAATGTTATTGGCCTCTCCTTGCGCTAGCCTGCAATTGTATAAAAACGTTCATTTCAATCAATTGTCTCAGATTCATTCACAACCACAGCTGTCTATAGTTAGATCAGTTCACGTACACACACACACACACACATACATATATATATATATATATATATATATATATAGTGTTGTCTATATAGTCCAGCTGTGATTATGGTTTAACTGAACGCGCATCTACGCACAGTCCACTTGAGCTTTAAACGAGACTTAACGAGCACACGCTCAATACAAATGCAATATGCATAAGTGTGTCAAATGGCATCAAATACTATATACATATATATATATATATATGGCACCAAATACTCTATACATATATATAGAGTATATATACATTTGATAGATTTACATATACGCTGCTTAATTATTATGCATTTCGTTTTTATCACCCGAACATTTCATTCGCATTTCTATTACCTAATAAGATTGTTACTAATCTCCTGGATGCTCGGGACATGAGCGATTCACCTCAAACCAACGATCGATGCAGCTAGAATAGAAAGTATTGATTATAGTAATACATTCAGACGATATGCGTAGCTCACCTTTTGTGGTAGATGCAGAGACATGGCAATCGAGCAATTGTATCACCTGGACTCAAGTCTTCAAGACAAATGACGCATTCGCCCTTGGCGTCCATCAAAGTGTCCTCTGTGAGATAGATAATTCAATTAAATGCGATATAATTCGATATTGGTTAACAATATGAAATGTTATCGTTACCGTTATAGGAGAGTCGTGGTTTCGTTAGGCACATAACTAAATGGCATTCAATATCGTCTGGCAAAACGAACTTATTACACACGGGACACTTGATGCCTGCATTGAAAAGAAATGTTTGTATTCAAATTGAATCGAATATTGAAAGTTATTTATTATTTACCATTAAAGGACCAAATGTGCGATGGAAGCGATGTCGCTGTGTAAACACGTCCAATGCCATTCGCCGATGTTGTGGACGAGGCGAGCGTGATGCTCTCAATGATGTTGGCGCCCGTCATAGACATGTCCTAAAAGCAACAGATTGTGATGGATCAGATGGGTGGATCAGATGTGATGGGAAGGAATATAAAAACACTTACGCGTATGGAGTGATTGAGTGCCTGACGCTGCATCAGACTTTGTGTGGTCGCCAGCGATCGGTTGTTGTTGCCAGCCGCCGGGAAACTGGAATTGGAATTCGCTGACACCGAAACTGAGACGGCGGGATGTGTGTGCGGATACGTTGTTGATCCCTGTTGCTGTTGCTGCTGCAGCAATTGTTGTTGCTGCTGCTGCTGCTGTTGATGCTGCTGCTGTTGAATGTCTGGCACTGAGCTAAGACTGCGAGCACGCTGCCTGTCTATGGACGTGGAGTTCTGCTGATTGTTGTGCTGCTGCTGCTGTTGTAGCTGCAACTGCTGCTGCTGCTGTTGCTGATGGTGATACACTTGGAGGCCGGGCAATGTGCGCAGCAGATTAAAGCCTTGACCGGCATCGCTGACACCGCGGTTGCCAACCGCAGCTCCTCCACCTGTTGTCGCCGATGTGTCCGCTGTTGCAGCAGCCAGCGATGCTGCTGTCGTGTGTGTGGCACCCGTTGAGCTGCTGGAGAATGTTCGGGAGCGTGGGCTCTGCTGGCCGCTGGTCGCAGGTGTGCTTGCCTTTTGACCCATAGAGTTTGAATCTCTTTCTCACACGGCCTCTGCCCCTCTCCTCTCTGGCCCTTGCGGTTCACTGATCTTTGATTAATTAATGATTGCACTTTGTTCTTCTTCTTCTTATTGTCTGTTGTCTTCAGTTGCTGTTGCTGTTGCTGTTGTTGCGTTCTTGCCACCACTCTTCGGTTATTTGTTCAATCACGTCGCGGACTTCTGTCTGTTTGTTTGTCTCTGTTTCGTCTCCTTTTGCTTGCTTGGTTTGTTTGTTGTCTGTCTCTCACTTCGTTTTGTAGCCAAATACGTATGTATATTTGCTTTATGCTTTCTTATTACGCCTTGTTCTTGTTCTTCTTCTTGTTGTTGTTCTTTGTTCGCTCGTGCGTGCGTGTGAATGTATGCGTGTGTGTGTGTGCGAGTGTTGTGTATGTGTATGTGCGTTCACATTTAAGGAAACAAAACAAATGACAGGCAAGCAGCAAGCAGCAGACAACAATAGCAAACAAAGTTGGTGTTACGAATTGGGGGAGGTGGAAAAGGAAGTGGAATTGGATGTGGTGCAGGAGGCGGAGGCGGTGGCGGGGGAGGGTCGACGGGTCAGCAGCAGTAGCGGCGACGGGCGGCGTTGATAAATGCGGTGTATAGATAAGTTTGAGAGTGTTTGTGTGCCTTGTGCCTTTGCCTCTGTGCTGCTGATGACGATGACGACGACGACGACGATGGTGATGATGATAGTGATGTTTTTGTTGCTGCTGCTGATGATGATGATGATTGTTCTGAATGTGAATGTGCGAACACGCGTATGTATGTGTGTGTGTGTGTGTGTGTGTAAGCGGGTGCCAAAAGTGCGCGGAGCGTTTGGGGGACAGAGAGAGAGAGAGAGAAAGAGAGGGCGTTAATCGGACGGTCGGTCGGTCGTCGGTGTCGGGTTGTTGTTGGTGTTGGTTTCGTCGTCGTTGCCGTTGTCGGTGCGTAGTTTATTATTATACCGAAAGCCAAAATAGTTGTGGACTATAACTATGCTTAATCCGCTTGATTACCACTCGCAATTTAAATGAATGTTTCCGTTTTGCTCTATTTTATTTTTAACATATCCTCCGTTTTCGTTTTATGTGTACTCTTTGCTTTGCTTTTTTGACCACCACAATTTATTGACCGACCACCACAAAATCACAAGTTTATCGCAATTGTGTTGTGGGTGTTGCAAAATGCCAAAATTCCCATACATCGATACACTGTCTGCAAAGTCGATTGGTGTGCAAAGTCGACTCGATAACCCATGACGTGCATATCAAGCTCAATAGTTTGAGCATGGATGGTAATAGTTGTTGACAAAACAAAGAACAAGTCAAAAATTCACCTGTCGCTCTCGCAAGTTACATTTATTATTATAAACAAAAAATTTACAGTGCAGTGCAACGTGTTTGCTTTAAAAAAGCTGCGTAAACAATAAGAGTGCCGAGTGGCAGCTGGTGTACATCGATATCCAGATATCGAAGAAGATATCGATACGATATGCGTAGATGCTGCCAACAAGCTACTAAATAATAAAAAGAAAAAGAGATTACTCTTTAATTATGTGTTTGTGTTTGTAAAAGAACAGCGCATTTATTTGCAAGACAAGCAAGGAAGCAAGCAAGCGGCATGAGTTGGTTTGAAAAAGCTCGCACCGTTTTAATTGAGGCGCTCGATATTCAGGATGATGACAGCAAGGCAACAGCAACAACACCAACAGCGGATAGCAACGTTGCTAGTGGTACAGGGGGAGGCGGTGGCTCCTCTGGCAGCGGGAGCAACAACAACAGTGCAGCGTCAACCACAGCTGCAGGGTCAACGGCAGCAGCAACGACGACCGCAGCATCGTCATCGATGGCTACGTCAGCCATCGAGGGAGCAACCTTCTACGATAATCCGCATGCCAACGAGATGGTAACAATTCCGCCCAGAGCGAGTGCCAACGATGCCACCACAGACACTTTGTATGCCAATAAAAAACGCCAGTCTGCCACATCAGATTCCGTTGATCTGTTGTCATCGCCATCGCCCACCACGCCCTCGTCGCAAAGTGTTGGTGGCTGTATGCGAAACTCGGAATCGTCACTGGAGCTGATCACAGCGCCGAGTACAGCCAGCGAAATGGAGCTGCAAATGTCACCGGATACGGAGCCCTCGCTGCCTGACAGCATTGTGATCATAGCCAGCAATGAGACGTCGTCCGACAATGCGGAAGAAGATGATGATGATGATGAACAGGCTATTAACTTGGAACAGGACGATCATTCGTTACATCTAAATGGCAAGTGACCATGGTTTTTTTTAGTTTTTTACAACAAGGCAGTCATAATTCCTTCTCTCTTTGCAGATTCTACAAAGACCATGAAAGCGCTGGTCTTTAGCGATACGCAGACGGCTGTCAATGTGTCGGGATCAGGTGCTGGCGCCGATTCGGACTCCACGCAAAGCTTCGAGGACATACAGATGCAGCTGAGCCATAAGAGTCCGCAGCCAGCGGCAAGCATCAGCAGCAAAGCGACAGAAATGGTGGATCAAAGCTATTCGTCGACGTCGTCAGATATTGAGATCATCTCGAACCCCAACGGCGGCGATTCAAGCACGAACAGCACCACAACACGCACCAGTCCGCAAAAGTTCAAGGAGCTGTGCGGCGCGATGAAGCAACCACAGGCGCTTCATGCGTTGCACGCTCATCAAGGTGTCAAAGGCAAGGGTCATCATCGCGAACCGTCGGAGATCTCGCTGCTGTCCGAGTCGGACTCACAGTCGGAGCTGGACAAGCTGGTGCATCGCATTAGCGAACTCAATCAGGTGATTGAGGCACGCGAACAGCGTCTACTTCAATCGGAGCGACAAAATGCCGAGCTGCTCGAGCGCAATCAGCAGCTTTGCGCCCACGTGGAGGCGGCGAAGCACAGCGCCGAGAGCACGGAGGCCAACGAGGCGGTGCAACGGCTGTCGGCGCTGGAGAAGAAGTTCCAGGGTAGCATAAGGGAACGCGATGCATTGCGCATACAGATCAAGAGCCTGAAGGACGAGCTGCTCAACAAGATACCCAGAGATGAGCTGACCGAGTGCAATGAGATGATTGCGGGCCTGCAGTCAGAGGGCGAGAAGCTGTCCAAGGAGATATTGCAGCAGTCGAACATCATCAAGAAGCTGCGTGCCAAAGAGAAGACATCGGACACGCTGCTCAAGAAGAACGGCGAACAGATCTCGTTGCTGTCGAGCGAATCGGAGCGTTTGAAGAAGTCGCTGGCCGCCAAAGAGGAGATGGAGCGCAGCCAAATCGAGGCTGTCAATCGGATGACCAACGAGAAGCGACGCGTCGACGAGGAGAATGCCGAGTGTCGCAGTCGCAACGAGGATTTGCAATCGAAGCTGGCGGCGCTGCAGGCAAGCTTCGATGGCGTCAAGGGCGATTTGCAGCAGCGTCAGCGACACGAACAGCATCAGATACAGGCCGAGAATCAGGAGTATGTGCAGCAGTTGAGCGACATGCGCGAGAAGTTGCGCTTGACCGAGCACAACATGGCCAAGCGGGAGCAGCAGCTGCGCGAGGAGAATCGTGAGCTGTTGCGACGCTTGGAGGCCGCCGAATCGCGTGCCGAGTCGAGCACCCAAGAGCTGAGTGTGTCCACAACGCCGTTAATACGGCAGATTGAATCGCTGCAAAAGACGCTAAATCAACGCAACGCTAGTTGGAGCAAAGATGAGCAACAGCTGCTGCAGAAGCTGGAGGATTCGCAGGCACAGTTGCGTTCCTTGCAGCAGCTCGAATCTGTGCAGCACGAGAAGCAGGAGCTGTTGCGCACACGTTGCGCCCTGCTCGAGGAGAAGCTGGCCAATGCGCTGATGCAATCGGAGAGCGCCAAGATAACGCTGCGTCAGCAGGAACTCGACGCCAGTCTCAAGGAGAGCGACTACCAGAGGTGAGAGAGAGTAGAGGAAATAAATGTAATTTCAATTCGTAATTGTTCCTCTTTGCAGTCAAGTGGCCGCATTGCAGGAGCAGCTGCAGCAGCGCCAACAGAAGCTCGACACACTGTTGGAACAGTGCCAGCAGCTGGAGTCGGAATCGGAGCTGCAGCGCAAACAGCAGCTGCAGCTGCAGCATCAGCAGCGTGCCTTCCAGCCCAACAGCGAGCTGACCGTGGAGGCGGTTAAAGCCAGCAGCGAGCTGGCCGACAGTCGCTGCCTGAAGCAGCAGCAGCAGCAACAGCAGCTGCATGCTTCACCTCCACTCAGCCTGGTCGATGACAGCGGCTCCACGGAGGAGGCGCTGGGCGGCATTATCGATTGGCAGGGCGTAAGCCAAACAGTTGCATTTATATGCGAACCATGTTGTTAACTTTGTGCTGTCTTATTTTTAGGATGACTTGGAGTGCGCCTCGAATAGTGGACGCCAGCCGTCGGGAATGATACAGGGTGTGCATCTGAGCTTCTTGGCCGGCAATACCACAACGCTGGAGCATCTGCAGGCGCTGCTGAAGCAGCGCGATGGCGAGCTCACGCATCTGCAGTGGGAATTGTCGCGTCTGCAGGCGGAGCGCGGTGTGCTTGATGGCGAGATCTCTAATCTGACCATCGAATTGGAAACGGTTCGTCTATAAACTTTATTATGATGCAGGTTTAATCCCAAACTCTTCGTTGCAGTTGAAGGAGCGCGTCGTCAGTTATGAGGCCATGGAGAAGGGCTACGAAGATCTGCAGCATCGCTACGATGCCTTGCTGCAAATGTATGGCGAGAAGGTGGAACGTACCGAGGAATTGGAGCTGGATCTGGTCGAGCTGAAGCAGGCGTATAAGCTTCAAATCGATGAGCTACTCGCGGCGCCGCCACCAAATCTACAGCGGACTCCCAAGCACCTCTGATTGCCATCGTTGCCATGTCGGAGACGCAACTAACAAGCATTGAATTGTATTTGTTTCTGGCTAAACAGTTGTCTGTGTCTTCTCTCTTCATTCCTTTGCTTAATCAGATCACACACACACATTTTCCAGTAAAATTTCCCTGCCTCTGTACGTCCTCGCTCCTCTATGAATTATCCATGTTTAATCGTCATACACAAAACATCCAAGTAACTATTATTTGCGTGTTGAAATTTCTAGTTATATTATACATATATTGATCGATTGTGATAATTTTATTTATACTTATGAATTAAAAACAAAAAAAAAAAACGATATATAAAAATGAAAAAACAACTATAGAAAAATCGCGAATTGATATTGTAAAAACAGAAATGAAATGAAAATTGTTTGCGGTACAAGGTCAACGTAATATCGATATAGTCAAAATAGTATATAACTCACAAAATTAGTGACGATAAAAAAGTTGTTAAAATGTGCTATCAGATATGATCAAAAATCTTGCTTGATCTTTGCTAATTACAAGAAGAGAAGCCTATATCGCTGGAATTGCAAATTTAAGTGGACCTCTGAAAGAAAATATTTTGTTAACATACATAAATAATTCAAGTGAAAAACACATCAATTATAAATAATTTATTTTAAACGAAAAAATATATACCAAATAAAACTAAACACATTAAAAAGGAATATAAAAATATAAAAGAAATTACAAATATAAAATATGAACATTAAATTCGATCTGCGATATTGTTTTGGATAGCAGCGCCCTCTTGCGGCAGCAATTGATACTTGATTTGCTGAACTGCTCTAACTCACGCACTCAAGATCGTCCGATCAGCTGAATTTGTGTTTCGCTTGAGAATCGATCGTAAAATAAAAGCAAAAAGTGTAAGTCTTACATTTCTTTAATACAGCCCATTTCATTTGGTCTAACATTATGCTACTAAACACGCTTACTAAATAGGGTAAAATTTGTAGGTAAAATACTTTCATTTGGAGGTAATTACTGTTATGGCACCCATTCCAATTCCCAAGATGCTTCCCGCTTCTGTTGCTCCAGCTTCTCGGCCATGAGAATTTCTTTGGCTGCTTCGATCAGAGGAAAGACAGGTTTGCCACTGCTCTTTGGGTTGTAGCCACAGGTGTTGCTCACATCGTCCGAGTTGAGCGAGAAGATCATCAGACCGCCCACCTTAACTGACTTGATGAAGTTGACTTTACACACGAAGCTCGACTTGCTCTCGTACGAGATCCATTCACCCAATGAGCTTAAATAAGGCGAGCAGGTGTCGTTGTCGAAGGTGTAGATGGGCTTCAAGTAGCCATCGGCACAGGCGCACGTCTCCGAAAGCGTGGTGAAGCCCAGCTGACCGCATTTGCCATAACCCGAAGCTGGAGCACCGATGCGAGTGTTGAACGGATTCACCAAACTGCGAAGGAGACGAAAAGAGAGGATGGAGTAGCTGCTAGATAAAAGATTTCAATGCTTACGTGAAGGAGTGTCCGTAGGTGGGCAGCCCAACGACCAGACGATGCGGTTCGAGACCATTTTTGAGCCACCAATGCGCCGTGTAGTTGATGTTGAAGGTGCCCATGATGGACTTCTCCTGGGGGCGTGCAGCGAGTGGTGCATTCAGTCCAGTGAATGGCGTATCCTCGCGATAGAAATGAAAATCGTAAGTCATCAGGTTTACATAGTCCACATAGAGATTAATCTCCCGGATGTTGTAGGCAAAAAAGGCGATCCCCTCAGGCGCGCCCACCGCCAAGCTCAGCAGATTATCATCGCGCTTCTCACGTGTCCACTCCATGCGTATCTCGTGCAGCAGCTGGCAGAAGTGCATGCGTTCATTGGCATACGCACTGGGGAATTCCCAGTCCAGATCGATGCCATCGAGGCTGCGATACTTTTGCATGATCGCCTTGAGGGAGCGTAGAAATTGCTTGCGTTGGGCATGGTTCACCACCATCACGGCAAACTGATGTCCGCTATCAGCACCGCCAATCCACAGCAGCAGCTTAACATGCGGGTTAGCAGCCTTATAGAGATGCGTCTCATTTTGAAGCACTTGCTCCAAGCGTGGCGACAAAGTCACTGTGCAATTGTTGAGCTCGGCAGCGCCAATGTTGATGTGTGTGCAGAGATCGCCGGGCACATCGAGCAGACTTAGCTGGATGCGATCAGAAGCGGAGTAATAACAAACCAGGCGTTGTTCTTGCTGTTGCTGTTCGCTTTTTTGATGCTGGCGTCGCTGCTGATTAATCGTGAGTAAACAAAGGGGAAACATGATAAAGCTAATGAGCAACACACAGAGGATTATAAATCTGCAACGCTGCTTTCGATGATCCAGTTGTCTACTGCTGTTGCAGTTGTTATTTTCGTTTTGCAATAACTCATCCTGCAGTTGAAAGTAGTTAAACATTGTTATTTATTTTTGTTTGTTATTGTCGTTTGATAACAATAACGACGCAGTTCGCGTGACCAGAAGTCGAATTTCAAAATATACCATCTGACTGGTGTTGGACAATAACCGCGGACTCATCGATATCTTTTGTTACTCTATACATCGATAGCAAAAACTAATCGCCACTTACTGCTGTATTTTTTTTTTTTTTTTGGTATATTTGCTGACACTTGAAAATCATTCTTCTCGTATTGAAAAATGCAAAATTGTTCAAACAACTTTTGTAATTGCTTAAAATAATATGGTAGATGGGCACTTTCCTTTTCAGTTAAACAATACACTGGGAGCAAATAATCATCGATTGGCATTCCATATCGAATTGCAAAAAATATTGTCCTCAATAATCGATGCATTAGTAAGTCATCGATGTTTTAACCACCTCTATCGCATGTGCATATGCGTATTTGGTAAAATAAATTGTGTGTCGTTTTTTTGCTGTGAAATTTCGACGTAATTTTTTCGCGAATTTGCAAATATTAAAATGCAACTGTTGCGCCTAAACAATAAGTTGCTTGCTGCCGTCGTCTAATACGCATCAAAGGGAATATATTGCCGTGTGTGAGTGTCAGGCGTCACTGTTTTTGTATAAAATTGCTCATTGTTTGTGTGCGTGTGTTTGCGAGAGTATGCGTATGTGTTTGTGTGTGTGAATCTGTTGTGTTGCCCTCGTTGTTGTTGTTCTTGTCGCCTCATATGCCGTGCAAAACAAAACACACCCAAATGACTGATCAGCCATGTACATATATGTGAATATATAGGAAGGTGCTTGCAACTATTGCAGCAATACTACTCATTGACGAACCGGCGAAATGTAGAAATTGTCAGTTTGATAATCTTGTCTTCGTTTTCCCGTTTTCCCCAACTATTTCATTTTTGGCATATTCACACGCCCATTTTTGCATAGCGTGTGTGTGTACGAGAGTGTGTGTATGTGTGTGTGTGTGTGTGTGTGCTGTTGTATGAGTCACTAGATAAATATTATTCTGCCCACATTACAAAAATTGCCGGTTCGACTTTGGCACCTTGCAGTTTATTTAGTTTTGCGCTTATCTGCCCCTCCCCTCCCATGCCATTCCCTTCCACTCCTTCCCACTCTCAATCACTGTCTGTTGTTGTCTCTGTCTTCACATACATTTATATACCGGTTAGAGAACTTGAGCTCGCATTCTTGGGCCTCGTTCAAAATTGTAACTAACCTGCTTTTGATTTTTCTCGGTTATTAATGTTGTCTTTGTTTTTTTTTGGGTTGTCATTGCAGCAAGTTGACGACTACGACGACGCCGACAACGACGACGACAACAACGACGACGACGACGAGGAGGCGAAGGTGGACGGGGAGGAGAAGGAGGAGGAGATAGGGAAAGCCACATGAGAACGATGACAAAAGACTACGACTACTTGCTGAAAGTTCTGCTCGTTGGGGACAGCGATGTGGGCAAGCATGAGATACTCTCCAATTTGGAGGATCCATCCACCGAGAGTCCCTTCTGCAATGGCAATGGTAAGTCGCATATTACTCAGACATAATTATATATACATATTATAAATATATATTTCAATAATCACAACAGACTGCACATCGCACATACTGCAAACGGTAGCGTATAAAACAACAACGATACTGCTCGAGGGTAAACGGGTCAAGCTACAGATATGGGATACATCCGGCCAGGGGCGTTTCTGCACCATAATACGCTCGTATTCTCGCGGTGCACAGGGCATCATTCTGGTGTACGACATCACAAACAAATGGAGCTTCGATGGCATCGATCGCTGGCTGAAAGAGGTCGAGGAGGTGAGTCTAAGAGTGAAATATTACAATTATTTTTATATACGTTTCTTAATTGTTTCCCACACACCAATCATTTTTGCAGCATGCACCTGGCATACCGAAGGTGCTGGTGGGGAATCGTCTACACTTGGCGTACAAGCGTCAGGTGGCTGCCAAACAGGCGGAAACGTATGCCTCACGCAACAACATGTCCTGCTTCGAGATATCGCCACTCTGCGACTTCAACATACGCGAATCCTTTTGCGAATTGGCACGCATGGCGCTGCATCGCAATGGCATGGAGCACATCTGGCGCAGCAACAAGGGTAAACTAATATTTGACTTGTCGAAGTGCTTATAGTTGAGTTAGACTTTAGGGAAGCTATGTTCAGCCTCACAATACTGCTGGGATTACCACAAAGCATCAATTTATTTGCACTCCATTCACTTCATTGATACATTTGATTTAAGCATGATGAGATTCTCTCACTTAATTGTAATAATACTAATGTATTTTGTGTTTCACAGTGCTGTCGCTGCAGGAGCTCTGCTGTCGAACGATTGTGCGCCGGACAAGCGTTTATGCCATTGATTCGTTGCACCTGCCGCCCTCTGTGAAATCGACCCTCAAGTCATATGCGCTGACAACGTCACAGTGCTACAACTCTTTAACGCAAAACTCAAAGAGTCGGAATCGCTGCAAGACGCCCACAAGCAACAGTCGCAACAGTTGTGCGATCGCGTGATTGCTGGCTTGTAGGCGGTCAATCGAGGACAACGTTTCTTGTGGAACCAGCCTACGCCTAAATCTAATACCTACTTTACTTATTTAATCTTAAGCCAACACTCACACACACCCACACACACAACACACACACTCACCACTCAAACACACATCAAAACTAGAGCGCGAGTATTTCCAAAAACAAAACAAAACAAAGAAATTCGAAATTTTGTCATCAGCATTACAATATTTATTAACTTGAATGGTTATATTTTTTTACATCCTAAAAGCAAAGAGATAAGAGAAGAAACTAAAATGTAATTGCTAAACACATCTTTACGATACATATACGCTATACATAAATACATAAACATAATATATATATATTTTTTTTTAACATTTAACATGATCACTACATTTACAATCGCATTACTATAATGTTGTTAATATTATTATATTATTATTATTATATTTGTATAACTCTAATATTTAATACGCTGATATACTTATACGAGGTATTCTTATTTTTTTTTTTATTATTTTATTTTTTTTTATTATACATTGTCATCTCTTTATTTTGTTTATTCCTTATTTCTTTTTATTTCTATGAATTTGTTTGTTAACAATCAAGGAATATTCATAAAACAAAAAATGTAATTAAATGCAAACGATTTGATAAGTTGATACTAATAATAATAATTATGATACCGATACTGATACTGATACTGGATACTGATCGTGATGATGATGATGATGATGATGATAAAACATGGAAAACAACTAAAACTAAACTGAATACATGCTGTCTTTGTCTTGCCATCCACCTGTCTCGTTCTATTTCAGTACCAAAAAAGTGAAAGCTATATGTAGAAATAGAGGGATTATCTACATGGAATAATGGAACCCGTGTTATGTGACCAACCAAACGAGAGTTGCTATTAATCAAAAAAAAAAAAAAAAAAAACCCATTTCAACATAGTTTGACTTTGTGAAACCAATCGAAAGTGGACACATTCCGGATGCAGATTTCTAAGCGAAAGAGATTCATTTGAGGTAAGCGTTGAATATTAATAATATGCTCTTTGTATATTGCAGATCAAAGTTGCAGAGGAAGCGATTATGGTTCTGCCCGTTTCCTAGTTCTTTGCTCATCTTCAGGTTAACTGATAGCTGATCATTTCTTTAGGTAAATAAGTTTATAAATTCCTTATTCATTGCATTTTATAATTTTATTTCATCTATGTTGCAGGCTATTTCCTTAGGTGTCTGTTGACTGTCGTCTATTATCCTGCTCCGCAAAATCTAGCATATGGTAAGCTTATTAATTTTTAATTAAAATAGTTTCAACTTCTGATAAACTTTTATTTTTGCTGTTATCTTCCCTAAATAGATGCTGCGCTTCCATGACTATTCAAGGCTTTTTCTTTAAATCCAGATGACATTTGAACTTCCTGCGTCCTTGAAACAACAGAACAATTATTTAAGGCTTTTTCTTCTGTAAATTCTGATTGCATTGGAACTTTCTGCGTCCTGCGAACATCCGAAAAACTATTCAAAGCTCTTCTCTGCCTGAAGGCATTAAAACTTCCTGCGTCCTTGGCACATCCGAAGAAATATAATATTATTTATTTTACATTCTTTATGCATATTTAAAATAAATCTACAGACGAATGAATGGTCATAGCTTCTTACAATACTACTAGACATATCCTAGATATATGAGCTTAAGATAATCCTTAAGAGAATGTAACTGATAAATTGTGCAATGAAAATATATTTTTTGAATAAATGCGTTACAAAACACAAAACTCTTCTCTTTTTATTGGGATTTGAGCATACTTTGGGGTTTTGTTAATTCATATCTTCATTGCGAGATCGAACCATAGATGGTTCGAGCAAGAAGCAAGAAAATTTCTATTCATCTGCTTGCTGCTGACTTATGTTCGCCTGGTATTTCACCTGCTGACTTGACACTTTTTAGCCGATTGCGGCTGCTTCAAGCGGTATTTCAAAACCTCCAAGAATGGCCTAAAAGTGCCACCTCAGCAGATGAAATACCAGGCGAACAGAAACCAGCAGCAAGCAGAAATCCAGCATGCAAAGTCATGAAGATTTAAATAAAAGAATTAAAGATGATTTTAACAGAGCCCCAAAGTATGCTACACAGCATTTAACATTTTTTGGGCGCCAATTTCAAATTTAGTTTAATGTCACTTTGTGCATTTTTGCTTGTTGCTGGTCTCTGTTAGCCTGGTATTTCACTCCCTGACGTGGCACTTTTAGACCGCTCGTGGAGGTTTTGAGTACCGCCCACTTAAAGCAGCGACGAATGGCTCAAAAAGTGTCAAATCAGCAGGTGAAATACCAGGCGAACATAAATCAGCAGCAAGCAGATGTACAGAAATTTTCGTGAATATTTAGTAGCGCCATCTATCGTATGATCTCGCAATGACTGATGTTAATTAACAGAGCCCAAAAGTATGCTTTAAAAAATTAAATGTCTTTTTATTTTTTACAATTTGCTATATATCTCGGCCATATCCTGTCGTATTTTTAAAGGATATATATTTCTATGATCGTAAGGACAAACTGTATCGATTGGCATCAAAAAATAAAGGATCATCTAAGGATACGAAAAAACGAGGCTAAAACACAAATTTAAGGATATCTCAGAAACTACAAGGACGATTGGGATGTCCTTCGGCCAGTTGATAGAAGTAATTAATACAACTCATTTGGCACAGGACTCGTCAGGATATGCAAGGACATTGCCGAGTTATTACCTATTTTCTCTATATAAAAAAGTCCTTATAACTCGGCAACCAAAAGGACATTCAAGGATCAAAATGCATATTCGTCCTCTGCAGGATAAGGACTATTCCTGTGCCAAAGGACATCTGGATCGTCCTTCAAATAGCCGAGTTGCATGTAAGTTCTCAATTTCTTGGTAATTTTTGCATGTTAATTCAAATTGTAGTTGCGACATCGCACGATAGATGGCGCTACTAAATATTCAAGAAAATTTCTATACATCAGCTTGCTGCTGATTTATGTTCGCCTGGTATTTCACTTGCTGATTTGGTACTTTTCAGCCGTTCACGTGGCTCACAAAAAAAAATCAATAGTAGTTGCGAGATCGTGCGATAGATGGCGCCACTCGTTGACTTTTTGGTTATCTACTTGCTGCTGTTTTATGTTCGCCTGGTATTTCACCTGCTGATTTGGTACTTTTCAGCCCTTCACGTGGCTCACAAAAAAATTCAATAGTAGTTGCGAGATCGTGCGATAGATGGCGCCACTCGTTGACTTTTTGGTTATTTACTTGCTGCTGTTTTATGTTCGCCGGGTATTTCACCTGCTGACTTGGCACATTTTAGCCGCTGCGGCTGCTTCAAGCAGCCATTCAAAACCTCCGCGAGCGGTCTAAAAGTGCCACGTCAGCAGATAAACTACCAGGCGAACAGAAACCACCAGCAAGCAGAAATGCAGAAAGTAACATTAATCTAAATTTGAAATTGGCGCCCACAGAATGTTAAATTTTGTGTAGCATACTTTGGGGCTCTGTTAAAATCGTTTTATTAAAATCTGTTCTTTAAATCGTCATGCTGGATTTCTGCTTGCTGCTGGTTTCTGTTCGCCTGGTATTTTATCTGCTGACGTGGCACTTTTTAGCCGTTAGTGGCGGGAGCTTCCAGAGAATGTTGTTGAGCGGAATCTTAGCCGCAATTCTATTTCACTCAAAATAGTCTAAATAAAAAAGATTTCGTTTGTTGTTTTTTTTTTTTATTTAAGATATGGGTAATTCCATGGCGAAATTTTGTCCCGTGCGAGACTTTTACAGTTCACTGCAGTGAAAATAACATAAACTGAAACAATTTTAAAAATAAGTGAATGTTATTCTTAAAGCTCTATATAAGCACTATATTTAGAGCTAAGATTGATTTTAGGAACTTGATCTGTTTTCCGATAAAATATATAATTTCGTTCATTTTTTGGTTTTGCGTACGAATCGGTTAATTTTTGCAATTATCACATCAGAAAACAAAACAGAAAAAAAATTCCAAAACCATTCTTAGCTCTAATTAAAGTACTTATCTAGAGCTATAAAAATAAACTTTTCTTATTTTAAAAATTGTTTCAGTTTATGTTATTTTCAATGTAAAGAGTCTCGCACGGGACAAATTCCGTTTTGGAATTACCCATATGCATATTTGAAAAATAGTCTGTAGATATATGCGATGTTATTAGGATTCCTACAGCTTGAAACTGATTTGCTTTATAATGAACATTGGCACTTATTTTGTTTAGTGCATAGGAAACATTTGAGGCATCTGAACATTTAGCTAAATAGCATACATATATATTTTAATTAATATCTTAAATGTGCATATATATAGCATCTTTGACTTATTTAACTTAGCGAGCAGTTGCCTAACTTGTTTAGGGTTTCTATTAAATTTAAATGAGTTACAGTATCTGCAATTTATGTTCCAGAAGGCCAAGGAGAAGACATAATAAACCTGCATCTGTAAAAGAAGTATAATAATAAAAAAAATACTTTAGACGTTTATAAATAGCTATAAACAGTATAAAGATATATTTACCCAGTCACAGTTTGATTTCCACTATATAACAAATTCAGTAAATTCTTTCCTTTTAACAAGATCAATCAGTTCTTCAAGCTCCATCGATGGTTTAAGTTTAGTTCACTCAACTTGGGTTAATTGGGGTCCAAATATGAGACAACGAGCGTTTAGCGCAGTTTTGCTAATTAATTATCGCATTAAATTATGAATGGATCTTGAGTGTGAATGTTGTTGTGCATGTTTCCCACATTTGCTGATTGATTGAGTCAATGAAAACGCAATTAGATATTGTGATGTTATTTAAATTAGTATGCTATATATATACATATGTAGGAAATGTTGTTAATTGGATTTTTTTCTTTTTAGCTGACGCAGTTTCAGTTTCGTTTTTCAATGCCTATTTAAAACATAAATTTGCAAACAACTTTTACACAATCGAAGATCGCGTTGGTCAATCCACAAAACTAGAAAAGACGACGACAACAACAGCAACAACAACAATAACAGATCACAGCGAGAGCTCCAATATAAAAAATATAACAATAAAAAAGTAGATGCAAAAAAAAAAACAAAATGTTACAAAGCTATTCGATGTGTGTTTATTGCTTTTGGGGTTTTTTTGTTGTTGCTTATTTGGCAGCAACATTTCTTTTTGGAGATTAAAACATATACATAAATTGATTAGCCGCATTTTAATGCAAATGCTAATGAGCTAACAAGCTTTTAGAATGTGCTGAAAAAGCTCGCAAAAGCTGTCAAAGGGATCATTACTTGAATGAGGTCATAGAAAGCTTTACGGATGAGGTGAGGTCAGGTCAGGAGTTGTGACCCAACTAGACTTTGAGTTTGACTCGCAACTCCGATTGCGACCTCAATCTGCTCAACGGGTTTCGCGCCTAATTTAAATTTTTAACTCATTTATTCGGTACACCCACTGCTCTCTTTGCTCCCCTCCCCCCAGTCGCTTAAGTTCGGACATTCATCTCCGCTTGGGGGCTTGTGGATCGATCGCTTGCTTGATCGCTTGACCGTTCGATCGATGACGAAAGCAAACGCGAATGACGAACACGAAGGCAAAGGCAAAGGCGAAAGCCAACAACAAAATGCTCAGTGTTTAAGGGGGCATTGGGCAAGGCCCCTGAAGACCTTAACCAAAACCGAAACCTAAGCGAACCGAAGAGCGCTGCATAATCATCATGCGTGGAGCTTAAGCGGGCTTATAAAAGCGAGCGGCCGCATCGAGTTGGTCATCAGTTGCCTCAGCGGTTTCGTTCTTCAGCTACGTGAAGTTCCACAGATTTCGTCCCCCCCAAGCAAGAAACTTCCAGCAATGAAGGTGAGTTCGTTGTCCGTTGGAAACTCTCTTTTCCCTGAGCTAATTCCTTAACTCCTCTTCATCTCTGGAACAGATCTTTGTCTGTCTGTTTGCTGCACTTGTTGCCACCAGCTCGGCTGGCATCATTAGCGGTGGCGGCGGCGGCGGAGGAGGAGGCGGCGGTGGTTACAGCTATGGCATCGGTTCTGGCGGCGGAGGCGGAGGCGGTGGCCACACCGAAGTGCGCACCGTTAAGGTCATCCATGAGAGTACCGCTCAGATTGGCGGCGGCGGCTTTGGCGGTGGACACGGCGGGCATGGTGGACATGGCGGACATGGTCATGGTGGCCACCAGGAGGTCAAGACCATCAAAGTCATCCACCAGGAGGCACCAGCTGCCTATCACGGACACGGTCACGGACATGGCGGTGGTCATGGACACGGCTTCAGCAGCGGCGGACACCAGGAGGTGAAGACCATCAAGGTTATCCACCAGGAAGCTCCTGCTGCTCACGGATATGCTCATGGCGGCGGTCATGGCGGCAGTCACGGTGGACACGGCGGTTTCGGTGGTCACCAGGAGGTCAAGACTGTCAAGGTCATCCACGAAGAAGGACACGCTCTTGGCGGCGGCGGCGGTTACGCTGGTGGCTTCTCCCACGGCGGTGGTTACTCCCATGGCGGTGGTTTCTCTCACGGTGGTGGACACGGCGGCGCTCACCAGGAAGTCAAGACCATCAAGGTTATCCATGAGGAAGGTCATGCTCTTGGCGGCGGCGGAGGCGCTGGCGGCTACTCTGGTGGCTTCTCCCATGGCGGTGGACACGACTTTGGCCATGGCGGACACCAGGAGATCAAGACAGTCAAGGTAATCCATGAGGAGGGTCATGCTCTGGGCGGCGGCGGCGGTTATGCTGGTGGCTTCTCCCACGGCGGCGGTTTCTCCCATGGCGGCGGTCATGGTGGCCATCAGGAAGTCAAGACCGTGAAGGTGATTCATGAGGAAGGACACGCTTTGGGCGGCGGCGGTGGCTACACTGGAGGTTTCTCCCATGGCGGTGGTTTCTCCCACGGCGGTGGACACGGCGGCGCTCACCAGGAAGTCAAGACCATCAAGGTTATCCATGAGGAGGGTCATGCTCTTGGAGGCGGCGGCGGCGGTGGCTACTCTGGTGGCTTCTCCCACGGCGGAGGTTTCTCCCATGGCGGTGGTCATCAGGAGGTGAAGACCGTCAAGGTCATCCACGAGGAGGCTGCTCCAGCTCCAATTGCCGTGCACAACGAATACCTGCCTCCAGTTGTGTCCGCTCCAGCTTCCGGATACTTGCCTCCATCGGGTGCCTGGAAGTAAATGCCTTTCCAAGGCGTTGTTGCCCTGTGATGAACTGTGTCATAACTGTCACCTCTTCCCCTTTGTTGAATAGTTTTAAGAGTAATTACATCATTTTTTTTTGTCCTCATAATTCCCATTAGTTGTCTAAGCTCAACACTATTTTTTTTCTGTTGAAAATATAATATAAAATTTACCAAAAACTCATGATTTATCATTATTTTTGATTTTTTTTGGGCTGAATAGATTTTTAAAACTTTGCCATTGCTTAGGGTTGCCTAACATAACCTTACTTATTGGCATACATAACCTCAAATAGTATATATTGGTTAAAATTGACTAGGAGCTGGATTTTATGAATTAAGGTTGAAAAACTTATTATTAAGAATAAATATGAGAAATAAGTTCATGTCTTGTTGCTAAAGGTTGCTCAACATAACCTTACTTATTGGCATACATAACCTCAAATAATATATTTTGGTTAAAATTGACTATTGGCTGGATTTTATCAAGTTATGAATGGTAATAACTCATTATTAACACTAAATATGAGAAAGACGTTCTCGTTTTGTGACTTGTCTTGTTGCTTAAGGTTACTTAACATAACCTTACTTATTAGTATACATAACCTCAACTAATATATTTTAGTTAATATTGACTGGATGCTGTATTTCATCAATAAGTTTTTAATGGTATAACTGATTATTAAGCATAATACAGGAAATAAATTGCTTAGGGTTGCATAACATAACCTTACTTCATAGCATACATAACCTCAAATAATATATTTTGGTTAATACTTACTAGAAGATGGATTTTTATCAAATATTTAATGGTAATACCTTATTATTAAGATTAAATATGATATAGGTTCATTTTTTGTGACTCATCTTGTTGCTTAAGGTTGCTCAACATAACCTTACTTATTAGTATACATAACGTCAATTAATAAAATTGGTTAATACTGACTGGATGCTGTATTTTTGATCAATAAGTTTTAAATGGTATAACTGATTATTAATCATAATTGCAGAAAATAAATTGCTTAAGATTGTTCAACATAACCTTACTTATTTGCAGACATAACCTTAAATAACTTAATAGTGTGCATTACTTACAATAAACTGCGTCCCTTATACAAGTAGTACATAATGCAGAAGCTTGTCAAATTTAAAATGTAATTTCTTTTTCATTATCATCATAAAGTAATCTCTTCTTACCTACATGAAAACACAAAATCAGTCGATTATCATTATCTCCATAAAGTTATCTCTTTTTACCTAAATGATATATTATAACTGATAAAAGAAAATACAAATTAGTCGATTAGTCTAACTGATTCAAGTCATATCTCGAAAGCTGATCGCTTTAAGAGACATCACTCATTTATCTGGCAAATTGATCACTTAAAGATTCACCACTCGAATGTTAAGTAATCGATTCATAATCTCTCTAACCGTATCGATATTACAAAAGATAATAATGCCATGTCTAGCACATGACTAATGATGCATGTCTGCGCACAGAAGCCGCTTAGAGCAATCAAATAACGATAAATTCGCTCGCAGTCGCAGCATTTGAATTAGTTTCCCACATTTTGAGCATAATTAATTAATGATGTGCATCGAGCGCTGATTAAAGATGCATGTTTATCTTATGCTTCATTATGGATTAATGATTATCATTAATGGCATGTTTTTCTTTTCGTTTTGCATTTTCCACCCACTTTCGATTTCCATCGATTAAGGTTATGTAAATTGGTAATTTTTCTTCATTTTTTTTTTGTATTTGATTCATTTGTGTGTGTGTGTGTGTGTGTATGCTAAGTGCCTGTGTTGTGTTGTGTGTGTGTGAGTTGACAGTTAAAATGTAAATGCATAAAAAAAAAAAATAAATTAAAATAACGTAAATTAAAAGTGAGCTTCACTGATAGCTGCCCCAATCTTGTCTGCCGCCAAACACGCGTCGCTGCTGCTGCTGCGTCGTCGTCGGCGTCGTCGCCGACTGCAGCTGCGATAACGATAACGATTGTTGTTGCGACTGCTCCAGGCTGTTGCTGCTGAGATACTGATGCAGGGGCAGCGGCCGCGGCGACGACGACGTCAACGGCGGCCGCGCTGTCGGTCGCCACTTTGAGGGACGCCAAGGCGTGGCGAACTCCGCCTCCGCCTCCTCGAATCGATGATTGCTGCTCTGCGGCGCCGTATCCAGGTGCTGACTCATCTCGTTGTGCACACGCAGATTGAGCAGCAGCTCGCCATCGTCATCGATCAGATTGTACATCTGCACACCCGCCCCCCCTGCATTCGCCTTGGCTCGCTCCAAGCGTACCTGTTGCTTCACCTTCGTCTTGGGTGGCTTCTGCCTTGGCTTGGACTTGCGATAGAGCTGTTGTTGAGGCGATGGAAGCAGGCGAGAGGCGCGATCCTGAGCCTGCAGTTGACGGAGTATGCCCAGAGGCAGCAGCAGATCCGATTCGAAGGGCAGAAAGCCGCTGGCGCGCACCTTGATGATGTTGCGACGCAGCAGCTGCTGAGGTTGCCCCAACGCCAACGCCAACAGCATGCACAACACTAAGAGCAACTGCATCATACTCGTAATCCTCATGCACTTGGCCACAGCATCTTCACTCGAATTCAAAACACTTTTCAATTCAATTTGCCACTTGTTGCAATCACCATCAAAAAAATTGTTCAACGAGGTGTACAAAAAAAAAACAACTAACAAATTCTTTTCGAGTTCCTGAGGCTTATGGAGCTGTCGCTGTCGCTGTCGTGGAGCAGCTCATTCTAGGCCCGTATTGCACCAACTGACTTTGGCCGAGCGACGCACTCTGCCACAGACCGACTTGGCCGAGAGCAGAGCACACACATACACACACACGGACAGGTGGAGACGCCACACACACAGCGCGGTTACAAATGAATTAATTAGAGAAAATTTCGACGCACGCTTTTCGAAATGATCCGCTGCACAGTGGTTCCAACTGCTTGAAACGGTACTTTTTAAACGCACAATAAGATATCATACAAATAACACTAAAAGTATAATATATGTTGTATACTATACTTTGTACTAAATTGAAAATCAAAAAATACTATATATAAATATATATACTAAATAAATAGTATATATAGTATATGCTATATATATACTATTACTTACATTTCAGCCTCACAATAAGATATTATATAAAAATAATACTAAATATTATAAATATATAGTATATATGTGTATACATGTGTATATTGAAAGTAATAGAATAGAATTTATATTTTAACTTTTGCTAAACTTTACTTGTAATAATATACGTATGATAATAACTACCGTAAAATAATAATTTGGGATTTATTTTATAGTTTGTAGTTTGTAGGATACATATTCTAAATATAGAATATGGAATCTATATTTCTAGTATTGAGAAAACTTCAAAACAATAATAAATTAAAATAAATTATAAATAAATAGAAATTTGAAATTCATACATACATTAATATATAGTTTGTAGACTGTATTCCAAATAATAAAATGTTATTTATATTTCTACTTTTATAGAACTTTAAACCTAATAATAAACTATAATTATATTCAATATATAATAATAATATGGAATTATACTAAACTATAAATATATGGTTTGTATAATAATAAGAATGTTTGTACATACATAATAATATTCCAAATAATAAAATAGAATTTATGTTTATAAAATTTAGAACACACAATATTTGATAATGTAGTTAATATTCTTAATATTTTCAATAATATACATAAAATCGATTTTTTATGGACTTTAAACTTTTATGGTAAGGATCTTTTCTTATCATTTTTTCGTCCACTTGTTTAGATTGTTTAAAAAAATGTGTTAAAAATTGTTTCAAATACATTTCAGTTCAAGATATTTAACGAATTTAAGCAAATCATGCTAAAAATGGCTTTCCGCTTGATTTTGAATTTGTTTGAATATTTTATCAATATATGGGCAATAAAAATGATTTCATTTGTGTTATCAAATATTTGTTCATAATTTATGCACTGCCTTTGAAATTGATTTTAAACCATTTTTGATTTATGACTTACGCATTGTGAGTTGTAAAGAACTGTGAGTTGTAGCCAAAAATGTGCGTTGACATTTGGCAAAGTAAAAGTAAAAAAAATAAACTGGTAAAGAATAAATTAAGTTTGATATGCATATTATGAATGACCATAGACCAAGAATAACATTCACTTTCACGTGTCACAAAATGAGCCGCAGAACTGGAATATTAAATTTAACTGCTTGGAATTTACAACACTTAACACCTAAGCATTGGACCACTGTGCACACTAAACGCTATGCGCTTTGAAATGAAAATAAAAATATAACTGCGGTGTTTATTGTTGTCTCGTTGCTGTTGTTTGTTTTGTCCGATTGTCCGTTGTTGTTGCCAATGACTGTAACATTTAATTTCTTCTAAGTTTTTATGGCCAAGCGCGTTTGTTTGTTTGTTGGTTAATAAATGATTTATGCTACACTTAACTAGAATAATTCTTTTTAATGCTAATGCGCCCTATCCCCAAACAGTGTTCCACTGCCCCGCTAGCTCACAGTTGCAGTCGTAGTCGTAGTCGTAGTCGGAGCTATTGTTGTTTGCTGGTTTGCTGGAAGTAACCCCGACTCCGACCCCGAACTCGGCATTAAACTGGTTCACAACTAGTTGGGGGTCATTATTGCGGTCATAAATGCTCGCTGCTACTGTCCACATCCACAAAGCTCCAACTCTGATTCCAATTCCAGCTGGGGAGTTGAACCACAGTCGAGAGCCACTCTCGCTGAAAATGGTTAATTGTTAGTGTGTCACTGCGACTGCGACTGCGACTGTGGCCATTGACCATCTACGAACAAGTCTCATTAGCATGAAAATGCCGGCTTAACAATAGTTTATGCAAATTGAACAAACGGAACGGAAAAGCGAAAAGCGAAAATGTTGCACAATGAATCGAATTTTCACCACAACAGAGAGAACACACACTCACTACTCCACTTTTGCTCCACTGAACTTCAAAATTCTAACTCGATCTCCAATTGTGGATCTCACTCAAGTCATTTCCCCTCTCTCTCTCTCCCTCTCTCTGCGCTGTCACATAACTTTTCGAAAAACCCATTTCCATTTAAGATTATCATTTCTAACGGCCTCTTCATTCTGTCAGTCTGTCAGCATCTCAGTTAATTGCTTAATTATATGTGTGTCAACACAACAAAAATAACCGTCTGGCTCATATAACTCTTTGTAGGCCCATTCAGAATGTCATTTCAAGCCGGTCTTAATGAGGTTTCACTGCGCCGCTTCAACAATGCTCGCACTCGCTGCGTCTTTATCTTTTAAAAATACTTCATCGAATCGCTTGACAATAAATCATTCAAGTTATCTACAGCAGTCAGCTTTTGACTGTAGTCGTGAGTCCTCTTCATCTTTCTTTCAGTATGTCATAGCATTCAGCTTTCTGTTGCACTTCAATAAGGCATTGTTCATTAATTTGTATAGAATAGTTTTCAAGTTATTCACAGCAGGTGTCATCAAGTGTCCCATATCTGTATAGTTCTTTCAAGTTATCTACAGCAGTCAGCTTTTGACTGTAGTCGTGAGTCCTCTTCATCTTTCTTTCCGTCGGTCATAGCATTTAGCTTTCTATTGCAGTTCAATAAGACATTGTTAATAGTTCTTTCCAGTTATCCACAGCAGGTAGCTTTTGACTGTCGTCGTAAGTCCTCGTGATCTCTCTTCCACTAAGTCATAGCATTCAGATTTCTGTTGCTTTTCAATAAGATATTGTTCATTAATTTGTATAGAATAGTTTTCAAGTTATGATTCACAGCAGGTGTCGTGAAGTGTTCCATATCTGTATAGTTCTTTCAAGTTATTTATAGCAGGCAGCTTTTGACTGTAGTCGTGAGTCCTCTTCATCTTTCTTTCAGTATGTCATAGCATTTAGCGTTCTATTGCAGTCAATAAGACATTGTTAATAGTTCTTTCAAGTTATCTACAGCAGGCAGCTTTTGACTGTCGTCGTAAGTTCTCGTGATCTCTCTTCCTCTAATAGCATTCAGCTTTCTATTGCAGTTCAATAAGATATTGTTCATTAATTTGTATAGAATAGTTTTCAAGTTATTATTCACAGCAGGTGTCATCAAGTGTCCCATATCTGTATAGTTCTTTCAAGTTATCTACAGCAGGCAGCTTTTGACTCTAGTCGTGAGTCCTCTTCATCTTTCTTTCAGTCGGTCATAGAATTCAGTTTTCTGCTGCAGTTCAATAAGGTATTGTTAATAGATCTGTATAGAATAGTTTTGAATTTCTGACTTATAAGAATAAATGTCAAAGCTAAATAGCAAACTTTTTTCGTATCTAATATTCTATAATACTTACATTTACTATAATATAATACTTACATTGAAATACCGATAAGTTGACCAAATAAAATAACATTAAACATGATAAGATTGGGAAAATCAAATGATATCTTTACCTGACTTTTCTGATACCTTAATAAAAACATAAAAGCGTAGATTTTTATGGCATTTTATTTTAAAATTATTTATCATATACATACGATTACATATGTAGACTTTGGTTTAGAGCTTGTACAACTAATTTAGACCCAATTGCAAAAAAAAAAAAAAAAAAAAAAATTAATCGATAGTAAGTATTAATGTGATATATGTACAGAGAGATATATAAGTTATCTTATTTCGAGATTTACCGAGTATTAACTAAGATGACTAGCATTATAAACGTATTCGAAGCCAACCAAAAAAAAAAAGTGATGTGAGAAGAATTCTCAGACTCTCTCTCTCTCGATTAAGAGTATTGTTAGTTGGCTAGGAAATTGAACAATTGTGACACTTAAGTAAACCTAATTAATAAATAAATAACGAGCTAAATGAGACTCGCTTAAATCACTTACGACAGAAACATAATCATTATTATCATAATCGAAAGATAGATAGATATATATACATACATATACAAATACTGTTGCTCTATGAAGTAATTCTTGTTTGGGGTTATACGAGTGTATTAATTTATTTACTAAGTACGATAAGTTCATCTTCTTCTTCTTAATTGCTAGTTCAATGAACCCTCTAGTCCAGGGTGATGTGCGGATTTGTGTAGGTAAAGCCATGGAACTGCTTCTGATCCATGGAAGCGAGTATTTCTTTATCGATGGGCGTGAGACGGACACGCTCTCGAGTAAACACACGATCGAAATATTGCGTATCCAATGGATGTTTCTATATTCAACCACATCACCAAGATTAAATACATGTGGAACTCAACTACATAATAAACATATTTGCACTTACCACTTGGGGCTTAAAGGGCGGCTCAATTTGCCGCTTCTCGAGCAGATTCCATTCGATGGGCCGGAAGAATATATGATCGGCAATATCGCCAGCCGGACTATACTGTGATCCAATGCGCTTCGTGTAATCCTTCTCCAGCAGCTGCAGTCAACAGAGAAAGAGTTCATTTGAAATGTTTAATCTTTTATCGATTTTATCGATTCATCGATATCAACTTACGCCCTTGAGTATGCCAGTTGCTTCGGCGGATATATAGACGGGGAACCATGGAATTTCATTGCAGATCGACCAGAAGAGTTCGTCCTCATCGCAGCCGCTGAATGGCGATTGTCCGATTAGCATTTCGTAGAGCAGCACACCGAATGACCACCAATCCACATTCTGATTGTATTTCTCACCCTGTTCGATAAATATAAGCAATGCGATTACAGTTATCGATAGTATTAAGTGTGTGCCTTGTTACCTTGATGATTTCGGGCGCCATGTAATCGGGTGTGCCGCAAAAACTATCGGCCGTCTTATCCAAATAGATTTGCAATTTGCACATGCCAAAATCAGCAATACGCACATGACCCTCATAGTCCAGCAATACATTGTCCAATTTGAGATCCCTGTTTTGAGATAAATTGCCATTATATATGCCATATTTTTCGATTTTTAAATACAGTTAACTGACCTGTAGATAATGCCCTTCTTGTGCAAAAACTTGAGGCCAGATATGATTTCGGCGCCATAAAAACGTGCACGCTCCTCGGAGAAACGTCCGCTCTCCTGGATGTGGAACATGAGATCTCCGCCATTTAGATATTCCATCACAAAGAACAGATGACTCTGCGAGAGAGAACGTTAAGAGATTCTTTGAGTACCATTTTTATTATTGAAGTTAGCAGAGTGAAGGAGTAATGGTAATATTTTTAAATTCCTGACTTTTATTTTATTTTACTCCAAAATTATCATCCCAATTGTTTAGTTTTTTTCTCTAGTTTTCAATTAATGCAAATAAGGAAACTGAATCATTGTTCGCTTATTAATGTTTAAATTTCCATTTTTAATTGTTTGCATATAGAATATAGTCCTAACATTATTATTTCAAAGCCATAAAGTTACTGGACAACATCCGCAAACTCTCTTTCACATCGAAAGATTGATTGCTTTTAAATATCTCGTATGATCGCATAAATTAAAAAAGAAAAGAAATGCATTTCAATGAATATCGAACGAATTTGTTAATCTTACTTTATCCTTCCTGTTACACCTCTTAAAGTTTTCTTTCGTCGATGGTAGCAGAATGGAAAAACAAAAAAAAGAGCGACGTAAAGTATGAAGAAGCATATACAATAGTATAACGAATAATGCCCAAAATGTGATACGATATGTGAAAAATACATTTTCTCCTGAAGAGAAATAGCATTCATTAGTATTGTGGATTCGCAGGGATATATATGATATTTAAGATCAAGAAAATATTGCAACCAAGTTGCTATAATATGTGATTGCGATATTGTCGCTATAGAAATAGGAAATGAACGTGAATTCAATATACCTGCTACCCATAGGGTAGAAGGGTATTATAACTTTGTGCCGACAGGAAATGTATGTAGCAGGTAGAAGGAGGCACCTCCGACCCTATAAAGTATATATATTCTTGATCAGCGTCAACAGCCGAGACGATATAGCCATGTCCGTCTGTCCGTCCGTCCATATGAACACCTAGATCTCAGAGACTATAATAGATATAGCTATAATTTTTTTTGACAGCATTTGTTATGTTTGCACGCAGATCAAGTTTGTTTAAAATTTTTACCACGCCCCCTTCCGCCCCCAAGCTGCGAATTTTGGTATATACAATAATAACTATGGTATTAATGAGTTCTGAAAATTGATTGTCGAAAAATTGTCGAAGTTAGCATTTTGGTATATTTTTAGTATTTTTTGTAGTATTTTCGGTATAATTTGAAAATAATACCGCAATATTTTGCTTTTATTCAAAATGGGTAGCGGGTATCTCACAATCGAGCACACTCGATTGTAGCTTTCTAACTTGTTTAAAAATTGCATTTATTTTATAAGCAAAGTTTTGAGTGGTGTGGCCACAAATTATTGTTTTTAACCATATACCTGTCAAATTTAGATTCAAAAAGGTTACCAAAATTTGAGGAAATTCCAAAAAAGTATTTCGTTTCGTTATCTGGAACAGAGCTTAACGGTAAAAAATCACATACGCTTCAATCTTAGCTTGGCTGCACGTGAAAAAATTGAATGATTTAAAAAAATGGCACAAAAAATAAAAGAATGAAATTGCATTTCACTGAATTTCCGCTCATTTGTTAATAATATATTATATGACCTACGAACTTTGCCACTTTCCCATATTCAATTAGAGGCAATTGTTTTTTAGTTGCCCGAACAAAAGGTCATGGTCTGATGTCCAGCTGCCAATCGTCAGCTAGAAATTTGCGCAAATTTTAGTAACAGCCGAGATGTGAGACAGACAAAAAGCGAGTGAGTGAGTGAGAGAAAGAGTGAGAGAAAGAGAGTCCCCCAAAATGAATGGTCGTGCATCCTCAAAGTCATAAATAATTAAAATACCTTCTAATCGGTGTCAATGCAAGACAAGAACGCCCCCAAAAAGCAAACAAAAACAAAAAAAAAAGAAAAACTGATTGTTTTTATTTTGTTGTTGTTGTTGTTGTCTTCTTTTGCTGTATTTTACTAGAAATGTTTTGAGAACATTGTCGAACGTAATGCCGGACGTGCGTGCCAAATAGTGTCTAGAAAAAAAACTATGGCAGCCACTGTCGTGTGCCCCAATCGATGGTCAGAGCGAGAGAGATGGAGGAGACAGAGAGAGAGAGAGAGAGAGAGCGAGGTGGACAGAGTCTAAGAATAGGTCGTTTTACCTTTTGGCAAATGTATTTTTGGGATGCTTTATCGTAGGTGTTGCTCTGAGTGAGTATTACCTAGACAACAACGACAACGACGACGTCTAATTCAGTAGTAGATCAGTGGGTCTAACGTTTAACCACCTATCGACCTTGCCTGAGAGAGAGAGAGAGATGCGCGACCTTAAGTGGCACTTACCTCTGTTTGAAATGTGCAAAACAGATGGCATAGATATGGATGCTTGGTGCCCAATGCCAAAACTTTGCGTTCGATCAGCGTTGAGTCGACGTCATCGTCCTCCAGCACAACATCCTTCTTCAGGCACTTGATGGCATAATAATACGTTGTATCACGCAGCTCAGCCAGCAGTACCTACAGAGATATAATATCATTAAAATAATATATAATATATATAATGTTATATTACTTACCTTGCCGAAACTTCCTTTGCCCAGCACGGCCAGAAAATGAAAATCATCTACCGAATAATTCTTAAATCTAGGTATTACTGTTGCTGGCGCTGTGAAACGTCCGGATTTTTGGAATTGTGAATATGTATATGATGTTTCTGTATGATCCCAGAGTATAGAGCATAGAGATAATAAAGGAAGATAGCCATAGGAATAGGGAAGTAGAGATTTATATATTAATCACGAGAGTAAAAGTTTAAAGTTAAAATAAAACATGTGTACAGTACAGTTCGGCTGTTGGGTAGCTACATATAGTATATCGAGTAATACTTATATATATATATATATATTAAGTGAGAGAGAGAGAGTGAGAGAGAGAGTGTCATACCATCGTGTTCATCGTTGGCCTCGATCTTGTAGGCGGGATTGCAGCTGGGCGGTGTGCTGGGTGAATCTCTTGCCTCACGTGCGCCTATTTTATGGATAAAGATTGTATTGTTTTTCTTTTTGTTCTTCTTCAAACTCATATATTGCCCATTCAACGGTGTGTGTGTGTGCAATCGCCTAATTATAGCTCTCTAATTATCTGCAAGTAAAAAGCCTCCACAGCTTCTTGCCCACAATTAGCTTGTTTATTGTTTTGTTTGTTGAGCATTTTGGTGTTTTTTTTTATTTTCAATCGAAAACTTGGAACTCAATTAATTAGCTTTTCGCTGTAAATGGCTTCATACATATAAACTGATGTACTAACCAAGGACCAAAGCAAGCAGCGCTAGTAAATTTATGCAAGGTTATAAATCTATTTAATCTATCAATGCTTTAATAATAATATGACATGATCTAAATAAATTGAAATATCATTTTTGGTAATAAATCTTTTGCTAATCTTGGCATTGTTTAGAACAAACAAATCTACTACTGCTTTTATATATTCCTTCATATTTTTTTATATTTATATGTTTCTTTTTTTCAATTACTAAATTTTGTATATATTCTTTTGCATTTCAACGCTGTCTATGAATCACAAAGTATCGTGTTTTATTATAGTTGTTCTATTCTTTCTATAAACGTACTATTTCATATTGTTTTTTATTTAAATATGCTCGGAATGATGAGATCTGAATTCAGACAAAATTTAACAGCTTTCTCGTGTTTCTCACTTGCATAGTTTAAGCGATTAAACAGACAATATTAATACTATGTATTATTTTATGCTGAATATTTTCGAAATTTCCTACTTCAAGATTCTTGTGATAAATGCTCAGCCCTCGCTGTTTTGTAGGAGTTCTTTCCGTCACAAAAATGTTTGTCATTAACTACACTATACTTTATTTAATGAAAAGGATAACGATCTAGCTTTTGCATCGTTACACTACACTGGTTGCAACTGAGCAACCAAATTTTCAGGAATCATAACTAATATAGTTGTTATTGTATATAACAAAATTCGAAACTCTAGCTTAAAAATTACGCTTGTTATTCGATTTGATTTACGGGGGCGGAATTGGGCGTGGCAAAAATTTAAAATAAACTTGATCGGCGTGCAAACATAACAAATGCTGTCGAAAAAATTAGAACTCTATCTCTTATAGTCTCTTAGATCTAGGTGTTCATATGGACGGACGGACAGACAGACAGAGGGACATGGCTAGATCGTCTCGGCTGTTGACGCTGATCAAGAATATATACATGTACGTTAGAGTCGGAAATGCCTCCTTCTACCTGTTACATACATTTCCTGCCGGCACAAAGTTATAATACCCTTCTACCCTATGGGTAGCGGGTATAAAAATATGCCAGGGATCAACTAGCCAAAATGAATATGCAAAATTGCACTGCTATTTCAAAGTTCACAAGTTCAAGTATATACATACGTATCTGCTCTCTGTGTTTCCACCTGTTGATAACTCAATTTGATGCCTAGCTGACAATCAGTCAGCACCTTGTAAACACACCTCAAACACATATTGCACAACGATATCGTCACACACACTCTCACACACTCACACACACACACACACACACACACAGTTGGCTGGCAAAGTCAATTATGAAATCATAATGTCAGCCATAATTAGGCGCCATTACTTATGGATATTTCTCATTCGATTTTCACAATTTTTGCTTTTCCCCTTCACGAAAAAAGCACGCGCCATTTGTTTAGGAATCTTGCAATCGCATTTTGGATTCCTAATTTCGTAATTTCGTAATTCCGTGAGAGAGAATCGCTTTGCTATAGCTTTTGCTGTGTGTTGTTACCTCGTTTTACGTGGTTGAGCGCCTCGACGATGAGTTTCTGATTGACGCCGCATAAATTGGCCGTGAGACGTTCGCATTTCTTGTGACAATTCACGTCACATTCTGTTGTATTTGTTTTCGTTGTTTTCGTTGTTGTTGTTGTCGATGTTGTTGTTGGCAGCGTGGCGAGCGCGAATGTTGTTGAGATTAATTAAAACAAATCGTTATTAATATGATTATGAATTGTGACCATGTACATTGTATAGAATATACGATTCTATATATCATATATGCGATGTATATATCAGACGTCTGACGTCTGATTTATTTGCTGCACGTTTCTGGAAAATATATCGCCGCCCCCCTTTTTGATATTCGCTCTTTGGCTTTCACCTGCCCCACAGTGAATCGCTTTTCCTTGGTTATTATTTTCCGCAATTTCGCATTTTCAGATCAAAGTGGAAGCAATGAACAAAATTCACGAGTCATGGCAAAACTTGGAGATACGCTGCAAACAATAAATGTTTTTTTCAAAAATGCTTTATCAATCGATTACTCGAACCTCATGAAACAGTCAATCGATTAATCGAGCTTTATGAAATTATCCATCGATTAAGCGAACCTCAGGAAAATGCCAGAATTCTAATTTCTTTATACCATATTCCATATTCTATCGTCCAAAGGAACAAGGAAAGAAAACTCATCAGTTAAGGCAAAGCTTGGAGATACGCTGTAAATAATAAATGTATTTTCAAAGGAATTTTATCAATCAATAAGCCGAATTTCATGAAACTGATAATCGATTAGTCGAACCTTATGAAATTGTCCATCGATTAATCGCACCTCATGAAACTTTCAGAATTTGTAATTCAATTTAAAACCTAAAAATGTGAATTCCTATGTTTTGTTTGCTTTATCAAAATTAAGAAATTAAGCTTCCACTTATTATACAATTATGTACCAAATGTATATTTAAATTTAAAATAATACCAAAACAATATTACGAATGGATCTTGTAATAATAATTCCAAAAACCAATGTGTTATATATAATTTCGTTATTTCTTAAGGTAATAAAAGTGAAATTGGCCATAGAATTTTCGATTATAGTGATTCCCGAATTTAGCTATTTGCTGTGTGTTTGTTTCTTCAATCTCTTTGATTACAGGGTAAATCAATTAAGGAAGAGCCAAACGAAAACAATAACAATTTATAGATGACGACTATGGCAATCAATGTAAACACAAAAATACACACGAAGTGCAAACGCACATCCGTTTTGGCTCCAGTTTTTCATCGTTTTTTTCTTTTCTCTCTTTTTTTTTTTGCGAGTTCTGTTTTCGGTCACAGAGAAAAGGCGCCGTTTAATGTAAATTGAATAAAGAGCAAATATTGTTGGTAAAATATTTGCACGCAATCAAACAAAAGAAATACGAGTAGTCATGTGTTCATCATCGACAGGCTAAACTCAATGCAAATATCACGCATACGCAGCGTGTGACGCGGCAATAAACAAGCTAAACAATTTGCTGCGTAATCTTAGACTCAGCTCGTTTCGTTTCGCTTCGTTTCGTTTTGTTGGCACATTGATTATCAATTTATGCTTGAAATAATATAATAATAATAATCCTGAATTTTTATTTATTTATTTGCCATATTGATAACTAAAATAAGCAAAGTATTGTCAACTAGTTTCTAGATAACTATTTAGCAAAGAAACTTTCCAGGAATTATAATAATTACTTCTTAAATGCCTTGTTGCAAGTTATTATCAGTTTTTGTTGCATAAAAGTGTAATTTTTAAATATAAAAATATAAAAATTAAGAATTGCAATTTGCAAGCTGTTCAAAGAAATTTCGCTTGCGAATTAACTAAAATATCTTGTTATTGCTGCAAGAAGCCAACTCGATTTTTAAGAGCATTAATAGCTACTAAATAGAAGAAGTCTTTTAAGAATTTCTTCTTATTGAATGTAGTACTAAAAAAGTATACCAAATATAGCAATTGGTATATTATTTTGGTATATTTTAGGAATAATACCACATCAAGTTAGAAAGCTACAGTTCTTACTTGTTATTATAAGTTCATAAATGTTCTTTATATAAATTAAATAAAAACGAGCTTCGTCTTCTTACGTTGCCTTTTTCTTTTAGACTGATGCTTCATATACATATGTATAACTGATCTGTCGATAAAGTTGTTCATAGTGTTGGCTAACATCAAATTAACACACATTTCTATTACATTAATTCTTCATTTAACGTTTTAAATGTTGATTAATTATATTATAAAATAATTTTGGTGGCAAGCCTCGTTTTCAATTTGAATCAGAAGTATTAAAATTTAATTTCCAGATATATTTAATGCTCAATCAATTTAAATATAAAAAGTATGACAATCTTTTTCGTACAAATAATTTGAACTGCAAAGTTAGAAAATCACATTTGTTATTTTTTCTCGTGATTAAAGAGATTACACTTTTTTCCGGCCATAAATTCTTCAACAACTTCAAAATGCAGTGCAACCATTTAGTCGGTATTAACTAACAGACTGCAACAAGTTGCAAATTGTATTCATTTTCGACATGGCATGGCAACAAGTGGAAACAACAACCAGAACATAATTAGCTGACGTTAGACGATGCTCGTGATCAGGAATATAAATATTGTGTGTTCATATACTAGAATAGTCTGCGTCTGTGTCTATATGGATTTACTTAAGTTTGGCTGCTGACTAAACTCTCTGGCACAGTCATAGCCAAAAGTACTAAGGATTAATTCGTATTATTTCACACTTTCACGTTATCTAGCTATATTTATATCTAGTCTATAGCTCGACACTTTTGTATATAATTTGCAATGTTATTCGCATAGTTTTGTTTACAATTTTCGCATTGATTTCAATGCAAAAGCAATTCGCAAATTTTTATTATAACTTTTGCTTTCAGCCCAAAATGCGAAATACTCAAAAATTGATTCAACATTCATCTAAACGCGTCGAAAAGTCGAAAAGTACATTTTGGCTTTTGGCTATTGTATAAAATGTTTAGCGCAATTGAATTTTGTTTTGTGTACGTGTATTTCAATTGTTTTTTAGACAAAAAATCAGACTCGAATATAATATAACGAGAAATTGAACGAAAAACACACAGACGAGAAAGAAAAACAAGCAAGAGACCAAAAGGGAAAAACAGAGACAACGACAACGATGACCTAAACAATTTTGTATACAATTTGCTAAAAGTAAAATGCCAAATTCTCTCGAGTCTCAATTTGTATCTTTGCGCTGCTTCTTCTCTATTTGTAGCTGTAGCTATTCGCTCTCTCTCTTTTTCTGTCTCTCTCTCCCTTGATTTCCACATTGTGCCAGCACATTCTCAGCGATTTGTTTGAGAGCAAGTAAATGCCCAAAATGGCTTACGAATTGCATAAACACAATTAATTGACAATTTTGTATCTGTCAGATACTAAACTGCAATATTGTCATTTAATTGTAGAATTTAACAGCTTATTTGAGACACATTTGTTTATTGCCTTATATATTTATTGAAAATGAAGCAGCGACAGCAACGAGTGGGCAGCGCCATTCCAACAGGTGGTCATCCCAGCGCTTTTTAAATAAGATTTGGCAAGTGAAAGAATGCGAATAAGTACTTTCATTTCATATGAAAATCGTTGATAAAACACAAAAGAGCAAAGTTGTCAAAATTCAGAAGAATGCTAAAGAAAACTTAGAAATGTATTTTGTAAGCTTTTTGAAGTCGATTTCAAGGAAAACCTCTCGTTGATTGCAACATCGTTTTCCACGAAAAACAGAACAGGAAAAACTCGGTTAAGGAAAACAACAAATCGATGGAAGAAAAAACATAAAACAAAGCAGCGAGAAAAGCCGCCAAGAAAAATACTAGAATGGAAAATGAAGAAACAAATTTCGAGTAGTTGACAGAGAAGAAACTTAAATTGTATTTGACTCTTGATAAAGCATCGACAAACAAATTGTTGTTGTTATTGTTGTTGTTATTGCTTTGTGGATGATAAATATAGTAAATATAGTAGGAGGAGGATACGCGAGTAGAAAAAGTAGAAAAGACATTTTGTATTTGTAAATTCGTCTATCGCTCGATTTATAGCATGTTTATTTGTTTTTCTGTTTGCTCAACTAAATATTCCGCATGCCACACACACACACACACATAGAGACTGAAGAATGTCTATTGAAAATGAAAGGAAATTTCAATAGCTATCGCTAGTCGTAGAATGAGCGGAATGCCTCAGCTCAATACTCGATGGATGTGCGATGCTTTGACACGTGCCGCGCACTCACACACACACACACACACACACACACACACACACACACACACACACACACACACACACACACACACACACACACACACACACACACGTCACATACACACACACACACTTAAATGCCGCCCAACAGCCAGTGGTCGAATGTATCGTCTATCGTCCATCGTTTATCGGTCTATCGATGTGTTTTGTCTGTCGTCAAATGGTATTTTCTTTTGTGTGGTTCGCTTACCCAACATCTTTTTGGGACTGGACGGCGCAGTGCCGCCCTCAAAGCCGGAATCATTGCTGCACGTGCTCATCCTGATGATCGAGGGCGAACTCGATGCCGATGCCGACAGCGAGGTCGATGTGGAACTGGACGCTTGTCCTGGTGCCGCCAAGTGTGTCTTATTTGTTGCTGCCGTCGTTGCTGCTGCTGCTGATGTTGCTGATGTATTTGTGGCTGTTGCTGCTCTGGTTCCTCCTCTGGTTGCTGCTGACTCGTCGTCAAACTCCTCGGAGCTGGAGCTGTTGTTGCTGCTGCACGCATCGCTGTCATCGTCATCGCTCTCCTCGTCGAGGGAACCGCCCGTTGCCTCGCTGCCCTCGGAGCTGCTCTCATCATCGGTATTCTCATCGGAATACACGATCTTTTCGCGCTTCCACAGCGGACGGGGCGTGGCAACGAGGGGATAGCGTGGCGCCTCCTCTTTCACATAACACTTGGTGCTGGGATCGATTTTGATCTTCTTCTGGGGATCGAAACGTGCTGGCGCCTCTTTGGCATCTTTGGCCTTTTGTTTTTTCTTCTCCTTGCGCTGTTTCTTCTTCATGCTGGCACTGAGATTGAGATTGTTTTCCAAACTGGAGGAATCGCCAAAACTGCTATCGTCGTCGTCGCTGCTATCTTCGCTATTCTCCGCCGACGATGGTATATAGTCGTCTAGCTCGGCGTCAACGTCTCGCAGACACTGTGCCAAATTCGATACTGTTGCAAACTTTGATAAATTATTGCCGACGCCTTCGCCGCAGCTGTTGTCGTCGTCGTTGTCGTCGTGGTTGTCGTTGTTGTCGACGACGTCGTCGCCGCCGCCGTTGTTGTCAGCAACATTCGCCACAACATCGCGTAGCGCATCGCCTGTTGTTGTAGGCGTTGTCGCTGCTGCTGTTGCTGTTGTGGCTGCTGCTGTTGTGGTTGCTGCTGTTGCAGTTGCCGGCGATGACGCATTTGTGGCCGCTGCAATGGCCGTCTTTGTGGGGGCCAACGATATAAATTGATCGGCATTGATTGGGGTCACATTGCTGTCCGGCAACGTTTCTGTTGCCACTGCTGTTGTCGGAGTTGCTGCTGCTGCTGTGGCTTTCTTTTTGGCTGCTGCTGCTTTTGGCTTTGCTGCTGCTGCTGCTGCTGTTGTTGTCGCTTTCGGTGATTGCACCTTTGACTTTGGCTCAACAATTTCCGTCAATTTCGTTTTAGTTTCCGTTTCTTGCTTGGATGTTGCTGCGTTGCTTGGTGGTTGCTGCTGCTGCTGTTGCGGCTGCTGTTGTTGTCGCTCATTATTATGCGTTGTTTTATTTATTTTCGCTGCCGCTGCCTGTTGTTGTTCAGGTGACTTGGCCGCTTGCCCGGTATTTATTTTTGGCGCTGCCGTAGCTGCTGCTGTTGTTGTTGTTGCTGCTGTTGTTGCCGCCGCCGTTTCGCACAGTTTTGATTTGCCTGTTGCTATTGTTGATGCGGTTGTCATGACTACAGCAGTAGTTGTGCTGACTGCAGCGTTGCCAGATTGTTGTTGTTCCTTTGCTGTTGTCTTTGTTGTTGTCACTGGCTTGGCAACTGTTGTTGCTAGCTTATCAGACGGCTTCAATGTTGCTGCCATGCTCTTTGGAGTTGTTGCTGTTGTGCCTGCTTCCGTTTTGGTTGCAGTTGCTGTTGATTTGGGAGATGTTTCGGTATTAGCAACAGTTGCTGTTGCTGCTGTGCTGTTTGGCTTAGGTGTTGCTGGCGTTGCTGCTTTGGGCGAACTGGTTGCAAGAGGTGTTGCTGGTTCCGATTTCGTTGCCAACTTGGGTGTTGCTGGTGTCGAATTCGACAAAGTTATGGCTGGTGTTGCTGGCAGCGATTTGCCATTTGAGGTTGTTGCTGGCTGCTTGAGTTCAATGTGTATTGCAGACTTTAGTGTCGGTGTTGCTGATGCTGATGCTGAGGGAGCTGCTGTTGCTGCTTCCTTGGGAGATGTTGCTGCCTCTTCGCTGGTTGTCTCCAGCTGCCGATCGGTAATCACCTTCTTGCGATTGTTCATGTAGAGCGTCTCCCGGGATCCGATCTGCGACCAAAAGTCCTCGCCGCTCTCCGACTTTTGTATCGCCTTCCTGATGGGTTTGGGCGTGGCTACGCCCTCTTGTTTCACTGTTACGGGTGTGGGCGTGGCCGTAGGCGTCATGGTTGCCTGATTCTGTTGAATTGCGGCCTCGTCGAAGGTGAAAATCTGCGCTACTCCCGCTTGTTGCTGCTGCTGTTGCTTCAGCTGTTGTTCCTGTTGCTGTTTCTCCTGTTGCTGTTGCTCCTTTTCCTTTTGCTCTTTTTCCTGCTTCAATTTCTCCTCCTGCAGTTTTTGCTGCTGTTTTTCCTTTTGCACTTTCTCCTGTTCCAATTTCTCCCTTTGCAGTTTCTCTTGCTGCAGTTTCTCTTTCTGTAATTTCTCCCTTTGTAGTTTCTCCTTCTGTTTTTTCTCCTGTTCCAATTTATCCTGCTTCAATTTTTCCTGCTGCAGTTTTTCCTTCTGAAGTTGCAGCAACTTTTCTTGTTGCAGTTTCTCTTGCTGCAATTTCTCTTGTTGCCGTTTTTCCTCCTTTAACTTTTCCTCTTTTTGCAGTTTTTCCTCCATTAATTTCTCCTCTTGCAATTTCTCCTGCTTCAATTTCTCCTCTTTTTGCAGTTTTTCCTCCATTAATTTCTCCTCTTGCAACTTCTCTTGTTGCAATTTCTCTTCCTTCAGTTTCTCCTCCTGCTTCAGTTTCTCCTCTAGCAACTTCTCCTGCAGCAGCTGCTTCTCCTCTGCCTCTGCATCTTCCTCTAGTTTCTCTTTCTCCAACAGCTTTGCTTGATCCTGTTCCTTGGGCTTGCTTGGCTTCTTAATCGGCGATGTCTTTGCCTTGGGCGCCGCCTTCATGAAGCCCTCGGGCAACACTTGATCCACTTGCGAAGAAGCCTTGGGTGGCGCCACCTTTTTCTTGGGCAACTTGAAGATCTTGTGTATCTGCTGATGCTCCTCCACCGTCTCCACATTCACCGTAAACTTGGGCTTGGGACTCAATGGCGGGTTGCCGCCAATGGCTGCCTGCTCTTCGTTTAGTTCCAGCACACTCGGCATATGATGTTGCTGTTGCAGTTGCTGTGATTGTGTCTGAGCTGTCACTGCATTCTCCACATCCACAATGGCGGTGATCTTGTGTCGCAACTTCTTGCTCTTGCGCTTCTTCGCCTGCTTGGCAACTGCTGCCGCTGTCGACTCATCGGCTGTGGTGCTGTCATGGCTGCTGCGACGCTCCAAATGGATCAACTGAAACGTTCCCGAATTCGACTTTTGCAACTTGTTGAGCAACTCCTGTTCCTGTTCCTGTATGATCGAAGCACGTCGTCGCAGCTCGCCGGCATTCAGATCGTCGTCGATCTTATCCGACGAGATGTCCTCGCAGATGTCATGAAATGTGGGACACTGGACCAAACTCAGCCGACGAATGGTTTCCTGCACCTGCTCCGCAGTCTCTTCCAGCTCCGAAGATTCCTCCGTCTCTTCATCGGACTGTTTTGCTGGCTGCTGTCGCTGCTGCTGCTGTTGTTGTTGCTGTGTTGACTGTTCTGTTGTTGTTTGCTTTGCCTGTTGTTGCTGCTGCTTTTGCTGCTGACGCAACTCCGCCAGCTGTTGCTTCTCATCGTGTATGTAGAAACGTTCGCGCAGCAATTCTCCGGGTGACTTTTTGTTGCTCGTCGCTGGGAATGCGGCCAACTCCTCGGCGAGTTTTTGTCGCCAACTGAGACTTGGCTCAGCTGCTGGCGGCAGATCACGAAATTGATGTTCCTCTGGTTGCTGTTGTTGTTGTGGCTGTTGTTGTTGTTGTGGTTGCTGCTGTTGCTCGCTGTTGCGTTCCTTGCTGCGTCGTCTGATCGTCGAGAGACGCACCACAGCACGATTGCGTCGTATTGTCGAGCGTCTAGGCGGAGCTTGCGATTGTCCCTGCTGCTCTTGTTCGAGTTGCTGTTGTTGCTGTTGCTTTTCTGGTTGCTGCTGCTGTTGCTCCTCTTGTGGTTCAGCTTGCTTCTCCTGCTTGCGCTCCACAACTGCAACTGCAACTGGCTCTGGCTCCGCTGAGCGACGATGATACCTCGCTGAACTCACATCAATGTCCGCTGTATTGATTGCTATCGGTCTAGGCGGTATATAGCGATGGCTGCTGCTGCTGCTGCTACTGTTGCTGCTGCTGCTGCCATAGCTCGACACTGAGCTGTACTTGGGCGACTGAATACGCGTCAGGGGCATCAGGCTGCTGTGGCCACTGTGTCGTCCCGTTAGAGCCGATGTCTCTGTTATGGTCGTCAGCTTGGGCTGATAACGCGACGACAATCCCAACAAGCTGTTGCTGCTGCTGCCGCCGACAACACCGCTGCCAACGATGCTGCTGCTCGTGGTGTAGCTGGGCGAGCGGGGCGAGGGCAGCAACGGCACCATATAGCTGCCGGGATAGGCCCGATTATAGCTGGACGTATAGCTGCCAGGGCTGCTGCTGCTACTGCTGCTGCTGTAATACGGCGAATAAAGTTGGCTGCTGCCGCCGCTGTAGTAATAATTGCTCGAATCCGAATAGAGCGGCATTTTGAAGCACGATGTTTGTCACTCAACAAAAAAGATTTTATGCTACACACTTTTTGTTCACACTTGATTAATTTCGTTAATTGTTGTTCTGTGTTGTGGTTGCACTTTGAACTATGGAAACCGCTTGTCTGCCCTCAACTACTGTGGAAACAATTATAGACGCTTTAAATGCTCATTCTTTAATGCTTATTTCGGCAATTGGGTGTTGGAAATCATCCCTGAATTCCTATGGAAAAGTTTCATACGCACTCAAAACTGTCTCAGTTCATAATAGTTAGCTGTTAAAATCAGCAATGAATCGCTTCAATATCCAACTCAACGTTCCATAAATATGAACTGCTTTGGATGAACTATTGTGAAAATAGTTATAAACGGTTTTTTTCTTCGTTCTTTATTGCTTATTTCAGCAATTTGTGAATTTTTGTGAACTGGGTGTTGGAAATCATCCCTGAATTCCTATGGAAAAGTTGCGCCTCAAAACTGTCGCTGTTCATAATAGTTAACTCCTAAAATCAGCATTGAATTGTTTCAGAAATTTGCAATAGCTTTGTTTCAATATCCATAAATTTGAACTGCTTTGGATGAACTATTGTGAAAATAGTTATAGACGCTATAAATTTTCATTCTTTAATGCTTATTTCAGCAATTTGGGAATTTTGTGAATTGGGTGTTGCAAATCATCCCTGAATTCCTGTGGAAAAGTTGCGCATGGCTTCAAAACTGTCGCAGTTCATAATGTAATTTCTTTAGGATGCTATTTTATTTGTTAACTGCTAAAATCAGCATTGAATTGCTTCAGAAATTTGTTTCAATATTGTAAAAGCAGTTATAAACGCTTTAAAACTCAATTCTTAAATTTTGTGAACTTCAATCCATTAGGTGTTGGAAAACTCGCCTGAATTCCTATGGAAAAGTTGCACATGTTTTCAAAACTGTCGCAAACTGTCGTAATTTCTTTGCGAATCTTTTTCATTAGTTATTTGCTAACATCAGCAATAAATTGCTTTAGAAAAAGCTTTGTTTCAATATTCAACTCAATGTTTTATAAATGTGAACTGCTTTAGATTAACTATTGTTAAAATAGTTATGAAAGGTTAAATTCTTCATTCCTTACTGCTTATTTCAGCAATTTGTGAATTTTTGTGATTTGGGTGTTGGAAAACTGCCCTGAATTCCTATGGAAAAGTTGCAGATGCTTTCAAAACTGTCGCATTTCTTAATATAATTTCTTTACGATGCTTTGTACTTAGTTAACTGCAAAAATCAGCACTGAATTGAAACGTTCCATAAATTTGAACTGCTTTGGATGATGGTTCACAGTTTAACGCTTGCGTGCAACACACATCGACAATATATTCATACACAAAACAGACACATACACGTGTTAATATATTTTGAATGCATATATAATTGTAGATATAGACAACAAATTCATAGTCGTCTAGCTTATGTGATCCATATAGATATCTATATTTCTATATCTATATTTTTAGAAATTCACAAATGTTTTTTTTTTTGTGTTTTTTGCTGTCATAATGTTGGCAACAACTCGTGAGGGAAAAATAGCAAAACGGCAACATTAATTATCGGCCAAATACAATTTAATTGCCATTGATTGAAGGGCTAATGGCGTATTCAATACGAATTTGGATGGCAAATTGAACACGACGATTGAAACGTTCAAGAGTAATTAAAAACACAATTGAATGAAGACTGAGGAAATTGAGCTTGAAATGAAGTAAAGCTGAGAGAGATACTTCAAAGAGTATTTAAAGTCACTTTTTATGAAATTAAGATTGAAAACATGAAGATTAAATCCAAATATATTAAAAAAATATGTTTGAGCTAAGCAAAGTTGAGTGAACACAACTTTCATTCTATTGCAAGAATAGGATTGCAATTAAAATGCAATATAGCAAGTGAATAGAAATTTGTGTTGCTTTGCAATTGTTTCACTGATTGAAATGTAAATTCTATTTAAACCAAAGTTGAGTATTAAACAAAGCTTTCGCTTCGAATGTATTGCGGAAAATATAGTTTTGCATATTTGATTTCAATCGGAATTCGCAGCAGACTTTCAAATGCGAATACATAAATAGTATATTAGCCTTTTGGGCCCACATGCGGCACATACTATCATACTATATATATGAAAATAGACAGCGACTATGTTTTCCCCATCTAGTATATTCAATTTGTATGACGTAAGCGCTGCTCACGAGTCGCGTTGTCGTTGTCGTTGCTAACCTGACTGACTGGCGATTTTCCACAGTTTCCACGCATTTGGGAAATTGCTTTTCCCAAAATCCAAAAAAAAAGCAACCAAAAAAAAAACGAAGTATCGAAAATCTTGAAATCAAGTATTTTTGATTGTTTGGTTTGGTTTGTTTTGTTGACCGGCGAGCGCGCGTTTTGTTTTGTGAATTCAAAAGAGTTCGAAAGTCAAAATTCAAAAGAAAATATTTGAAATTCAAAATTGAAACAAGAGGCACACGGGCACTTTTTCAACGAGCCGAACGCATTAACGGAAACTACTGAAATGTGAAATGTGAAAGACAGCGCAAAAATTGTTCAAGCATTGGAGCTGTTCCTGATCGCCCCACACACACACACACACACATACACGGACAGACAGGCAGAGGCACACAATCAACACACACACACACACAACCAACACACACACTCGCACACACACAAGAGAGAGAGAGACCTTTAGATGTGCTGAGACTGGGGGCTAACTTCGATGTTGTTGCTGCTGCTGTTGGGTGTGTGTGTGTGTGTTGAGAAGGCCAAGCAAGAAGCCCAGACCTCAGCAGCATCAGCATCATCATCATCATTATCAACATCATCATCAGGTAATGTCTGGTCTTCGTTCTTCGAATTGGCGCTCTCAACTCAAAAATTGCTATATGTAAAATGTCGATTTCGAAATATGCCACACACATACACACAGACACACTGTCATAAATTGAAATGTCTACGAGCGAGAGAATTTCGAATTTCGAAAACCATCAAAAATTGAGTTTTGAAATGATTTTTCACAATTTTTGCTGCTTTGTTTTCGCACAGCGAAAGTAAAAGCTAAAGCAGCTGACACACAGAGAGAAAGAGAAAGATAGAGAGAAAATTTGAGCGAAACAGTAAGAGAGAACAAGCGATTATGAAAGCAATGCGAAAAGAGCAACGATCGGAGAAACGCTGTCAAATTCATAATCATTGAAAAACACATTCGCCAAAGGAATTTAAATTAGCTGCAGCACATTCTAAAGTTAATAGTTGATTAATGTTTGGAATTTTGTTGTCGAAAAACAATACGGAGTCCATTAAAAGATCGGACAATGTTTAACGAAAGAATGATACCAAATCGATTCAAAGAACTCAGCTCTATTCTATAATAAACTTATGACCAAATATTATTATTAATTATTATTATTATTTTTGTTAGGTGACAATGCTTAACGAAAGAATGATTCTGAGGCGATTTAAAAAAAACTTAGCTGTATTCTATAATAAGCTTATGACACTTCTAAAGTATAATTATTAATATTATCATATTACTAGGTGACAACGTTCAACGAAAAAATGATTCCGAGAATGTTTATTTAGGAAATAATTAATATGAACAGCGATAGAAGAGATTTTAAAAAGAAAAAGAAAGGAATAATCCATCAAATTTCAAAAGAAAAATAACGGGAGTCGATTCAAAGATTTGAGACATATTCTCTAACGATCTTATGACACTTCTAAAATATAATAATTATATTTTTAGGTGACAATGTCCAATGAAAAAATGATTCCGAGAATATTTAGGAAATAATTAATATGAACAGTGATAGAAGAGATTTTAAAAAGAAAAAGAAAGGAAGAATCAATCAAATTTGAAAAGAAAAATAACCGGATTTGAGACATATTCTCTAACGATCTGATGCTACTTTTAAAATATACATATTGTATTATTGGGTGACAACTATCAACGAAAAAATGATTCCGAGAATCTTTATTTAGGAAATAATTAGTATGAACAGCAAATAATAAGAATTTATAAAGAAAAATAAATGAAAAATCAATAAAACTTGAAGAAAAAAACAAAATTCCGAACTGGCTATAAAATTCCAATAAATTGTGTAAATTAAAATAAAATCAACAATAAAAAAATGAACTACAAGAACTATGGTGCAATTGTTAGTCTACTTTCCGGCAACAGTTTTCAATAAATTATAATTAAACATACGAAAATCACACCTATCGAGAAATCTGTTTATGGCATTTCTGAAAGATCTTGAGTCGATATACATTTTGTATATATACATCATCCTATATTTTCTATTCGTATGGCAATAAAGCAAATATTTTGACATAAATGTGGCAGATGAGAGCTAACTCAACAGATGCCCAATAATTTTCATAATTTTCATAGATTTATTTTGCATTGCGGGATTTAAAAATTTGATTTTGGCTGTTGAATTTCGACAAACGGAATGTTCTTTTAATTGTACATCATTTCGAAAGGTGCCGTTGGGGAATTAGAAACTAGAATCAAGTCGGATAATTATGCAAAATAAAATAATGCTCAATTTGGAAGCTGATCGATTCGTACACCTGCTCGAAAAATGTTTGCGAATTTCCTTACCCAAAAACCAAATCAAATGAAATAGAATGAAAATAAAAGAGGAAAGGAAAAAAACGCCACACGACGTTGACAGCAAAAGACCACAAGAATACAAGAAGGAAGCGAAGAAGGAGGAAGAGGGAGACAGACGGTGACGCTTTTCGGTTCCGCAAGATGCATTTATAGCCGGCAAACAGGCGAGAGCAGGAGGCACAGAGAGTGCAAAAGAACGCGCGAGAGAGAGAGAGCGAGAAGGGAAACAACTAGAAATAGAACTGTAGTTGCAGTCTTCGTCTTCGTCTTCGTCTTTCGTTCGCTTGTGTCTCGCGGCCACAGTCACAGAGTACTTAATCTTTTGCGATTTATAGCCAGGCCGCCTTTCCATTATTTTTACCGTTGTTTTGCTTGTCGCATTTTGCATTCTGCATTTTTGCGGGGTATTTTTGTAACGCGGCGATGCTTCTTCTGCCTCTGCCTCCGCCTCCTCTGCGCGTTGCATTCTTTTCGTGTCATCTTCTGCCTTCTGATGTTAAGTTGCTTCTGCAAAGCGCATCACGCAGTCAGAGAGATATCGATAGAAATAGTTTAAAGCATGTACATATGATTAACTAGTGCCTGTTTTACAGGGTATTTGATGCACGTGTTTCTTTTTTATAGCATACAAATAAGTCTCGTGTCTTTTCACTTTTATAATTCGTTTAACAACTTATCTAACCATTAAAATTTAATGATTAAATTAATTCCAAGTCTTCTCTATAAATCAAATCATTTTTGCTCTTTTTTACAGGGTATCCACAGAACCCAAAACACTATCTGTCTCTGTCGACTAGCTTTGCTGCTATTTTGTGCATCTTGTTGGCAAAGGCGCAATAAATTGATTTCTAATACAGCCTGTCCCAACTGTCTACATAAATTTCGACTACGAGTATATAGCGACCGTACCATATATAAATCTGTGTACGAATCAAACTTAATTGGTATCAAGCATTACGAGCATTTCCGCCATGCTTTATGATCGCTGTTCTGCGCTCTCACTCAATCAAACGACAGTTGTAAAACATTTCGTTCTTTTGTCTTTGTGTCTTTGATGTGTGAATAGAAAGTGTTTCCAAAGCCATCAACAAAAACGTGTGACTGACTTAATAGTTTTGAATAATACCAAATGTTGACCATAAAAAAAATATTCCATCTATTGATCCTTCAATTTTGAAAAGTAATCTTTTGATTTTTACTACTCTTCTCAAACTGTTTATGATTTTAGGCAATTTGTATTTGACTTAATTAACAGGGTTGTTAACATGCCTTTTTGCAAATGTACAGCAAACAATATGTGAAATGAAATGCTTTTGCCGTACGGCAAAATATATTATATATAAATATTACGAGTCTTAACGGTGCGCTGCGCTCTCATTTTTGGGTGCGACACAAAAATATCATACAACGTGTAATAAATATAAATCTGCAATTTTTTTATAACCTGCAAAATTTATTATTATCTTTTGTGCAATTTTAATTGCTGCCCACCGCAAAAATGCAAAGCGCAATGTGACCAGGTCTTATGGCAGGCAATTGACAGTGGGAGAGAGATAGAAAGAAAGAGAGAGAGAGAGAGAGAGGGAGAAGGAGGCAAATTAAATGGGACTTTTGTTTAGCTAAGTGTTGCGTAAAAAATCCTGGCAGGAATCAAACAAAGAGAATCTACTTCATGACATCATAGCCCAACCATTTATGTTTGCTGCAGGGTATATAAAAAAAACAAAAAAAAAAAAATATACAAAGTATTCACATATGAGTATTCGCATATGTACTATGAATGCATTTACGTGTGCACGGTAAAAACATGTCATTTGCATTTTCAGATGCAAAGCGATTAAAATAAATGTGCTCGAAATTGTAACAACAGGAAGAAATTTACCAAATAAAAAGGGGCGGAAAAAAAAACAAGCAAGGCTGTCAGAGCCGCACAAACATATTACGGTATTTAAAATACGTATATTCAATCCGATTACGAATACGAATACGAATACGAATACGAATACGTCGACACATTTAATCAGCAGTTGGCAGCGTGAATTCTGCAATCACATGGCAAAAGCTAATCGATGAACCAATGAATAACCATAGCATCACTTTCAGATATCAACAACTAACATAGATGAAGAATTTCAATAATTTAGACATTAAGGAAATATGATTCACATCAGTAAATAAAAGGTTTTTGGATAATCTATCAATTTCAATAAATACATTTCTATTCTCTACCTCACCAAAAATAGAATTTATAGATTAGACAGCAACTTGTTTTTTCAAAATAAACATGGTATAACTAATACCAAAAGAATACCGTTAAGCCTAGAAATAATTGAATTATCTATCAATTCCAATAAATATATTGAAAATATCACATTTCTATATTCTCTATCACAACAAGAATAGAATTCATAGAGTGCAAACTGTACTTCCAGCTTAAGCTTGAACCACAAAAAAAAAAACCGTTAAGGTTAAAAATAAGATTTGCATAATCTATTAATTTCAATAAATACATTTAAAATATTAAATTTCTCTATTCTCTACTATAACATAAATAGAATTCATAGATTTCTGAGCAAACTGTACTTCCAACATATAAATGGTATAACTAATCCTTACACTAAAAGAAAACGGTTAAGGCTAAAAATAATAAGCGAATAATCTCTCAAACATCAAATTTCTCTATGCTCTGTTACAACAAAAATAGATTTCATAGATTAAAGAGGAAACTGTTCTTCAGGCATATAAATGGTGAACCTAATCCTTACTCTAAAAGAAAACGGTTAAGGGTAGAAATAATAGTTGAATAATCTATCGATTTCAATAAATAAGTTGAAAACATCAAATTTCTCTATTCTCTACTACAACATAAATAGAATTGATAGATTTGTAATCCAACTGTACTTCCAACATAAGGATGGTCTCACTATTCACCACTGTTGTACACCAATAGAAAACCGTTACAAATATATCCCAACATATGCGACTCAAGCAATGAATGTTCCCAGCTTTCGATTTGACCGTTACAAGTATTCCCAACAACAAAGCTCACGAGATGTTGCGGGTTGTTGTAACGACTAAAGCGAAAGCTTTCGCGAAGCTTTCGCGCACGCGGCGCCACCTAGCCAAAGCTCCAGAAACGTGCAGCAAACAAATAAAGCTTATGACAGTTTGAATTAAACGGCTTCGGACTTACCTTCGCACTTCAGACCCTGAATGAAAAATCCGCCCATAAGCGAGCCGCAATGATCGCAAAACGTCGGCGACATAAACGTGTGCGGCTTGAAGCGATGCGGCATATCGATCTTGAAGCGTTCGCGCAGCAGCTGCAAATTAAAATGAAGATGGAGATTAAAGAGTTGACTAGATAAAAAAAGAGAGAGGGATGCACTTACAATTGTGCTGGCTGAATTGAAGACGGAGCCAGAGCATTTGCCAAGCAGCTTCTCGTGGCATTTCTTGTGCACAACCGTTTGACAAACTGTGCATAGAAAGAGTATTTAAAGAAAATGGAATCAACCTCCAGAGTTGTCAGCGTACTCACTAATGCACTGGTAACCCTGTTTGCCAAAACCCCAAAGAAACAAATTGCAGAAGGCGCAGAACGTGGGCTGGCGAAAGAACTTGGCCACAAAGCGATGTCCGTTAATATCGTGCGTTCTGTTTGAAATTGTAAAAGCATTAATCTCTGAGATCTGGTAACACTGGCAGCCAGGCAGCGTTGCCACCTCACACTCACTTCTGATGCTTGATGGCGCCACGACGATTCGTGATGCTGCGCGGTCTTGTGCGTCTGTCCACATAGCCACCGCTAACACCACCGCTTCCACCACCTCCTCCTCCTCCACCTCCTCCACCGGTGTCGCGCTCTCTTTCTCTGTCGCGATTGTAGGACTCCTCCTTGGAGTGCTGGCGCGGTAGCTCAAAGGAATGCTGCTTGCCATAGTGATAGTGATTGTTGTAGTGATCATCACAGTCACGTTCACGGTCACGCTCACGATCCCGGTCACGATCACGATCGCGATCCCGATCACGACGTGTGCCACCGCTGGAGCCGCTAATTCCGCTGCCGGCGCCGCTGCTCGATGATGAGCTCTGCTTATAGCGCACCTAATAATGAATAAAGAAGGAATCTATTAATATAAATATTATAATTTCATTTCATACAATTTTTTCAAACATTTCTTCCAAAACTTCCTCAACAAATTGTATTGTTTTTCAAATGAAATTTCCTGCACTTTACTCCCACTTAATGGCATTTTGATTTTAAGCTATTGAACTAGATTTCTTGGCATTATTCTTTTTTAATTGGCCTGAAATGGTTTCTATCTTTTACTGAAACCCAAACACTTAAGAGTAGTTTGGTATTAGAAACGAACAAAACAAAAGAAAAAAGAAAAAAAAAAACAGAAATGAAAACAAACATTGGTGTTCCAATTTTCACTTTCTATCCGAAGAATTTGCTAATGGGAAACCCAATTAAATTTACAGTTTATAAATTGTGTTTCTGTTTTGCTGTGCTCTTTTATAAATATACAAAACATTATTAAAGCCACAAGCTTATGATACCCTATAGTCATAAAAACCAAACAAAGGGTCTGCGCATGTAACGGTAAAAAGTAAATATATTTAATGATCGTTTAAAATACACACACACACACACACATAATTAATGGGGATATCAATTAATTATGGCCTCAATGAACTGGGAAGTTAGATGCGTTGGTCAAATTTTGTTGTTGTGAAGTGAAAATATATTTAAAATACTTGTTGTGTGTTGTGTATAAAGATAAACAAAAGGGTATATTAAACGTTTGTCGAGGAAAGAATGAAATTAACCATAAAACGACTGCAATTGAGTCAGACAATGTGGCTCCATTGAACTCTGATTGTATAAGAGTTTTAATACACTTTAATAATCATATTGCGCAGCAATCAAATAATCTGTTAACGACAATGCTACAAACATCAACTAATTTGGATTGTTGAAATAACTTTTAAATTTGAATTAAAGGTTTTATCATTTCTTAATTGGCAAACAAAAATGAATAAGGATTTAAAATTGGAAGATAATAAACTCACAAAGTGATGCTAGGAAAAAAACTTGGCATAGGCAATAAGAAAACTTGAATAAAATAATGATCTATAAATGCTAATTAATCTAGTTCATGTTTAACTGATTTCTTAATAGATCTTAAGTTGTTTTTGAATTATTACAGAAAACAATAATTATTATGGTGGAAGTATAATGAGATTTCAAATAAAATAAAAAACTGTGAGTAGCCTAAAAAAAAAAGCAAAATAATTCAAACATTTCTGGTATTTGAAATTAGTGCTAAGTTTCAAAAAAAGATGAATGTTTAATTGGAAATAAATTAAGTGGTAAAAAAAATGTGAATAACATAAAAAAATAAAGAAAATTATAATATAATAACAATTTAAACATAAGAAACAGATAATTATTACGATGGAAGTTTAATAGGAATTAAAATGAAATAGAAAACTTTATGTGAGTAGCATACAAAAAAAGAAAATTATTTAAATAAAAATAATTATATTGATATGCATTTTTGCTGTATGAAATTAAAGCTAACAGAAAAATGTTATTATTCGGATGAAAGATTATTATTATTGGTAATAAATTGAATAGTATTATATATGGATAACATGAAAAAAACAAAACAAAAAATATTCAATATTAAAACACAAGACAAAGATGATTGTTATGATGAGAGTTTGAAAAAAATACTAAGAGAAAAAAAATAGTATGAAATAATAAATCAAATAAAAAATGTAGTATATATTTATAAGAACTTTTGAAATTTTAGCTATGTTATAGAAAAAATATAGTTATTAGAATATAAGATTGTTAGTAATTAATTAAATACTAAACTATATGTGAGTACCATAAAAATATAATAAAAACAAAGAAAAGATTAACTATTAAATATATTAAGAAAAAAACAATAAATTTGAATAATGTTTAATTAGAATCAAAGTTAATAAATAACAAGTAAGAAAGTTACAGTCGAGTGTGCTCGAATAAAAGCAAAATATTGCGGTATTTTATCAAAATATACCGAAAATACAAATATACTAAAAATATACCAAATGTTATATTTGGTATATCGCTATAATACCACTTTCAAAATATACCATAGACGGCACAATATACCAGATGTCAGCCAAAGCAACTAAGAGCCCTAGTAAGTAGGCGTTTTTGCCCATACAAAAGTATTTATTTAATACGTTCCACAATTTTTATCTGATCGCAACCAAATTTTCAGGAATCATAACTACTATTGTTATTATTGTATATACTAAAATTTAGCTTTAAAATTACGCTTGAAATTCGATTTTTGATTTGCGGGGCGGAAGTAGGCGTGGCAAAAATTTGAAACAAACTTGATCTGCGTGCAAACATAACAACTGCATTCGAAAGAAATTATAGCTCTATCTGTAATAGTCTCTGAGATCTAGATGTTCATTCGGACAGACGGACATGGCTAGATCGTCTCGGCTGTTGACGCTGATAAAGAATATATATACTTTATAGGGTCGGAGATGTCTCCTTATACCTGTTACATACATTTCCTGCCGGCACAAAGTTATAATACCCTTCTACCCTATGGGTAGCGGGTATAAAAATAATTAAATTAAAAAACAGTAATTGAAATAATGAAATTATAGATTATAATCAGTTTGGTGAACTGAGGTTTATCACAGGCACTTACATCGTGACGTGAGGAGCCGCCGCCGGAGCTGCGAGGACGCTGGCTGCTGCTGCTGGAGGAGCTGGAGGTTGCCTTCTGCTTGCGCACCTGGGCGCGGGTGAACATCATCTTGGCGTCCGTTTGCGCGTCAACGACGCGCCGAATACTCTACACGATTTGCGTGCCGTTGTTGTTGTGGCCGAGGTGCGCCTCGAAGACTTTCGTTAACTGCAAACGCGGATTGGTGATGATGATGATGATGGCTACGTGCCACGATCTTGATCACAATCAACAAAACCGATTACCCGCGATCTCAGCGATAAAGTGATCTCGAAAGAAAAGCAGAAGCAGAAGACAGGAGGGGGAAATGGTTTTTCTTTTTGCCGTGTGTCTGTTTTTGCTGCTTCTGTTGTTTGCTTCTGCTTTGTGTTATGCGCTTAATGTGATACGAAAGGCGAATACGAGGCGTTTTTCTTATATTTATATTAAATAAACAAGTTCACTTCGCATTTTAGTCAGCTGTATTTTATTATTGTTGCTGCTGCTGTTGCTGTTGCTGTTGCCGTCTTCACATTCCTTTTGCTTCTGCTGCCTCTTGAGTGTAAGCGATTCTAAAGCCGCGTTGATGGACACATCTGAAAGATTGCAAGAGAACAACAAAGAAGCTTGAATACTCTACAAGTATATGAACAACAACAGCAAATAGCAAGTAAGTTGAGTGTGATCGACTGTGAGATACCCTCTAAACATTAAAAAAAAAAACGTATTTTACAAAAAAAATATACCGAATGCAATATTAAGTATATCGATATAGTAGTAAATTTGAAATATACTGAATGGTCAGACAAAGTATAGTTAAAAATACGAATATATACTGAATGGTATATAAATGCAATAGTAAATTGAAAATATACTAAATTAAAATATACCGAATGCCATATTTTGTATATCAATATAGCAATACATTAAAAATATACTAGAAAGTCAGTGAAAGCATAGCCAAAAAATACTGAAATATACCGAAGTTATTTTTTTTTGTATATCGATATATTTGTAAATTTGAAATATACTGAATGGCATATATGTAAATGCAATAGTAAATTGAAAATATACTAGATTGCCAACCAGAGCATAATAAAATATACTGAATGTGATATTTTGTATATCAATATACCAATAATTTAAAAATATACTAGAAAGTCTGCGAAAGCATAACCAAAAAATACTGAAATATACCGAAGTTATTTTTTTTTGCATATCGATATAGTTGTAAATTTGAAATATACTGAATGGTCAGCCAAAGTATAGTTAAAAATACTAATATATACTGAATGGTATATAAGTAAATGCAATAGTAAATTGAAAATATACTAGATTGTCAACCAGAGCATAATAAAATATACTGAATGTGATGAATATACTATATTGTCAGTACTTTTGTTGCCATACAAATGAATTTCTTAAATAACTTTTAGCTAATCGCAATTAAATTTTCAGGAATCATAAACACTCTATACTTATGATTTATCATAGCTAGTTGTTTATACGTTTATAGCGCAACTTTCAGGGATCTTAGCAACTGCATAAATTGAGTGAGAAAGAAAACATTTTTTCACATGACCGAATACTTGATACACTTTGTACAATTTTTTTGAAAATAAACATATTTTTAAAGATTTTGAAAAATTCTTGAGTTATAAAATATTAATGATAAGTAGCTACACCAACTTTCAGCAAATTAGATCGAAATGTAAATGAATGTAGCATTACGTTATTATTCAAGAGTAAAAACAAGACAATAATTATATACAGATAGAACACACGTTTATGTCATAAACAGTAGAATGTTTAAGCCGATTAAATCACGATAAATGCATGATAGTTTTGTATAAAACTGCACTTAAACGAAAGAGAGAGAGACACAGAGAAAGAGAGGACAGTTTGGCAATTTCATGGCATAAACATTCATTTGTTAAATGGTACAAAAGAAATACTGAATTGGTTGCAGTCCATTTGGGAGGGATTTGCTCTATGAACACAGAGACGAAAACAACACGTAGAACGTGCCTCAGCCTCAGTCTCAGTCTCAGTCAAGGCAGCAAATGGTCAACTATACTTATGAGTATGAGACTTTATTTATAAGTCAGATTATACGTAGAGGCTTTTTCTTTTATTTCCTTCTCTTCTCGTTTTGTTTTGTTCGCTTTTGTAGGGGGTGATGATGATGATGGCCTCTAGACTTTAGCAAATCAAAGGGCACTTTGTCACGTAAGCGTGAAAATAGCGTCGAAAATATCCGTATGATAGATGGCAAGTATTTATATAGAAATGTATACACATATCGTACAAGAAGTGAGCATATATAAAATGCTAATTGATCAGTTGCTGACAAGTGTTTGCGGATTTGATTGATTAGGCGCGATCGCTTTCGACAATGGAATGTTGATTTATCGACAGATTTGTGAGAAAAAAGAGATCAATTGATGTGAGGGGGAGTTCTTTGAGCCTTGTAAACAATTGAGTCATAAGCGAATTTGCTTTATTGTTATTGTTGTTGTTGTTGTGTATCAATATATTTTTGTATGTGTTTATGTTTCGCTTGGTTTCTGATTAAATGTTTTTCGGCCTGTCCAATTTTCTGGCGAAGTACATTTGAGAAATTGCGAAAATAATGCAAAGGAATCTTGAAACGAACGGAAAAAAACAATAACAAAGCAATTTGACAACACTTTGTTGCTATTGTTGTTGTTGCTTCCAATTTTCCATTTATTTGTACAATACGCTTAGGCCTGAAGGGCACGAACACCCACACACACTAACACACTTACACACTTGTTATTGTTGTGGTGTTTGTGTAGGGAATCCACCAGTCACGAGAAGGAAAGGGAGGAGGCGGAGGCGGAGGGGGGAGGTGGAGGGGATGGTTGGGTGAGTCGTCGCATCGGCTCGACGTTTAAAAATATGATTGCTTTCCTCTGACGGGCCACCAAAAATAAGTTCTCGATTCATTTCAAATTTGTTGTGTGAATACTCTTCATATTCATCTCACCGATGTTGCTTCTGTTATTATTGTTGTTGTTGTCTTTGTTAATGTTATTATAAATAGAATTAAGTGGCGAATTGTGCGAGATTGCGTGCCAATTGATTGCCGGATATGATAAAAGTGTGAGAACGAGAACGAAAACGAGAACGAGAGAGAGAGCAAGCGAAATTGTGGCAGAAATCAAAACACAAACAACTTGCGGCCTTTAACAAAATGCCAAAACAACACACACACACACTCACACACACACACACAACATTTCATTTTCCTTTTCACTTTTCACTTTTTTTTTCTTCATTCGATTCATAAAGGCCAAGGACTTGGGATGGCAAAAAAAGAAAAACGATTTTTTAACAAGAATAGTTTTGAATCATGCACAAACTTAAGATATCTTCTAGCTGTTGGGCTAACAAATTTTATAAGAAGAATAGCACTAAAATATAATAATCATTGTTTCAGCAATTACAATAATGCTAAATCGTTTCTAAATAAATCGCTCAGCTTTGAACTTCTACTAATCTATGTATATTTCCGGATATTGAAAATTATTTAATAAATTCGTTAAGTATAAGTAATTTCAGATATTTTTTTTGCTTATTCAGCTTCAGGTTTTTACATGTCATCCCCAAGAATTAAAATTCTAAACCTCTATAACTATAATAAATAAATACATTACTAATTCAAAATCTTTTCATAGATGCTTGAATCAACTATTGAACAGAACTTTTTTTCCCAGAGCAAAAATTGAGCAAGTAAGAAAGAAATATACCAAATTCATATACCGAAAAGTAACGAAAATAATACTATATTCTAAATCTACTATAGGGCACAAAATATACCAGATTGTCAACCAAGCAATTAAGACTCGATGGGAGAAGGCGTTTTTACCATATAAAAGTATTTCTTAAGTAACTTCGACAACTTCAGCTTAATAACAAGTAAGCAAGTTACAGTCGAGTGTATTCGATTGTGAGATACTCGCTATCCATTTTGAATAAAAGCACAACAATGCGATATTATTCTTGAAGTATACCAAATTAATATACCGCAATAATAGTAATTGTATACCAAAGTCTATATTTGGTTTATTTATATAAAATATTCTCCAAAATATACCAGATTGTCAGAAAAAGCAACTATGTTCCGTAGTAATTTGGTAATTTTTCCATACAAACGTTCTACGTTTTTTATCTGAATGCACCTGAACTTTCAGGAATCATAAAGACTATAGTTATTATTTTGTCTGTACAAAAATGCTCTCGATTTTTGTCGATTTAAGGTAGGAGGTTTAAAACTAACTTGATCTGCGTGTAAACATAACAACTGCATTCGCAAGAAATTATAGCTCTATGTCTTAAAGTCTCTGAGATCTAGGTGTTCATATGGACGGACAGACAGACAAGAATATATGTTTATACATATTATATTTTAGTCTCCTTCTGCTTGTTACATACATTGCACAAAGTTATAATACTCTCTTACTCTATGAGTAGCGAGTATAATAAATAGATTTCTAAATCAAAATCATTTAATAACTGTTGGATTGAACTATTTTTTTTGTAAATCAAAATTAGAAAAGCATCATGTGTTTAATTTATATTAAAAATATTCCGAATTTTCTTAGTTAAAGATTGATTGAAGTGTAACTGTTATAAGGTTATTACAATGCGATCGTATTTGTGTGTATTTTGAAGCATTTTGCATATAAGGAGAAAGAACTCAGAGCTGTTCAAATTCTTTCTTCAATTATTGGTCTAGATCTAGATATTCTGGTGCTTATAATTATCGCATGATAGTTTGTACATAAAGTATACATCAAACAGAAAAAATATTATTAAATACGCTGATTGTTGCATTGTGGAATCTGTTGCTATGCGGACTTTAAAGATTTGAGAATGATTTCTGAGGCTGCAAATATCGTAGATCGCTGATCGCTGCAAGCTATCAAACAGTTCATAAGATATTTTTTGATGGCTGCTGATGGCGATGTACACAATAATAATGAACTGATCGCAGCGAGACTGATACCAGGCCATGTGACTTGAGATTTGAGGAGGAAATGAGGCGGGAAGATTTGGGGAGGGTGTAGTGTGTGTGTGTGTGTATAGTGTGTGTGTGTGTGGCGGCAACTTCGATGGCAGGCGGCTGTTACTATAAACACATTCCACATTGATATACATACCGAAAGGAGGGAGGTATGTGTGAGAGCGAGAGAGAGACAGAGACAGAGATGGAAGGAGAGACAACGACAGAAGACACAACAATAAATATCGGGCGCAGTGAAATGCTTTTGTTTTAATGCCCCGCAAAACACAGCGCAAATTGACTGGATGATTATTGTGCTGTGGCCGTCGCTGTGGCCAGTCTGTCAGTCATTTAAATCTATCTACACACACACACACACATATGTATCTATACTATATACAGATATATACATTTATATACATATCTTGTATGTATCTCGCATGTTGAGTTTGTGACGTCATAAGCGCAATGTAGTTACACTATTCTGTATTTCAAACACTTTTCACTTTTCTTTTTTTTTGCTTACATTTTCAATAAAATAAACCACCAAACACACAAAAAAATATAAAAAGAATATTACACCAAATATTTCTGGGGTTTATGGTTGGAAAAACTTTCACTTTTCTCGAGTGCAACACGCATACGACATGTTGTACCCCACAAATGTCACTTAGTATTTATTTGAATTCTTTTTTGGTTGTTGTCATGTTTTGTTGTTGTCGAGCATATTATGACTTTTTTCCTCTAGATTTAGTTCTTTTCACACACAGAGGTTTCTTTTATTTGGCTCTCATCACGCCAAACAAACACGAAATACGAACGAACGAAAGAACAAAAAATACAAAATAAATGTGGAAAAATATGCAAAATGCAGGCGGCGATGATTGTAAAGAACACAAAACGAAACAAATAGAAGAAAGGCGAAAACAACTAGAGGAAATCTTGTTGTTTGGCGATCTCTGATCGGATCTCTGATCTCACGGCAAAAGGCGTTCGCATACGGGAGCGCACTGAATCCGTTTATCCAAATGTGATATATACCCAACCCGATCTCAGTGTGTATCTCGAATCGTTTTTGCTCTCTCCCAGTATCTCTCTCTCTCACTCTTCGTCTCTCTTTTGGGGCAAATTCAGACCATAAATATGCACATTATGCTGAGTTATAAGGCAAATATCATGTGCTCTTTACATTAATCTGTTATTATAAACGTTTTTCCCCCCAAAGCATTCAACTATATGACTATAAGAATAACAACAATACCTGAGCAATATCTCATTCTCTCTAGCTTTTTGCTTTCGAGGTAGCGAGAGAGAGAGAGAGAGAGAGAAAGTGGCAAAGATTTTCCAAAAGCTTTGGCATCATAATATGTCCAGGTATGAGGCATACCCTTTAGCATTTTGAGTACATCATTTACTATGTCATTTTGTTCAGCACGCAACACACAAAATGTAAAAAAAACTAAATCAAATAATGCTATTAAATGTACGATTTTGTATGTCAAAATTGAATTGAAAATTCAAATTTTTCTTAAATCAAGATCGAAAATCTACAAAAAATCTAGATTGCCTAGATTAGATTATAATCGTGTTTCGTGAATGGAAAAATCTTGATTCAAGAAGGCAAAATCTTAAATCAAGATCGAATATTCTTAAATATATATTGTTTAAAATAAACCAAAACATGAAAGTAGATTGCGTTTTTTTTTTACACATTTTTTTTTTACATATTTATGCATATTGTTTACTTTTTTTAATATTAGTTTACAATTATACCACTTACCTCTTTTTTTTATAAACGAATTGACTAGAGTTTAAAACCCCACCAGAAATTAGATTCTAGTTTTAAAGGTAGGAAACTCCAACACTTTTAAGAAACAAGAACAAAATTATTTTTTGTTTGGAACGAAAAAATCTTAAATCCAGATTTTCAATTCTACAATCTTGATTCCAGATTTGAATCTTAAAATAAGATGTTTTTAATCTGATAAAGCAAATTTAGCATGGAAATCTTGATTTAAGATTGTTTTCCCCAAAAAAATCATATTTGAAGATTGTTCTTTTTAAGATCGAAAAAATCTGAAAACAAATATTTTTTCAATCTACATTTTTTTCTCTCTGTGTAGTAAACTCGATTTTATTTGCTCTACATATAGTTATTTATTTTTTTTGTTATACAACTTGATCAGCACTTATGTTGGCAAGTTTCACATAGAGTAAACAAAATTCGTCTTTGGCATTGGGAGCGTTAGAAAAAAGCTTTGGCAGCTTTTATAGGCACGCGCCCTCGCATTTCTCGAAATATTTGTTCGTTTGCGTATTTTTAAATATATATTTTTTCAGCAATTCAAGAGTGCAGCAGAGAGCGAGAGCGAGAGAGAGAGTGGGAATGAAGCGAGATGCAAGAAGAGGAAACACGCCCTTTTCGATGTTCGATCGATGTTCACAAGGGCTGAGCTGTGTAGACCGTGTGCAAGACGAGATTCTTAAAGGCCTCGTAGCGCTGATCGTTGGGTGGATTAATTGTGCCGCATAGTTGCAGATATTTGAACAGCTGTATGATGTCCATGTCCAGGGTATCGATGAGTACACCACATTTCGCAGCATCGCTGCAGATTTGAAACTCCTCAAAGTAATCCTCAATATCAGCAAACCATTTCAATGGGGCCGCACGATTGAAGCCCGGCGGTTGAACAAATGCTTTCGATTTCGATGCTGCCTCCTCGACGACTTCTTCGCTTTGCATCTTCAAGCAACCCTCGCGTCCCAATAGATTGCCCATTGTTCTGATCCCTTCTTTCCGTTTTCGTTTGCCAACTGTTGCACTTGCCGCTCTGCGACGAACTGCGAAGCTTGCCACATTTGTGGAGAGTGTGAGAAAAGTTGAGCTATCGATTTACATGCTACTCAACTCAATACTTCGATTGAATAGTTCGATCACCAGTTCCGATATTGCAGCACTTTCCGAAGCTAGTTCACATTTTCAAATGCAGTTTTAATAACGAAACTTTAGTCACTCAAATACAACGATTTTTACAATTAATGCTATTGTAAACGATGCTTTGAACATGGCAATTATTATAGATAAATTTAAAGCAAAATACAATATAGTTTAAGAATGATAAGTAAGTAAAATGAGTAGAAGGTCCCAGCAGCCAAATTATAGTTAATACTCGATATAAAAATATAAAAGTAAACCATAAATTATCGAAAAAAATAATATAATAAAATAAAAATAAATAAAGTAAAAGATCAATAAAAGAAAAAACAATATATAATAAAATAAAAATTAAATAAAGTAAAAATCAATAAAAGAATAAACAATATAGAATAAAACAAAAATAAATAAAGTAAAGCATCAGTAAAAGCAAAATCTATATTTTATATTAAAATACAAATAAATAAAATCAAATATTAATAAAAAAAAAAAACAATTTATTTTTCGATTTTAATTGAAATCAATTATAGATGACAATAATATAATCGATAATGATTCGATAATACATTTTTTTAAAGGACATAATGACGGTTCAATATGACAGACTTTATTTTTTCTCTATGTCTGCTAAATTCATCCAGCTTTGAGTGTATTTGACAAACATACAAATAAAAACATATCAAAGGTGCTTTAAAGTCTATCAAGCTGAATTACGAAAGTAGTAAAAAAAATTGAAGTGGAAAAATATATAAAAATAATTGAATTAAAAAGTAAAAAAGGTCTTTTCAAATTTCTTATCTTGAAATTTTAAATACTAATTCGTTTTTCACTCTTTGCCCACAGTAGTATATTTATTTTTTTTATAGTTATGTATATAGTTAAAATTTCTTTTATTTTACAATTTTGAAACCAAGTCATCTGCCCAAATGCAGAATACTTATTGAATTCACAGAGTTTAGGTTGAAGGAGGTTCTTCTTCGCTCTGTCTCGATTGATAAATACTTTTGTGAAGATTTTTATTTTACTTTGCACAATATTATTATGATTAACTTTCAGAAAGAACTTTTTAATCTTTAAACAAGATTTTCGAAACTCAAAAACAATGACTGAAATCTTGACTTTCAGGTTTTGTTTTTAATATCGAACTGAATATTTCTATTCTAGTTTTTCACTCGGTCATGTGAATTATGAACATATTCAGCTGCTCAGCTAAGCAATCGATCAGCTTTAATAGCAGAAATTTAATAAGCTGGACTCGAGTCGATAGACTCGTGATTTTCTATGCCCATGCAAAGCATCCTTCAACATCGAGTCGAGTCTCTAAGTCAAGGCCAAAGCGAGTGAATGCTTTTTTGAGGATGACGACGGGGCCAAAAAGAAACTTTATCATTTAACTTTTATTTTCTGTGTGTGTGTGTGTTTGCCTGTAAAGTTGCGAACTCGAAGAAACGGCAGAGCAAGAGAGCAAGGGATAGATAGAGAGAGAGAGAGAGAGAGAGAGAGCTGGCATTTGTATTCCAAATTGGCCACACTGATTCATTGGCCTCATTTCCCGGGCAGTTTGTCTGCCTGAAAGCCAATTGAATGGCATAAATCAGTTGGCCCCAGACAATAATGAAAATGCTCGCACACTCTTGTATCTATATCTGTGATATCTCTCTTCTATCCACTCACAAAGTGGAGCGACTACAATATTGTATTTTTGCGTATTTGGTATTTGGTACGCAGTATATTGATATTCATCTCGAAACTTAATCAAGCAAAAATGTTTCAACTTTTTGCCCCATCGAAGGATGTTTGTTGTTGTTGTTGTTGTTGCTCTCCAATTTGCATGCAGCATCAACTCGTTATCGTGGTCGTCTGGGGGGCAACTTCATCGCTCTGACTCTTAAAGAGGCTACGCTTTAAGATACTCTCTCTCTCTCTTTCTCCCTCTCTCTGTCTCTGTCTCCTGTGCATTGCATTGCAGCACATAACAGATAGTCGCGTGTATTGTGCTTATTTCTAAGTTGCTCTCTGCTATATGTATACTCCACATCTATGTATTGTCTGTTGTCCGTTTGCTGTGTTGCATGTGGCAAGTGGCCATCATTTGAGTGGCACACTCTCCTTCTCTCTCTCTCTCTCTCTCTGGCGCTGGGACTGCGGCCAGCTGTTTGACCCAAAACATTGCATGCAGCTCGCAATGAACCCGGATTTTGGCGTTGGTTTCCGTTCCACAAAGCTCGAGTTGTTGCTGTTCGTTCAACTAACTAATGCACTTGCCACATATCCTTGTAGATGATGCACTAGCTGCATTTCTGGACACTTGCAAACCAACTGTAGCCAGTATATTATACTCTATAATATACTTACTACAACGAGTATGCCACATTTCTCAAAGTTCATAAATTCTAGTACATTTAAAATGTACCATAAAGTATAATATAATAAGGATCGAAAGATCGAGTGCATTTTCTAGGCAATCGACTCTGCAATTCTCGCTCTTATTAGTATAAATAATATAATATACCAAATTTTAGTATTTTTTGGCATATTGATTTTATATATAGTATGCACATATGTATATATTATATATCAAATTAATACACTGAAAAATACTAAATTTGGTATATTGATATACTTCAAAATATACCATATATCATAAAGATTCAGATTTTCATTGACATTTTCTAGGTACTTACTACAACGAGTATGCCAAATTTCTCAAAGTTCATAAATTCGTTTTGGTAAAGAAATCATCGAAATATTAAGGATCGAACAACTAATCTGTCAAAACTTACAAACTTTTCAAAGGTACAAAAATTGAAATGTTAATTACAGGGTATCTAGCTATCAGCTTAGCAATGCCTGCTTTACTAAACAGCTATTGTGTTAGTCACTTGACTGAGAATTTAACGTAAGTCATTCAGACATTGTCGCAAGATTACAAAGACGATTTTTTTTGACTGTCACTGTGAACCGATTTTACTGAGATTATTAGTTACATATAAATAATCTAGTAAACATTTATAAGAGACTCCATTTTCAATCGAAGTAATGTGGTATTATTGTAAAAATATACCAAATAAATATACCGAAAATATATACAAAAATATACCGAAAGTGTACTAAATATACCGAAAGTCAAACTTGTACATTGATATTATTATCGCTGTATCTGTATTGCCAAAATATACCAAATAAATATACCGAAAATATACCGAAACTCATACTTGTATATGATATTATTATCGCTGTGTCGATATTATTGTAAAAATATACCAAATAAATATACCGAAAATATACTAAAATATGCCGAAAGTCATACTTGTACATTGATATCATTGTCGCTGTGTCGGTATTATTGTAAAAATATACCAAAAACGCAAAAATATACCACAAGTTATACTTCCAACATGGATATTATTGTTATCATTGTATCGGCATTATTATTGCACAAATATACTAAACGATTATACCGAAAAAATATTAAAATATACCGGAAGTTATACTTTGCACATCGATATTATTGTTATATCTGTAATGTTGTTAAAATATACCGAAAACATATTTATTCAAATATAGAGAAAGCTATACTTCATATATCGATATTATTGTTATCGCTGTATCGGTATTACTGCCAAAATATACCAAATAAATATACCGAAAGTCATAATTGTACGTTGATGATATTATTATCGTTGTATACTAAATACATATAATAATATACAAAATTTGTACATACATATACCGAAAAGGTAAAAATACCGAAAGTTATACTTAATGCATCGATATTATTGTTATCGCTGTATCGGTATTACTGCCAAAATATACAAAATAAATATACTGAAAACGCAAAAATATACCACAAGTTATACTTCATGTATCTATATCATTGTTATTGTATCGGTATTATTGCCAAAATATACCAAACGAATATACCGAATAAATGCTCAAATATATATTAAATGTAATACTTCGTACATCGACGATAAAGAATATAATTTTCTTTATAAATTGTCAGTGATAAGCGAAATTAAAGTAAATATATAAAATTCTGCAGATTCTCTCAGTTTTTGTCTCGACTGGAGGAATTCTTAAGATCTTTGCCGCACACTGCGAATTCAGCGAGCAGAGCAGAGATAAAAAATAAAAGTATCTGGTTGCTCAACCAATCTGAAGATTTGTTTAATTATCAGAATCGACTTGTTGTGTATACATATTGAATGGAATGGAGTGGGAAAGAAGTGCGAATGCGAGTAAAGTGCGAAGCGACGTCAGCTGAGTCGACTGATAAAACAATCCATAGTCATTATCAGGTGTCAGTTGGATGTTTACGAAGACATTGACATTTGTCCGCTGCGATTGTTCTTGTTCTCTCTGACTCTCGTTATTATTGTTGTTGTTGTTGTTGTTGTTGATGATGATGATGTGATTGTTGTCACTGTTGTTGCGTTTCCTCATCCTCAACCTCGTTCCCATCGTCGTCGTCGTCATTGTCACCATTGTTGTTATGGCAACATTCAGGACAGCATATGATGCCGAGGGTCAAGAACTTCTGCTCTGAGCAATCGACATGAACGTCAGAAGTCAGAAGGGTAAGAACAAACGCAATGCAAATGGAAATGGGAGAGAGAATCTTTCGCCGAGAAACAGGACAAGTTAAGACAATGGACTGCAAGGTAAGCAGAAGGCCGAAAGGGTCGCAGTTCGCAGTCAGTGTCAAAGTCGCCTTGCACAATTGTGGAGAGCCGAGAAGTCTCGAGTCTGTCGAGTCTGGACATTTGTACACGTCGTACAATCAATTGCTATTAGTTTTCATTACAATCAAATTACCATAAAATCACATAGACCGTTAGTTGAGTTCGTGCCTTACGGGTTGCCATTTGTCGTCGTCGTCGTCGTCGTCGTTGTTGCTTTGCCTTGTCTTGCCACCCACCCGGTCTTCTTCTTCTCCCCAGTTAATTTTCCCCCTTTCGGTTACCTGACCACAAGGCGTACACACTTTTTCGATATTCATAGAATAATTACACTTTATCAAGGGAGCTCACCCCGTGCACCCCATGCATTAACACCCCAAGGGGGGGAAGAGAGGTCGATAGTTTGCTTGCTTGCCCGGTGTCTTGGCCTTACCTGGGAAATTAGTCAAGTTTGTTACGTTTATGCGGAGAATTACCGTAATTAGAATATATTGAGCAATAAAAGTGATTTTTATTATTGGAACACAGCACCACAAACGTGAGTTCGTTCCTCTTTCTATCTGTGTCTCTCTGTCTGTCTGTCCGTCCGGTCCGTTCATTGATGATGGTGACACGGAGGCATAACAATTGCATGGAATAACTGTAACAACAGATTCCAAACGCAGTTCTTCCCCTTTTTGTGGCTTCTTTTCGGAGTCAGAGCCACATTTAATGGCTGCTCAAGCGTTCAAAAAATACTTCAACTATGTAGATACTTCTAAGGCTGCCCCATCAACCTAAACTCCGCTCTTGTTTCAGTTCGTTCCTTGTTTTTTAGGACCCAAAAACTCTTGTAAGGATTATGCCAAAGTTTCGTTGAGCCGGGCGAAATTAGCGAAATTAAGTTCAAAACTTGATAGTCACGGCACAAAGATGTACAAAGCTCAGCTACGATGCAGTATGCAGTTTGTAAATTAATGTGAATTTTTCAAATATTAATATATAGCAATGTTATGAGTACTACTAATATAATAAATATGAAATGAATATACGGAAAAATACTAAAATCTGGTATATCGATATACTAGTACATTTAAAATATACCATACAGTATAATGTGATAAAGATCGAGTGCATTTTCTAGGCAATCGACTCTGCAATTCTCGCTCTTATTAGTATAAATAATATAATATACCAAATTGTAGTATTTTTTGGTATATTGATTTCATATATATTATATATAAAATTAATGCACTGAGAACTACTAAATTTGGTATATCGATATACTTCAAAATATACTATATATCATGAAGATTCAGTTTTTAATTGGCATTTTCTAGATAATCGACTTTTAATATATAATAAATATAAAATGAATATACGGAAAAATACTAAAATCGGGTATATCGAAATATTAGTACATTCAAAATATACCATATATCATAAAGATTGAAATTTTCGGCGCCGTTTTTAAAGTAATCGACTTTTAATATATGAATATGCCGAAAAATACTAAACTTTGGTATATCGATATACTAGAAAGTTCAAAATATACCACATATCATAAAGATGGAGATTTCCATTGGAATTTTCTAAGTAATCGACTTTTAATATATATTCATATATGCCAAAATATACTACAATTTGGTATATTAATATACGAGTATATTCAAAAATGTATGCACCAATGTGTATAACAATATAAATTAAAATTAAATTTAATACAAATTTTGAGTAACTATATTGTGAATGAAAATTTCCATTAAACTAACAAATATGCCTATTAAATTTCTCTTCTTTTATAAGAATCTCTCCGATAAACTAACATAAATGTCATGTAAACAATGTTTGTATTTTTTACACTTGTCGAAAGACAAATAATAAGCAATAAATTATCAATTGGAGAAGTGTTTGGAAATCTTTAACTCGCTTTGAACACGTTTTAGGAGATTCGAATTTCGAAAGCAATAAATCGTCGAGGGAATTTGCATATGAAATCAAAGTGAAAACGAGTCAGGTTCAAATTGTGATGCAAACAGCTATTTGCAAGTTGAGCAACTTTAATTTGAGGATGGAGTTTGCAATTAGTAAAGAAACTTGGTAAACAGTTAATATTGTCAGAGTGTGTGTGTATGTATGTGGCACATTGTCATATTGCCACAAGCGCTCTCACTCAACAGCTGTGCATGTGTGTGTGTGTGCACACTTCATAAAGACTGTGCCGAAAATTAACTTTGACACACACTCGATGTGGTGGGTGCCATAAAAACGCAGCTCATTGGCTCCTAAACATGCCGTTTATGAGGGCAAGGAGCAGGGCAGGCGAAAGAGATAGATAAACCGAGTGAGTGAATGAAACAGAGAGAGAGAGAGAGGGAGGAGGTGTGTGTGTGTATTGTAGGCGTGGCTGTAAAAGGAACATGGCTAAGTACTCTGCTGGAGCTGTCATAGCGTTGACCATAACGTTGCATTGTGATTACATGTGCTTGTACACTGACCCCTTGTCCTCTCCCTCTCTCTCTCTCGCTCATACACTATCCCTTTCTCTCACTCCCTCCCTCTCTCTATATCTTTCTCTCTATGTTGAATGGCAAGAAGCGTATGTCAATAAGCAAAAGCAGCTGTCAAAACACAGACGCTTCGAGCCAACTCTGGATGCTAATGTAATTTGACAATGAACCGATGAGCCCGAGCCCGAGCCCGAGCCCAGAGAGGAGTCCAGAGGCCAAAGTACTTTGCTGACTCCTCGTCGTGACTCTCGGTTCTCGGTACACAGATGGCAATAGGCACCCCGACTTTGCCTGGTTTGTTGGCTGGCTGTTGCTTTTCTGGCTGCTGTTTGCCGCTGCCTGGCCTGGCTGGCCCTTATGCAACTTAATCGATTGACATTGTGGCATTTTCGGGGGCATTTTCTAGGTAATCGACTTTGATGGTCGCCAGTAGACAGTACATGAACTTAATGAGTTCTCCCCGCACTCTTCTCTCTATCCTTCTGTTCTGTGTTTGTGTGTGCAAGCTGTAGATATGGCGGATACAACTCGTAAATCGCTGACGCTCCTTTATGAACACATTTCGCCACATTTAGCCGTTAAGTTCGAATACGCGTTAAAGTCCTGGGTGTCAGGCACTTAGGGTCAACAAACATTTTGTGTTTTTTCTTTGTTTTGTTTTGCTTTGGTGGCCCATGCAAAAAGCTTATAAAATGATACAAAATAAACGCCAAAGAGTGTGTATAAAATAAAATGAACACACACACACACAAACACAAAAAAAAGTGCTGAAATAATAACGAAATAGAGTCGCGCGCTTCTCTCATAATGGCGTCCTAACGCCCTTAATGCGTGTGCACTTAAATCTATTATATAAGAATGCATAAAATATTGCATATAAATTATGCGAGAGAACGCGATTTAGGCTGACACTGATTTAACAGCCAACGAACGAATCATGAAAAAGGGCAGCAACGGAGGAACTTTAGAAAAATCAAAAAGAGCTTTTGGATTAAGCAAGCTTTTGTTATTACGAAAGCATTTGAATATTTTTGGCCGAATTGTTAAAAACTTTTTAATGCATTCATTTACAACAATTTAGTGAATTAATTATCTGCAATTTAGCTTAAAGGACAGATAGTTAGCAACAGAGAAACACAAGAAAAGCTTTTGGATTAATCGAGCATTTTGTTGTTGCGAAAGCTTTTGAATATATTTGGCGGAATTATAAAGAGTTTCTTAATGCATTCATTTGCACAAATTTTCTGAATTAATTAACTGCAATTTAGCTTAAAGGACAGATAGCAACAGAGAAACAAAAGACGAGCTTTTGGATTAATCGAGAATTTTGTTGTTGCGGAAGCCTTTAAATTGCTAAATATGTTTAAAAACTCTAAATGCATTCATTTCTCACAAATTGATCAAATAATTGGCATAAAAAATAGACTGCAACAAACAAAACTTTGAAATAAGGAAGAGCTTTTGGATTACGAAACCTATCAAATGGCTTAAAGTGTTTAATTAAATTGTTAAAAATCTATTAATACATAATTTCAAAACAATTTTCTGAAATAATTAACTGAGCTTTGAATAAATGTTTCAATACTTGCAACAGATTAATCCAAAGCTCATTGTGTTGTGCGTGTGAACGAATGTATGATATAAGGTCCAGCCTAAAGGGCGTAGCATGAAGTCTACTTGCATTAAAATAATGTTGTATAAGCGCAAAATTGCGTTAACAAATCCAATCTGCAGTTTTGCCATTCGCCGAGTCCAGATAAATGAGTGCACAAATGGGCGTTTATGGGCACATTGCCACATAGCCACATGACCAGATGACCATGATGGCCACATTAAATTACAGGCGTGCGGATGGCTTTTGCTTTAGCTCCAAAAAGGAGCTTGACCACACATAGACACACACACAGAGAGAGTCTCACACTCTGAACGAAACTTAAAACCCGAGGCAGTACGTCTTTTGATGATGAACTGCCCGGACTGGACAGGACACCAGGTGTGGCAGCTGCTGCTGTGGCATCTCCAGTAGCTAGCCTCGCCCTTGTCACCTCACCTCGTCACGGAAGCAGCTTCGAGCTGCAGCTAAAGGCATTCATTTTCGGAGCAGTCAAGCTTCGATTTGTGGTGCCCAACTTCAGGCGGACGGGAAGTGACGAGCGAGGTTGCAAGTGTGGCAACAAAAACTTAACAAGCTGGTCAGGCGGCCAAATAGATAAACTGACGCCACAAGCTACGCTATTTGACTCCCCGACAAGGTGTTGCACAAGCACACACACACACACACACACAGACAGACATACGCCCTGTCATGCTTCTCTCCCGCTTTGTACCTTCCCTTCTCCTCTTTGGACACACATGCCACAGCCAACCGTTTCAGATTTACAAAACATTTTATTCATTGAGGGCGACGCCAAGTCGCTGCTCAGATTCGGACAAGAGTTGGGTTTCTTTTTTTTATACCCGGCATGCATTGCATAACAGGCTTTAGCTAGTTGGTGCTAATGCTAAGTTGAAAAGTTCTGTAATTCAGTTTTATAATATTTAAAACTTGGTTTAGTTATAGTAAATAAATTGGATTTCATTGAAAGGTATAAAGACCCTAAATAATCCTCTTATATATTTAATTTGTATACCCGCTACCCATAGGATAGAAGTGTATTATAATTAATATTCATTCTAAGCATAACAAATGAACAATGAATACCTGAGAGCATGAACAGAAATTAGCAGTTTTTTTTAGCATACTAAATCCATTAACGTTAACTTGATGAATTTATTAGATTATGATAAAAAAAATATACATCTTTATAACTCTGTCCTGCCGTCCGTTTGTTTAAAGTGCAATATCTCCTAAGCCACAAAAGCTAGAGCTAAAATATTTTCAAACAACATTCATTGTTTATCTGTTTTCGATTTAAAAAATGTACTTTTCAATGGTAAACAATAAAAGAGATTAATCTTTTATATCCGTCAGTCCTGCCGTCCGCTAGCTTAAAGTGTTATATCTCCTAAACCACAAAAACTAGAACTACCAAATTTTAAATCAACATTCTTAGTTTGTCTGTTTTGGTTTTAAAAAGTTTATAATTCCAGTTTTCAATATTAAACAATAAAAGAGATTAATTCTGTATATCCGTTTGTTCTGACGTCCGCATGCCTGAAATGCTATATCTTTTAAAACCTCAAAAATTAGCGTTACAATATTTTGAAACATCATTCTTAATAATATTAAAATCTAGTTTTGAATGGTCAACAATAAAACAGATTAATGCTTTATATTCGTCTGCCCTGCCGCTTGCTTAAAATGCTATATACATAACCTAAACTACAAAAACTATATAAAAAACATTCTTATATTGTCTGTCAGAGAAAATTCTAGCTCCTAATGCTTTACCGGGTAACTTGCAGTTGTGAGTAGCTTTGCTGCTTGTTTTTCGACAGCAGCTACTGCCAAGGGGTTAAGCAACGCCCTGTGGCAGGTTGGGGTTGCACTGTCTGTGTTTGCGGTAGCCAGGGACGAATGTTGATGCCCCGTGCCCGGCTTGTTGCCCGGGTTGCCGCTGCTGCTGTTGCTGTTGCTACTGCTGCAATTGCAGCACGTCCATCAGTGGCCCATTGTCTGTGTCGCGCATACATAATGAAGTGAAGCAGAACTGCAGCTACTGACCCTATCCTCGACAACTGCATTCTCCCCCTCTGCATTTAGCTGTACCTATGCCACACCTGATTCGTTGATGATGACGACGACGATGACGTTGATAATAATAACGATGTTGCTGCTACTGATGTTCATGATGATAATGGTGTTGTTGATGATGATGATAAGGATGATGGTGCTACTGTTGCTGCCACTTTCAGCTCTCTTAGAGGTGGATGGGGTGCTGCTGATTGGCTAACGGTTTGTTAGGCGAAGCGAGCCGAGGGGGCGAGGGGTTGAAGCGATGGCGCAATGAAAGAAGCGCAATTAGCACTTCGATTGTGTTCGGTTGACGCGATTTGCATCAAATTAATGTCTTCATCAACAGACAAACAGAGCGATGTCGCCCCTTCTCGACTACCTCACAACTACATTCAAAAAGGTCACAAAACAAGGGTCAATCCGGTTCGGGTTGTGGAAGCTGCAGCACTTTAAATCACTTGTTGGATTCACCTGAATGCTCACAAACTGAACTCTAATCAAGTGCAATTGTCTAATTGCATGTCATAATTTGATTTCGTGTACGTTTTGTTTGTTGTTTGTCTTTGCTCCGTGTGAGCGATTCACAGAGAACGTTGCAACAACTTGGCAAAATAACTCGCGGTTTAGTTTAGTTTCATACTTTACGGTTACTCTGATTTAGTTAGAAATGTAGAAACTGGGTGATGAATTGTTCAGGGATCTTATTCTATAAGCATTTCAGAATTGTATTTAATCATGTTAACTCTCAAACAGAATTAATAAAAATAAATGTAATACTTAAAAATCCAAGTTTAAATCAAACCGAATGCTTTTAAGTACTTATTTGCTGTGTAGATTGCAAACAGTTATGTGAACTCGCATTTTGCAACACTAAATTTACCAATAGAGCGTATTCTGAACACCAGATGGCGCCACCGACGACTGCACAATAGTTTTAGCTGTTTCTAGTTTTATCGCACGATAAATTATGACTCCTAGCTAACGCTTTTCGCTTTGGCTTTTGCACAGCATAACTAGAAATGAGTTTGCATCTGGGCGAGCGATCTGTTGCATCTGATTTGAGACATTGTTTTGGATTCTAAAAAAGCCAGAAACTAGCCAGGCGTAAAACTGGACAATGCCATTTGAGATGAGAACAAAAAACAAAACGAACTTTGCTTGTGTTTGCATTTCTTACTTTTTTTTATGACTACACTGATACGCTACAAACAAAAAATGGACAGCGTGGAGTTTGCTCGCCGTCGTTCTGTCCGTCCGCATGTTTAAGCGCCATGATCTTAGTAAATTTCAGTTTTATTGTTTTCGAATTTTGCATGTTATTTGCTGTTTATTGTTTATTTCGAATGCCATCGCTACTTGCTGTTATAGAGTATCTCAGAGTCGTGATTTGAGCTTTTTGCTTCTAGCATCTCTGTCTCTACTTCTTCTGTTGCTTTCTCTCCTTCTCTGTGTTAATGCCCGATGTGTCAAGTGGCACTTGTGGCGCCAGGACGGATAACGTTTACGTTTACCTGGTGCCGTCGTTGTGCCGGGATTGTCTCTCAATGTTTTGTCTGCTGTTGCTTTAGCTGCTTCTGCTTCTGCTGCTGCTTATTGCTGTCTACCGGCATTCTATATTTATTTATTTTCTTTTTGCCTTTTCTTTTCGTTCGTTCGCCTGGCTGTTTTGGTTTTGGCTTCTTCTCTTTCTGTTCCTATTTTTTGTTTTCATGTTGTTGTTGTTTTTACTTGTCTCTCTCTCTCGGCAGTTTTCTTTTCTTTCATTTGCCTTCAATGCAATTATACTGGATAAATATCTTCTTCCGTTTTAGCTGTAATTACAAAAGTTTAATTGAGTTTTCTCGGCTCGTTGTGTTCGTTTCTTTTCTTTCTTTTTCTCTAGACTCTTTCTTTTTTTCTTTTTGCTATCTTTTTGTTGTTGTCCTGCTGTCGCTGTTGTAGTTGTTGTTGTTGTTTTACTTGTTGTTGTCGTGCTGTCATTGCGGCTGGGACTAGAAGTTTATCCAGCATTCGCTGGATAAGTCCTGTCGTCCTGTCGCCGTGGCTGCTTTTGCCGCTGCTGTTGACGTTTTTTCATCTCAGTCCAGAGCTGCCTCTCTGCTTCTCCCTCTTTCGCTCTTTCCCACTCTCTTATTCTTTTATTGTGTTGATGTTGCAAAAAAGAGTTGTTGTCAGCCTGCCAGGCCTGTCTATCTCTAGCGCCACGTGATTGTTTTCTTTTCCCTTTTTTTCTTTTTTGTTGTTTTGTTGCCTTGCCAAAAAGAGATGCAAGCATATCGCAGACAGACAGACGGACTGAGAAACTCGCCGAAGGCTGAGTGATTTCTTCAGCTGTCCAAGGACAGACGATGTCGGCGGCAATACGCGCATAATGAAAAGTGATTAAAAACTGAGACTCTGAGCATTTGCCCATTTAAGGTTTCCACTTTAAGGGCTGCCAATTTGTTTTTAATAAATAGCGAAAGTGTTGAGTAACGCTGCAAACACACACTCACACACACATAGACAGAGCAAAGCGAAGCGTGGAGAAGTGGAAAGGGAAAGAAGAAAGGAGTAGAGAGATTGCGGTTAATTTATTCATTGCAAATTTACATGCTCATGTTTGCAAATTTAAAAACTGCACTCTTCGCTGTATAAGTGCAAGCGAGACGGCTGTGCGTAACTATTTGCCACTAGAATAAGAGCGAGGGAGATAGAGAGAGCGTTGTAGGTAGATAAAACCGAGTGCTGCGAGTTTATTCAAAGCAGACTCTCCTAGTAATATGTAAATCGCATTGCCAGTGCCAAAGTGGAGTTTGCTCAGAGTCAGCAAAGCTTCCCCAGCATCCGCATCCGCATTCGCATCAGCTCCAACTGCAACTGCAACCGCATGCAACACACACACGCACACACCTCCTTACTATACTTGTCCACAGTTCCGCAGTTCGCATCAGCGCCTCCGTGTGGCATAGCGTTCAGTTATTTTCCTATGGGAAAAATCCACTTGGCGCTACCCCAATATTTACATATCATAGTTGGCTCCACAAATGAGTTGCCCCCACCATACACACACACACACACTGATGTGTGTGTACATATATTTATATATGTAAGTACGTGAGTGCCAACTGCGTTCAGTTAAATCAGCCCCAGCCTATTACTTTGCTCACACATGCTATTAAATATGCATTGCACTGAAAATTCAGCAACATTTTCCACCAACCACCAACCAACTGAAAGTCAAAAAAGTTACTGCCAAATAGATCATACACACATAAAAGACTGCACGCTCTTTTTCCGCAGGAAAGAAGCTATGATTTCCTGTATACAAACAATGTCGAAGTTACGGCAATTAGAAGTTTGTCAAACTATTTTGTGACATATTCACAAGCTGTTGAATAAACTCAATCCGCATGCATCATTTTTTGTTAACAAACAACATTTTTATAATTATGCCGGACTTGTTAGAAAGGATATTTAATTATCAAGTAAGAAAGCTACAGTCGAGTGTACTCGACTGTGAGATACCCTCTACCCATTTTGAATAAAAGCAATATATTTTGCGGTAGGCGTTTTTGCCCATACAAAAGTATTTCTTTGGTAACTTCGACAACGACTGATCGCTACCAAATTTTCAGGAATCATAGCTACTATAGTTATTATTGTATATACCAAACTTCGCAACTCTAGCTTTAAAGTTACGCTTGTTATTCGATTTTTTTTGTTTTGCGGGGGCGGAAGTGGGCGTGGCACAAATTTGAAACAAACTTGATCTGCGTGCAAACATAAGAAATGCAGTCAAAAAAAAGTATAGCTCTAACTCTTATAGTCTCTGAGATCTAGGTGTTCATACGGACAGACGGACATGGATAGATCGTCTCGGCTGTTGACGCTGATCAAGAATATATATACTTTATAGGGTCGGAGATGCCTCCTTCTACCTGTTACATACATTTCCTGTCGGCACAAAGTTAAAATCATGAGGAATGTGTCTGGCTGGTAAATGCTTGATTTCAGAGTCTGTTTAATCAAAGAAGCGCAGTTACCAATTTTAATAACTGCACCTACTTCCAAGTAGATCATGCATTCATAAAAAGTTGTACACTCTTTTTCCACAGGAAAGAAGCAATGATTTCCTGTATACTATGTAGAAGTTAAAGCAATTGGAAGTTTTTCAACGTTATGCATTCAATTATGCATTTTTCAATGTTATGCGACATATTCACAAACCAAACCTCATGAATAAAGTTCATTTTTTGTTAAAGAAAAACAAAATTTCCACAATTATGTCCGATATTAAATTAAACATTGTTATAGTTAACTCATACGGAATGTGTTTGACTGGTAATTGCTTGATTTGAGAGTCGTGTGTAATCGAAGAAGCGCAGCTACCAATTTTAAACCTTACAAAGGGTCCGTGGAGATCTGAGAGTCGCAGCATATGGGCATCATATCTATGCTCAGCTGCAGGCTAATTGTATGGAGTGAGGGGCAAATGGGAGAGAGTCGATATTTTTGTTTTGGAATTGACGAGGGGAAGTTTAATAAAAAATCGTTTTATGAAATATAATATAACAAATTACATACGCTCGAGTAATCGAATATTTATGATGATGAAAGATGAAGAGCGAACCAAAAAAAAAAAAAAATAGAAATATATATATACATATATATATGAATATACCTAAGCAACCCCATAACTACACATACTCCCCCGAACAGACGCCCATTTCGTATGCATTGAAAAGGAACCAAAAAACACGAGAGATGGAAGATGGGAGAGAGTGAGAGGTAGAGAGCAAGACGGCGAACAGAGTGCGCTTGTCAAAACAAATCCGTAAGAGATTACATTAAAAGGCGCATTTGGACAGCTCAATCGCAAAATAGCATACACCTATTTCAAGATATACAACACCACAGTCAGCCAGCTAGTGTGTGTGTGTGTGTGTGAGTGTGTGAGTGTAGGGAGTGCACGCTGTGCATGCGGAAATATCCCCAATGGATTTACGAGACGTTACCGCACCCAACTCAAACCCTACTTCATATATTGTATATCCTTGAATCCTTGTTTCTTTCGCGTTCGCATTTTTTCTCCTTTTGTTTCTTTTTTTATTTGGGTTTTCTTCTTGTGTTTTCGTTGTCGTCAAATGATGGAAAGTTTGGTAATGCGAACTGACAGTAGTTTTCATTATGAATTCATGTAATTCTTTACCATGGCACTTTTCTTTTAATTCGATATGCCGCACAGACAAGAGCTTTAGTTTAGTCAATTTGAAGACTTATTGAATGGGTTTAAGGTAAAATCTGTGCACTAGTATGTATAATATTTATTATATATGTACTCGGTAATCTGTGGCATGGCGCTGCCAACTTGTCGCTAAGCTGCTGCCAACTTAGCGTTTGCTATGCAACATTTCATTAACGCATGACTGCTGCAAAAACTACAAAACTCGCAAGGATTTTACTTAACTTTCTCGAAGCGAGAGGCAGAGATAGAGATAGAGAGAGAGAGAGAGAGAGAGAGAGAGAGAGAGAGAGGGAGGTAAACCATCATAAAGCATGAAGTGGATGATGTCACATTCTCACATTCCGGTATTCATCGTTTATTATCATTCCACCTTTGAGCGAAAATTTCTCACTGATTTGTTTGTTGCTGTGGAAATGTAAGCAAAATGTTTTGTAAGCCGACAAAGCAGCTTACTTGATTTACGTCCAACATTCAACTACCACTATTGCATTGCTTCCATCCATTCCATCCATCTCGTTCCTTTTCGTCCATCTCCATTTCCATCACCATCTCCATCTTCATCTCCATCTGGCACATCTCGCCTTCATGCTGATGTACTCTATGTATATGTTGTAGTAGTTCTTTTCTGCTTTTTGTTGCGATGGTCCATCTTGAGCTGACATTTCAACTGACAATTTGAACGACTGGACGCGCTTGTCTTTGTTATGCAAAATGCAATGCGCCCTCTGACCCGGACTCCAACTCGAACTCGAACTCGAGACTTGAGTCGAGTCGCCTTCTGCATTTGAATCTCCATCTGCATCTGAATCTGAATCTGAGTCGGTGACTGTCTGTCCGTGCGTCTCTGACTCGCACTTGGGTCTTGGTCCTGGACACAAACCTTTGTCCAGAGTCTGCACTATATAAATTGTAAAACTATTTTCAATAACAGCATACAACAAGCGTGCTCCAAGTTGAGGTTTTTATACCCGGTAGATCATAAACAGCAAAGGGCATTTAAATTAAGATTAAGACACCATAATATACATTTTAGATTAATACGTTCATTTTTGAACAATGAGATCGTTTTTGTTCTTTCTAATTTATTTTTTTTATCGATAGTTATCGTTCATCGTTTAGTTTCATTACAAAGTAACAAAGTTCTTACCCCTTTTAGGGACTTACTTTCTACAAAGAAGAACTTTTGATAAGGGAAATAAATCTTTAAATCATATTACAGAATTATACGTTTATTTTCGATCAATAAACTAGATCGTTTATGTTCTTTGTAGTTTATTTTCCATATCGATCATTGCCGTTAATCGTTTAGGAATCGGTTGAAACCAAAATAAACTAAGTTCTTATCACTTTTAAGGATTAACTTTAAAAAAAATCAAAAGTAAATGAACTAAACTGATTAAATGAATTAATTCCGCAAGTTCTCTTTAATATATAAGAACAGATCCAAACTAATATAAAAAGAAATGAGATCTATCAAACGCAATAAATATGAAACAATCTTTGTAATATGTTATCCGGGTACTTTAAAGACTGTCAACTATATTTTGAAATTTGTTCTCTGCTCAAGTCTTGGACTTGGTTTGATTATTTGGCTTTGGCTGCTTTGGCTACCTTGAACTGGCCCTGAGATCTGAACCCACTCTGACTGCCAATTGAACGGCTTGCGGGTGGTGGTGGGGGAGAGGTTAAAGAGTTGTGCTGGGGAATGGACAGCAAAGAGCAGGACAGGTGATGCTGCTCCTGCTATCTTCATCCCTCCTCCGCCCGCTTCGCTCTTAGCATCTTGTTATTCTTGTGTTTCTGCCATTTCTTGGCACTGGTTTTTGTCTTTGCTTGCTCTCGACTTTCGGCAACTTCTTGAAAGTACTTTGCTTCCCCTCTCCCTCTCTCTCGTACACACACACATACATATCTATGTTTTTTTTGTCTTTTAGTAATTTAGCATATTTCTGGAGCATTTTGTTATTGTTGTTGCTGAGCTGTTGTTGTCATCTGCTTTGTCGTCTGCTGTGTTTCAAGTTTTGCTTCACCGTTTGCGGTGTGCAAATGCAAATTGCTTGGCTTGCATATCCTTTATGCTACTTTTACCTTCCCCTTCTCTCTCTTTCTCACTCTCTTTCTATCTTCGTTCCACCTTTGTAGTGTGGTCATATTAGGAGAGGGAGACAACAGATGCTGATGTTGCTGAAGCGCGACGAGCCGCGTTGATAGTTTTATTATTTGTATGCATATTTGTAGGGTTTTCAGTTTAGGGCCAAAGAAAAGCTTCGCTAGGCAGCTGAGCACACAAATACAAGCACACACACAGACACATCTGCACACACAAATACTAACAGACGTGGCAGACTTATATCATTGATCGAATTACGAAGCTTCTCAAGTTGAGGTCGGCACTAGACTTGGGAGTATTCTTGTTCATTGCTTCGTCATCTATTATAACAGTTAAGTTTAAAAATATATAATTAATAAATCCATTATATTTAGGTTATTAGTTAGCTATTAAAGTTAAGTCCATAAAGTTTGGGTCATATTCGAAAAATTGAGCGTAAATATAAAAATTTTACAAATTAGAAGTATGAAAGCTACACTCGAGTGTGATCGACTGTGAGATACCCGCTACCCATTAAAAAAATAATAAATAAAAGTTTAATAGTGCGGTATTTTAAAATATACCAAATTATTATACCATAAAAATACCAAAAATGAATCAAAAGCGACAATTGGAATATTTATATATGTAGTAATAGTAATAGTAATACATAATATACCGCAAAATATACCAAGTTAACATACCACAAAAATACTAACAATATACTAAAGGTTACATTTGGTATAATGTTATAATACTACATGCACAAAAATACTAACAATATACTAAAGGTTACATTTGGTATAATGTTATAATACTACATGCATAAATATAGTACTACTACTTGCATAATATACTAGAGTGCAAAATATACCAAAAAAACATACCACAAAAATACTAAAAATAAACTAAATATTATATATTTGGTATATTGTTATAATACTACATGCACACATATAGTACTACTACTTGCATAATATACTAGAGTGCAAAATATACCAAAATAACATACCACAAAAATACTAACAATATACCAAAAGTTACATTTGGTATAATGTTATAATACTACATGCATAAATATAGTACTACTACTTGCATAAAATACTAGAGTGCAAAATATACCAAAATAACATACCACAAAAATACTAACAATATACTAAAGGTTACATTTGGTATATTGTTAAAATACTACATGCATACATACTACTACATATTAGCTATAAATTGTAGTTTAAAATATTGTGAACAAATAATGAATATAATGAAATATAATGAAATAGAAATCCCGCTTAACTATTTCAAATGTAAAAGTTTAACTAGCGCTAAAATATTTCAATGTAACAATTTCAAAACTGAAACTCAGATTGATTGAAAAACATTAGGTGTCTGAACTTGTTTGTTTACATTACTTGCCGTTAGTCAGACAGTTGGTCAAGAATAATAGTGAACTCAGGGAGAAGAAGAAGAAGAAGAAGAAGAAGAAGAAGAAGAAGAAGAAGAAGAAGAAGAAGAAGAAGGAAGCACGTATTTGACTGAACTCATTAATCATGGAATCAACAGCCAACTACTATGCTATGCGAGATGTCATACTGTGTGATACAGTAAACACTTTTCCTTCATTTTGCAACATTGTTGTTGTCTTATTTATGCTATAATTGAAAAGCGTATCGTTTTCTACACTGACAGAGAGAGCTGGGAGAGAGACAGATGGTGGGGATTGGGGATTGTTTGTTTAGCGTTTTCCAGTTTCGCATTGTCGTTTGGTCTCTCGGCCTCAGTTGGCAAAAGTAAATAGTGTGAATGTCGAAGGAGTTGCACACAAGTGAAAAACAAGTGTCCTTTTGGTCGATGCTCCAGCTACTGTTTATGTTGTCTCATGGTCGTGCGTCCAGATGTTTTGATTCAGTTTTAATTCATTTCACTCGACGGGCGCCAGTGACTGTTATTGCTGTTGCTGTTGCCGCTGTCGGTTGTCGGTTGTGTCGTTTGTTCTTGTTGCTACTATTAAGAAAAACGCCTCCAAGAATAATCGACTAAACGAGCGAGCAAACGAGAATTGCTTGACGACCCTCTACAGTTCTTTCTCTCTCTCGCTCTCGTTTACTCTGTCTCTGTCTCAGTCAATCTCTTTGGGACAGCGCGCTCGTCGCAGTTGCCCTCGACATGCAGCCAACCAGCCGGCAATAAAAATATGATTGTATTTTCGCTTGAGTTGTTTTCATTTCTCGATGATGCCGAGGACCGTACTCCGTACTCGGAACCAAGCCCAAACCCAACTCTTGGCCAGGCGACCGCAGTTTTACCCCAATTCCTTCAGTTGCCACTTCCTTCCGCCATCTCACTCACACACTCGCTCTCTCTCTCTCGTGTCCTGCGGCCCATCCATCCGTCCATCTGGCCAAAAACTCCCAACTCCATCAACATTTGCCGGCTTTAGTTTTGTTCTTCTCGGTCTTCCACATCTTCTTCTTCTTTTTCTTCTTCTTGGGCCCAATGCATGGTTAAATCAAGCAGCAGCAGCGGTCGACCATTGAACCGCTCGCTTCTGGCTTGAGGAGGCTGTGGAGGGGCAGGAGTAGGAGTAGGAGCATCAGAAGGCGGAGGCAGCGACTTCCATGACATGAACAGGGTATGATAACTGGCTGACCATTGTCAATTGTAGGAAAAACTATTTCAATTGCTGATCCAAACTATAAAAACTATTCAAGTATTTAAATTGCTAATCCAAATATTATTAAGCAATGTCAATAAAATAGCAACATCTGTTTGTGGTCTGTATCAAACTTAGAAACTATAGGAACTAGACACACCAAAGCGGTCAATAAATGTGAGGCAATTCTTAAATTGTTTGGTATTTTGGCACTCCTTCCTTAAATTGAAAAAAATATTAATACGTTGGTCACACTTTTTTAGTTTAAAATTAGATTTGTAGCGTTCAAAAATGCAATCCGAAGCCTTTTACTTTTTCTGTCCTTAATTTGCAAGCTTCAACTTAGCGTCTACTGTTGCGTTGCTCACACTTTTTATACTTAAGAATTAACTTTCTAGCATTAACTAAGTTCTTCATGCTTTTTGTCCTTAATTTGCATGCTTAAACTTAACGACTACAGTTGCATTGGTCACACTTTTTTATACTTCAGCATTACCTTTCTAGGGTACAAAGACGTAAACCGCAACAACAAAGTTCTTCATGCTTATTTTTACTTAATTTGCAAGCTACTAATTGGAAGCTTAAACTTAGCGAGTATGCTTGCGTTGGTCACACTTTTTTATAGCTTAAAACTAAATGTCTAGTGTACAAAGATCCAATTCGAAACGAAAGCTTATCTACAGTTTTGTGTTTAATTTAATATATTTTATGTTCTTTTGCCATTGGTTTGTAAGTCTTTTATATTTACAGACTGTACCCGGTCACACTTAAACAAACCAATTAAGTGTGACCAGGTTAAACATAAAAGAGTTTTATTCTCTACAAATATTGAACACGTATTTGAAAGTCGTGCACACTCGCACATAGCTTTCTCACTTGTTGTTTTTGCTGCTGCCAGCGGATAACAACTTGGGGCCTTTGTTTTGTTTGCCGCCCACACACACACTCACACATACACGCACATATAGAGAGTGTCTGCTGTAGAGCCTTACAAGTTGTATATCCATTTGAAATCAGTACGGCAACTCACATATTCGCTACATTACATTCTTCGTTGCCATTAATCGTGGGTCTGGTCTGTGGCTGCCCAGTTGCCCAGTTGCCGGCACTCGCAGGCATCTTCAGGCCCTCACAATGTCCTGCTGCCTTGTGACTCGGGTCCTTGTCCTCTTCCACATCCACATCTATATTTGCGTCCTTCTCTCTCCCGTTGTCGTCTGTCCATTCTGCGTCGTCCACTTGCCGCTCGCTCGTTGTTGGAAGTCGACTCTCAAGTCTCTCATATTTACTCGAGTGATGTAATTTTTGAATAGCTTAAGGCTTTTGAAAATATTTAGCATGGCAAATCCTTTTTAAACGTTGATTTCGACTCCAGCAGTCAGCGTCCGCGCTGAAGGATGTTATGGCCACAGCTATTGGTTTGCTTTGGTTCGCTGTTCGGTTCGGTTCGGTTTGCTGCTCTTTCTCCCGAAGTACTTTGCATATGCATATATGCGTATTATTGTTATTAATAATAATAAATTAGATGTTGATGCTCTTGCTGCTCGTCCAGGCAGAAGAAGGTTTTGCATTTCATTTTTGTACGAGTATGTGTGTGAGGGGATGATGAGGGGGTGGAGCTCAGACCCCAAAACAATATTTGTGGTTTGCAAATCGTGATGAAATATGACTATTCGTCAAATGCTCCATAAATTGTGCCAATGTGTGCAATTGAGCAGACTTTTCATTTGGCGCAAAATCACAAAATATAAATATTAAACGAATCTATTGAAAAGTATCGTTAAAGGAATGCAAACATATCGATAGTCTGTCTATCGAAGTCACAAAGTAACTTTTGTAGTGATATTGAATTCGTGCAGATATTTCTCTCATGTCTAATTAAATCGCTTAGTGATGACAATAAAACCCAGGAACTGGAATTATAAGCTACATTATTTTAAAAATGTTGTGATAATGATTTTAAAATTTCATGAAGATGTGGAAGTCTATTAAAACGTATCGTAAGAGCTGTTGCTGTGCAAACATATCGAACTTATTAGCGATATTAAATCACATCTCTAATTAAATCGCTTAGTGATGACAATACAAACCAGAGACTGGAATTATAAGCTATATTTAATTTCATCAAGATATGGAAGTATATGAAAAAGTACTTTAAGCGATTCGACTGTGCAAACATATCGATAGGCTGTTTATCGAAGTCACAAATTAACTTTTTAGTGATATTGAATTCGTGCAGATATTTCTCCCATCTCTAATTAAATCGCTTAGTGATGACAATACAAACCAGGGACTGGAATTATAAGCTATATTATTTTAAAAATGTTGTGGTAATGATTTTAAATTTATATTATTGAATTTCGATTCGAATGTGCAAACAGGCTGTTTTTCGAACTTATTACCGATATTTAATCACATCTCTAAGTCGCTTAGTGATGAAAATAGTATTTTAAAAATGTTGTGATAATGATTTTATAATCATATTTTAAAATTTCATAAAGATATGGAAGTCTATTAAAAAGTACTTTAAGCCATTCGGCTGTGCAAGCATATCGATAGTATGTTTATCGAACTTATTAGCGATATTCAATCACATCTCTAACTAAATCGCGTAGTGACGAAAACAAAAACCAGAGACCAGAATTATTATGTATTGATATTTATGAATTTCATCAAGATATGTAAGCAATAATAACTTTTCCTTTCAGCCACTCAAATTATTAAGTAACAAGAAAATATCGAAAGAATATACATATATAGAATATAGAGATGCAACTATTTGTGATAATCAGTTTTCGAGGAAGTTGACTTGCTTTTAGCCAGTCATTTAGCTGTAAATACTGGCTAAGAGATCTGGCAACATGAATGTTTATTAATTGCGTTTGACACAAGCACTTTTGTGTGTGTTGATGTTGATTTCAATTGCAATTGCTGCACAACTGAACGTTTAACAACACTGTTGCCAACTGACGTTTATCGGTGTCGAACACACACACACACACACAGAGAAAAGAGTGAGAGGAAGCAGCAAAAAAGTTGAGCAAAGTAGAAACGGAAATAGAAATTTGGGCTGAGCATAATAACGACAAGACAAGCAGTTGTGTTGCTTTATGCTTGAAGCTGATCATTGTTGTTATTGTTCACTGGTCACACAGCGCACAAGACTAACAACAATGGCTGCCACACACACCAACACACACACCGAAACACACACACACAGATACAAAAGTGCGCAGAAACGTAAAAGGCAAATAAAAATTTTGTAATGAAATTTTGTGCGCTGACATTTCGAAAAATTGCTTTTTAACCTTTGTGCCTGGACTGGCAAACTGAATCGCAAGAGTTTGGGGAGCGAGAAGAAGCTTCTCTACATGTCACTGACATGCTACACGTGTATCTCTTCGACTAAGTGTGTGTGTGTGTGTATGTGTGTGTGTTTGCCTCGCCCAAGTCAAGGTCCGTCCAAGCCAAAAATCCATTCACATTCAATGTAAATGTGTGTTGGTGTGTGTGTGTGTGTGTGTGTTTGCAAAGTTGTGCAGCATCGAAATCTGTAAGCTGAAAACTCTGTGACATGCTTTTAAGTTTGTCGGCTGGCATGCACATGCAGATTATTATTAGGTTGTTGCCTTCCCTTCCCTTCACTTCTCTTCACTGCGCTCCTCAGGTGAGCTTCTCTTTCTGCAAAACTTTGCCCATGTCCAGCTGCTGAATGGGGAACGAGAACGAGAAGGAGGAGGAGACACTGCGGGGAAAGGGGCGTGGTATGCCATTTGCCTTGCAATAAGTTTTGTTCTAACAAACCAATTACTCGCACCAATTTCCACAGGCTGCCTTCGACTTTCGTCCCGTTCTCGCTCGCCTTCCACAACATCGTGATGGAAGAGTTCGACTTTGAGCACACGGCAAGCGTAACGTTGTTGCTGCTCCTGCTCCTGCTGTAGCTGAAGCTCAAGCTGAAGTCGGAGTCGGGGTCGGAGCCGGAGAAGCTGGCAGGGTCACCATAGAGTGAAGGGAAACATGTTTGAAAGCTAGAGGCGAGCGTGCTCAACGCCTAGATACGCGTTCAACATATTCAGTGTGACCAGAGGTGTATATAATTTAACTTTTACTATCTTCCAAATTGTTTCTTTTTCATTTAGATCATAGCAAAAAACCCTAGATACGCTTTCAATGTTTTCAGTGTGACCAGAGCAGTACAAAATGTTACTTTTACTATCTTTCACATAGTTTCTTTTTCAAAAAACATCTAGAAACTCGTTCAACATATTCAGTGTGGCCAGAGTAGTGCACAATGTTACTTTTAGTATCTTTCAAATTGTTCGTCTTTGATTTAGATCACAGCAAGTGTGATTAGTGCAGTATAATATGTTACTTTTACTATCTTTCACATAGTTTCTTTTTCAAAAAACATCTAGAAACTCGTTCAACATATTCAGTGTGGCCAGAGTAGTGCACAATGTTACTTTTAGTATCTTTCAAATTGTTCCTCTTTGATTTAGATCACAGCAAGTGTGATTAGTGCAGTATAATATGTTACTTTTACTATCTTTCAAATTGTTTAGATTGTCGCAAAGAAACCTTAGACACGATTTCAATATTTTCAGTGTGAACCAAAGAATCCAGCATGTTACTTTTAGTATCTTTCAAATTGTTTCTTTTTCAAAAAACATCTAGAAACTCGTTCAACATATTCAGTGTGACCAAAGTAGTACATAATGTTTGTTCCTTTTACTATATTTCAAATTGTTTCTTTTTCATTAAAAAAAAACTTAAACAAACCTAGTGTAAGTAGTATTTTAATGTGTATTCTAAACAAATTTGATAGTTTTAACTTTTTCACTGCTATGTAGGTGATCATTACAACGAATCTTAAATCTTGACATTCCCTGCTCCACAAATGTTTTTCTGTCATAGAGTTCATTAAAATTGAATAAGTGGTTTTTAAATAAAGTCATACTTAATATTTTGAATTATATTTAAAAATTAAGAACTTAGAGTTAGGAGCTGCCCTCTACGCTCTATCAACAATTTGTAATACCCTTCGATTGATTTGTGTGCCAGGTATAAATACAAATACGACTTTCAGTTACTTTTTCATTATTTTGCCAAGGAGTTTGTCCTTTTGCGCGTGTGTGCGACACACTCGGCAAAGACACTTTGGCTCACATGTCCCCCCCGCGCCGCATCTTCAAGACGCTCCCCCCCAATCCCGGCTGTTGATGCTGCTCCCTCTCTCAGTCTCTCTCACTCTGTCTCTCTCGCTGTTTGTGTGTATTGCAATGTTCAAAACATTGGCAGATGTCGCCGCACCAGCAAAAGTTACGAGCGAAGAGCGAGAGGAGGCACTGCAGCAGGAGGGGAAGAGGGAAGAAGGAAGTAGGGAATGACAACGAGCGCATCTCCGGATCTCTGGATGGCGTGTGTACACATGCCGAGACAAGAACAAGACATGGCAGTCAACTCAGCCAACAGCCAACGCAGCTGACTAAAAATGTAAAAAAAAAAAAAAACGAAAGAAGGGGAACGGGAAAGAAAAAGAAAACTTGCTACAAGTTTACTTTCTTTCTTGCGTTTTCTTTGTTTTCTTCTAATTTTTCTTGTTTTTTCCCCATTTAGTCACGTCCCTTTCCCCTCACTTGACGCTCATCACCGCAGATGTTGGCAAGGTGTTGGCAACCCAAAAAAAAAAAAAAAAAAAAGAGAGAAAGGCGCTTCTTAAAGCAGGTCTAAACAAAGAGAGGGCGAAAGGAGGCGAGATTAATGCGCACATAAATAAATCATTCGAAGCATTCGCCAATATTTCCAACTATTTTGTTCAATTCGTGTCGAAAACTTTGCTTGAAATGCAAACAGACAAGAAGTAGAAACAGCTCAATTAGCAAAGCGGCCAAATTGTAAAATTAGATTCAATTAACGAAAAAAAAACTAAAAGCTTTGCTTAAAGAATATTTTGAAATATTCTTAATAAACTTAATAACATCTTGAAAATCACATAATTTGTAAAAGAATATCAATGCTTTAGCTTAAAAACAAGTAAGAAAACTACACTCGAGTGTGTTCGACTGTGATATACCCGTAACCGCTTTTTCAATAAATCATATTCTACAAATATACCACAAAATACTTAAATATACCGAGGACTATATTTGGTATATCGATATTGTGTATAGTACAAATATACTATAAAGTACAAAATATACCAAATTGTCAGCCCGATTGCAGTAAAGGTTTTTTCCATACAAAAAATCATATTCTTCAAATATACCACAAAATAATTAAATATACCAAAGACTATATTTGGTATATTGATATTGTACTACACTTCAAATATACTATAGAGTACAAAATATACCAGAATTTTTTGCCATATAAAAGTATTTCTTATATAACTTCTACAATTAATTTACCAGGGACTTTCAATAAATTTCAGAAGAAAGATTAAAAATTTAAAAATTGATAAAAAACATTAATTTTATACCTTCATCATGAATATGACAATAATCAAATAAATAAAACATCTGTCAATGCAGAGGTCCCAAGTAAGCAAAGAAATTATCTATAATTTATAGCATTAGGAATTTGATAAATCGATTAATAATTTAATGTAAAAAAGTTCTAAAAAAGAATTAAAAAATTAATAATTTAGCATACTTTTTGGGGCGAGTTGTTTCAAAATTCAAAAATTATTGAGAAAAAAGAAAGTAGAAAAATAAAAGAAATAAATGAAAATGGAATCAAGCACTGCTGAATTGCATTCAATAAAAGTGAATCTTTACTGTCAGCTGCAAAACGATATTTAGCTGAAATTGTTTGTGATGTTAAATACAACATTAAGCGCACTTATCTGGCTTATGTGCACCTGCAAGAGTGTGATGTGGCTGTGGCATGCCACCAGCTGTGGCAGAGTGGCAAGCGATGGGCCACGGGCTGTTTTTCGTCAAGATTAAACCGCATGTGGAACATGTCTTTGGTGTTGCTGTTTTTTTTTTGGCTTTTTTTTTTGTTTTTTTTCTGCTGTTTTCGCCCCCGTTTTTGCCCTGCAACGCGACTTGCGACGTAATCTTTGGGCTTGGTCTAGAGCTTGGCGCTTGGCTTGGCCGCTTAACTTCTTTCACTTGCACTTGCCTCGCTTGCTTGCAACATCAGTGTGGCAGCAAACAGTAGCATCAGCAGCAACACCAACACCACCAACAACAACAGCAACAACAACAACAACAGCATATTATGAAGATGAAGCAGCCCTCGCGAGCGCATGCTGTTGTAAAAAGTTTTTAATTTTTCTTTTCAAACATTTAACTAAAAGAGCAAGTCTCGTATCCCGTTCACGTCCCCGCCCCCGCCCCCGCCTCTTGCGCCCCCAAGCGATGGAAACAACAACAACAACAATAAGCACAAGTATGAAAGCTACAGTTACTTCTGCCAGCTCGACTTTAAAAGACCCGGTAAATGGAAAACAAATTTTCATTAACCAACAATTTACGAAATCTTTACGAAAGATACATTAATAATACTATTATTATTATAGGTTCTCTCTGACATTCGAATCTTAACAAAAACTACATTGATGATACTATTATTATAGCTTCTCTCTGACAATCGAATCTTTAACATACATATATCATTTTTAACAACGTAAAATTTTACCTACAAATCAAAAAATGCTATTTCACTGAACAGCCAAAGCATTGTGCAGAACAAAGGAAATCTAACGGGATTTTTGCTTTGCTTATTTCTCTATGTTCCATTTTACAAAAGCAATGATCAATTAACAAATAGGAATATACAAAAAAATAAAACAACCGTTACTGCTATTTTAAAGAACATAGCTGTACTTTAATTTTGTTCAACAACTAATGACAACTGGGAACAACTTCAATAATCTTTGTAGTCTGTTATTATCAAAATTCGATTTAGCTTTTAAATGAGTCGCACATTGAATGAGCATGCCTTTTTAGCTCTTATTTGATGTGCCGGGTATAAAACGCAAAAAGAAGGGGAATGAAAAGAAATTATCCTTTTTCTTGTTCGCTTCTTTTGCCTTATAACTTTTGCTTGGCAAAATATCATACGCATAAAACAACATACGCTTCTCCTCCCCCCTCCTCGGCGTTCTGGCGTTGCATTTCCTCGTGGCCCCCGTCGACGAAGTGTTGCACAACTGTAAGAGGAGGATCTTTTGCCTGGTTTATTTTTCTTTTAATGAAACAGTTGTTGCTCGTGGCATTATTATGATTATTATGAGGCATGCAAAAGTTGCAGTTAAAGCGTCGTGTAAAATAATATTTAGATGCCAGAACACACACACACACACACACACACATACAGAGGCAGCAAAGCAAAGTTAAGACTGAAGCTATATATATGTAGATATTGTATAAAGTATAGTTGGTAGCTGCAACTCGCTCTCTCTCTCGCTCTCTCTCTCTCTCTCTGGCTCCGTTTTTGGCTGGCAAATTGTGTAGTTTAATTAAATTTTCGGTCTCGGGCCGAAAATCTGTGTGCGAAGACCGCCAAATGCCAAAATGGCAAAGCCAAAGCCAAAGCCAAAAGCTGAAGCTAAACCTAAAGCTAAAGCCAGGAGTCGCTGCACAAAATGCCAGTGTTAGTTTTGTGAAATCCCTTAAATTAATTGAGTCCTCCCCCTCCCCCCTCCCCCCTCCCACCCCCTCTGCCATTCTCGAGTTATGCCTCCTGCAGTTGCAGCTTTTTGTATATAAGATTGACTGTGAAGCCGTACAACAACATTTCTCTCGGTTTAGTTGACGAAATTAACTTTTGCTTTTGCCTTTTGCCGCTTTTGTGCACAATTGAATTCTCATTTCCCAAAAATATAAGTCAAAATTAAAAAAAGCAAAAATAAAAAAAAAAATGGCTTCATTTTTGCAAAACAAATATTCATTATAGCTGTAAAATGTAGCTAGAAACTTGCCAAGTGGGCAACACTGGCATTTCTATGTTCTCCGCAATTTGGCAGTCGGAAAATTAGGCTGCGATTTGTTAATTGACATTTGATTGTCTTAATAAGCCAGCCCAATTAATTACTTATTGTTGTTTTGCATACACACACTTAATTATGATAAAATCGTATCAATTTGCTTAGCACTAATTGCAGACAAACTTCAAAGCAAAATAGTAGTAGCTCTTTAAATAGTAGTAGCACTTGAAATAGTACTAACAAAGGAGTTTGCATGTACTCACCCAATCAGCACAGCTGCAAGAGAGCGCAAAAATTTATTTAATTATTAAATGCAAATTCCAATTTGGCATCAGTTCTCATCGTGCACAAATATTAGTAGTAGTAGCAGTGATAATAGTAGTAAGTACATACTTTTCATAGATCCAAATCAGCAAGCAGCAGCAACAGCAGCAGGCAAAACAGGCGGCAAAGGCAAAGAAAGGAAAGACGCCACAAAGCAAAATGCGATAAGCAGCTTTTGTCTGGGCTTTTGTCAGAGTAGCCCCCCACCCCACTAGCCAGAAAGAGACAGCCAGAGAGACTCTACTGCTGGCATTATCACCGACTGGATCTGATTTTTGGGTGCAGCCCGCATGCTGACTAGCAGAGGCAGAGAAAGCTAGAAATTTTGTCAAACCGAACACAGCAAGCAGAGAAGCAGCAGCAGCAAAACTGGGCGCTGCTGTCAACTGCAGACGCTGCTCCTCCATTTTGTTGGACAGGCCCGAGCTCAGTTTAGAGCAAAACACACGCACTACGAAATTATCAACTTGCCTTGGCAAATTAGATCTTTCACATCACTTCACTTTGCTTTTATTATTTATTCACATGGCAATTTGCGCATACACTTTTCACAAGCAAAACTAATCACTATAAAAAAAAATAATACAAAAAAAAAACGCTGGCGAAACGCGAACGAAGCACAATTGTCAATAATGCAAATGTTGCCAACGATCTAACAGAAGACAGTGTTGCCAACGATCGGGCAGAGCGCAGTGCTGCCATTTCTATGTTGCCTGCTTTGTCCACTGATGCAATATAATGAATTTATTGCATTATTTTTGTAATACATATTTTACAAAAAAAAAAATTTGAATATTTTAACATTATTACTTTTATCTGCTCGTTGCCAATTGGGGAATTAATATATGCGAATGGTACAATGACCTATCGGCTGTCAAGTTGATTGCGATATTTTCGATAAAACATTTTAGTCGCTATCGATTGCGCGAGCAACTTATTGAATTTGAAATTTTATGTATGCAGCGACAAGTGCTATAGCAATTGGCTTGACTAGCCGGATGGACGTTTTAATAGCTGCAACATCTAAAACAATTTTCCATTAATGATAACAACGTCAATATCAGGCACTGGCGCTCTTCCAATGTCTTTTCATTATTTTGGTCATTCTGGCACTGTACAGGACAAACAATCCGATGTGTGGGCGGGGGGGAGGTGGGGGGGTTAAGGATGCTGACTGGACGTTGGCGTGGGCGGGGTTGAGGTTGGGTGGCTGAGTGGGCAGTGCAGGCGTTCTTTTATGATGACGTTACCGAACGTCGCTCTCCCGCTCTCTCTCTCTCGGTTGACTGACATGAGACTGTAATGGAATTCAATAAAAGCTGAGAGTGCAGAAACCGTTTGACACGCAAACGGCCACCAGGCTCTTGGCTCTTGGATTGAGAAGTGTTTCGTGTACGTACGAACAACAGGACAAGAGGACGCATCACTGCCGCGACTCATTTGTTAATTTTGCGCAATATCGTGCAGCAATGTTCATGGTCTGCAAGCCGGCACATTGGCAACAAATGGGCCCACAATATTTAACATGCGCACCACGCCTCTTGCTGCGGCATATTCACTAAGTGAACAAGTGTAACAAAGCTGCCATTTTGCAGTGTTCGATAACTTGGTAGAGCACATGTGGTGGTAAAACGATAGACAACATCGATACATTTGCATATATGTATATATGTCAATGGCATAATTGCAGGATTGTTTACATAAATTAAAAACGTAAACAGTCAATTTTACTTATTTGTCTGTTGCAATTCTCAAGTGGTTCTGCATTAAGGATGATAAGGAACTTATCCGTCAGCCGATGTGAATCAACATTGTAATGCCGCCGGTCCTCATGCTGAAAGTACTGTTGAAGCATGGCGCCAACGTTGAGGATTTGAATTAGAATGTGGCCTCCATCAGCGATGTAGGTCCGTTCTCAATTTGATCCTAAATGATGGCACCAAGCTTCAGCAGGAGTACTTTCAGCATTAGGACCGGCGGCATTTTCTACGGCTGGTATACACAAAAATATACCACACTAATAAATAAATATGTATACTAGCGAGATGTATGTAAATACACTAAAAAATAAATACATACTATATGTATGTATATCGCATAATAATACCAAAAGCAGAGTAACTGCTAGTTGGCAATGTTGGCTGGTGTATTGACACGCCCACATGTGCACACCTTGGCCTTGCTGGCCACCTGACTGACAGTCTGCTCTGCTCCTGCTCGGAATCCCTTTTGGGTGTTGCTTTTATTGCATTTACTTTGCTACAAGCGACCGACCCAGCGGCCAATGACGTCGCTTGATGGCCGAACCGGATGTCGTTTTCAATAAAGGCGTCGTACACACACACACACACACACACGCACATACTGAGACACATATGCGTCTGACTTGTCCTCATCTCTAGCTATCTTTCCCTCTCTTTCGCTCTGCTTGTGAGATAGTGTGTGGCACTTTAATTAATTTCTTTAAGTTCATTAACGTTTGACTTGTTTAAGCAAGCGTTGTCGTCCTCATCGTCGTTGTCGTTGTCGTTTGGCGATACATCGAATGGGCGTACCACCCCCTTTTGTAACCCCCTCCTCCATCACCTTCTTGGGGGGAACCGCCCAGTTTGATGGCATTGTCAGCAGAAAATTGCTTTTCACTTAAAGTCTGGCCTCAAGTGCCTTGACACAGCCATCAAATGTAAGCGACTTTTGCCTCAAATAGTTGCAAGTTTTGTGGCTACAACTAATGCAGAGTTTTCATCATCACAATTATGGGATACTCTTTGAACGAGTTTCGAAAGTGTTATGCAAATACGAAATAGTCAAGTTACTATTTGGAAACTAATATCTCTTAGTTTTCTCAAATTTCAGAGAAATCAATTAAGAAATAGAAAGGTGTCTTAAAAATGTTGAAATATGTACAAATTTCTTAGTTCTCCATAGATTCTGCAAATTTTTGAGGAAAAATGTATTTAAAACAGTAAAAATTTAATTATCACAACTGCTTTTGAGGTTATGTTGCATTTTCTGGGTTGTCACAGTAGCTAATGACTTTAAAGTCTTGAGATCATAGTAGTTCGTTCAGTTACTCTAGAAACATTGGCGTCTCACATCAGAAATGCTTTGAAGTCGAATTGAGTGGAGAAAAAAAGTGCGTGAAATATTTGAGTGTTCATTTTTTTTGTTTGCCCCCATTTGATGTAAATTTGCGATTGAACATTTTTCTAAATTAAAGCGTTGTTCAGCATGTCAACGCAGCAGGAGGAGCACACCGAAGCTGTAACTGGAGATGAGCCGAGCACCAGCAATCAACAACAACAACAGCATGGATCAACATCGATCAGTCCACGTCCGAGTGGTGCAACTGATGAGCCAAAGATGGCGCCACCGAACGGTCCGCAGATGCGGATCAAGCGCGAGTTGATCGAGATCACACAGAATCCGCCGCCGAATTGCAGTGCTGAAATGCACAAGGAGGATCTCTGTCATTGGCGTGCCACGATCCTGGGCCCTGTGGGCACCGTGTATGAGGGCGGGGTCTTTAAGTTGGACATTCGCTTTCCGGCCTCGTATCCATTTCGTCCGCCACAGATCCGGTTCGTCACACGGATCTATCATTGCAATGTGAACAGTCGCGGTGTGATCTGTTTGGATGTGCTGGACGAACGCTGGTCGCCGGTGATGAACATCGCCAAGGTGCTGCTATCGATTTGGGTCCTGATCGGTGAATGCAATCCCAAGGATCCGCTTGTCATGGGCATTGCCAATCAGTATAATTTCAATCGCAAGGAGCACGACAAGATCGCGCGCCACTGGACGAAGCGTTATGCGATGCCCAAGGCAGCAGCAGCTGAGAAGCAGCCTCAAGCGCAGGAACAGGAGCAGGAGCAGCAAGGGGAAGAGGAACAGACTGAGACGGGAGGCGTGGAGCAAGCGGGAGAGGAGCAGACAGAGACGACAGCCGAGGAGCAAGCGGATGAGGGGCAGAGGGAGGCGACAGCTGAGGAGCAGGCGACAGAGAATGTCCAATAAGCGTAGACAGAGAGAAAAAGGGAGAAAGAGAGAAAGAGAAATAAAAAAAAGAGAATGAGAAAAAGAAAGAAGTATGATGAAAGGGAGATAGATATACCATATATAGAGAGAGTGAAAGAGAGGAGAGAATGAGAGAGAGATAGAGACAGTGATAAATAGCAAGTGATAGAGAGTAAGATAAAGATAGTGAGAGAAAAAGACGGAGAAAGAGAGAGAGAAAAAAAGAGAGATATAAAGACAAAGATAGAGAGAGAAATAGAGATATGCAGACAAAGATAGAGAGAGATAGAGATAGCGTTAAAGATACAGTCAGAGAAAGATAGAAAGAGATAGAGGAGAGAAAGAGAGAGAAATAGAAAGCGAATGTGAGCGACAAAGAAAGAGAATGCGAGAGAGAGAAAGAGAATAAAAGAAAGAGCGAAAGAGAGAGAGAGAGAGAATAAAAGAGAGAGAGAAAGAAAGAGAGAGAAAAGGTGCAAAAAAGGGAGTAAAAGAGAAAAAGCGAACGAAAGAGAGAGAGAGAGAGAGTAAAAGAGAGGGAGAGAAAGAGAGATAGAAAGAGAGTAGAAGAGAGAGAACGAAAGAAAAATACATAGAGAAATAGAGTAAAAGAGAGAGATCGAAAGAAAGATATATAGAGAAAGAGAGTAAAAGAGAAATATCGAAAGAAAGATAGAGAGAAAGCGAGAGAGAGAGAGAGCAAAAGAAAGAGCGAAAGAGAGAGAGAGCACTAAAGAATGAAAGAGTGAAAGAAAGAATGAAAGAGAGAGAGAGAGAGAGCGAAAGAGAGTAAGGGAGAGAAGAGAGAGAGAAAGAGAATTTAACAGCGAAATAGTTGAGAAGAAGTCGCTTCTTTGACTAGTCTGCGGCTTGTGGTTTTCTTCGTCTCCTCGCCAGGGCGTCAACAATTTGTAAGCGCGCAAAAAACGCAAACCAAACAAGAAGAAAAAAATAAAAGAATGAAAAAAATATGGCTTCTATAATGTGATAGCGGGGCGGAAAGTAAAAGACTGTGCTTGCTGACGCCGCCAGATAGCTGGTTGCCAAGAGCCAAGAGCCAGGAGAGATGGCCAAAAGAGGCGACCAAGAGGCAGAGAGAGAGAGAGAGAGAGAGGGAGTGGGAGAGGGAGGAGAGGTGGCCATTGCAAGCGAGGCCTTTGCGCGCGTTCATGTCCATGAATATTCATGAGGCTGCCAAAATGTGAGCCGTTCATAAGGCGCTGCCAAAATGGCGGCAGCAGCGGGGGCAGCTTAAACAACTGGGCAAGCTTTTGTGTATCCGACTTGATGGTATCCGGTAGCTAATAAAATACAAGTACAACAAGTAAAATATACCGAACTTGCACTTGCTACCTAAAATATACCGAAATGTACAAAAATCCATGATTTGTAGAAAAATATAGTTTGCTCTTAAATAACATATGAAATATACCAAAAATATACCGAAAATTTACTAAGAATCGACAATTTGTAGAAAAATATTGTTCCCTTTTAAGTGGCTTCTGAAATATACAAAAATATATACAGCAAATATACTAAGAATCGAAATTTTTTAGAAAAATATTCATTTTTAAATAGCATCTGATATATACAAAAATATATACAGCAAATATACTAAGAATCGACAATTTGTACAAAAATATTATTCACTTTTAAATGGCTTCTGAAATATTAAAAAATATATACCGAAAATATACTAAGAATCGAAATTTTTTAGATAAATATTCATTTTTAAATAGAATCTGATATATACAAAAATATATACTGAAAATATACTAAGAATCCACAATTTGTAGAAAAATATTATTCACTTTTAAATGGCATCTGAAATATACCTAAAATTATTTTTTTTATTTAGAATCTATCTATCTAAAGATACTAAGTAAACTGTATGAGCAAAAAAATCATGAAAATTTATTTTAGAATACATATTTTAGACATATAATGTCATATTGTTAACCAAATATTTTAGTGGCTTTCACAATTATGTTTACTTAGTTTCATAATATTGTTGCAAGTCAAAATGTTTGGTATTATTTCGCCTATAATGATTATTCAGTATATTGTATATACTAAATTGACTACACTATTTGTTATTCTTCACTTTCATTTAGTTTGAATCCCCTCCAAAGATTATTCAGTATAAATTGTATATACTATATTTATTCTTTACTTTTATTTAGCTGAAAATACCTTACGCTCTTTTGGGTGCCGGGTATGGAAATGAATTGGAACGCGAATGGGTTGTTTGGCTGAAGGTGTTGAGAGCCAAGCTGGCGATATACCAAAGTACACACAACAAACCCGCCTTCAACTTTTCCCACCAACCGCCCTTTGGGTCATTTACATTGAACTGCAGCGATGATGGCAACTCTGGCAAGGCTGGCAGGCAGGCAGAAGGCATTTGGTGGGAGTCAGAGAAGAGGTCTCATGTAATTAGGACAGCGAGATATGGCCACTTTTGTTTATAGCAAAAGTGAGGTTCAACACGATTTGCGGCGAAAGTGAAGCGCAATTCCATAAATATATACCTTTAAAATTTAGGATACAATTATTTTCATAGAATATGGAACAGTAGTTGAAGAGGCTGCTTTCCAAAGAAGAAACATTGTGCTTGGTTTGGATATTGTTTAAAGCTTGTCACTGATATATTTTCACAGCAATTGTGATCTTTAATTTAACATTTAATCAAGTGTAGAACCAAAATAACAAGAAAAAAGTTATAGACCCTTTGTCACTTCTTTTAAGTGAAAGTTTTCAATTGTGATAAATTAGTTACAATATTTTTATACAATTTGTACACATACAATTTGGTTTTTTACCTAGATTAAAAAGCATATATTTTTGAATTACTATTTTAAATAATATTGCTGAAATAAACAAATGAATCGATTTTGTTAAAAGAACAATACTTATAGATTGGTTTGATATTTGACTAATTCTTTTTTCATACAATTTTCTCTAATTTTGTTATTCAGTTTTGTTGGCTTCTAGTAGAAGTTTAGTAAAAGATTAAAATTGTAAATGCTATTTTTATTTTTGTTAATTTAATATTAAGAATACAATTTACTTAACAATAAGTAATCAGACAGATTGTACATAAAAGAAGAGTGAAAAAAATGCAATGCATTAATATTTGTGCCCCAAAAAGTATGCTACAATAAAATTGAAAAGCGACTTGTACAAATTTACTAATTTCTAATGTTAAACTATGATAAATAGTTCAAAGAGTTATCTTTTAACTAAAGTTCAGTCTTCAAAATATCTAAAAAAGTTTGTAGATTAGACTGAATAGTTGAATATATGTATAAATATAAAGGTAAAGCACGATTGTGAAGGGCGAAAAAGTGAGAAAACAAAATCGTAATTGGAGATCTGCAAATGGTTAATTATGTGAGCCGAGCAAAAGAGGAGGAGGAGGAGTAGGAGGAGGAAGTGCCACTAGAAATGGAGACAGAGTAGTAGATGAGGACACACAAAAAAAAGAAAGAAAACAACAAAAAAACAAAACGGAGCAGTGAGAGAACATCTAAGGAAAGCGACACTCAATTTGCGAAATGCGATAAATTGAATGAAAAGTGTGAAAATGAAGAGGAGTCATCAGCACACAGCAATAGAAGAGAAGAAGTAGGGGGTGGTAGGGGGGGAGGGGGGCGTGGCTTAAGCACAACGTAGCGAAGCGAAACACAAAAAATGTAAATGAAAATTCAAGGAAATTTAATAATAAAAACATCAGCATAAAGTAAAACGCATAAAATCCAATGAAATGTAAAAGGCAAAAGCAACTCGACTGCCGTTGCTGCTGGACAAGGACGATGATGTCCTTGCGCTGATGTTGAAGCTGGAGCTGCTGCTGGTTGGTTGGTTGGTTGGTTGGTCCTTGGTCCTTGGTCCGTGTGTGTACAAAATAGCATCGGGGTAATCACATTGCGTCGCAGCAGTGTCCTGGCGAGGACCAAGCTCGGCCGGGATATGCTCAATTGAACATGTTGATTGCTGACAGCGCAGACGCTGCTCTCATCGCTTCCTCTCCCCTTCTTTCCTTTACTGTGCTGCTCCACAAATGAGGAGTCAATTGAAAATCAACTTAGAGCTTGCTTTAATGGAATTAGTTGTACATAGCCAGGCGACGACAGCATCGTCAGCTTCAGCTTCAGCTTCAGTTACGATGCAAAAGATACAACAGCTCGTGTCTTGCCACAATAGATCCCTTTTAGCGTTTCGTACTTAGAAAGGTTGCCCGATAAGTTATGTCCTTTCAAAGGACAGCACACACACACCTAGCAAAATATTTTTAAATAGAGATCTCGATTGAAGCAAAGCGTGTAAATTGAAATTAGACTGTCACGCCCCCTTACGCCTTGCCCTTTACCCTCTTCCCTCCCCCTTCATACACACATCACAACTAAATGTATGCCATTTTTCCCCTCTCTCCTTCTTCACTCCCCCCGTTTGACATTCGCTTCATCTCTCGCTGCAGATAACCAACTTACCATCTTCAACTTCGTCTCGCCTCCTCCTGTTGCATTCTCCTTCCCCCTTCCACCTTTCTCATCCATTCAACATGCAGCGCGCTGTCAACACTAAAAAACCGAGTGGACTCCGTTTCCTGAGAAGATAAAACGAATTTGGGACACGCTTTCATTTACTAGAATATTTGTAGAACAAGGAAGAAAGTTACAGTCAAGTATGCTCGACTGTGAAATACCCGCTAACCATTTTGAAATATAAAATATTAAAAACATACCCAAGGCTAATTTAGGTATATTGATACAGTATTCATTCATATTCAAAATATACCATATAGTGCAAAATATACCGAAATAATATACCACAAAAATACTAAAAATATACCCAAGGTATATTGATACAGTATTCATTCATATTCAAAATATACCATATAGTGCAAAATAGACCGAAATAATATACCACAAAAATACTAAAAATATACCCAAGGCTAATTTAGATATATTGATACAGTTCTGCATTCAAAATATGTCATACAGTGCAAATTATACCAAATTCAAATACCACAAAATTACTAAAAATATACCAAAGGCTCTTTTAGTTATAATAGTAAAGTACTATATTCAAAATATACCAAAATAATGAGTGGAAAATATACCAGACAGTCAGCCCGTAGTAAGTATGCGTTTTCTCCATACAACAAATTTTCTATAATATCATTTATAATATCATATAATATCACCCTATAGGTAGCATACATACATATATACATTATACATGTATGTTATAAACATAATGCTAATGCTACATATGCTTAAATTTTCGACTTCTAACTAAACAAGTTTTCAACAAGATTTGAAAAACGCTTTGCTTTGAAAAATTGAATTTTGAGGTCATGTTTTCTAGCTATTCAGATAATTATTTTTTTATATACGAGTACATATATATAAATTTTGTTATATACATATGTATATTTGTATATACTAAGTGGAAATATTGTATTTAATGCTAATTGTAAGTATGTTAAAGTTTTCGACTTCAAACTAAACAAGTTCTTAAAAAAATTTAAAAAACGCTTTGTTTCGAAAAATGAAATTTGTAGGTTATGTTTTCTAGGTATGCCGATGCAAAGCTGTTGTTGATTCGTGAATGCTATTCACAAATGCATTCGATATGCTGGCTGCTTGGTAAACACACTCACACACACACACGCACACTCATTTCACACAAGTGACAACAGCGGCGGCAGCAAAAGTAAAAGCAACAACAAAGAGCGAGGCGAGGTGAAGCGAGTGAGAGCAGCTCTATGATTGAATGAGTGCAAGTTTGAATGGTTGAGCGAATTGGTGCATGAATGAATGAGCGCTGGAAGAAGGGCAACGACATAAAGTGTAAGGACTACACATCCTCGGTGTCGTCATCCTCATCCTCATCCTCATCTTGGACGCGTGTGGTCCTTGGATGGCTGCTTCGGTTTTCTCTCTCTCTCTCTCTCTCTCTTTTTGTGTGTAACTGCCTTTGTAGCTTAATTGAATTTAAGTGCGTCTCACAATATGCAATATTGCAAAATGCAGCACTCTTACTCACACACACACATGGCCAAAGTGCATTTGACTTTGTCGCACCATGTACGAAGAAGAAGAACAAGAAGAAGAAGAAGAAGCAGAAGCCGAAACTTAACGTCGACAATCAAACTATGCCAACTGTCGGATCGGTGCTCCATTACGATGTGGCAGAACTTGACAAACTTTGTTACACAACTGAAATAGTTTTATTAATTGGCAACGGAGAAGCCCCTCAAACCGATTAAGACTGCCGTCAAAACTTTCCTGTTGCATAAGGCAATCGTAATCGCAAAAGCAAGATAAGTTTAACTATCGATAGTTGCACTAATTTTTGTACTACAAACACACTCAATTAAACTCAATAAAGTTCAATTTATAATATGGATTTACTTTTAAAACATTCCACATATTATTAGTATCGAACAAATAGCAAATATTTCCAAGCCCTTCAGATTAGTCGGAGAACATCGATATTATAAGTAAAACTATCGATAGTTTCAAATCCGATTAAGACTGCCGTCAAAACTTTCCTGTTGCATAAGGCAATCGTAATCGCAAAAGCAAGATAAGTTTAACTATCGATAGTTGCACTAATTTTTGTACTACAAACACACTCAATTAAACTCAATAAAGTTCAATTTATAATATGGATTCCACATATTATTAGTATCGAACAAATAGCAAATATTTCCAAGCACTTCAGATTAGTCGGAGAACTTCGATATTATAAGTAAAACTATCGATAGTTTCAGTATTTGTAATTCAATTTAACCTGTAATTGTATTTGTAATTTAGCATAACCCAATTATATATAAACAATTTCAAATATTGATAGATTAGAGTATAAGCTTTCCAGGCTGATCCTGCTGGTGCAGTCTTTTTGGACGCCTTTTGAGTTGAGTAAGCACATTTTGAGTGTAAGGCCAGTTTGTTAACATAAAGCTGCAAGATATTCCAGTTTCTTGAAATCTTTTTCGATATCCCTTGTCCTTAAGATTTTGCTTTGTGCCACACGGATCTTAGTTAAATGTGCTATTTTTTAGCTAAAAAACAAAAAAGATGGCAATAAAGAATTCAAGTTAATAATTGATGATTATTGTAAATTCATATATAAATTACACAAATGCGCTAACAATTTATTTTTGCATTAGTTTAAATATCGCTTCCTCCGAATTTAAAGGCCAATGAATATAATTTACCAATATCAACACAAAAAAAGAAAAAATTTCGAAAGTAAAAGTTGGAAGCACATATCGATAGTAAGTCAATTTTAATGCATAAAACAGAAAAATATCGATAGTAAAACCTAGAAGCACTAAACGAGAGTAAGCCAATTTATGTGTAAACATTTAAAATTCCGCAAAGAAATAAAAATATCGATAGTAAAATTTGGAAAAACATATCGATAGTAAATCGATGTTAGTGCAACAATTGCAAATTGCACAAAGAAATAAAAATACCGATAGTAAACCTTGGAAACACATATCGACAGTAATTTGATGTTAGTGTAGCAATTGCACAAAGAAATAAAAATATCGATAGTAAAACTTGGAAACACATATCGATAGTAAGTCAATTTTAATGCATAAAAAAGAATAATATCGGTAGTAAAACCTAGAAGCACTAAACGAGAGTAAGCCAATTTATGTGTAAACATTGAAAATTCCGCAAAGAAATAAAAATATCGATAGTAAAATTTGGAAAAACATATCGATAGTAAATCGATGTTAGTGCAACAATTGCAAATTGCACAAAGAAATAAAAATAACGATAGTAAAACTTGGAAACATATATCGATAGTAAATCGATGTTAGTCTAACAATTGCAAATTGCACAAAGAAATGAAAATATCGATAGTAAAACTTGGAAAAACATATCGATAGTAAATCGAATTCCACAAATAAATAAAAATATCGATAGTAAAACTTTGAAAATCATATCGATAGTAAATAGAATTCCACAAAGAAATACAAATATCGATAGTAAAACTTGGAAACATATATCGATAGTAAGTCAATTTTAATGCAATAATTGCAAATTGAAAACAATGCAAGTTCATAATGCAGCTTTAATGCTAATGCCAAAGTGAAGCTAATACAGCATTTGTTGTGCGCATTAAAGACAAGATTGCAGGCGATGATCAGCAACAGCAACAGCAACAGCAGCAGGAGCAACAGCTACTGAACTCTGAGCACTCTTTGGCTGTTGCTTGGTTAAATGTCGCTTTAAAAAACTTCCTGCCCAGTTACGGCACATAAACAAAACGCCGTGCACAAACAACAAACAGTGACAACAAAACGCTGGACTCCAGACTCTGGACTTGCGAGTTCTCGGGCTGTCGCAAACTACGGCAAATAAAAAGCACTGAGCGAAAATCGATGTGCATAAAAGAGTAGCCCAACAAGTGTACCCAAAAAAAAAGGCGAAAAAAAACCAAACTCCAGGCAGGACATTAGGCCACGGCTCTCTGGCATCTATACACCGTAACCGGCATCCTGTTCCCCTTGTAAAAAGAAAGGAGGAGAGGGAGAAAGAGGAAGGGAGAGGAAGGGAGAGAGAGAGAGGGAGAGGGAGAGAGAAAGAGAGGGAGAGGCAAAAAAATGTCACAGCGCCAAAAATGGTGGCAAAAAAAAACTAAAAAAAAAAAAGTGTCTCGACTCGTTGCTGTAGCTGACCAAGGCAAACACTTGGCACTTGGCACTTTTTGATGTTGTTAGTGGCCATGTCGTTCCCCTCGCTGCCTCTCTTCCCGTCTCTCTCTCTCACTCTCTGACCATTCCTGCAGGTGTCGCGACGGTTGCACAGACTTGCAAACTATGCACATGGCGGTAAATACTCTGCACGCTTCTCCTTCCTCCTCTCTCTCACTCGCTTTGCAATTGCGCCAGCAGTCGCTTAAATTTACTGCCCTCAGGCATTTCATTTTTGGGGCTGCTCCAGCTACAGCTACAGCTCCAGCTCTGGGCGCAAACATTTCCGAAATGTGACAAAACAACAAATACCAAAAAAAAAAAAAAAAGAAGAAGAAAACAGCGAAGGAAGCAACAGCAACAGCAACAGTAGATGCGATACATGAACATTTTTGGCACTCGCCTCTCGACTCTGAGCCTACGAAAATGCCATATCGGTATTCTGGCTGCCTGATTGGAATGAATGTCGCTGCCTCTTCTCCTCTTTTCCCCTTCTAACTTGCCTGTCTTGCCACGTAAAAAACGAAAAACAAAACCAACAAAAAATAGCCTATAAATGGCAGCCAAAACTTCGCTTAGCCCGTGCTCGCTTTACAGTGAGAGATAACAAGCATTTAACAAACTGGAACACATGAGTTTCGGGAGACACGTTGGTTAAGCTTCTCTTAACTCTGGTTAACTCTTCTTGTGTGAATCGTATGCAGAAAGCGGAAAAAACGATGCGAAGAGCAATGCAAACGATGCAGCGATTAATTGCTGAAAAGTTTTCTTTTCACTGAGCATAAAATTAAACAAACAAACCTCAAACTGTCTTCCTTAAGCACCTGAATATGATAATCTTTTAGTATAGAGATCAAATTTTCTAAGGTCGTATTACAAATAATACGAAATAAATATATTTCAAACACTTTGTCAATGGTAAATACAGACATTAGCAATAAAGGCAAAACATTGCATTGTTTTTTTGTGAAATATACCAAATTAGTATTCCGAAAAAGCAGATCAAAGTAAAACTTAACACTTAAGAAAGTTACAGTTGAGTGTGCACGACTGTGAGATACCCTTTACCCATTTTGAACAAAAGCAAAACAGTGCAATATTCATTTTAAAATATACCAAATTAATATATCGATGAAAAAAAAAACTAAAAATATATTAAAGGATATTAAAGGTATATTGATAAGCTACTGTATTCGAAATATACCGAATAAATATACCACCAAAATACTAAAAATATACTAATGGATATTTTTAGGTATATTTTTACAGTGCTACAGTACCCTCAAAATATACCACCGAATTCAATATATACCAAATTAATATACCACAAAAATACTAAAAATATATCAAAGGATATTTTAGGTATACTGATAAACTACTGCATTCGAAATATACCGAATAAATATACCACCAAAATACTAAAAATATACTAACGGATATTTGCAGGTATCAATATACCTAAAACACTCAACACTACAGTGCTACACTCAAAATATACCATAAAGTGCACAGTATACCAAATTAATATACCACAAAAATACTAAAAATATACTAACGGATATTTTTAGGTGTATTGATACAGTGCTACACTCAAAATATACCATAGAGTACAAAATATAATAGATTTTCAGCCAAGGCATCTAAGACCCCTAGGAAGTAGGCTTTTTTGCCCATACAAAATGTTTTCTTTCATAACTTCAGCCAACGTCAATCATATGAGGAATCTTAAATACTGTATCTAGTTATACCCGGTATATCTTAGACAATAAGAGATAGAGATATAATTTATTTTCGATAGCACTTGTTATGTTTACACGCAGATCAAGTTTGTTTCAATTCAAGTCGAGCACACTCGACTGTAGCTTTCTTACTTGTTTTAATTATACGATAAAATCGTTCTATCTTCAAAGTTACGCTTGATATTCAAAAAACTTGATCTGCGTACAAACATAGTCTTATAGTCTTTGAAATCTAGATGTTCAAACAGACGGACGGACAGACAGACGAATTTGGTTCTATCGTCTGAGCTGTTGTTCAAGAATATATATACTTTATGAGGTCAGAGATGCCTCCTTCTTATTTTTGCATACATTTGCTGCAGTCACAAAGTTATAAGAACCTTTTACCCTTTGGGTAAAGACTATAACAAGGCAATTTGTAATGCGTTTTATTTTGAATAGGGGGGCAGGAAATTGCATTTATGCGCAAATGCAACGTTGGAGTTGAGTTGAGTTTCGTTTCGTTTCGTTTCGCTGAGTGTCGCAATATTGCATTTGCTCTCAACCGGTTGCACTTGGCCAAAAGCGATCCACTTGTGAGTTGCGAGTGAAAATATAAAATATAAGCAGCGAATGCGAATGCAATTGGCAATCAGAGTGGTCACAATAATAATCCAATAAGAAGCAACACAGAAGATAGACAGAGAGAGGGAGAGGGAGAGCAAATAATAAATCAAATCAACTTAAATCTTCATTAGATTTTGCTTCACTCAGGTGAAGCAGCTACAGCTGGAGAGGAAGAAGAAGAAGAAGTAGAAGAGGAGGAAGCATCCTTTTGGATGCCGCGAAGGCGCAGCGCACATCATTTCACACGGAAATCAAAGACGCTTCCTTATTTTTCTTAAGTTTAAATTGCAGGAAATTACTTTGCAGTGCCACTGCAAGTCGTCTCCTTGCCCCTTTCTCCTTTCCCCTTCCGGCTCAACGTTTGTCCGCAATGATGCGGATTTTTTCTACTTCTACTTCTGCTATTTTTTTTTTTATCATCTTTGCTGCAATTTCTAATATTAAACTCGAAAGCAGGTAGAGAAAGAGAGAGAGAGACGTTCTCTCACGACCGCGGATGTTGGAGCAGCAAAATCCTAACTGCTACTTATCGAGGCGTGCCCCTCGGTAGCCTCTTCCACCTTCCCTCTCTCCTCCCTCTCCCGCTCCCTCTTCGCTTGGGAACATTTTCATTTTCATTTTGGCGTCGTTGCCACGGAAATTCATCAAAATCATATAAACTCGTTCGCCTGACTCCGTCTTTGCTCCTCCTCTTCCTCTCGCCCTCTCATTCGCTTCTTCTTCTTCTTTTTTTTCTTCATTGGCCATTGAGCTGCGTCTTTGAAGGGAGCAGGCAGCACAGCTCCTTGAAGCTCCTCCTTAGCTCCGTTCCGTTTTGTTCTGTTCTGTTCTGCTCTGCGTTCTGCTTTTGCGGTTTATCATTCGCGACTTACAGCCAAAACTTTTGACGGACCATCTGCATGTTTTCTTATACTCGCCGCTGCTGCTTCTTCTTCTTCTTTTTATACCCGCTACCCATAGGGTAGAAGGGTATTATAACTTTGTGCCGACAGGAAATGTATGTAACAGGTAGAAGGAGGCATCTCCGACCCTATAAAGTATATATATTCTTGATCAGCGTCAACAGCCGAGACGATATAGCCATGTCCCTCTGTCCGTCTGTCCGTCCGTCCGTATGAACACCTAGATCTCAGAGACTATAAAAGATAGAGCTATCATTTTTTTCGACAGCATTTGTTATGTTTGCACGCAGTTTCTTGTTGTTTCAAATTTTTGCCACGCCCACTTCCGCCCCCGCAAATCAATAAAATCAAATAACAAGCGTAATTTTAAAGCTAGAGTTGCGAGTATATAGTTATATAATAATAACTATATAGTAGTTATGATTTGGTTGCGATCAGATAAAAATTGTCGAAGTTATTAAAGAAATACTTTTGTATGGGCAAAAACGCCTACTTACTAGGGGTCTTAGTTGCTTTGGCTGACAATCTGGTATATTGTGCCGTCTATGGTATATTTTGAATGCGGTACTATATCGATATACCACATATACCATTTGGTATAATTTTAGTATTTTTTGCAATATATTTGGTACATTTTGAGAATAGAACTGCAAACAATATTACTTTTATTCAAAATTGGTAACGGGTATCTCACAGTCGAGTACACTCGAATGTAGCTTTCTTACTTGTTGTTGTTGTTGTCGAGTCTGTTATACCCGTCAACTCACATAGGGTAACAGGGTATAACGGCTAGGTGACAGCTCAAAAAGCAGCTTTATAATCATAAAGTAAATATTTTAATTTGGCAACGTTTTACCAATTTTCATTTCTTTTTAATATATACATTTTTGTTGATTTTTCAAATTTTTTCTTTTGAAAATTTTGATTGATTTTAGAATATTTTCGGAATTAAAATAATAAGTACATAAAATAGATTCATTTTATCAGAAGTTTTATTGTTTTTATACGATTTTTAGCATTTTTTTTGCTTGGTTTGCATTATTTGATATCTATCTTTTTGTCGATTTTTAAAATTATTTATTTAGCAAAATGTTGCCGGATTTTCCATTTTATTAATATTCAACTTTTAATTGAATTTGGAAATTTTTTATTTTGAAAATTTTGAATGATTTTCAACTTTTTTCAGTACTAAAATAATAAATAAATAATACAATAGATTCATTTAATTTGAATTTAATTTTTGGTTAAATTTTTAATGAATTTTTTAAATTTTGTATTTTGTTGATTGATCTATTTAAAATTTATCTTTTGAGTACAGCTTTAGCAGTTGATCTTTCTTTTTGTCCAAGTCTGTTTGTAAGAATTCATAGATTACTTTTTTATTTAAATATTTTGCGAGCATTTCTCGTTGTCTCCTCTTCAGTATTGATATTGTTGTTTAACAACTAATTTTATGTTTTTAACTTTTACACTTGAAGTTAAGTTATCATTGAATCTTTCTTCCATAAGAAATCTAGCATTTATTATGCCTATTAATCTCTTCCCTTTTCATTAAATTTTTAAATCAATTAATTTTTGTCCTATATATTTTTCAATATCAAATTATAATGATGTCCACTGAAATTTATGTTCTTTACATTGTTTCTTTTTATTTAATACTATAAATTTGTTTAGGTAGAAAATTAGCCGTGGAAAATATTAAATATTTTTATAAAAAAAGTGCTCAAATTCTCAACAAAAAAAAAAAATATTGTTAGATATAATATTTTTATAGTCAAATTAAAAAAGTTGAAATTGGTTTTTGTATTTTTAGTTCACATGCGAAGGTTAAAATTTTTGTAACTGAATTTAATTTCGGGACATTAAGAATACATATAATGATTTTGTGTTAAAAATAATTTAAAGAAATTGTATTAGTATTCGACAATTTAACGATACTAAAATGCAGAAAATAGAACAATTAAACTGAAGAATATAAAAAAAAGAATATCGAAAATAAAAAAATATCAAATCGACTTGGATGATTCAAAAATGTTGATTTAAGGGTTAGAATACTGTTTGTTTATATTATTTATGAAATACAATTTATCATTTATAAAATACAATTTAATACTTTTCTAATATGAATTTCTCATATAAATAAAATACAGAAAAAGTGTAGTAAACACTTTCCAAGTGATTTCCTTTCAATGTTTTCTGACTAATTCGTTTGCCGAAAGTTTCTAGTTTAAGTTTTTTGCTTAATGGATATCTCATAGTCGAGCATACCCGTTCTTTAGTGGAGATTGTGCTGCCAGTAGCACTCGAGCAATATTTGATTTTCTTCTTTGATGCCATTAGTTTTTCGCTGGATTGTGGATTTGTGTGTGCGTTGGGCCTGTGTAGAGCTCTTCACTCCACTTGGCTCTGCTGATGTCTACCTGATGCCCCCTCACCTGATACCCTTTCCTCCCCCCCCCTTGCGTTGATAGCCGGCCACACAAGTCGCGCACTTGTAGATAAACTTTTGTAAATGAAATTGCAGAATGTGTTTCGCTTTTACTCTTGTTGCTCTTGTCGTGGTATTTGCTTCGCTTTTTTTTCTCTTCCTTCCTCTTCCTCTTCCACTTCTTCTCTTCTCTTCTACAACATCTTGTGCTGTTGCTGCCACTTCGTGTCCACTTGCCAGTTGAAGCAGATAATGCGTTTTGCGACTGTTGCATTTGTGAATCGTCGTCGCCAGGTGCTTAGAAACCATTCGAGTAATCAAAGCTCAGCTCACAATGCGCTAAAGCAATCAGAAGAGACCAGACGGAAGAGTTCACTTCACCTTTCCCCTCCTCCCCACCCCCCTGGGAGTAACCATAGCAATCGAACACCTGCCATAACAGTTGTGTGTGTGTGTGTACAGAGTAAATCAACAAAAACCGAAAACACAAACAACAACGATAACAAATAAAAGCATAGCAAATGAAAAATACTTCCTCTTATACCATACGTATGTGTGTGTGTGTGTGTGTGTGTGTGTGTGTGTGTGTGTGTGTGTGTGTGTGTGTGCAGCGCAATCTCAGTTGCATTTTAATTACCGAATCAAAAATCACAGAAGCGGAAATACTTATGAATTTCTTATGAGCCTCAGCCTCAGACGAAGACGAAGAAAGTGCCGTCGACTTCTCTGACTCTGACTTCGACTTCGACTCCAACGACGACGACGAAAACGAAGGAGACGATGACGATGACGATGACTACAATTTGAACCCAGGCAACAAACACAACTACAATCGAGTCGGTGGAAATCAAAACCTTGAGATACTCTAGCAAAATTTGCTTAGTTATTGAGTTTTTATTCGAATATTTAAATATGTAAAAGCCTTAGCTTTGGTAATAGTGTTTTTTTCGGAAAAATTTGTATATTTTATTGGCAACGTGACAAGTTATACCTTAAAACAAAAAAATACCAACAATAAATCATATTATGTGTAAATTCTTACAATACTATGTATTATATATTAATAATGGTAATAATGTTAACGTTTATTTCAATTATATCTAACATTTTAAAATAAAGAAATAATTGAAATACAATTTTAAATTATATTCTATAATAAGTTCTCTTATATTGTAAAATACTGTTTAAAGAAAATGTTAGATTATGCATTTATTTAAGTTAAAGCTGCAAAACATCTCGAAGTGGAGCTGCAAATATTAAGCATACGCCTGGTAATCCTCTTTTCATCGATTTTTGCAAAACAATCTCTAATAAAAAGAACAATAAATATTAGTATATTGGAAAATATTAAACAAATATGTAAAATATCAAGCATACATCGTACAAACATCTTCTATAAATAATATTGTAAAATATTTAATAAACATTGTGATAAATTATATGCAAATTATGTTTTATTATGTTTTCTCTAAGACAAAGTTACATACGCCTTAAAGCAGAGCTGCAAATATTAAGCATACGCCTAGTAACTCTCATATATAGTCATAGTAAAAACATGCTATACATAATAATTCAAAACTATGTTGAATATTGTAAAATATTAAATTAATAATGTGTTGAATCAGGTGCCAATTATGTGGACTTACGATAAAGCCACAAATATTAAGTATACGCTTTATATATCGTTATTGTAGAAACAACCATTCATAATGATAATGAAACAAACAAAAACAAGTCTTAGTCTCTCATCGTTATTATAGGAATGAAATAAAAATTTAAAAAAAAATAATGGTTATCATCGAAATTGTAAAAATAAATATTGTTTTAAATATTGCAATTTATGTGTGTTAAAGATGCAAATATTAAGCATACGCCTCTTATGCTAACAGTTCAGGTTATAATATGTAGTTAATGGGTAAATAAATTATTGTGTTGAATCAAGTGTTTGAAAAATTTAACTATTATACTTCTAAATATAAAATTTCTGTAGAGAAAATTAAGTATACGACTAAATAGGTACTAAATGAATGCATAATAGTAACTATAATATAGTAAAATGAAATACATATATATATATATATATATATATATATATATATATATATATATATATACAATATGTAATACGATGCTAATAAAAAGTTTCGAGCGGTCTCTATTCACGAGATACATAAAGAAAACGTGTGTTCACATTACTTATATGGGATAAAGTTAAGTAATAATGAAATTTGGATGTTGAATTAATAGAAAATTAAATAATTATTGTATCAAATGTGTGTGTGTTAAAATATAACCTCTAAATAAAGCTGTGAAATGTAAAATAGCAGTGCGTTTAAAATTGAAAAAAAAGAGTATAATTAAATTAACTTTATTCAATTGTGTGTTGTTCATATACTAAAAGCTTGGAGCTGCAACTCTTTGATGAAACAAACGATTTATTCAATGCCTTACTTGTCGTATACTTAATCTGAATTTGTGCTAACAAGCGGCTTGCAAAATTCGTGCATATCCGTTTGTTGCACTCACAAATGAGCAAAGCAACTGCAAAGACGCAGCTGCTGCTCAGCTTGTAATGTGGCCACACGCCTTCGTCTCCGTCTCCGTCTCAGTCCCAGAGGGCAGCTTGAGCAGTTTGCGAGAGCAATAAGAAATCTGTGTGTGTGTGTGTGTGGAAATCAGCAATAAAATGCGAGGAAATTGCAGTTAAAGGCGAAACTATCGATAAATGTGTTCTTTGTATGTTGGGAGAGGGGCAGAGAGAGGAAACTCTTCGATAGCACCAGGCAGACAACAATATTTACCAACAAAATACAAAATACACACATATGCATAGACACACACACACACACACACAGGCAAAGGAGGAGGGAAGTGCGCACACACACCGCAAGCAGCCAGACAAATTGGTTTAGCACAAGTGTGTAGACAACTGCAACTATGCGAGAGACAGAGAGTGCATGCACCTACATATGTATGTGTATACACTGAGAGAAATTGGTGAGGAAAAAATACGTGAATTCAATACTGATCGGGAAATTTAAAACACACGCAAATTGCAGTGTAATGAACCTTTTTGGAATAAATTCGGGAATCGAGCTTAAACAGTGCAGTATTATCATTAAAATATACTAAATTAATATTCAAACAGTATTCCCATTCGATTATACCAAATTAATATACCCAAAAATTCAAAAATATTCCAAATGTGAATCTTAGTATTTATTGGTATATTGATTGAAGCATTGTTATTCAAATATACCAAATTAATATACCAAAAAATACAAAAATATACCACATATATGAGTATTATTTGGTATATTTATTCAAATATACCAAATTAGTATACAGAAAAATAGAAAATGTACCGAATATATATCTGAGTATTATTTGGTATATTCATTCAAATATACCAAATTAATATACAAAAATTAAAAATATACCAAATATAAATCTTAGTATTATTTGGTATATTAATAACAGTATTGTCAATCAAATATACCAGATTAATATACAAAAATGTACCTAATATATATCTTAATAGTATTTGGTATATTGATTAAAGCATTGTTATCAAAATATACCAAATTAATATACCGAAAAATACAAAAATATTCCGAATATATATCTTAATATTATTTGGTATATTCATTCAAATATACCAAATTAATATACAAAAAATCCAAAATATACTAGTTATATATCTTAGTATTATTTGGTATATTAATAACAGTATTGTCAATCAAATATACCAGACTAATATACAAAAATGTACCTAATATATATCTTAATAGTATTTGGTATATTGATTAAAAAAAATACAAAAAATATTCCGAATATATATCTTAATATTATTTGGTATATTCATTCAAATATACCATATTAATATACAAAAAATCCAAAATATACCAGTTATATATCTTAGTATTATTTGGTATATTGATTACAGTATTCTCGTTGAAATATTCCAGATAATTTTGTCTGCTACCTCATTTAAAATATATCATACAAATAGTAAAAGCAATTATATAAATAACATAAATACTACGTATTTTGTTTATTTTATTTTTTTTTGGATTTCCCTAATAACCTCATCAATAATTAAGTAATTATGTAGTTCTTTATAGTGTGCACTTAAGTACAATGTGCACTTAAATTAAAGTTGCAAACTTGTTTTGCGTGTAATTTCATTTCCATAAAACTCTAGAAATAAATAAATATTTTCTGTGCAGTAAAGTAATAAACATTGTGATTAAAATTTAAAATGAACAAATTAATTGAAATCAAGTTTGAAAGTTAGGTAGATTTTTAGTTGCAATAATGTTTGTTGAACGTATTTTTGCTCAGTGTAGTTGCTGCATATGGAATTTAGCAGTGGAAATAAGCACCGTAAGATGTTTAATTCAAGTGCGGGCGGCCAAAAAACTCTCCGTTCACCTTCTCTAAGACTCTGCATTCGGTGTTGTATTTTGAAGGTCCTGCTGTGGTTGCTCTCTTTCGTTATGTGGTAAAGAGTGGGCAACAAAAAATAGAAAAAAGAATACCAAAAAGGTGATAGAAAAGTAAAAAGTGTAATGATAGACTACTCGCACATGGTGCAAGCATCTGACATCTGCCGCATGTGTCTGCCGCAACACTTTGTGGCGATTAGAGTGCAACTTATTTTGGGTTTTTATTTCTCCATTGTGTTGCGTTGTGTTGTCTGTGTCTCTCAACTTGATTGCTGCTTAAAGTTGTCGCCATCAATTTGCCATCGTTGTCGGCAATTAGCACATGCAACATGCAACATGCAGTTGCAACGCTCTGTTGCATCCCAAGCTGCTGCCTCGCAACAAAAGGGAAAATAAAAGAAAAAAGCTCAGCCTACCTTTTGATAGGCTGGCCGTATAATCCGCTTATAAGCTGCGTATACAAATGTTAACCACTCACACACACACACACACACATTCACTCCCTCACACACACACACACACACACACAAAGTCAATCGTCGTGCAATCGTCGCATAAGTAGATTTTCATTTGCACAAAAAGAACAAAAAGCGCTGCCTGTGAAATAAACATAAAAATATTAAGTCCCCTTTTATTTCTCATAAGCCTTGGCCAGAGCGCATTATTGTGAAGCAGCGAGCAGCGAGCATGTAACACACACACACACACACACACATATGAAAATATGTATGTGCCATAATTAATTGCGTATTTTCAACTTGCAATTGTTTCTATAATGTTATCGTAAATCCGATCTGCTGTTATCTTTTGCCATTTCATTTTTATACATTTCTGTTACTAGTGTTACACTTAAAACTTCAACAAAAAATCATTGCATACTTATTGGGGTTAAGTGCAACTTGCGCAAAAAAACATTGCATACTTATTTGGGGTCAAGTGTTTGCAAGCATAGAAAATAATTCAACATACCTTCCATCTGTTGCTGTCAATTTCAATTCACTGTATTTTTAAATGGTTACAACTTTTGTGATTTCTAAAAAGAAATCATTGAGTATATTATTTAAGCAACTTACACATTCGATAGATATGCCAACAAGTTTTCTTAAGTAAACATCATTTGATGTATTCAATTTGAATAGGTCTATAAATACTGCGAATATCTAATTTTTGTTTATCGCATTAATAAATATTTTTCTTTACGTCTCTATATATAAATCGGCTAAGCTGTCGTAAAAGTTAGTTGAATACTTGTCTTATTATTATATAATATTTAATTTAAAAATACTTTTAGTACAACTTCATATATAATATTTTCAAAGTCGTCGTAAGTAAGCTAAGAGTGTTAAGAAATTATTGCGTACGTTTTTATTATAATTATATTTAATTTAAAAATACTTTTAATACAACTTTATACATTTTTGAAGTCATCGTATAGAATTTTTCAAGTAAGCTAAGAGTGCTAAGAAATTATTATTTAAATATTTTTAAATTAAATTACTTTTAATACAACATCATTCACTTTTTAGTCGATGGCCCTAGTTACTAGCACTCCCTTCTTTTAGTTATTATATTATTTTGTATAATAATTAACATGTAAATAAATAAATAAGTCATCTTCATTGAATGCAGTCCTGAAAAGGTTAAACATGGTTAAGGGTCAAATAAAAGACAGCTCATATACACAAATAATTTACTATTATTCTACACTGCATGATTTTTATAATTTCAATTTGATAAATAGATTTTTGTGAGCTCTTCTTGTTTTTATTTACTTTGTATATTTACTTAGTTGATCATTGTTGTTTTTATATGCTTAGAATTCATTCAGTAAAGCAAAAAGTTTTAATAAATTATTGCTTAAATTGTATTTGATTTTCAATTGCAATTAAAGGAATTAAAGAAATGCTTGCGTCTGATGCACTGCTATTTTAAGGAACACAGTTCAACGAATCAGTAAAATAATAAAAATAATAATAAACAACTAAGACAGCTACAGTCGAGTGTACTCGACTGTGAGATACCCGTTATCCATTTTAAATAAAATTAATATATTTTGCGGTATTATTCTCAAAATATACCAAATATACCAAATTATATGTTTGGTATATCGATATAGCACCACATTCAAAATATACCATAGACGACACAATATACCAGATTGTCAACCAAAGCAACTAAGACCCCTAGTAAGTAGGCGTTTTTGCCCATAAAAAGTATTTCTTTAATAACTTCGACAATTTTTGTTTAATCGCAACCAAATTTTCAGGAATCATAAATACTATAGTAATTATTGTATATACCAAACTTCGCAACTCTAGATTTAAAATTACGCTTGTTATTCGATTTATTTTGTTTTGCGGGGGCGGAAGTGGGCGTGGAAAAAATTTGAAACAAACTTGATCTGCATGCAAACATAAAAAATGCTGTAGAAAAAAGATTATAGCTCTATCTCTTATAGTCTCTGAGATCTAGATGTTCATTCGGACAGACGGACATGGCTAGATCTTCTCGGCTGTTGACGCTGATCAAGAATATATATACTTTATAGGGTCGGAGATGCCTCCTTCTACCTGTTACATACATTTCCTGCCGGCACACACTTATAATACCCTTCTACCCTATGGGTAGCGGGTATAAAAATATACATAACTGCAAGTGGAGAGTATATCAGAGATTGCTTTATGGCGAGATGTGCATCTGTTTAATACGTTGTGCGTTGTGTTTTGTTTGCTGTGTTTTGTGGCTTGTGTCTGCAAAGTGAGGATGAAAGGTGTGGAATGCTGATAAAGCGAGCTGAAGAAATTTTTGGCTACTTTTTGAGTGCTGGTAATTTGTCTGTTGCGAAAGAGAGGGCGGCGGCTGCTGCCACGCCTACCAGAGAGAGAGAGAGAGAGAGAGAGAGAGAAAGTGTGTATATATTTGCGCTTAACAATTATTTATTTATGAGGTAAACATCATTCAGTTGCAAGCAGCAGTAGCATGTGGCATGCGGCAGTGGCAGTGGCAGTGGCAGAAGCGGCAGCTTTATGAATACATAAATGCCCCGTCCATGGCACATGCCACACATGCCACATGATAGCCGTTAGATTGGCTGGACGGTTGGCTGGCCAAATGACCGTTGCAAATTTGATTGCATTTACATATGCAGACGCAGATACATTTGCACACACAGCGGGGGAGGGGAGGGGAGTAGAGGGTAGGGGAGGGGGAAGGGAAGTGAAAGCTTTGCGCTTATAATTGGCAACAAAGCCATAATGATTTTTGCTTACATTTGGGCTTAACATGCCGCAATATGAATGCGCATCGGCTCAACTGTTGTTTAAGTACTCCAAATAAACTGTTAACTCGCTCTGTCATCTCTCATCCGCCCTCGTCCCCCTCGCATCCCGTATGCAGCTGTTAATTACTTGCACAATCGCATTCAATGCAAGAGGCCAACAGCAACAGTAACAACGTCATGTTATTTGTAGTGTTGATTTGCCTAAATCCATTTGGCTTTTGGCATTTCTATCACACTGACTTTTGCACTCTCCTCCATTGTCCAGCACTGACAATTGTTTACAATCGCCACAAACACACACACACACACACAGCGTAAAAAATGCAAATGAGCATCGCGCTTGAGGCAAATTGCAAGTGATTGAATTGTGAAAATGTGTTGCATACTTTTGAGCGCCAAATGAAATTAGAGGAAGAAAAGATATGAGGGAAATGCAAAAGCTATCGATAGGAGATGAAACAAAAAGGAGAAGGAGAAAAGAGAGAGCGAGAGAGAGAGAGAAAGAGAGAGATCGAGTGAGAACGAGTTATGAGAAGAGAGAAGAAAGGAAAATTGGAAGTAGAGCCGAAAGAATTGAATTGTGAAAATGTGTTGCATACTTTTGAGTGCCAAATAAAATTAGAGGAAGAAAAGATATGAGGGAAATGCAATATCTAGAGAGAGCGAGTGAGAACGAGTAATGAGAAGAGAGAGGAAAGGAAAAAAGGAAAATAGAAAGTCAAGCCGAAAGAATATATAGAATGAAAGCGAGCAAATGAAAACAAAGAAAAACTGAAAAGAAAATAACAAAGAGAAACGCGAAAATGTAGAGAACCATGAGAAAGTGATAGTGATATAAAAGATAGTGCTAGTAATGAATATAAAAATAGAGACAGAAACAAGGAAATTAACAGTTGAGAAAATAAGTATATAAAGAGTAAAGAATGTGGAATTTTTGTCAGGTGTAATTTTTGGTATGCGAACTTAAGGTGTGACCATTGGCTATGTAAGTAGAATTTAGTTCTGGTTGTTTGAGAACTCAGGCTTTGTATCCTTTGCTATGTCTGGTCACACTTCCCTTCTAGCTCTCTCTCTCTCTCTCTCTCGCTTTAAGTGAGACACTTGTGTTCAATGAAAGAGAAGTCGTAATTATGAGAGAAAACTAATAAATTAATACAAAGTCTGCAAAATATATAGAACTAAATAAATATCAAAAAAAGATATAGAAAATAAAAGAAAGTGAATAATGGATGTAGTAACAAAGAGAAGAGAGCGAAGAATATATTATAACTGGGAAATAGTCAAAATAATTTGTTGATTTATTCAATTGAATTGATTTTCTTTGCAATGCGAATTCAACGATTAAGATTCAACTCGATCTCGCTTTGCTGCAAATGGCGATAGCCATATTTATCAATGACGCACATATCGAAATCGCAAGCATCGAGTTTACAAGGAATGTAGGCCAACTTGAGGGCCTCGATGGCCAAGATGATACCATGCCAAAGGATCAACGATGGTGTATGCAACGTCTGCAGCATCTCATTCGATATTTCCGTAGTGCAGCCAACGGCCAAAGTAGTGTGAGCAACAGCTTGTCCCTTGTCATCCACCAGATACATTTTGCCCTTATCATTGGCAAAGCCAACGAAGAGCGCTTTGAACGGTGATTGAGGTGGAAATTCCTTAATCTTCGCAGCCACATTGAAGACTATGTCATCCAGTTCCATGTCGGGGTGCAGCTTCAATCCGGCGCCACTTAGAAAGCTGTCGAAGCGACCCGTGTACGCCAAACAAATTTGATCGGTGACGGGCACAACTTTCGAATTGCATGTGGATTCGAAGCCATTCAATTTGTTGCAGCTGGCAATCACAACGCCATCGCTGGTCACAATGCCCACGCAGGGTAATTCGAGCTTATCGAATACGGTTGATTTTCCATCTGCAATTCAATTTTCTTTATTTATTTATCACTCAACTCTTTTTAAAATTTTAACTTACCCGAAGTGACGCCAGCAGCATCTGATTTATTTTCTTGCGAAATATTTTCGTCACCCATTAGAAAATTGAAATAAACGCGTCGACTGTGAAATGCCAACTGACTGACTCTAAATTGTTGTCGAGCATAACACTTTACTCACATTTCCATGGCCTACTACGTTTGACATTCATTTGGTTGTTTGAGAACTCAGGCTTTGTATCCTTTGCTATGTCTGGTCACACTTCTCTTCTCGCTCTCTCTCTCTCTCTCTCTCGCTTTATGTGAACTTGTGTTCGAAAAAAAGTGTAAACAAGGAAAAAGTTAGTCGAATGTGCTTGACTAATTCTCAAAACAAAGCAAAACAGTGCGAAATTATTCTTTAAGTGTACTAAATGAACATACCGACAAAATACTAAAATATACTATAGGATATATTATAACTGATTAGGCTGATTCTAAACACAATAATAATTGAAGTGTTATTAATAATTTCTAAATTATACCGACGGCTAAATTTGGTATATTGATATTCTATAAATGAGTTGGCTCTATAATTAAAGTGTAATTACAAATAAAGCGCAAAACTTTTAAATATGTAATTCAAAGAATGAAACAAAGGGTTTATTTGATATATCGATGTATTATAACTGATCAGGCTTATTATATATGTACATACATCATTATAATTGAAGTATAATTTAAAAATACTAAGGTATATTTGGTATATCGATATACTGTAAATGAGTATGTGTAGTAAAAAATACTAAGATATACCGCAGACTTTAATTGGTGTATTGATATACTAAGATAAGAAGGCTGTGTTAAAAAATTCTAAGATATACCGAAGGCTATATTTGGTATATCGATATACTATAAATGTGTACGTTGTAGTAAAATATACTAATTTATACCGCAGCCTAAATTTGGTATATCGATATACTGTAAATGAGTACGTTGTAGTAAAAAATACTAATATATACCGCAGCCTATATTTGGTATATTGATATAAGTTTAATTAAAAATATAGCGGAATGCATTTAAATATCAAATTGAAGCGATGAAACGCGTTTAAATATTTGCAAATAAAAAGTAAAAATGTGAAAAGTTGTTGCTACGTTACTTATTTAACATTTGAAGCATTCTTCATTCAATATTCATAGCGGCCAAGTTGAATGATTCAAAAGGGAACAACGACGCTCGCCCCAAAGCTTAACTTTTGGTTAAAGTTGCAAATTGTTGTGTATGTGTGTGTGGCAAGAAACGTGGACGAACGATTGAAAGAGAGTTATTAATTAAATAAATAAAAATGAATCAATGCAAGTGGATTCAAGTGTATTGATTGCCATTCATTCATTTCACAAAAAGCAAACTAAAGAAAATACAGCGAGAAATCAAATAAAATATCTCTCTCGAGGAATGAAGGAGCAGCTGCTGGCGAGCAACTCAAGAGGAGACAGAGACAGGGAGAGAGGAGGGAGACGGAGACGGAGAGAGAGGAGGGAGACGGAGAGAAAGGAGCTTCAACCAGTCAGGCAGCCATCCAGCCAACCAACTAGAAAGGTGCTCAAATATTTATGCCAATTTTGGTTGGGGATCTTTGTGCTGAGTCGGGCACAAAATACAATGACTACAAAATGAAACTATTTGCGGCAAACGCTGCTCGCGATATACAATAACCGAAGCGGCGCTTCACTGAATAATACATGCAATGGACGGAAGAAGGAAGGAAGAAGGGCTGAATGAGAGTAAGAAGAAACAACGAACATTCACATTCACATTCAGAGTCGAAGAGAGAGAGAGAGAGAGAGAGTTGGAGTCATTGAGTGGCTCCACAACTCGCTTGGATAATCAGCGAAAGGAAAGGAAGTCAATGAATTTCTGAATTTAGGCGATGCCCTTATTCGCTCTTTCATTATACCCGGCACTAAGCACAGCGATAAAGGGTATGCCAAGCAAACAATAAAGTCATTTCAATCCATCTGCCTGACTTTATTTACCCACGCCGATCGCAAAGACTTTACTTTACTTATTTACGTTGGCTTTCAACATACATTTCAGAATTTGTAGTATTTAAAAAATACTTAATTGTATGCAACATTTTAATGACAACTAAAAAGAGCTACGCTATATTTGGTATACTTGGCAATTTTCGGTATATTTTTAATGTAGAAGTAAAAGTATATCGACATACGAAATATGGATTTTGTTTTTAGTATTTTGTTGATATATTTATTTGGTATCTTTATGGAAAATGGTATATTTTGATTGTTGTGGTATATCGCTTAGTAAATATAGCTCATGAAATATTTTAGGATTTTGTTGGTATATTAATTCAGTATATTTATGGTATGGTGGTATATGTTGATTGTAGTGGTATATCTCTATATCAAATAAATCGTATATTAGCATTATTTTAGTATTTTTTTAGTATATTAATTCGGTATATTTATGGTGAATGAGATATATTGATCGTTATGGTGTTTCAATATATCTAATAAAACTTAGAACATAATTCAGTGTTTTTTTGGTATATTAATTTAGTATATTTATGGTATTATGGTATATGTTGATTGTAGTCGTATATATATTATATATATTCTTATTATTTTAGTATTTTTAGTATATTAATTTGGTATATTTATGGTAAATAAGTTATGTTGATCGTTATGGTATCTCGATATACCAAACATAACTTTGAATATATTTTAGTATTTTTGGTATATAAATTTAGTATATTTTTCGAGTGTTTTAATCGATAGCGGATGATTTGCAATAGCAGTGAAACACTCGGAAAATATACTAAATTATTATACAAAAAAATACTGAAATATACAATACTCTAATATATTCGACTGCAACTTTCTTAGTTGTTTTTTCATATTTTCTTTCAATTCCAAAATGTGTACCACGTATCTCGCAGTCGAGTTAACTCGCTTGCACTTTTCTCCTAACTTATCTCTAGCACTTTATTTCTTTATTATTGAAAGGGAGAGAGATGAAGAGCTTTATTAAATCTGTCGCCCGTAAACAAAGCGAGCAATATGGATATGGATATGGATATAGATATGGCCAGAGTATGCTAACATACGATAGTGCGCAATTACAAACATTACATTACAGGTGTGTCTCAGTCTGTGAGTGTGTGTGTGCGTGTGTGTCAGAGTGTGTGCGTCACATCAAATATTTATAAACGTGGCCGGCAATCGCTTCATATTCAATATTCAGTTGTAACACAACGCAAGTGCAGCCAATTGCCCCAACGAGCAAGTCCGAATATCCACAACGAATCCCTTTTCTCCCGCCTTCCGCCTTTCTTCTCTGCCCCTCAATCCCCCTTCTCGCATCACCATGCCACGCTTCAAGCCACTCAGCATCGCCGGGCCAATAAGCCAAAGTCAATAAGGCAACAGCTTTGCTAAATATTCGTAACTATTCCACTCGCAGTTTGCTTTATAATAAGCAGACGCCATAAAACCAAAACATGCTAGAATCGATATCTATAATGTATGTTATATATATAAAAATGCGTATGCAAATCTCTAAGTCAATAATAATAAACTTCTAAATGATGTAATTACTGTCGTTTGATTGGTATGATTTTTATTTAAAACAATTGAAAACTTATGAAGAAATCGTGAAAAAAGTACTTTAAAAACACGTTACAACCTTTTTTTTTGTATCTTAAAATAAATGTTTTTTTTTTATTCTAAGCTTTCATTTATTTTATTTTAATTAAAAATGCCTACTTACTACGGGAAAAAATCTAAATTAAAAAATCTTGATTTAAGATTTTTTTAATCTTAAAAAGAATAACAAACTTGCAATTAGTTTTTAGGTTGACCAAATTTTTAATCAAGATTTTTATGCTAAATTTAAGATTATTTGATCTGTACTTTAAATTTTGCCTTCTTTGTTTAATTTTGAGATTGAAGATTATAGTCTTACGAACGTTTGATCTTGATTTAAGATTTTTCCATACTCGAAACAAGAATATAATCTTGTTTTTCAGAAGTGGGCTATCTAGATTTTTTTGTAGATTTTCGATCGTGATTTTAAAATAAACTTTCTTGGTTCAATTTTGACATACAATATTGATTCAAGATTTTATACTTGATTTTACCACGTTTTTTCTTTCAGTGTAGTTATGAGAAAAAGGTATTGTGTTTTATTTATTTAAAAGGTTAGTTATAATTAAAATTAATACTAACGCTATTGGTAAAGCAATGGCAGCAAAGGCCTTCAGATTATATTGTGTATTATTAAATTACAATTTCATCAAATTGTGAAATGAATATTTAGGCAAATGTCAAGTCTAACTTTACTTTCATTTTCATAAAATTTATAGCATTTGGCATTTTGTAATACAAAAAATTGTTGGACAAACTTCGTTCTTGTCAATTGCCGCTGTGAGATGCGTTTGCCTACAAAGCAGAGGGAAAAGAAGAAAAAAAAAAACCAAAATGTCGGCATACCAATTGTTGATGCGAGCGCATTGCTAAGTGAGAGGCACACCTCCGCTCCGCCGACCGAAAAGCACTCAAAGCTTTTTCGCTCACTAGCAATGCGCTCAGTGCGTAAGAATGCACTCAAGCTCCAGTGCTCTCAGCTTCTCTCTCCCACAACTCACCACCGCTGAGCCGCGCTCAGCGCAATAGATCGACGAAATGCCGTCGGCATTTTCTCTATTGTCAGTACAAAACCACGAATCTATCTCTACGGTTATAAAACACCCCCCACCTTATGCGTTCAATAAACCGAAAGTTCAAATATATTATTAGAAAGAAAACCGCGAGTGTTTTTATTTCGGGAAGGAAAAACTCTTGGAACTTTTCAGCGCCCCCACGAACATTTGGTCCTTCGAGCCGGAGCTCATTATCATCGGCATTCCAGCATACTACGCTGATAAGTATCACAAGTTTTTTCTATTTGTCCTATCCTCCTCCCACGGTCGTCCGCCCCTCAATTTCCGAGATATTGTGCAAAAAAATTCCAACATCTTTTGCCAAGTTGCTTTCCGTTTTGCTTCGGACGACCTTTTCTGCGTTTTTATCCTATATACATTAATTTATAACAAATTATTATATCTATTTTTTCCGCCAATCGCGTACGTATGTATGCATGTGTGTTTTTCTTTTTTTCTGAGTGCAAGTGAAAGTGCAAACAGTGATAAGTGGAAAGAATTCAAAGAGAGAAATATACTAAAGTGCGAATGTTATATATTGTATACTCCATACATATATAAACATTTAAATTAAATAACTTAAACTCCAGCTGTGCGTACCAGCATTTCGTTTTTTCTTTATTTCTTGTCCGTTGTACGTTTGTATGTCGCGATAATCGCCGACATACATTCATACACTCATATTTGTGCTCTCTCTTTTGTCCGCAAGCGCACCGGCTTGCAGCCGCGCTTGCTCCCGCGCTCTCACCGCACACATACGTTCTCTTGTACACTGCGCTCTTGTCGGCTTGCAGCCGCACTTGCTCTCGCTCTCTCGAGTTTTACATACAAACATTCGTGCACTTCGCTTGCTTAGACGTTGGCAGCGCAGTGCAAGCATACATACATACATACGTACCCACTGTTGTGCATGCTTAACAGCGTGCATAAGTACTTCTGCGAGTGAAGTAACAGATTGGCAGGGCAGCGGTAGTCGCACTCGACATACCCTACCCTTTCCTTGATTTTTTTCCCAAGTGATATATTTAGTGTGTGTATTTTAAGAGCAACTTCCAGCTCAAGTGTCGGTGTATAGGCTTTACTCCAGCCAGTGTCCCACATACATAGACATACACACACACATATACACCCCTACATATAATCACAATTATACTTCCACCACATCTCCATATTTAAATATATAAATAATTTTTTGTTTTTTTTCGTGACAATTTATTTATTATTTTTCCATCCAGCGCTTTTTTAACCACATTTGTGTTTTTTCCAGCGTATTGTATTTTCGTGGTATTTTTTCCGTGCCTTTTTGTTCTTGTTTTCGACAATCATTTGCTTTATTGTCGCGGGAAATTTCCCCCGCCCCCTTTGCGTTCGTTGCCTGTGTCCGAAGTCCGTGCCCATTTGGGTACAAAATACCTCAGCACTACCTGTGGTATTTTTTCTAGTATTTTTTGGTATATTTTCTACTAGTTACATCCATTCCTTCCGTTCCGATCCACAAGATGGCACAAAACAAAGTAGACACAGCGTTGACGAAATTCATCGCCGCGACTGATCGTATCAGTCACTTTGCGGCGAGAGTCAACAATCTTTCGGTTGAAAGCCCATCCCTATATACGTGCCAAGTCCGAAGGGACCAGATGCGTTCCTTATGGGAAAAGGTCGAGAATGAGTATGAGGCTTGCTCTTGCGTCATGTCTGAGGAGATGACCACAGAAGAGCTCCCTACTGTTCAGGCCAAGTACGAGTACTGCTATGCTGCCTACGAGCAGTGTGCAGCTCTGTTAGGTGAGCAAATAGCCAACGCATCCCAGGCGCTCACCCCCCGTACACCCGTACAACCACAAGCTGTGCAATCCATGCCCACAGGGTGTCGATTACCTCCGTGCGACACCGAAGTTTTCGGAGGCGATTACACTCGCTGGCCCACCTTCCGGGATTTATTTACGGCCCTCTACATCCAGAACCCGAGACTGTCGGCAGTTGAGAAACTTTTCTATCTCAACTCCAAGACCAGCGGTGAAGCCCATTCAATTGTTTCAAAGTCTCCTTTAACAAATGAAGGGTTTCAGTCGGCTTGGTCCAGCTTGACTGAGCGTTTCGAGAACAAACGGTTGCTCGTAAACAGTCAGCTGAGAACTTTGTTCAATTTGCCCGCCATTGGGCAAGAGTCGGGTTCCTCTATTCAGGAGTTGCAGAGCACCATTCAAGGGTGTCTGACAGCCTTAGAGCACTCGAAGATCAACGTAGAGAATTGGGATTGCATCCTGGTTTTCTTGTGTTCTTCGAGGCTCCCCAAGTTGACCCTTTCTCTTTGGGAACAGTCAATCCAAAGCAAGAGCGAGATTCCAACGTGGGTTGACATGAACGCTTTTCTTCTAGAGCGCCATCGCACCCTAGAAGCGATAGCGGAGGTGTCATCCAGCACGAACGCTCCGACGGTTCCAAGAGCCTCACCCAAGAAGGCCCCCGTCTCCAAGCAGGTCAACTCTTTTGAGAGTAGGGTGATCATTAAGACCCAGACCTGCAATTTCTGTTCCCGGGAGAATCATCCGATTCGATTGTGCCCTCGCTTCCTCCAGATGGGTGTCAATGAAAGGGTCAACCATATCAAGCGACAGAAGCTTTGCTTGAATTGTTTCGCACGAGGCCATGTCCAGGCCAAGTGCACAAGTGCGCACAGCTGTTTTACATGCAAGGGTCGTCATCATACACTCTTGCATCGAGTCAACCCGACGCCGACAGTCACTAATCCCACTCCTAATATACAGTCCACTCCTTCCCAGTCAGCTAATGTGCAATCATTCCTGGCAGTTAACACACAAGGTGTTCTGCTGAGTACAGCTGTTGTACACATTTGCCATCACGGCGTTCGGCACACAGCACGGGCTCTGATCGATTCCGGATCAGAGGCTACCTTCATTTCTGAACGATTGTTCAAGCGCTTGAGGATGCCATACACATCCGTTCAAGCCCACGTCTCTGGGCTGACTCAAGTTGTAGCAGCCCAGCCCCGAAAGCATTGCCAATTCCTAATTGGCTCCCCGTTGCGACCAGATCTGCAGATTGAGGCATCGGCTTTCGTCCTTCCTCAATTAGCAGGCAAACTGCCCTCAAGCTCTGTCCCACAAACCATCCTCGACAATCTGCCAAGCATTCCGCTGGCCGACCCCAAGTTCTATGAGAGTTCGCAGATAGACGTGCTTTTAGGCGCGGATATCCTCCCATCCGTTCTTCTCGGCGGCTCTCGTCCGAACGTTTGTGGGACCCTCATTGGTCAAGAGACCATTTTCGGTTGGATCCTGACCGGCTCAGTGTCGGGATCCACTGCTAACTCCATCTCGTCCTTTTCGACTCGACTGTCCGTCGATCGAACTCCTACGATCGGTCCTGTGACAGGACCCCCCTCCAAATCTATTTCAGTTTTTTCGGCTCGACTGTCCGTCGAACGAACCCCTAAGATTGGTCCTGTGACGGGACCCCACTCTGATCCTTCTTCGGTTCGACTGTCCGTCGAACGATCCTCTAAATGCAAGCCTTTGTTAGGCCCCCATTCAAAATCGGTCCCAACACCTTCGGCTCGACTGTCCGTCGACCGAACCTACGCGATTGATCCTGTGACAGGACCTCCCTTAGAACCTCTTTCCGCTCGACTGTCCGTCGATCGATCCCGGACGGAGACGCAGTCTTCCTCTGCACCGATGGCACCGGTCACTCCGCGTGGAGTTTCCGTGCCTCCCGGCACAACCTCACGCCAGCCCAGGAGCCGACGCGACCACCCGGCACCCTCCAGAGAAGAACCACCAAGGACGTCCCGTGTCAACGTTTTCCATGCCGGCATCCACCAGGCCGGCATCCACAGGCCCACTCACCCACGCACCCGGCCCGTGCCTAGCTCCCGCAGACGGCATTTTCCAGTGCAAAGGAGTGAGCATACTCCCCACCGCGGCGAGTTGGATCCGTGTTGTCCAGTAAGCCGCATCAGCGAGTCGTTGCCAGGGGCCTTGGGCCTCTCCATCACTCGCATGGGCGCTGAAGGAGTCTGCACGGCGTCGTTGCGCTCCAAGACACACCCACTCTATCTATCCTGATATTGTCCTGCCGGGTATCCTTCCAAAATTTGTTATTTTTTGCAATTCCAATATTGCAAGGGGGGGAGAATGTTGATGCGAGCGCATTGCTAAGTGAGAGGCACACCTCCGCTCCGCCGACCGAAAAGCACTCAAAGCTTTTTCGCTCACTAGCAATGCGCTCAGTGCGTAAGAATGCACTCGAGCTCCAGTGCTCTCAGCTTCTCTCTCCCACAACTCACCACCGCTGAGCCGCGCTCAGCGCAATAGATCGACGAAATGCCGTCGGCATTTTCTCTATTGTCAGTACAAAACCACGAATCTATCTCTACGGTTATAAAACACCCCCCACCTTATGCGTTCAATAAACCGAAAGTTCAAATATATTATTAGAAAGAAAACCGCGAGTGTTTTTATTTCGGGAAGGAAAAACTCTTGGAACTTTTCAGCGCCCCCACGAACACCAATAAAATGCAATGTTTGATATAAAAACAAATTCACGCGGGTGCGACTAACCAAATGACAAGGACATTAAGCACACACACACACACACACACAGACACAGACACACACACTCGCACCTGGCTGGGTTACTTTTGCAATGATTTCCACATTAGATTTTATTTGCACTTTCGTTGACATTTGCGCAGCGATCTAACATCCCCCAACCAGCCAAAAAAAAGAAGGTATGTAACAACACGCATACGCACCGTTTGCCGCAGCAGCAGAAAATAGAAACAGGGAACAGGTTGAAGGAGCACATAAGGAATTTCTGTTGCTGTTTTTGTTTTTTAAAGCGGCTACAAAATCTCCAAAGCACACTTGACTTAAATGTGTGGGAATGTGGTGTGCAAAGGTCCTGGCAAAAGGACACGGCAGGCAGTGAAGCGCAAAGCGAAGAGCTCTCTCTCTCTATTGCTGTGTGTCGATGTTTGCCATTACCACAAGCAGCGGCTGAACAGGACACACAACCACATATGACACTTGTTAATCCAAAAGCAACAACATCAAGGATAACAACAAGCAAGAAGAAGACGAAGACGACGTAACAACTCTAGTCGATGACGAGCACATGAAGCACATGAAGCACATGAAGCAAAGCTAGTTCAAGACAATTTCAATACACCGAAGTGAGCAAGGGAAAGGGAACGAAAGAGAGAGAGAGAGAGAGAGAGAGAGAGCGGAGAGAGGCAGAAGGAGAGGAGGAGGTCTGCACACGCATACCAATAAAAAGAAACGAAACGATAGGACATTTGGAATCCTCATTGCAACGAAAGTGATTTTAATAATAAATGAAATTTTTTTTGCTTTTCTGCTTTTTTTTTTTTGCTCTGTGTGTCTTTTCTCTTATCGCCGGGACTCAAATTTTTGGTTTCGTCCTGGCGGAGCCGAAGGACAGCGTCAGTTGTTGTTGCTGTTGTTATCGTTGTTGATGTGCATAGTTTTTTTTTTTTTTTTGGGCGCAAAGGACACTTGCTGCTCGCCTGCTTTACATTTTAGTGCTCTTCGGTGCAAACGAATTCCTTCACTTCTTCCTCTTCTTCTGCTTCCGTTTCTTTGTCGGATCAGCACAAATACTATATGCAAGTAATCAGGGCAGAAGAGAGAAGCAGAACGAAAGCGACATATGGGAACAACGTTGTAACAAAATATTGTATGACTTGAAAGCCGCATTTGGCGCATTTCATAATTGGATTAGCCAAGAACATTTCGTCTCTTCTTTCTCAGTTTTGATTAAATATACTATATTTAACTATAAGATATGAGATGCAAATTGATCGATCGACTTTTGCTTTTTTTCACTACACTATCGCAATTCTTTTGGTACAGTTTTATTACTTTAGTTGTTAATGGATGAACGCTTTATAAAAAGCTTCATCTGAATCGAAATAAAACAGAATGGAAAAAGAGTAATAATTTTTTATTTTAAATTAGTTTCATTAGAACTGAAAAAGTCTGTTATTAGATTCTAACATTTATTCTCCGCTTCTTCCTTTGCGTCGTTCTCTGCTTCTTCCTTGGCTTCTCATTCACCATTTGTATCCTTTTTTTGCCTGGTTCTTTGCATTCTTCTGTGCAATCTTCTTCTTCTCTGCTTCCTCCTTTGCCTTTTCCCTTGCAATTTTCTTTGCCTCCTTGGCTTCCTCCCTTGCCTTCTCCCTTGCTTCCTTCATTGCAATCCTCTGTGCCTCCTTTGCTTCCTTTGCCTTCTCCCTTGCTTCCTTCATTGCATTCTTCTTTGCCTCCCTTGCTTCCTTTGCCGCCCTCTGTGCATTCATCTTTGCCTCCTTTGCCTTCTCCCTTGCTTCCTTCATTGCTTTCATCTTTTCCTGCTTTGCCTTCTCCTTTGCTTCCTTTATTGCAATCTTCTTTGCCTCCTTTTCCTCCTTTGTCTCCTTCTTTGTATCCTTCTTTATATTCTTCCTTGCCTTCGCCATTGCTTGCTTTCTTGCCTTCGCCATTGCTTCCTTCCTTATCTTCGCCAATGCTTCCTCTGTTGGCTCCTCCTTTGCTTCCTTCCTTATCTTCGCCATTGCTTCCTTTGTTGGCTCCTCCTTTGCTTCCTTCTTTGGCTCCTCCTTTGCTTCCTCCCTTGATTCCATCATTGCTTCGTCATGTAATTCTTCCTCTGTTTCTCCTCTCTTTGCTTCTACCCTTGCTTCTACTCCTTTTGCTTCTAGCTCTGCTTCTCCCCCCTTAAGGTTTTTCTCTTCCTGAAGCTCTCCGTCTTTCTTCTCCACATTCTGAGCCTGAGCATTCACATCCTTTGGCTTCGGATTGGCGGCCTCAAACCTATCCTTCTTCACTTTCTTCGCTAAGTGACTGCACATATGTGTGGGTAGAGAGCACTTGCTGCAACGATTGCTTCCTGAAGGAATCTCCGACTCGAGGTTTTCTTCAGGAGTGTCAACGGCATGTCCCTTCTTGTACGTTACCAGGAGTCTAGCCTCAACTTCTTGGCCATAGCGCGAGACATATGGTTGGCCCTTTATACACCTTTCGATAAGTAAGGATTTCGGCCTCTATTCGAGAATCATATGAACGCATTTAAACACACATTTAATTCACAATCACCATTAAAGTTCATAAACTTACCGGGGGAGATTCTTTAGGCATTTTTGCAGAATTAAAAATGAAAAAATATGCGCAATTAAAGAGATGCTTCACACTCGACGACAATGCTTGCTTATTAAATATTTGACAAGTGGAACCTGGATAAAGAGATGACAGCAAATGTCAAGCATTTGTGTCAAAAACTATCGCTGCAGACACAACTATCGATTAACTATAATGAAAGGAATGTCAGAGTATGCAGCTGGCAATCGATTTGAACTGTGAAAAATATGTGTACATGAGTGACTGATAATTTCATAGTCATATATAATAAATGCATCTTGATAATGTTGATTATTTGGTTACGAAATGATAAGCATACTTTTTAGAAAATTTCGCTGTAAACTATCGATTAAGAAAGTATTCGCTACAAGAAAAATAAATCTATTAATGAAAACATTGACAGATAATGCAACTGGTAATCAATTTGAATTTCATCTAAGAATCGAACTATGATTGATTGATTATTTTGTTGCCCATAGCCACAAGGCCTCGGTGGCGCAGTAGGCAGCGCGTAAGTCTCATAATCTTAAGGTCGTGAGTTCGAGCCAGACATCGTCACGGGTGGCAAATTTCGACACTCGACTCACACCCGTACTTTTAAGAGTGCGAGTGCTACTCGTGCACTCGCAAAACGAGTGAGAGACACACTCTTATTCAAAATCATGCGAGTGCTGCGAGTATGAGTCATTGTCATGCTCGAGCCTTTCTTGCACTCGGCTTGTACACACTTGTGTCTCGCGGGTGGTTGTTCTTCGTGCAACCGATCATTTTAGACACTCTTGACAAAATGCTCAGACACTCGCGAGTGTTTGATCAGACACTCGCGAGTGTCTGAGCAAATACTCGGGTGTTTTTCCCCCACCCCTATTGATGCTTGTGTGTCGCGGCTCGCGGGTAGATTTTATGACTTTTGACTTCTTTGAATGATTTTTTTGTGTTTTTTACTTTGACAAATGGTCAAATAAATATCAGGTGGTTTTTCCTGAAATTTATGGAAATTGCACAAATTTGCAAAATACCCTTTTGTAATTATATAGGCATTTACAATAGTGTTATAAAAAGGTAATAAAATTTCTGATTTTCCGGTTATTGATGAATATAAAAAACCCAAAAAATCATAAATAATTTCTTTTTACAAACCCCGGATTTTCCACATTTCCTATTGAATTATAATATTAATTAGGTATGAATGGGCGTTACATTTTGTCGGGTCAGGTCAGGTTGCATAACAAGAACAATACAAAAAGCCGACGGCATTTCTTGCATCTCAATATACATACACACAAACGTACATATGTAATACATACATACAATCGTGCCGGTCCACTCATTATTTTTTACCCATAACCACCGGCACCGGCTTTACCCGAGTGCATAGAATCACCGATCGCAAATTGCCGAGTATGCCTCGGCACTCGCGCTCACGAGTGTAAGGCTCGCGAGTGCGAGTATGCCTCGGCACTCGCACTCGCGAGTGTAAGGCTCGCGAGTGGCGGGTATGCCTCAGCACTCGCACTCGCGAGTGTAAGGCTCGCGAGTGGCGGGTATGCCTCAGCACTCGCACTCGCGAGTGTAAGGCTCGCGAGTGGCGGGTATGCCTCAGCACTCGCACTCGCGAGTGTAAGGCTACCGAAAAGGCACATGAGTAACGGGTGCACCCGTTGAGTGTGTATACCCGTGCCGTTCTCTGGTTCGAGCCTCACCCGGGGCAGGTATTTTTTTTTTTTTTTTGCTTTTTTTTTATTAGTTTGTCTTTTACCTTAGAAGTAAACAAGAATTTATATTACTATCAAGATTATTATGACAATTTAATTAAGTCGGCAAATAAAAAAATGTCTTGTCAAGGCATTTTAAAAGCGAAATTATCAATTGATCAAAAGCAAACATATATAAGTAATATACATATTATATTAAGTTTCAAATTAAGCTTTGAAACGGAAGGCAATCACTTTTTTACTCATTTGTGCCAACTCTTTTTTTAGTTATTTCTCATAGTTGAATGTCTCTCTATTAAACATTTTTAAAATGCCTTTCGTAGTTCCTTTTTATACCCGCTACCCATAGGGTAGAAGGGTATTATAACTTTGTGCCGGCAGGAAATGTATGTAACAGGTAGAACGAGGCATCTCCGACCCTATAAAGTATATATATTCTTGATCAGCGTCAACAGCCGAGACGATCTATCCATGTCCATGTCTGTCTGTCCGTCCGTCCGTATGAAACACTGGATCTCAGAGACTATAATAGATAGAGCTATAATTTTCGACAGCATTTGTTATGTTTGCACGCAGATCAAGTTTGTTTCAAATTTTTGCCACGCCCACTTCCGCCTCCGCAAATCAAAAAAATCGAATAATAAGCGTAATTTTAAAGCTTGAGTTGCGAATTTTGGAAAGTTATTAAAGAAATACTTTTGTATGGGCAAAAACGCCAACTTACTAGGGCTCTTTGTACCGTCTATGATATATTTTGAATAGTGTACTATATCGATATACCAAGCATACCATTTGGTATATTTGTAGTATTTTTTAGTACTTTCGGTATATTTTGAAAAAAATAAAACAATTTTTTGCCTTTATTAAAAATGGGTAACGGGTATCTCACAGTCGAGCACACTCGACTGTAACTTTCTTACTTGTTTCTGATTGTATTGTTGGCCAGCATTACTTTTCCATTTCTAATTATACATAAATTTAATTTTATCCGCCTACATATTTGATTCCCCCAAATTTGATTAGATGCTGGTTGTCATTATTTCGATCACATATGCTTGATATTCATTCTCAAGCCATATGTTAATTGTGGCTGCCTATTTGTAATGCCTTTTATTTGAGCAACTTTCACTAACTCGTTCGCTTCAAAGTATATTTTGTTAGTTGAGTTGAGCAATCCATCTACATATTGTAGAGAGAGAAGGGGAAAGGAAGAGAAAGAAAGCAGCCTTGCTGCAAAAGCCAGCAGGCAGTCGAGTGTCTTATCAAATTGCTCGGCTGGTCGCATATTTCAAAACTAATTGGGCGCTACGCTCGAGCGATGCGAAAGGCACAAAAGTTGGGGCAATTATTCTCGGCCCGGAAACTAATCTCAGACTTTGTAATGAATTTGTGGCATTTTACGCTTAAAAATTAATAGCTAACCTCAAAGAGCGCAGCAGCCAAAATTCATAATTATAATTTGTACAAGTGCATGCTGGCAACTCTCATCTCATAGAGATGAGGGAGGATGGGATGGGGGGATAAAGGATATACTATACTATATATATGTATGTATATAGGCTCAGGTTCGTGCTTTCGCTTCGGCGCTGGGCAGCGGCCATAACTCATAAACATAAATTTAAATTAGAAAACAAATGAAAGCGCAAAATGTCGTTAATTTTGCTGAGACTCCCGACCACATCGCTTTCCAAGCAAAAACCCCAAAAACAAAAGCCAATCTAAAAGAGAAAGAAGAAAACTAAGAGAGTTCAAGGTAAAAGCTGTTCAATTGATTTACAGTTTCAGCTTGGATTAATCGTGATAGAACACTCGAAAGTAGGCCAGACAGCATACAAAAGAAGGACGATAATAATTTAGAATTATGCTTGAAAGCGCTTAAAATCGTCTTCAAAATATATAACGAAGTGCTTTCATTTAATCAAATTGAGACAAAATAAAAGCTGCTGAAAGCATCTGAAAAGCTTTCGCTTTGTTAGGTTTATAAATTTCAGAGAAATCACAAAAATATATATAAAATTGGCGAGAACTAAAATTGAGCAATCATTTTTGAATTGAAAGCTCCTTAAAGCACTTAACAAAATTAGATTTCTATGAAGCTTAAAGCTCTTGTGTTAATGCAAAGTTTATTTCAAAACTGTAATGAATAAGCTAATTACAAGAAGCTTTCGCTTTGTTAAGTTTATTACTTTCGGAAGTAATAAAAAATAAAAGCCAGAAAGTAAACCTGTGCAAACATTTTTGAATTGAAAGCTCTTTAAAGCACTTGACAGACGTTGAAATGTAGTGAAGCTTAAAGCTCGTTTTAATGCTTTATCTTAATCGTAAGTTTACTTTCAAACTGTAATTAATAAGTTCATTACGCTTATCCAATTTATAGCGCTCTATAATTAATTATTAAATATTTTATTTTTAGCGTAATTATGAAATTTCAAAATTCTTTAAAGCACTTGACAGACATTCCAAATTTACCAAAATTTGGTGGAGCATAAAGTTCTCTCAATATTCCTTATGAAACTGTAATGAATAAGCTCATTACGCCTATCCAATTTCCTTAGCTCTATAATTAATGTTGTAATTAATATTTGTAGTGCAATCTTACTTAATAATTTTTATTGCATGCCAAGTTAAAGCTGCTCGAGATAAATCAACAAAATGACAAGAGAAGGAGAGAGAGTAGTCAAGTAGAGCTAATTTTGGACTGGGCCCAAAGAGGAACAATCGGAAAAATAATGGCAATTGCCAGTTGAAACTAAAATGCCGTTGATATCCCAAGTTCTTTTGAACTTTTGATAGTCGGCATCGACATTCGACATCAATAAATGAAGCTGGTGCTGAATAAACTCGGAATCAAAAATAAACAGAGCCCACAAGTTGTTGAATTCAGACAGCGAGCGAGCGATAGAGACAGAGAGAGAGATATGATGAGAATGAGATAGAAATAGAGATGGAGAGTGCAAACTAAACTCAAATATCAATGGGAGAGCTGTGATAATGGGCAAAACAGGGGACTGGGCATTTGTAATAAAGGGCAACCGCAGAGCTAAGCGTGTGATAAAAGCTGTTGAGCTCATTCAGCGAAATGAAATGGAACCAACATAAACAAAAATGCGACCACAATCGATGGAGAGAATGCACCCCGCACCCCGCACTCCTCAACCCCTCAACCCCTCCTCGATTCGCTTGTCTAGAAAAGCTGAAGTTGAAACTGAAACTGAAGCTGAGGCTGAGGCTGGGGACAGAGCGAGTTGGCCTTGCCTTTGATGTGGCTGCCCAGCGCAACACACAAAACTGGGCGCTGGGATTCTCAAACTGGGCAACTTTTTTACCCTTCGTCTGGGGGAAGGAAAGAAGGCGAAGGAGGGGAGAAAAGAGAGCCGGACTCGCTTGATTATAAGCCACATTAATGCACAGACATGCGCCTGCAAAAAAGGTTCAAGCAAAACTCTCTAAAAACTCCAGGCACAAAAGTAAAAGACGAAACGGCATAGATGATGTGATGTGATGATGATGACGATGACAGCGGCGAGAATAAAGAGACAAAACCAGGAACTAACTGAGAATTAGAGAAAACTGGGAAACTCTCTAGATGAAAGTTGCGTCTGCGTTTGCGTTTTTCGGAGAGTTTTTGTGGCCTCAAACGTTGTGTGGCGGTCAACAGTTTTAATTAAAACAAAACAAGCAAAATGAGCCATCACCTAAGCACGACACTTGAATACACTCATCACTGCATTCACTGAGTGTTTCTCCCTCTCTCTCTATGTGTGTGTGTCTGTGTGTGTGTGTCAAGGATATACTTGTCATGAAAAGGCTGCCAAATGGTCACAGATCTCCCACAATGGACTGCTAATTGGGGCCTGACTTATTTATTCAATTATTAGGCACAACTTTTCGATATACAAAATGAGAAATTTGAGGAAACCCAGAGAGAGAGTTTTAAAATACAAAATTGGAGACTACAAAATATTATAATATTATATACTTAGGAATTGTATAGATTTGAAAGAAATAAATAAGAGCAAAAGTAGAGTTTGACAATATAAAATAAATGAAGCTAACAATATTTCAATTATTGGGCAACATTTTTGAAATAGAATACAATTTGAATATATATAGATAAATTTAAAATACAAAATAAAAAGATCATTTCTTGTTTGACAGTAGTTTTGGTTACAAGAAGAAGGACACAGATTAGAAAAAAAAACCGAAGAGTTAGCCTGAGAATAGAGTTTCCAAAATATATTCATTGATGGGAATGCATTTTTGTATTATATTATATTTGAAATTATAATTGAATACTACGTATTTCATGTAATTACAATATTGTCAATGTCTCAATACTCTTGTATATATATAACATAGGTTGTTTTTTCTATGAAGTGTTTAAAATATAAGTTTAAATGTCTTAATTAAATATTTGATGCAACAATGTCGAATATTAAAGTCATTAGAAGTCTATTCGACAGTCTAAGGCAATATTTAGCTCAACTAGAAATCAATGCATACAGATACAATATATCTATAGTCATTATAAACTATGTTAGTACAGTATATATGTTAGTATACCAATATATGATAAAACATATTTACAGTATGGGTTCAAATACTCAGGTTATAGCTAAAATTGAAGCGTGTGTGATTTTTTTTAGCGTTACTTCAAAACGTGAGATCCAAACTGAGTAAAAAATATCTGATTTTGCGCATTACTCTTTGTGCTATCATTCCTCATACTTTGTTTTGATCTGTTTCGTTTTCCCATTCTGCTACAAGCGCCATAACAAAAAATTTAGAGGTGTCGTATAATTTTGGGCAGGAGTGTATATATAGTTGTATATGGTATATAGTATATACCGTAGTATAGTATATGTAGTATATATAGTACTTTATAGCATATTTTTATATCTAAATCAAATATTGTCATTGCATCAAAAATACCAAGAAATATATGTTTAGTATACTATACTAAGGTAATGGTATTTTTTTTTATCTTAACATAGAAATTAATTATAGTATAAATGTGAATTGCAAAATCACGATTTTCTTATAGAAGTATATAAGTTCATATCTATAAGATAGCGACAAGTTCAGTTAAAATCGAAACTTAGAGTAAAGCGAAGAAAGTCAAAGAAGTAAGCTGAAGCGAATGTGCCTATAAATAAATAAACCATAGTGTGCGTGAGAGAAAAAAAGAAAGAAACGCGATTAAATAAGCAAATGGAGAAAGGAGAAGAGGCGAAATGAAGTGCAGTGCGGAATGAAGATGATGCAAAGCTGGTCATAAAGTGAAATTTAGACGTTTTCAGCTCTCGACTTCTAGGTTTTGGCCACGAAAATGAAATGTGCGGAAAATGTGACGGTCAACAAATTATCAAAAACAAAAACAAAAACAAAAACAAAATAAAACACCGGAAACGAAAGGAGTGGGCAAAAGGGAAAATAAAAGGCAAACAAAAACAAATGCGAATGCCAGAAAAAAAAAACAACAACACAACTACATTAAAACACCAAAAAAAAGGGCGCTGCGAAACGACGCTGAACAGCTGTGAACTTCAACGCCCACGAAACGTGCGAGGAGTTCAAGAAAAACGAGTTAAAAAGAAAGAGATAGTGAGAGAGAGAGGGAGAGAGATAGCTATAGAAAGAGCGGGAAGTAAAGCAACAGCAGCTGAATGTGAAACGGAAACGCGCATAAAGAGCTTTTCTGTGGTCCACAAAATGGCCTAAAAGAAAAACTATGCCCAAATGGAAATATTTACTATAGCTAGCCAAGTCTCATCTGTTTCTCCCCGTCTCTGCCCCCCTTTGAACTTACACTTGGCATTGCAATAATTATGGAGCTTACAGCTGGACTTAGTCGCTGGAAAGCATATAACAATTGCTGTTGCCAACTGATGCTCATTAGCTGAGGTCGAAAAAGGAGAATAATGAAAGGTAAAAGGATCGTATATAGACAAGCTTAGGCTTAGAGATCGTATAAAGTCAAGTTTATGTTTGACTTGGCAATTAAATGTAAAAATAACAATTAAGAAAGCTGCAGCTAAAAATATAATGTATGAATATACCTCTTTATATTGTATGTATTGTGAATAATAACAGCAAATTAGTATATTTGGTATATCAATATACTGAATAAATTTACCAAAAAAATACTAAAACATACCGAACACTGAATTGTGTATGTATTGTTGTAAAAATATTGCAAATTAGTACACTTGGTATATCAATATACCGAGTCAATGTACAATAAAAATACTAAAATATACCAAAAGCTCTATTTGGTATTTATAGTTGTAAGAATATAGCAAATTAGCTATATTTGGTTTATCAATAAACTAAGTCAATATACAATAAAAATACTAAAATATACCAAACACTGTATTTTGTATGTATTGTTATAAAAATATAGCCACTTAGTTATAGTTAGTATATCAACATACCAATTCAATACATTTGAATTTGTATTTTGAGGTCTATATACAAAAATTTACCCAAATCATATACCAAAATAATACTAACATATACCAAACACTGTATTTTGTATGTATTGTTGAAAAAATATACCAACATATCTATATTTGGTATATCAATATACCAATTCAATACATTTGTATTTGTATTTTGAAGTCAATATACAAAAATATACCAAAACCATATACATATTTTGTATGTATTGTTATAAATATATAGTATATTACTATATTTCGTATATCAATATACATTGGTATAATTATACCAATACCGTAAAAATACTAAAATATACGAAAAACTGTCTATAACTGTATTTGGTATATCAATATACATTTATACCAATACCGTAAAAATACTAAAGTATACGAAAACCTGTATTTTGAAGAATAAGTGCAAAAAAATTGCATTATATACTAAAATAATACTAAAATGTACCACCAAACGCTATATTTTGTAAGTATCGTTGTAAAAATATGGCAACTAAGTATATTTTTTATATCAATATATATATTCAATAAACCATAAAATTACTAATAATGTACAAAGCACTGTATTGGAAAATCGAAAAAATACTTAAATATACCGAATGCTGTATTTAGTATATTAATATACTACTGCACTTAAAATATACTATGAAGTATAACAAATGCGAGATTATACAAAAAATCTTAAACATTTTATAGTAAAACTCATTTGGAAACAGAAAACAAAAATATCTTCTAAATTTTATAGTAAAATGAAATAATTTAAAAATGATTTCAATATTGTCAAAACTAAATTACATCCTTAAAATTATATAATGCTAGTGAAGTATTTTCGCTGCAGTACAATAATTAAATGAACTCGTTTTATGTGCGTTGCTTGCCGCACAAATGTATTTATTAATTAGACTTTTAAGTGTGGCACAACTTTGGCAATCATAGACAATTTTCAGGCACTTGAACTCTACGGAGGAATTCCATCCTATTGATGAGTACGAAACGGAGCACGAAGCAAGAAGCACACGGGGCACTCATCGACTCATCGCTGATTGAGAGCTGCCTTCGATCAGAGAGTAGCCACTGATTGATGAACTCAATTGTCAAGTCGATGCCAAAGGGAAAGGCGCAACTGGCAACTCGCAACTCGCAACTCGAGAGTCAAGAGGTCAAGCGATGCCAGCAAAAATTAAGTTGTTACTTCTGCTGGATGGATGAAGGAGACAAGCTACAGCAAAAAGAGAGAGAGAGAGAGAAAAAGGGGAAGGACGAGCCTTATAAACATATCTACTTATACGTTTCTTTATGCCGCACGTCGCAATATTTTTGTTGTCCGCCTGTGTCCAGGCAACAACGAGCCAGCAAACAGACACAGAGAAGTAGCAGGAAGAGAGAGAGGGAGAGAGAGAGAGAGAAAGGAAGAGAGATTGTTTCACTGTTTTTTGCCCTTGCCGGTGGAAAACCTTTTGCCTTTCATTTTGGTCAACTTGCACTTGGCGTCGTACTACGATATATATATATAACGATGTATGTATATATATTTTATATATTTTATATATTTTTCTTTTTTTTTTTTTGTTATGCTCGTCCACTTTTTGTTGCTCCTTTTTGTGGCTAAATACAAAGGCGGCTGGTTTTTGTGTGCCTGTTTCTAGTTATTGTCCTTGTTGTTGCTGTTGTTGTTGCTCTAGTCCACAAGTAGCAAAAGTCTCGAGTCTGTAACTGGGTCTGAGGTTTGGGTCGGCTTTTTTGTGTGTGTGTGTTGGCTGCCTCGGCCTCCGGTTGTTAGTTGCATGAATATGAAGTGGTCTTATAATCCACACCAAACAACAAAATGACCCAAGTGCGAAATTAAAAGGCGAAAATGTGCCGACCAAAAGAGTGAGACGACAGCCAGTTGACTGAGGGCTTTTTGCTTTTGCTTTTTTGCTTTTGCTTTTTTGCTTTCTGTTTTTTGTTGTGTGTGCTTCGGCAGATTGCTCGTTTTGTCATAAAGACGTTAGACCGGAAGATGTGTACTCAAGCTTGCTAATACTCAAAGTAAAAATCAGGGAATTCCCTTAACCCATTAATACCCCCCTTCCTACCACTTTTTACACTTTAAACTATTCAAATTTCATTCTCACTCTAAAGTAATTTAAATCGATCAAATTGCATACTTAACTCATTACAATTGATCACAATGTTTGACTATCTATTTTGTTGTTTTAAACTAAACTTCAACAGTCGCACAGTTTTTGCACTTTGCTAAATGTTATTAACATTTATTAACTGTTGCTCAGCGCGCTGGCGCAGTAAATGAAAGAGAACGCAACTGCTGCTAAAAACGCTTTCTCTTTCTTATATTTATGGCGCGGTTTGAAACCTGCCTAAGGAATATTCTAATTTAGCAACATTTACAAAATAATTTACATTTTGTTTCTCTTATTAAACGAATTTCATATTTTTTTTTTTACTAAATATTTGTTAGTACTTGGAATTTACTTAAAATTGATGTCAGCTAAATAACATTCTTTCAACCATTTCTGTTATAAATCTCAACTCATGCGCAGCTTCAGCAGCAAAGTCTCTTAAATTCTTCGTATAACATTAACTACAGAGATGATTCTCTTATATTACTATCCACATTCACATAACTTTCTTTTCGGAATGGTTTCAAACTTGTTGCTAATGTGTGCGTAGAACAGTTTTTATTAAAGAAAGTCAGCACTACTATAATAAACATTATTTTCCAACTATTCTATTTCAACAAGTATTTTTTCTTTGTCAGTTTGAGCAATTGGTAAATTCATCAGAATAATAATATGAATATAAAATAAACAAATATATATATAATATGGGTAATTTTTGGTACACACAATAACAACTTCAGTATTTATAATTTCTGAATATTTTGATTGCCATCAGATAAAAAGGAATAAGAAATACTTTGACATTGTGAAAATGTGTCATAGTTGCTCCGATTAAAAATATGGTATATTTTAAACTATATGGTATATTTGCAATATACTAAATACAACCTTAGGTATACTTAAATATTTTTTGGTATATTATTTGGTATATTATTCGGTATATTTTACAAATAATGCTCAATTTCAATATACTAAATACAACCTTAGATATACTTTAATATTTGTTGGTATATTATTTGGTATATTTTACAAATAATACTGCACTATTTTGCTTTTATCTTAAATGTAGAGCGAGTCTCACATTTTCCCATGTTGTTTTCCCATTCCCCATACAGAAAATATTTCAAAACTTTTCATTTGGAATTTGTTTTCAAAGTATTGACAAATGTTTGTTTGGTTTCAAAACTGAATTCGGCATGATTTATCGCTATTATCCATATCAATAGAAAGCTTTATGCTTCTTATTTATCTAAAACAATTTATGTGCGATTTCCGTATAATAAAAAAATCAATTAAATCTTTTAATTACATACCATTTTATTATGACCGAATGAGTAATATATCTAAGTGTATGTATGCTGAAACAGAAAAACATCAAATTAAACAAATTTATTATACAAAAAATCAGTATACATTCAGTTAATTACTGTGTCGGATATTTAATTAATTTTATTTTTATATTTGCAGTTTATATGAAAGCAACTTTGTTAAATATATATAAAGCCCTAAATTAATCAATTTGTTTTTAAATTGCATATTTCTTACTGTTCAATAAATTGTTTTTAAATTTTAAGCAGCAGCTTTGTTTCATATCAAACTATTTCAGCATCGCTTGGCTTCCATAGAAGAGTGTGCTGGTAATAGATTATATGGTAATATATATATATGTGTGTGATTTGGTGTTGTTGTGTGTTTGACTAGAAGGCGGATCAAGCTACATATTTGAATAGGCGGAACTCTGAAGTGGATGTGATCAAGCTAAAGACTGTTAAGCTTGCTTAGGTGTCTATTTGATCAACTGTTACTCAACAGTTGTGCAGAATTACAGCAAGAGTACGAAGTAAGCTGTCGGTAATCAATGCGCTTAAAAGTGGGCGTGATCAGGCAGCAATATAAAATTTGCCTAGGTTATTTGTGTCTGCTTTTGATCACCTCTTAATACACAGCACATGATAGGTAATCGCTTGCAAAGCGATCTGCTGTGAAAAAGATTTGAACAATTTTAGTTTATGCATGTCAAATGCATGTGTGTGTGTTCGAGTAGTTAGCGGACCGATTTATAAGTGAAGGTGAATGTGCTAAGTAGGCGTGGCTAGGCAGAAAATCTCTAGCAAAATGGAACAACTTTCTCAGAGTGCTTTTACTCAACTGTTATTCAACAGTTGAGCAGAGTACCAAGAAATTGATACAGTGTGAAAAAGGTATTATCTAAATTTTAAATGAATGTGTGTCATTTACATCTGTGTGGGTGTGTGCGTTTGATAAGCTGTCAAAGTGAATTCAGGAAGGATAACTTTACAAAGATTTGACAGCTAGGGATCTGCATCCATGTTAGTGTACTTCTGATCAACTGCTGCTGTTATAAGCACCAAGCTTCTCATTTAATTTATTTGTTAATTGGGGGAAAAAATAATAGAAAGTGACAACAATGAACTCTTTCCCTATATATTATATATTCAGCTATCTCTTCTCTCAATGCAATCGAAGGTAAATTGGAATGTTTAAAGTAATAAATAATAATAATAATAATAATAATAATAATAATAATAATAATAATGATAATGATAATGATAATGATAATGATAATGATAATGATAATGATAATGATAATGATAATGATAATGATAATGATAATGATAATGATAATGATAATGATAATGATAATGATAATGATAATGATAATGATAATGATAATGATAATGATAATGATAATGATAATGATAATGATAATGATAATGATAATGATAATGATAATGATAATGATAATGATAATGATAATGATAATGATAATAATAATAATAATAATATTTCAAATATTATTAGAATTATTTATTAGAAAAAATTCTTACATTTAAAAGGTTGTAAAAAAAAGAAAGAGTTTTATTTTTCCATATTTAACATGTATTAAAAATACAACTCTTTTTATACGTACACATAAAATTCTTTCTTTTTTCAACGACAAATGCGTGCTTTGAGTCTGAGAAGGAATTTTCTTTGGCCTCTGCGATCCAAGATGCCCATTTAATTTGCATTCATATATCGAATGTTCACAATTAGTAATATAAAATATTATTCAAAGCTGTATTTGTTAAAAAAAAGGGTCTTATATAATTACTGCTTTTTATTTATAAGTGTAAGATCCGTACAGTAGAAAATTCCAACTTAATAACACATGAAAGTAATTTCATAGTTACATATTTAATGCCTAGTAAAAGAAGTGTCAAGTGTCGCAACTTTAAAATTGAAAGCTTATACAGTAGAATCCGGTTATAACGACTCCGCTTATAGCGTCCGACCGGTTATTACGACGAAAACTCGATGGCTTGGTTGGTCCCCATACAAACTTATATGAAAGCGCCTCCGCTTAGAACGTCCCCGCTTTTAGCGACTAACCGCTTATACCGACGAAATTTTTCAGAATTCAACCGGATATAGCGACGAAAAAAAAAAATTCTGCGAAAAATTGCCAACAAATTTAAGCATCAAACGGCGTAATTAGAAATGTATGTATTTATCAGTGATCGGAACCCTTGCTTGTGTGCGTAGCAGCGACACGAAGCTCTTAGACTCTCACTATTCTCTGTCAGTCTTAGCCGTCGCCTTAGCAACGCTGCTGTTAGAGAGAGACAGTCGAAGTGCAATGCTGACTTCACACAAATGTTTACAGCGTGCGTGTGCAGATCACATAGCCTATTCCGTTATATTTCTAGTTTTTTCTGTTTTTTTTTTTTGAATGCGTAATTTCGCCAAATGTGAGTTAATGCACAAAATGTGCAATGAAGAGGTCATTCAGTTTAAGCTCGACACTTGTGCATTACATCCGCAAAATGTCTCAAAAAAAATTTTTTTTATTTAAAAATTAATTTGTTTTATTTTAGAAGCCTATTACGAACTGGAAACCATAAAATAAACAAAAAAAAATTTTTTTGCTCCTTCCGGTTAGTGCATCCTCCGGTTAGAACGACGTAAAATGGTCGGTCCCTTGAAAGTCGTTATAACCGGAATCTACTGTATATTAATTTATTTATTTGACATGTCTATTTTTGCAATAATCACAATGCGTTCAACAGTGACACACAAAAACTGTATAAGTTACATTAAAAAGTATTAACAACATCATTATTGTGAGTGAATTTCAATTAAGCGCATGAATTCGTTGCCACATTCAATATTGAATCGCTTTACATGCGCTTTTCCAAGCTTTTAATTGCTGTTAATATCATGAAAGTTCATAAATAAAATGCACGTTATGTTACAGCTAACATTTAAGGTTAACAGCGCACTCAGCTGTTAACTAACATGCTGTTAAGCAGCAGCTGTTAACTAACTTACTGTTAAGCAACGCAAAGTTCTGAAAAGTTTCGAAAGTAATTTTTGGGACAAGTTGAAAAGCTGGCAAAAGTTGCACAGAAAAATTACCCTAAAAAAGACTGTGGGGAAATTTTGGGTTGGGAAAAGGAAATTGTGACGGTGAATTGCACGCATAATGTGCGTTGCTGAGAGGGGCACAGAGACAGGCATTGCGTATACGCCGTGCCTGCTGTTGGGGTATGAAATAGGGCCGAAAACTCACTTGTGTGTAATAAATTTGCAATTATGATCATCGCTCTACGCTATTCACAGCAGCAAGTACAGTCCTCAGAATGCCACTGACACTTTGACCCCTTCCATCCCCTCCCCATCACCATCCCCACCGAGAAAAGTATGTAAATTTATGCGTTCAGCAAAATTGGATTAATTATGAAACCATGAAAATTGGGTTAATTCCTTTCGGTTAAATAATTGCCCCAGCATTTGTTGGCCATTGAACTGCAACGCAATTGGCGTTGCAATTTTTACCACTGCCACTCCCCCCTCTCCCCTCTGCTCCACAATCCGCATTTGCAACAGTTGCAAACAGTTGCCATCAGCTTTTTTTTGTGGCACGTGCTAACCGAATGTCTTTCTGTCTGTCTGTTTGTCTCTCTGCCTGGTTGCAATTACAATGCGTTAATAAAAACAAATGAGTTTCACGCGGCGATCAGCTGCCATTTAATGTAATTATTTTAATACAATTTACAATTTGGCTCAGTTCACTGTACTGAGTGTCCTCCCCCTCCCCCTCCCCCTCCCCCATCCCTCTTCTCACTTCACCCCTTTTCAACATATTCAACTTTTATGCGCAGCTGTTTTTGCATTTTACACGTGTCGCTGCTGTGCTTAACTTGCATTTATGTTTTGATTTCCATAAGTGTAATTAATATTCAGTAAGCAACAACAACAGCAACAGCAACAACATTAAGTGCACTACTTACAACGATGCTGTGCAGCCCTGGTTAACAGAAACTGAAGAAGCGGAAAGGGGCGACAAAATGACAAACACAAAAGAAAGTGCTGCAAGTGGAATTCGCATTAATGCTGATATACGCAATGCGCTCTGAGCTCCAAGCTGCAACTGTAATTAACTTTCAGCTCGATTTATTCGTTTCTCTCTTCTTTGCTTTCCACTCAAGACTTGCCTTAATGGATATATATATATATACTATATGAAATGTACTCGGATTACAATGTGACCTTAACTGCATAGCTGACATTATAGAAAAATATTCACTATAAAAATTTAGTTTTTTAAAACTTAAATCCAATAACTTCAAACATTGGTAGATTGTTTTTAAAAGCATATTATTAAATATATTTGCGACTTTCATTGAAACTCCTTTCTTCAGCTCAAACTTTTCTTAAAAATATATTTCTGTTCATACATAAATTCAGCACAAATCTATTGAATGAAGTGAGAAATCAATTATAAATAAAAGAAAGATAGTCAAAAAAAAAAAAAAATCAATTTTTCATTCAAAATGAATGAAATTTGAGCATTAAAATGAATTTAGTAAATAAAAAAATAAATTATAGTACAAAAAAGAATAACTTTCTAGTATTTCACCCATCTCAAATTTGCTTACAAATGAAAAATAAAAGATAGTAAAAGAGAAAATCAAATTTTAGTAAATAAATTATAAAAACATAACAAAAATCTCTAAAATGAAAGTTGATAAATAGGAAAAATTATGAATAAAATTTTAGTACAATCAATTAAGAAAGAAAGCTGAGATACACGCTTCCCATTTTTAATGAAAGCATAACAGTGCGGTATTAATTTTTAAATATACCAAATTAAGGTACCGCAAATATGCTGAAAGATGTATTCGGTATATTTATATACTGCTACATTCCAAATATGCTATATAGCGCAAAATATACCAAAAATAACATACTTCATAAATACTATAATTATACCATATGCTATATTTGGTATATTAATCTAATACTACATTCAAATTATACCATAGAATGAAAAATATACCAAATTGTCAGCCAAAGCAACTAATACCCGAGGTAAGTAGGCAAAAGTATTTCCTATATAACTTCTACAATTGAGAAAAAAAAACTTTTTCTTATTTCTCCCATCATGAAGTTGCTTAGAATTTTCTATAAAAAAGATTACCAAAGTACAACGTGAAACATTGAATCGATTAAAAGTGCTTATAAAGATAATAAATGAAGATTTCACAACGCAATAAAACATTGTGGACCATCCGTAAAACACTTTCAACTATGTGAATGTCCTTTGGAAAATCCCGTTATGAATTGCATTCACATATCCCACTGCAATGCGTAAAAGCTTTGCTGGCGCCATCTGCAGTCGCAGTCGCAGATGCAGCTGCATTGATTTCGACGTGAAGCTTTGCGGAAGCTTTAACTGCATTTCGAGTGGGAAACATTTATGAGCAACATTTAATCCACTTAACAGTTGAGCAGACATTATATGGTTACAGTTGAATGTTGGCATAAAACTATCCGATTCCGATTGAACTTGCAATAACATTGCCAGATTGAACAATGAATTTGGAGCTTGAGCTGCGCAAATATGTTAAGCTTATAGTGTAGGGAAATGTGTGTTCGACATCTGACATTTAACTTGTGAATCATTTTTCGATTGCTTACCATTTTGCTCTTTGCAACTGAGTTTTTGCTCTTAGATTTCAGCGTTTGAGATTTTTATACCAGATAGAGCCATATAGTGGAAGAGTGTTATCAATTATTATCATGATGACAGTGCAATCAGATGAAAACCTTAGAAAGTGTTCAAGAAATTATTGTAAATGGCAGGAAAGGGCTCTAAGCTTATTTGATTGACAAACTGGTATATTCTGAATATAGCAGTATGTTAATATACCAAATACAGTTGACAATCTCAGAAGTAGTTCGAGAAATAATTGTTCATGGCATAAAAGGGCGGCAACTGTTGGCTCTTAATTGTTTTGGTTGAGAATTTGGTATATTTTGCGTAAATTTTGAATGTAGTTGTATGTAAATATACTGAATACACCCTTCGGTATATTTAGTATATTTTCGATATATCAATTTATTGATATAATATGCTATATGATATATTTTAAACTAGTATACAAATATGAACTAGTATATAAATATACGGAATGCAGTCTTTGGTATATTTTTTATATATAAATTTGTTGGTATATTATGTGATCTATAGTATATTTTGAATGTAATAGTATAGCAATATACCGAATTTAGCCCTAGACATATTTAGTATTTTTGCGACATATTAATTTATTGGTATGTTATTTACTCTTTGGTATAATTTGAGAAGAATAGTATATAAATATACCGAATACAGCCCTTGACATATTAATTTATTGGTATATTATTTACTCTTTGGTATATTTTGAGAAGAATAGTATATAAATATACCGAATACAGCCCTTGACATATTTCAGTATTTTTGTGACATATTAATTTATTGGTATATTATTTACTCTTTGGTATATTTTGAGAAGAATAGTATATAAATATACCGAATACAACCCTTGACATATTTCAGTATTTTTGTGACATATTAATTTATTCGTATATGGTATGTGGTATATTGTAAAAAGACTAGTGTATAAATATACCATATATAGACTTCAGTATATTCTAGTCTTCTTTAGATATACTAATCTAGTACCGCACTGTATTTATCTTATTAGGAATGTATAACAGCTATTTCACAGTCAAGCACAATCGAATGTAATTTTCTTACTTAAGTTTTTTTGATTCTTTTAAAATTTGGTTTTGGATTTATCCAGTAATAATTTCTTTGTGCTTTGAAATTACAATTTAGATATATTTTGTTTTTCTTTCTTGTTAATATTACGTTTTCTGAGTTGATTGATATCATCTTGAGAAACTCGTGTGTTGCGTAAAATAGATATAAGCTTTGGCAAATTAATTGCATCACCCGTTGAGCTTGTGTCGCATGCAGGGTATCACAATTAAAGTGAAGAAGTAAATGAATATTGTTTCACTCGTCACTTACAGACTCCCTCAGGGCTCAACCCGTGCGCTGCTTCTTCGCCTTCGCCTTTGCCTTCGCCTTTCATCTCCCCTCTCCTACGGTCCAAGCAAACTGTAACTGTGCTTGGCCATTTGCAATCCTTATTCACGGAGCGGCATCGTCGGCGGTGACGTTGTCAACCCAATTATTTGGTTATTAGTTATTTATGAAGCTGCCGCCGTTATTCGTGTAAGCTGCTCAACGGGCCAGCGACTGCCTTCCTGCTTTGTACCATCTACTATCTGTGTATGTGTGTGTGTGTGTGCACCGCAAGCCAACAAGACTGGGACAACAACAACAACTACTACTATTATGCTCTCTTCAGTTCTCGTCTCTAATTGCACAGCATGAGAGCTGGTTTGTCATTTTGGCCGGGTTTCGCTTGTTGCCCATTGTGCGGCTAATCAACTGGCGGCAACCTCACTGAAATGTCATACGGTGCGGCTACTTATTATGTGGCCAGTGGCCAGTGGCATGCAGGCGGCTACCAAAGAGAGCGAGCAACAGAGCGAGAGAGAGAGAGAGAGACAGAAAGACAAAGAGACAGTTGACAATCGGTTGGCCAGTTATTTAACGTTCAATAAATGTTTTTGTATCGATGAGGCAACGCCATGCATAATTTTCATTGATTGTGTTTTAATTAATGCGACGACCAACATAAAACAACAACATGGTTGGCCAAAGCAGCGCAGCTTCTGCGACCAACACATATCCTGTAAATCGCATAAAACTATCAACTTTTATTTGTCAAAAGAATTTAGAAGAGATGCAAGCAAATATTTGAATTAATCTACAAACTTTTTGTAGCTCAACCGATAGAAAATATCACTTAAATATATGTTTTAAAGCGGAATTCACAGTTTCAATTGTTGAAGTATAAATTCTGATAGCAAAGCGTTCTTATTTCATCCTTTAATCATATTATTTACGATAGTAAGTGACTAGCGAACATTCTGTGGTTAGCACATGCATCAAAAACAATTCATATCTTATGTAAATGAATTGGAAATTTATGTCATCGATAAAGCATGAAGCAATGTGCCACTCATAAATACCCTGTACTTAATAAACTGCTAGAATATCGCCCTAATCTGGACAGTCATGGATTATGTGATTATGACCAATCCATGTGCTTTATAATCTGACAATTGCGGTCAGATAACGGACGACTAACAGATACCCTGTAATATTTAATGGAGGTATGTAAATGATGGTATATTGTTATATGATAGTATATTATAGTATTTTTTTGTATGCATAGTATTTTATTAGTTTGTTTAGTATATTTTTATTTAGTGGTATTTGTAGAAAGTATGCAAATGTTTCTATATTTCAGTATTTTTTTTAAGTATAGCATATTATTTTTATTTGTTGTAAACGAAGAGAACATTTACTAGTAGTATCTTTTTAAAGTATATACTATAATTTAAAAAATACTAAAATATACTATTACATAATAATATGTTATCATTGTCATTACTTTACTAACTAATTTTGTACTTAAAAAGAAGATTTACTTGGTAAGTAAAGTAATGACAATGATAACATATTATTATGTAATAGTATATTTTAGTATTTTTTTAAGTATAGTATATTATTATATATTTCATAGAATTTTTTTAATAGTTGGAAGTTTACTTGGCTGGTAACGCAAATAGTATTTTTTAAAAGTATAGTTATTTAGAGTAGGAAATTTACTTGGTTGGTAATGTAAACACAATGATAGTATATTATTAGATGACAGTATTTTTTTTAAATTATAGTATATTATTATGCAATGACATTTTGTAAGCATACAATATACCCACTTTGTGTTTACTATCATAAGTATAACAACAGTTTGACAGCGAAAAAACAGCAAATCTATTGGCAACGAAAAAAAATTAAGCGGGCAGGCAAACTAACTAACGGCTATTGTTTGGCCAATGGGCCAGCATTTACATGCACATGTCGTCCATCTCTCTCTCTCTCTCTCACACACTCCCTCAACGAGCCTCAAATTATCGACTGGCCTGTCGATTCGAAATGATTTTGTAGTGCGCGAGTGTGTGTGTGTGTTTGAGTGTATGCGTGCCTTAGAACAATGGCTTTAAATTAAAAGTGGAAATCAACGGCAAAATATGCACAGCTCCTACCTTCTCTCTCCCTCTCTCTGTCACTCTTTATCTGTTTCACACATATTCGCTGTTTCCGTCTTGCTCTGTTTCTCTTGTGCTTGTGCAACCGCCTGCATTACACATAATACGTGTAATTATTATCATTTTGTGCCATTTTCTATATGGTCAGAACTTAAGGCAGAGGCGTCGATTATAATATTCTATTTTGAAAAGCATTTCTCTGCTTCATTTCTCATCTACATGTAATAAATCTTTTTTCACGATTAAATATTTACACTGCCGAAATTTGATACTTTGGCATTGTACGTTTTTCAATGCGTATACGTAATTTTTTTGGCTTAAACTCTTTTCTTATTGTATTTTGAAATATTTAATTTCATTTTGGTTTCGCTATTAAATAGAAATTTATTTTCTAAGATTTCACTTGCTTTGGTCTATTATTTTTATTTTCCTTTCTCTTTGGCATAATTACTTTTTCTGTAATTTTTTAAATATTTCCGCCTAAACTGTTTTTTTTTTTTTTTTTTTTAATATTTTGTCATATTTGTTTTTCTGTTTGCGTCTCTATTTAATAGAAATTTAATCCCTTATATTTAACGTTTCCTTGCACTATTTCTTATTTTCGTATATCTTTGGCATTGGTACTTTCGTATTTACGTATACGTAATTTTTACCATATTTTCACTAAACTCTTTTTTGTTTGTAATATGTAATAATATTTGTTTAACGCCTCCAAATGAAATAGAAATTTAATCTCTTGGATTTATTTTTTTTTATTAACACTCTTGCTGTGCGTATACGCAATTTTTTTAATATTACCACTTAACGGTTTTTTGATGTAATATTTTTTAATAAGAAATGCAATATCTTTATTTCAATTGTTTTGTTTTCTCATTTTATTTTCTTTTCTCTTTGGAAAAGAATACTTTTGATGTACGTATACGTAATATTTAATAAACTGTTTTATTTTTTATATAATGACATATTTGCTTTTCTATGAAACATGAACATGTAATTCTTCCAACATTTCCACTAAACTGTTTTTTTTTTTTTTGCTTTGCTATTTGATCACTTAAATTTAACTTAATGTTTCTTTTATTATTCAATATTATTTCATAGTGTTTTTTATTGTGAATCTTTTAGTTTATTCTTTTATTATTCAGTATTATTTCAGAGTGTTTTTTATTGTGAATCTTTCAGTTTATTCTTTTATTATTCAGTATTATTTCAGTATGTTTGTTTCTATAAAATTACTCATTAGTTTTTCCTATTTATCGTTAAATCAAAGCTCTCATTTTATTAACATCGCATCCCTTTGTGAAGACGCCTCTGTTGTTGACAATGTTGAGTTCAGTTGTGGAGTTCAGCAGGCCGCATGACCATTGCCAATTTATCGTTGATTGTTAACTATTTATTAACGAATAACTTTATAAATGAGCTCAACACACACAGATCAATAGAGCGAATGAGAGCGAGAGAGAGAGAGAGACACACAATTGTCGTTGGTTGCCTTTCAATTGCATTCGCAAAATGTAATTTAGCCAAAGTTGAATAACACATGCGGCGACCCTTCTCCCAAAAACTGGAAGTCCGAATTATTCGGGATTTGGATGAGGTAAATCATTAGCGTATGTTACATTTGGATTGATTTTAATTTGTTGTTCAATTAGCGGCATTCATTCGATTTCAATTTCGTTGCAATCAGTCAAAAATTAAGCGCACTTCTCACCGTGTTTCCCTTCATCCTCCTCCTCCTCCTCCTCCTCCTTCTCTTCCTACTTCGCATAGTTTTGGCCAAGTTATCTTGACACCGATTTTTGGCCATGTTTCGTGGCGCCGTTTTGAATGTTCCCATTTTCATTTTGCAATTTCATTCAATTCATTCGCCATTGTTCAATTTAATTCCACACAAAAAGTAGCAATTACACAAGTGTTTTGGCTTTTCAATTAGCATTCGACATAACTTTTTCGTTATTTGTTAATTGAAAAACATAAAACATTACAATACCAACAGCACAGTCTCACTGTACTTTAACCAAATTGAATTGCTGACTTAAGCAACAACAAAAAACACACACTTAAAACTGTCACAAAAACTTGTTCGATTTGTACAAATCAAAACAGGATTTCCGACAGCCTAAAAGTATGCAATAGATTTTAAGCTCGCGCTTCATTGCAACTTGTGAATGGGAGAATTTCATGGAAAATGTTCAGGTAATAAACTTAACGAGATCTATTACCGTTTAAAGTGATTTCTCTTTTTGGCCTTTTCAGTTGTGTGTGTTAGTAATATGTGTGTTGCCATATTCTGAAGAAATGTGCTGAGATGTGAAATGGGATAAGAGAAACGAAAGCTACAGTCGAGAGTGTTCGACTGCGTGATACAGTGCGGTATAATTCTTAAAGTATACCAAAGTAATATACCTCAAAAATACTAAAATATAACCAAGTTATAATATCCTATTCTATGGGTAAATATACTTATTAGTAAAACAAAATGTTTAGGTGAATCAGACTTTTTCATACATACTCAATTTCTTTTAGTCTGCTCTTAATAATACTTAAAATTTAATTTGATTTTATTAAATGATAAAAATATAAAAAAAAGATTTCTCAGATTCATAAAAGATTGTCTTCGTTTTGATTATATGTAGGAAATCCAATTAAAAACTTGACTTGAGAAAGAATTTGACAATTATTTTTGGGTGTTAATTCCTCAAAGTGTGCTTTGCGTTTATATACATTTCAAACTGTGATATTATGACATTATTTATATATTTTTTGTATAGATTCTTTGCTTAATAAATTTTTTATTTACTTTCATTTGTTTGTGTAGATTCTTCGTATATTAAAAAAAGTAAAAAAAATAAATTTGTTTAACATAATAAATGTATAGTAATACATGTATAAATTCGTATCAATAAAATTCGTATTTTTGTAAAATGAAAACATTTTCTTTGTACAAAAAAACAAATTTCAATTTTGGAATACGAATGAAATGCAATTTAAAAGATGTGACAAAGGTTTAGCTGTGATAGCAAATATCTTTTAAGGAATTTCGAATGGAAAACTGTTGTTTCAGCGACTTTTAGGGTATTCCGAGTATGCACTATATAACATACATATGTATGTGGCCTAGATCTATGTTTAATTTCAGCGAAGTGTTCTTAAAATATGCTTAGCCAGGCTTAAAATGGCTAGAGCACACCTGCTGCTGTTTTCTTTCATTCTTTTTTTGTTGGACGGTGCTGGTTAAGGTCCTTCAGGGGGAGTGGAGACGGCGTCTGCTTCAAACAAGTGCCAGCAAATGTGCCGTGAAGAAACCATTTAGGATTAGTTTAATATGATACAGACACAGATGGAGCAGGAGGATGAGGACAGAGGCAGCCGATAACGCCGTTGGAATAGGCAAACAGTACTTAAAAATGGCAAAGCAGTAGCAAAATGTTGACTACTTCCTCACACAGACACACACACACACACACGTGCGGAGCAGGACAATGCTATTAGCAGGCAAAGGGACCGACAAAAAAAAGCCAAGGCACAAAGAAAAGTAACGAAACGAGCAGAGAAGAAAAGAAAAGAAATGTTGAGCCGGCATAAGAACACGGCCAAGCAAAATATTGGTTAGCTAAAGCAAGCCAAAGAAAGTCAAGAGAGCTGAGAGAGAGTAAGCAGGAGGAAGACACAAAAAAATGACAAATTTGCAAATGTTAAGACGAAAAGAAAACATCAACATAAGTTATAGGCTTAGTGCGTAATCGTTTTTCGTAAAACGATGGCAGCCAAAACACAGCAGCAACATCAGAAACAGGACCAGGGCTTTCCAGAGAGAGAGAGAGAGAGAGAGAGAGACAGAGAGAGAGAGAGAACAGTACTATCAGGAACAGGCAACAGCAGCGTGTAAGGAGGGGAGGGGAGGGGAGGGGAGAAGAGAGCCAACAAAACGAAACGTTATTTGCGGTTAAGCTGCCATCACGAGAGAGGCAAGTGGCAGGCAACCAAGTCGACTCGACGGCAACGGCAACGGCAACGGCTTCAACATGCTGTGGCAACGGAAGAGGCACCAAAGCAGCCAAATCCACTGACGCTAGAGATGGACGCGTGTCGTGTCACGACAAGTCCGAAAACACAAGGGAAATGACCAAAAACTATTAATGAATAAGTCTTTACTATTTTTATCGAAATACTATTGACACTCTTTACAATTCTACAAATATCAAAAACTAATAATAAATGTCTACTATTGTTATCGAAGTACTATCGATAGTTACTCATATCTATGAATTACGTAAGTGTCTATTATTGCTATTGAAATACTATCGACACTTACTCATATCTAAGAATGACTTAGCAGGACATTAAACATATTAGCTTGTTGCCTTTTGAAGAAATAACGTAACCTATCGATAGTATTCTGTCATCGATAGCTCATGAAACTCGTAATGTATTTTACATGATGTGATAATAAAAGAGGCACCAAAGCAGCCAAATCCACTGACGCTAGAGATGGACGCGTGTCGTGTCACGACAAGTCCGAAAACACAAGGGAAATGACCAAAAACTATTAATGAATAAGTCTTTACTTTTTTTATCGAAATACTATTGACACTCTTTACAATTCTACAAATATCAAAAACTAATAATAACTGTCTACTATTGTTATCGAAGTACTATCGATAGTTACTCATATCTAGAAATTACGTAAGTGTCTATTATTGCTATTGAAATACTATCGACACTTACTCATATCTAAGAATGACTTAGCAGGACATTAAACATATTAGCTTGTTGCCTTTTGAAGAAATAACGTAACCTATCGATAGTATTCTGTCATCGATAGCTCATGAAACTCGTAATGTATTTTACATAATGTGATAATAAAAGAGGCACCAAAGCATCCAAGTCAACTGACGCAAGAGATGGACGCTCGTGTCGTGTCACGACAAGTCTGAACATACAAGTGAAATGATCAAAAACTATTAATGAATAAGTGTCTGCTATTGTTATCCAGATACTATCGACACTTACTCATATCTAAGAATGACTTAGCATGACATTTAACATGTAACTTTGTTGCTTATTCGAGGCAAAACGTAACATATCGATAGTATAGTGTTGTCGATAACTTATGCAACTCGTAATGCTTTCAATATGCTGTGACAACGGAAGAAGCACCAAAGCAGCCAAATCAACTAGCGCTAGAGATGGAATAAATAATACACAAGATCAAAACTATTAATGAATAAGTGCCTGCTATTGTTATCGAAATATTATCGCCACTTACCAATAGCTAGAAATTGCGTAAGTTTTTACTTATGTTATCAAAATAATATCGCCACTTACTCATACATATTTATGTATGACTTGACATGACATTAAACATTTTAGTTTCCTGCTTATTCGAGACACAACTTATCCTATCGATAGTGGGCAGTCATCGATAACTTATGCAACTCGTAATGAATTTTAAATATCCACTTGAAATGTTACAATTATCTATTATCCTTGGCAGAGTTAAATGTATTTGCTTATCTATCAACAAGATCATTATGACACCTGTTAAAAAGTTTTAAAATTATTTACTATCGATTTATATTATCGATTTATATTATTATTATATATTAGCAGTTATCGACCATTAATTAACTGCATTAATTTTGCTAAAACCCAATGATAAGTCGCTTACTTGGCATCACTTGATCAATAATGTAGTGCAAAAACATAATATTACACAATTTATGTATTTGAAAATGATAAAAGATAAATTACGGTAATCGATAGGCATACTATTGGCAATCACAATCGATTTGTGGCTTATGCGAAGAGTTTAACGCATTATTTATTAAAAAGAAAGTGAGAGTGGGAGCGATAGAGATAGAGAGAGTGTGAGCACATTAAGATTGCAGCAGCATCTGCTGACCATTCGAGTGCTGCTTCTTCTTCTACTGTTCCACCTTCTCCTCCCCCTTGTGCCACAGCTGCTTAGCTGGCAGCTGCCCTCCTCCGAAAATCCGGTGACGCCTTCGCAACGTTCGTATCGTTGTTCAAATTAAAAATTCATAAAAGCAAAAATGTGGAATTATTGTGATAAAATAAACACAAGAAACGAAGCCGCAACTACGTGAATAAAAGAAAGCGAAGCGGATATGAAAGACAGCCATAGAGTGCGCGGGGGCAGCGGGGGGAAGGCGTGCAAAAAAAAAAGAACGTGACATTGGCCTGGCCACTATAGAGAGAGATAGAGAAAGAGAGAGAGAGAGAGCGAGAGATTGGGTCTGAGGCTGATGATGTGGATAAAATAAACATAGGACATTGGTTTCGCTTGGCCGAGGGGAAGGAGTCAGCTCTAAAGAATGGCCCAAGAGATAGGCAAAAGGGAGGGAAGAGCGAGAAGGAGAGCGGAGAGCGGAGAGAAGACAGACGAAAGCGTGTTTAAACATTAAAAGGACCATTAGATACGCCTTAAAGTATGCTTCAAGTAGATTATCTTCCATCAGTTTTGTTTGCTTACTTGGAATTGTTTCGCTTCATTTTTCTCGTTTGCAAACACACACACACACACATCTCTATTTGGTGTACTTTGTGTGTGTGTGTGTGCGTGTCCTTTCCACAGAGAGCTCAAGACGCTTGCTCTTGGCTTTACTTTACTTTACTGTAAGGCGTCATTTGCTGCGACTCTCGCTCCATTTAGAGCCAGCTAGCCAGGGATCTTAACAGAGGACGCTGCTCGGCGTTATTATAAATTGTGCGCGTGTCCTTGTAAAATAACATGAACTGAACCTAGAGGCCAGCTATTGCCCATCCACCTCACCTCACCTCGCACCTCGCAGTGGTTTCGTCTCCCTCTCCCTCTCCCTCTGCTGACTGCTTCTTAAATTACCAAGAGTGCGCGTTTTGTGGCGCTTATTGCTTTCGCCTCGCTCTTGCGCCTCAGCTTTTGACTGATGAGGACCTAAAGCCAACAGAGGAGGAGCGGAGTGGGGGAGTGGAGAGTGAGGCGTGCCTATAGTTAGCCATAGCTAAGCACATTTAGCCTTGACTCGATTTAAAGCCACAGCACACACACTTTTAATGCCGCTCAAAGTCAACTATTTAAGTCGAACAACTTCAGCATTTTGCACTAATTACACAGTTTTGTAATGTGCAGGTTAAGTCATTAAATAAATATAGATGTAATGAATACTTTTAGCTTTTATAATCATTTCGAAAATGAAAATGTCAAATTAATTCTATTTATAATTCCAATATTTCTAAAAATATTAGTTAAATTCTAGAAGAATGATAGAGAATAATAATTAATAATAAAATATTACGAATATTTCTAATTGCGAAGCAATTTAGTGCTGCAAGTGAGTCTGATATTTAATTAAACTTAAAATCTTAGAAATGTATTTATTTATTTCTATGTTAATTAAATATTTCTACTGTTAATACTAACATTCTATTGTTAATCGTATTGCTCTTAAGCTTGCGTTTATTATTTTCAAATACTGCAACCTGAACTTGCATTTATTAATAATGTGTAGTATTTTAAAATACTAAAACGAAAACTTGCGTTTATCAATAACGTGCAGTATTTTAAAATACTGAAACTTAAACTTGCATTTATTAATAGCGTGTAGTATTTCAAAATACTGGAACCTAAACTTGCATTTATCATTACGTGCAGTATTTTAAAATACTGAAACCTAAACTTGCATTTATCAAGAACGTGCAATATTTCAAAATACTGAAACTATACTCAAATTTTCAATATGTTAATAATAGCAATGGAACTTTAAACTAATCACAATAAAAGACAAATTTAATATATAACATGTGTATATTTAATTAATTCTATTTATAATATTAACATTTTTTTACTAAAATAAAAATTGCTTTAATCAATAAAGTGCAGTATTTTTAAATACAGAAACTAATCTGGAATTTTCACTTTATTAATAATGTCAACGCATCTTTAAAGTAATCACAAAAATTAAAGGCAAATGAGAATGTAGAGTATTCAATTAAAAATACTATCCAAAATATAACATTACCTTAATACAATTACTATTTTTTATAATCATTTTTGTTGCATTGAAGTCGAGTGAAATCCTGGTGGAAGACAAAGTATGAAAATTGTGAATATAATAATCATAATCTTTTAACTAGTCGCAATTATCGATTCAATTCCATTAAAAAGTCGATGCCAGCGCTAATCATTGTCCGGCCATCGATGGCAATTACATTAGCGCCTTGTCAGACTGTGCCGGAGACTTGGACCTGCTGCGGCATGTGTCCCGAATCCATTTTGCTTGCCATTCAAGCTGTGGCTGTGTGTGGCAGTGGCAGTGGCAGTGGCAGACGTGGTCAACGTGCAACGTGTTGTCATGCTCCTGACTCGCCAGCTGCTGGCATATGGCTGGCTCAGTGTGCCACTGGCTGTGGCAATGGCAATGGCAGCGACTTTGAGCTTCAACTTGCCCAACCTCGATCGGGATGTGGAGCGTCTGGCGAATGCCACAGTTTATGTGGCAAGTCGATACATTGCGGCACGCATCAACACGCTCGCCATTCGCTTCGATTGCCGTGATTGCAATGCCGTCCAGCAGCTGCAACAGAACCAAATGCTCGACCAGATGCTGCAACACTTGGCGCCGCACCTCACCATCTACCTCTCGCGTGGTGCGCCACACGACGCCGCCAAGGATTATACGCTCTTCGTGGTGCATCAGGCGGAGGCCTTTGAGTGAGTATTCAACATGAGTTTTCACATGAGCATATGCCTGATTTCCTGTTTAAATACTGAACTGTAGCAGCAATCTTGCTGTTCATTTAATATTAAATCATGAACAAACTCAAGCACATTATAATTGTGTATAAATTCAGAATCATCTTTTAAATAATTAGCATTCCATTCAATCTCAAAATCATGAACAAACTCGTGCACATTATAATTGTGTATAATTTCAGAATCATCTTTTAAATAATTAGCATTATGGGCAATGCATTTAAGTGAAACGATGTAAAAAGCAAAGAATCAGTTTACAAATGGTAGAATTAACTTAATAAAACTGAACTCTACAAGAATAATGCTTATGAAATGTTTTACATTTACATACAGTTTTATGCAATTATGTGCAATTGAATGTAAATATGTGAAACTATCCACATTTCAGTGAATAAATCGTAAATTTCGTAACTCCAATAAATGCAACGTACATTCTGCATGAATGCGAATTTTATTTGCTTGCAATAACTGAAAATATGCATTTATGTGCAATGCAGTTAAGTGGAAAGATGTAAAGAGCAAAGCGATTATATTCAACTAATTACAAATGGTAGATTTAGCATTAGAAAACTGAATTTTACATGAAGAAGCTTATGACATGATTGTATTTACATAAAATCTTATGCAATTATGTGCAATTAAATGTGATTTGGTGCGACTATCAGCATTTTAGTAAATAAATCGTAAGTTTTATTACTTCAATGTGATTTTTCTCTTACTCTTCGGCAGCAATTTCAATGTGAGTGCAACATACATTCTGCACGAGCACGAGTTTTATTTTCTTGTCGTGCTCGTCTCACGGCAATCGGAGTCGAAGCTGCATGACTCGGTGCGTCACATTTGCTCGATGGCACTGCAAAGTCGCGTTATCAATGTGGTTGTGTTGACGATGCGCTACAATGGAGAAATTGCCCTCTATGCGTACAAGCTCTTCAACGAACACTGCTCGCCGAGCATTAATGCCTATCAGAGTAATCGATTTCTTGCCAGCGGAAGTCTGTTGCGCGATGAGCTTTTTCCGCTGCGCTTCACCAATCTCAGCAATTGTGCCCTGAATGTGACGGCACATCAGCTGCCGCCGCATTTCATGTATCAGCCGGCCGATGGTGCCCCATTGCCTGTGGATGGCAAGTTTATCGAGCTGGATGCATTGCGCGGCATCGATGGCGAACTGTTGCGACTGCTGGCGACTGCGCTGCGATTTCGGGTGCGTCTCATGATACCGAGCGATAAGAGCGAAATCTTTAGTGAAGACACCATCAACGGCTGCTTTGCTCAGGTAAATATCGATAGTTTTTTATTGAGAACTTGAAGGTAGAGTTTTTCAATCCCTATTCTTATACAAGTGAAATCATTAGCAAATATACCGATGAAAATGTAGCCAAGCCTTAAGTTAGTCGATAGATGTTATCGATAGTAAGACATTACCACATTTTTGATAGTATTTCTTGATAAACTCCAATGCATTTCTACCGGTCTGCAGCTTTCAAAATTGTTGAACAATTACATGTAGCCCAAAAAAATAAATAGAAGTACTTAAAGTTAGTCGATAGTTGTAATCGATAGTAAAGCATTGCCAAAATATTTAAAGAATTTCTTGATTAATTATATTGTGTTTTTATCAGTCAAAAGCTATCAAAACCGTAGCACGATTGCATGTAGATGCTTTAAGCTAGGCCTTAATTATAATCAACGGTAAATCTGAAGCGAAAGATATCATAATAATTACCAAATCGCTGTTATCGATAGTATATATTGGTAACTTTCAATCTTGTCGATACTTCACGGTAATATATTGAATTGTTATCGATAGTAAAGTAATACCGAAGGCATTATATGTAAATATCATGAACAAAGCTATCACCACCATCTCTGTTATCAATAGTATTGCTGTAGTTGGATATTATTAATTACCAAATCGTTGTTATCGATAGTATATTTTGATTAGTTTTAATGGTTTTCCTACAATTTTCCACTCGCTGCTGGTGATGAAGATGCCTGTCGACACTTCACGTTAATACTAAATTGTTATCAATAGTAAAGTACTATCGAATGTATTAATGCTTAATTCTTGTCGATAGTAAAGAAGCACCGAAGACAATATAAATATCTTTAGTTAGACTTTATTATCACTACAACTTTTGTACATACCACCTCAACTGTTATCGATAGTATTTCATTGTGAAACTTAACTCTGTTTTCTTCTCCTCAATTCACAGCTCGCTGCTGGCAAAGCGGACATTGCAATCGGCGGCTTCAGCGGCTCGGACAATCGTCGCATGCAGTTCACTACCTCGGTGGTCTATCACCAGAGCTACTTTATCTTTGTGGTGCGCAAGGAGCGCTACTTCGGCCCCTTCGGCCAACTGATGCGTCCCTTCGGCCACAAAGTGTGGCTGTGTCTGCTTGTGAGCTTTCTGGTCGCCCTCATGTGCGCTCGCTGCCTGGGCCGGCGAGTCGGACTCAAGCATCCGCTGGAGAATCTGCTGGCCTCAACGATTGGCAATGCGGTGCCGGTGCATCGCTTGCCACGTGGCGGCTTCTTGCGACACATGGTTGCAAATTGGTTGCTGCTCACGCTGGTGCTGCGTTGCGCCTACCAGGCGAAGCTGTTCGATGTGCTGCGCACTCATCCCTACAAGCCGCTGCCCATCGGTCTGGCCGGATTGCTGCAGGCGAACTACACGTTGATTAGCACCGGGTATCATGACTTCTATCTGCACGAATTGACGCGTGTGAGTAATGGCAACTTCTCGCAACGTTATATGTTGGTGCAGCATGCCCCGCTGGGCGCCAGAGTTGCCACCATTTCGCTGCTGAACAATCTGGCCCATTGGAATATGCAACATCGGAACAGCAGTCACTTGACCTACGTCCGAGAGCCCATCTATCTGTATCAGCTGGTCATCTACTTTCGACAAAATTCCTTCTTCAAGTTCACCTTCGATCGCAAGATTAACCAGCTGCTCAGCTCGGGAGTCATGGCGCACATTGAGCGTCGCTATCTGCAGGTCTCGTATGCCGATCTTGATTTCAATATTCGGCTGGTGCCGCGCATCACCAACAAAATGCTGCGTGGCGTTTATCGATGTTTTATCGTGATTATGGGCGTGGCCAGCGGCCTCTTTCTGCTCGAGCGTTTGGCATTGCGTTGCCGCTGCTTGCGGCGACTCTTTGATAGGCTGCAGTGAAGAGCATGAAGTGGGAGGTCAGGGAAATGGAAGAAAGCTGATGTAATCTCTTTGGAAATATGTTCAGCGGTCCTCGTTTTCTCAAAAGTTAGCCAGCTTTTAAAACTATCTTATTGATACTTGCTATAGCTCTGTCCTATTTTAAGTAGCTTGCATTAAGATTCAAATAATACATTCAACCTATAAAAACACACAATATGGTTTATAATAATATATTCAAGCTATAAAATTACGTAATATGGTGGTAAATATTTGCAGTTTCTAGCCATAGCATTATGCAACAAATTTATGAATAAAGTATAGTTTTTTTTTTTGCAAAATAGTACACCAGTTTTGTTTTCATTTATAGGTCTGTCCATTCTTTATACTTTATACTCACAAGTCTGACTGCTTTCAAGCAATCATAATGAAAAGTCGTTAAAGTACATTAGTGTCTAATTGTACATAATGCTTAACATTAAAGAACATATATTCCTACTACATACTTTTCAATTTAAATATTTCTAATTAAGATATTATATAAATAAAACTTTTTGAAGTTTTTATATTTTTTTTGCAGATATTATTAGGCATCATATTCTATGCAAATTAAATGGAAACAAGTAAGAAAGCCACAGTCAAGTGTTCTCGACTGTGAGATACTCGCTACCCATTTTGAATAAATGTAAAACAGTGCGGTATTATTCTTAAAATATACCAAACAATATACCGAAAAAATACTAAGACACAACAAATGCTATAATTGGTATATTGTTATAGCATTACAAAATATACCATAAAGTACTGAAATATACCAGATTGTCAGTCAAAGCAAAAGTATTTCTTAAATAACTTACAATTACTTCACTTTAATATAATATACCATAGTACTATATATACAGAATATTATAGAACTAGTATATATAGTATATTTTATTCCTACTACAATTATTATTAAAAGCTTTGCTTCTTTTTTTTAAGAATTCTCCTATTTTTTTTGCCTGTCATCATTATCATATTTTATGCCACTAATATACTATGAATTGTTTTTAAATAATCTATTATAGAACTGATATATAGTTTTTCTATGGAAGAGTATGCAATTTTCGGTGTCTTTGCTTGCTTGTTAGTTGATAAGCTGTTGGTTGTTAGCTGTATCCTTGCCACATGCTGCACATGCTGGGTACTTTCAACGGATTTGTTAGCCTTAAAAATTGATTTAAGTCTTGTAATGCATGGCCAGCAGCCACGCCCCCCGTCCGCCTGCCTCCTCCACATGAGTGTAGTGTATGCTAGTGTGTGTGTGTTTGGGGCAAGCGGCAACTGGCCAAGCGGCACGGAGCGCCACTTGAGTTAAGCTGCGCAAACGTTTGCATAATCACGTTCCAATTTAAATTGCTCTATTTGCCGCTTGCTCTCTGCTCTACTCTTCTTCCCTCTCTCTTCTCTCCCTCTCTCCGCTCGCTGCCTGTAACATAAGTGGCAAAAGTGGGTGGCGGGGGGGCAGATGTGGCAAATGCATGCGGCAAAGGCGTTGGCGTTGGCATCTCTCAAATTGGAAAAACTGGACAATTTTTATTAGCTGTCGCCGCTGGAGCGTGGCTGTTGATGCTGCCTGTCCGTCTGTCCGTCCGTCCGTCCGTCTCTCCATCTGTCCATTCGAACAATCCAACACCACACAATCAAACCTCCCTTGGACTGTATTCTCCCTCCCTTTCCTGTTCTTGCCACACTCCAGAGCACTTCTCATTTGTTTGTCGAGTGTGTAGAGAACTATGGCAAAATGTGATTGTGATTTCTACGACTATCTCGCAGTTCGTCCATTTCCATTTCCATTTTCCTCATTCCCATTCAATGCCATTGCTTCGTCTTTCACAGCTGCAAGGAATTAAGGTGATAGCTTCTCGCATAGCATGTTTTTAAAATAGCTCTTAACTCGCATGCGGCACAAATAAAATTACAAAAAAAGTACATGCAATCGATTCGACTTGTCTTGCATCACTCAACTAATGCCTTCAAATACCATTTTAGCTGTCTCATTAACTGCAGCAAAGACAAATTAATCGCGATAGTGTTCAAAAACATTAATTCGGAATAAGTTGGCTCAATAGTTGCATAGAAACTAGTTCACAAAGAATGTCATACATATTAAATGATATATTATATTTTGAGAGTTGTAGTATATTAACATATTAAATTAGTTCACAAGGAATCCTTCTTGTGCAATTTTAAATAGTTAAACAAACATAATTCATTAAAAATAAATATAATATAGTAATATATTTTTTTTGAGAATTGAGAATTGTAACATAGCAAATATAGCATTTGGTATTTTTAAATATTTTATGGTACATTGAATGGGTATGCTTAAGTATTTTTTCGGTACTCTTAATATTTAGTAATTAACTAATTAATACAAAATGAATATAATATAGTGTATTTTGAGGAAATTTTAGTATATTAGCATACCAAATGCAGTATTTGCCATGTTTAAATAAATGACACATTAATTTGGTATATTTAAACAATAATACCGAGAATTAAAAGTAAATATCATATAGTTTATTTTCTAGAGTAAATATACCAAATAAATATATTTATACATTTAATGATACATTAATTTGGTATACTCAAGTATTTCTTCGGTATTATTATTTGGTATATTTAAACGATAATACCACTTTCGCATTGTTTGAATCTTATTTAGTATTTATTTGCAAGTGGGTATCTCAAAGTTGAGTACACTCCAAAGTAGCTTTACTTGTTTTCCTTAATTATACACGCTACCTATAGGGTAGAAGGGTATTATAACTTTGTGCCGACAGGAAATGTATGCAACAGGTAGAAGGAGGCATCTCCGACCCTATAAAGTATATATATTCTTGAGCAGCATCAACAGCCGAAACGATATAGCCATGTCTGTCTGTCCGTCTGTCCGTATAAAACACTGGATCTCAGAGACTATAAGAGATAGAGCTATAATTTTTTTTCGACGGCATTTGTTATATTTACACGCAGATCAAATTTGTTTCAAAAATTTGGCACGCCCGCCTCCGCCCCCGCAAATCAAAAAATCGAATAACAAATAAGTAACTTTAAAGCGAATTTTGGTAGAGATAATAACTACTATATTCCTGAAAATTTGGTTGCGATCAGATAAAAATTGTCGAAGTTATTAAATAAATACTTTTGTATGGGCAAAAACGCCTACTTACTAGGGGTCTTAGGTGCTTTGGCTCACAATCTGGTATATTGTGCCGTCTAAGGTATATTTTGAATGTGGAACTATATCGATATAACAAATATACCGTTTGGTATATTTTTGGTATATTTGTATAATTGGTATATTTTGAAAATATTTTGCCATTATTAAAAATGGGTATCTCACAGTCGAGCACACTCGACTGTAAATTTCTTACTTGTTTTTTATTGCAATGACAATTTTGCCATTTAATAAAAATAGACTTGAGTTTTGCCTTAAGAACTCAGCTCAATATTTTCCGTCAAATAAAAGACATAACATTTTTAAAATGTTTTTGGATCCACAAGTTTACTACACTTTCGATACAGTTAATCACAATAGCGTTCACCAATTAATGAGTTATTAAATCGATAAATTTATGCACGCTTGTACCGAAACTAAACTAAACAGATTGCACAACGAATTTCACCAACGATTGCACTTCTCATTGCGAATAATGGGAAAACCGCTGGAGCCGCCATCCGCTTTGCATTTGACAGGAGAAACTCTCAGACCGATGCCCGGATTGGGTTGATTGCGATGATATTTGATCGTCAGCACTTCCCAGTCAAAGATCTGTGCAGGAGTCGCACACAACTTTAAGAGCAAATGACGAAACATTTTGCGCAGCATATTGTAATCGGGATCGGCATTGAAAGTCAGCTGATGGCAATAGTTGAGATACATGAGAAATTCGCTGGGAAAACCTTTGCACAATTTCTCATTGCTAATCGAACGTTTGAGTTCATGGATACGTTCGTATTTCTGCTGTTTGGTTGAGGCCTTAATGCCCTGCCACGGCAAATTGCCGCGCAGAAAATAGACGAGCACATAGCCCACCGAGATGAGATCATCGCGACGGGATTGCTCGACACCTTCGTGCGATGAGATCGAGGTGAAGCGAGCGGTGCCCGTTAAACTGCAATTCTCACGATACGGAATGTGAACTTGGGTATTGGGATCCCAATACTTCTTCGACAAACCGAAATCAATGAGATGCACTCGCTTGCTGCTGATATCGCGACCAATTAGAAAATTATCCGGCTTGATATCGCGATGCACAAAGCCACGATTATGCACTTGCTCCAGACGCAACAGCATCTCATTGGCCAGCATCAGAACCGTCTTCATGGTGAACCGACGACTGCAAAACTCAAAGAGATAGTTGAGCGAGGGACCCAACAACTCCATGACCAGGGCACAATAATCATTCTCCTCACTAAATAAATAAATTTGCGGCAAACCGAGAGCCGGTCGAATGGCCCGATACACTCGATGCTCATAGGCCAGCTGAGGATGCGGTGCACCGGCTTTCTCCACCTTGATGGCCACCTGTTCGCCGGTGTTGAGCGACACGCCGAGAAAGATGTCGCCAAAGCTTCCGCTGTCGAATTGCCCTAGAACCTTATAGTCGCCCACAAAGAATTCGCGTACTTCGCTGGCTCTGATCTTCTCCATGGCGAGCAACTGGAAATTCAAGTTGAATCTGTTTGCAATTTACGTAAAGATGCGAAAGTGTAGAAAAACTTCAAATACAAAACTCTGATTACTACTCAAATTGTTTTCAAAAACTGGCAATAAACTCCCGTGACATTGAAGCAGGTGTTTATCATAATTTTAATTTAAAGAACATTAAAAGCTCATTAAAATATTAGAAGCTGCTAATCACAGTGTTAACTGATATGTAAGACTTGAAGCTGAAAAGTAGCAGCTTAAAGCTCAAAGCTAGTAAAGCACATTAAAGCACATTTCATTTCGGACGCAATTCAGGATACAGTTTTATATTATAGGATGCAAATTAAAAACAAGGAAAATACGAAAGAATATTTTAATTTATGTGGGGTACCATCTGAAGAAAAAAACAACTTAAGCTCTTCAAAAGTATTTTGAGTTTAATCACGTTACAAACCAGCTTTCCATAGCACATTTTGAAGCCGAGATGAAAAGCAACAGCTTTAAGTTCAAAGCTTATGAAGCACATTTCATTTCAGATGTTAGCTACTCAATTCAAGATACAACTTTATTATAAAAAGGCAAAAGCTTGCCATAAGTTGAATATTCTAACTCATATTTATGTAGCCTACCAAATCTGCTTAAAAATTATTCCAAGAGTACTTCAAAAATACTTTTAATCAAGCTTCACATGAGCTTCCTATAACACATTTTCAAATCGCTCTCTTTATTTATATAATGTTAGTTGTTATCATCAATAAAGTCTATGCTCATCAAGTTGAATTAGGGGATTTTAAATTCCAAGCAGCAAAAGCTCTAAACGCAACAGCATTAACTTTCATTAAAGTAAGAGAAGCTAAAACTTTTGCTTTGTGTATGCCCAATGTTGGAAGTTAAAGCTGACTCATCAAATGTATTGCGAGCAATCTAATAATCGATTAGTTTGATTTGATTAAAGGCAACTTGAGTCCACATTACACATCAACGTTTAGCTGTGTGAAAATTGAGACGAGGAATGTGTTGTAAAGTTTTTGTTGTTCTGTCTCTCTCTCGTTTTTTTTTTTTTTTTAAAGCTGCAAACGAGACAAGTTCGATGATGATTGCGGCTGATGGCCTGACATGTTGTCAGACTTGACGGACAAACTCCCACACACACAGACATCAAGTATGTCCGTGTGCGTGTGCGTATCGATTATCTGTGCCGTTCACGACACGCAGACGGCGACAATCCGTAGACGGAATGCGAGAATGGGGGCGGAGGCGGAGACGGAGTTCGATATGGAGAAGTAGAAGGAGATGGAGACTCAACTCGAGGATGTTGTAGGGTTTTGTTGCTCGTTGCTCGACGGATCAACTAGCCAGTAATAATGTCTTTCGCTGACATTTGACATTTTGGCTATATTTCACTCACTTTGTGACAACTGGCAACTTGGCATTCAAATATAACCCAGAGCCGCCAGCAATGGCCCAGGGAACAGAACGGAGTCTCTGTCTCTGTCTGTGTCTGTGCCTGAACACTTCCCTTCCCATCCTGATGCCTTGGTACGTTGCCGTTGGGCTCTCTGATAGCAAAACTGACTGAATCTATAGCCAGTTTCAGTAGCCAGCGCAGTCATTCATTCAAGCTCAGATGTTTAAGAACAATAAATTTGTGTGCGAGACGACGTCGAGACAAGTGTGTGTGTGTGAGAGTGTGTGTGTGTGTGTGTGTGTGTGAGTGTTTGTATGTGCGTAATGCATTTGTGTAGTAGACAAACCAAATGTTTGGCGATCTGTCCGCCTGTCTCTTCTTAGGTTCGTCAATCTGCCTATTCGACTGTCTGTCTGTCCGTCCGTCCGTCCGTTCGACAATCTGTCTGGCCGTCTGTCCACAAGCTTCACTGTCTCTTCCTCTGGCAATTGTCTGTCCGTTGGTACAGAGCCAAAAAATATCCTTGAAATATTTTAAGCCTAACCTGGACTTTCTGAATTATGCATTTGGACTTAAGTTGCTAAATTAATCCGGTTTCAAAACAAGCTTCTTTTTTGTCTATCAACCAATTGAGGGAAAAAACGATCCTTGATAAAATGATATATTTTAAACTTTTGTGTTTAGCCTGGATTTTCTTAATTATGCATTTAGGATTCAGTTGATAAATAAATCCGGGTTTAAGAGATTCAAACTCTAGATGATTCGGTGGTAAGTATTTTAAAAGTATTATTAAACAAATACGAGATAAGAAGATAAATATTTTAAGAGTAGCATTAAACAAAGAAGTACAACTAAAATGTAACTTAAAAATCGGAACAGATTTAGTAAAAATGACCAAATTTAAATCCTCATTTTAAACTTTTTTGCGATTGAAAAAGTCAAGTATCTTCATCAGATATTGACACCGTTCCGGATTGAATTCAGGGTAATTATTCATGATTTTTTTCGTTCGGTGTAGCTTTGTTCCCATCTCTGTGTCTCTCTGTTTGTCTTTCCGTCCGTCCGTCCGTCTGCCTGCCCGCCTGCTTGTCCTCCCCTCTGCGCCTTGACAAGACTGGAGGCGACATATTTGCGTCAAACAGAAGCCACCGCATCGTTGTCGTCGCCGTTGTCGTAACCGGAATCCGCAGCCAAAGCCCCTGGCTGGAATCGGAATCGGAGTCAGAGACAGAGTCAGAGTCAGCATCAGCATCAGTGTCAGAACTGCAACCAGAGCTCTTGTGGTGGCCATTATCATCAATGGCAGACGACGGCATTTACATCATAACGAGGCGATGCAATGCGATGTAAGGCGAGTGGAGGTGAGGCATGGACGGAGACTGATGGATGGACAGATAACCAGCATTAGCATTAGCGCCGCACAGGCTGCGATTGCAGCGCGCTAAGTTCGAATAGTTGCTCCTCCGAAAAGGAGGAGGAGGAAGCGAAGGAGGCGGAGGAGGCGTGCCATGTGAACATGCGGGTAAATTATCTTTTCATTTCCGTCAACGTCCTGTGTGTCCTGCTGCTTCTGCTTCTGCTGCTGTGTCCTGCATCCAATTGCCATGTTCCACTCATCGCGTTCAATTGTTGGCTCTCTTAAGCTTTTTAGCAATCAGTCCTGCGTTCCCAATCCCCATTCGCCATTTCTCCTCTCTCTCTTTCTCTCTCTCTCATCCGCTTGTCCTCTTGTTGACTGCACCCCTTTTCGCTGTGCCACGCTCTTCTCAAGTCCAACGTCGAGATTCATTAAGGATGCCGCGAAAGGACAACGGGGCCAAAACAATGGCCATTTTGCTGGTCGACGCGTGTGCGCCTCTTAAAAGCGGCTTAAATCAAATTTTCGTTTCGCTAATTGTCTCATCAAATTACACACAGACATAACAACAACAAGAACACGGAACACATCCGTTCTCAGCACAGAGCAAGTAAGCAAGTATGCTTTTGGCATTCATTAATCATTTATCGAGGCAGCGCATTTCTCGATAACGATTGATTGTGTGAAACGCTTGCGAAAGAAGCATAAGCATAATTAACAGACGATTATCGAGTTATCGATAGTCGAGCCAATAATACCAAAGCTTATCGGGCTTAGAACTTAATTCCATATTTAATTTATTATTTCGTCAAGTTCATAAATATTTCCTGCTAAGTTTTGTCACTTTATTAAGTTGTCATATTGATAGCATAAAAATGGCTTTCTTAACTAAAGTATGCATTAAAGAAGTAAGAAATCTGAGAAATATATACCTGATTAGTTTATCAAAAAATAATTAAATATACTGAAGACTATATTTGGTATATAACAGAAATGTGTAAAATAAAGTAGGCATGAATTAAATAAAAAAAAGTAAAACAAATATATTCCTTATCATTATAATGAACACTATTCATTGTATATAATAGAAATATAGTTTAATAAACTAAAACAGCAAAAAACAAGTAAGGAAACTAAAAAATATACCTAATTAATATACCGAAATAATTTTAATTAAATATAATGATATAATATAACAGAAGTATGGTTTTCTAAATGAAATATGCTTAAAGAAATGAAAAAATGTAAAACCTAAAAATGTACCTAAAGAAAAAAATTTAAGTATACTGAAGACTATTTTTGGTATTTCAATATACCATACATTACGAAATATGCAAGATTGTCAACCAAAGCAACTCAGATCTCTTTGATGAATAACGAACATTTAAGGAACATTACACCTGCAAATTTTAATTAAAGTAGTGTACAAAATATGACGTAATGCAAATATTAAACGATTTAGTAAAAAAAACGTTTCAATATGTTTACAATATCCACAAAAAGTATCATTACGAAGAGACCAATTTGTGGATGATTGATTGAGTCTTTGACAGCGTTTGATTAAGCTGATTAATCAAGAGCTAAATAAAGCAATGCAATGTAAAGTAAATGAAATGCCAATGATTGTTATCGATAAACGCGACATACGTAAGGTTGAATGTGTGTGTGTGTGTGTGTGTGTGTACAACAGATGTGAGTGAAAAGGTGAACTGAGTGTGTCTGCCTCAAAACGAGTTGCATGCTTAATTTGCAACGAATTCCCCAACGCGTTGTGATAACTACCGAATATGAACGTGACAAAAGTTGTTGATGACAACAACAACAGTAACAGCAACAACAACAAAGAAGAGACGAAAGTGCAATTGCAATGGAGTAAGAGATCAGCCTGGATGAAAAGGAGAGCGAGGTAAAGAGATGGAGAAGGGTGGCAACTCTGCCGCACAACAAACAGCAAAATAGAAATGACTTTAATAGCTCATCAATGATTCAAGCGGAAATCCGGGCTGTCCAAGTGCAGTCGGTTTATTGGATACCGGAAAGGCATTATGTTGCCGCTTGCCACTTGCCTCTTGCCACTTGCCCCACGTGCCGTTAGTAGCTGCTACCGTTAGTCAGTCGAACAACTCTGCCAGCTACGTTGCCAACTCTGCCTCTCTGTCCAGCTATCCATCTGTCTGTATTGTGCCGTGTCTGTTGTTGGCGTCGTCATCGTCGTCGTCAGCATTGTTGTTGTTGTTGTTGTTGTTTATTTGTTTGATTGGGCTGACTGACTGACTGCAGCTATCTCTTTTACACACACCCTCTCTCTAGCTCTGTCTCTGTCTCACTCAGTTAACGGACTGTATGTCTGCTTAGCTGAAATGATTTTCACGCTGCCTCCAAAAAGTATGCAACGAAATTTGCATATTGTTTTGCCATACGACAACGCCCTGCAATTTGACAGGCGCCCAACGTGTGGCGTCTATATGTGTGTATGGATGTGTGTATGTATATAGCACCCCATTTTGAGTGGAAATCAACAACTCCCTTTGGCCCTTTTTGCACCTGTGTGTGTGTGTGTGTGTTAGTGTTGCAGCCACGACCTCTGCGCCGTGTGTGTGCCACGCCCACAGCGCCTCCGTAAGCCACAGCCACAGCGCTCAGGCTAGAGTTGGCTTTATCTGCTAGCCATGTTTGTCTGAACATATCTGGGCATCATTATTATCATCATTATAGATGGCACACGACCAACCAACAACCAACAACCAGCAACCAACAACGACAACGACAACCAGTGGCTATGTGACAGTAGCCCCGCTTGGCTTTTGTATCTCATTTATTATGCAAATCTCAGACCCGGCGCCCAACGAACGAGACACCAACAACAACAACAAAAGATTCGGGGAGGCATATTGGGATTGGGAAATTGGGAAACAACTGGCACAATATGGCCGGCAAATGCTCAGAGCCAACAACACCAACAACAACAGCAGCAACAACATCATCATCAATTGCAAACTGCAAAGTGCAACTTCAACTCGCAACAACCTGTTTTCCTTCCTTCACTTTTGCCATTATTATTACTTCGTTTTTTTTTTTTTTGTTTTTCCTCTTCTTGTGTGCTGCAATATTTTTAAAAGTAATTTTTGCAAATTGTTGGCAACACATTGGCTTACTGCAATTGTTGCATGTCTATCGTCAGTTTGAATAGCAAAAATCCAGCAAATCGCACTTAAAAGGTCAACACAAAACAAAACGTAAAAGTATATACATATATGAAATCTAATTGGATGCAAATATCGACTAACAAAGACCCTGTAGGGTTATCGACTTGTGCTCATTTATGTTGAGCAATAGAAATACTTTTAAACTTACATTTCATAACATCAAGAAAATATGGATGATAATTGTAGTTGATGCAGTCCTTAGCAGCTTATTCTTGGAGTTGAGGTAAAACACTGAATTATAGCTGTAAGATATTAAATGAGAGTAAATATTTAAGTGTATTTCATAAATTAAAAATGAAAAAAATTAAAATTAGTTTAATGAGTTAAATGAGTTTCATTCAATCATTAATTTAATTCAAATTTATTTTGTTCTCATAAATTTCTAGCAATTTCGATAATTCAAAACTTAATAAAATTGCGATACATTGAAGCTGTCGATAGTCCAAGTGAAATACGAATACTATCGATAGTTTTTAATTCACATTAGCACCTGTCAAATGAGCAATTAAATGATGGTAAAGCAATTTGTTAAAGCAATTTAATTCATTTTTTTTTTTGCCCATTAATTTTAACCAATTTCGTTAATTTGAAACCTATTCAAATTTCGATGTAATTATGCTATCGGTAGTGCTAAAAATTATTAAAAGTATCATAAACTCATTTAATCATTAATCTAATTAAAATTTATTTTTTTCTCATTAATTTCGATCTACTTAGAGAATACAAATCCTCCTAAACTTGAGATACATTGATACTATCGATAGTGCAAGGGATATATGCATACTATCGATAGTTTTAAATACGCATTAGCAGTCATCAAAAAGTCAACCAAATGATGATAATGCTGTTAGAGAGCAAACACGAATCAAACACCGCATAATACTTTAATATAGTTCGCAGATCAAGCTACGACGCGCACCGTGTGCGAGCGAGACAGCGAATGTAAAAAAAAGGAGAGAGAATACCGAATGGCCGTTTGGCAATCATAAAAAGTAAATAAAAATTTCAATTTTTATGCACGCTTCAACGTTAATCAATTACGTGATTTAATTGAAAACGCCAAAGTCAATAACAAAAAACAAACACAACAAAAACCAAAAAAAAAGAAATATATTGATATATAAATATATATGTAAACATATATATATATATATATATATTCCTATATAGAATATATACTAGCACTATAAGCCCATGCGTATCGTATATACAATTTGTTTATCTATCAATTTCAAATGTCCAGAGTCTGTTTGTTCTGGCCACTCTTGCTCTTTCTCAACAGCGAACAGCATGGGAGACAATTGAAAAGGACGCACATCGCATTTTCCATTCCCTTTTTTCATTTCATTTCATTTCAGTTTCTTTCTTTTTTTTTTTGTTTGCCAGCGAATTGGTTTTCAATTAACATAAAGCTGGCAAAAAAAAAATACGATTGCAACAAAATGTTCAAAAGGGAAAACTGTCTGAAACTGAAGAAGACAAAATGACAGATTCACGATGGATTCGAAATGGAAATTTATTAAGTGCAAATGAAAAAAGATTTCGAGGAACTCAGCGAAACGAGATAAAGGTAGTTAAGTCCGCGAGCAAATAAATACCTCGACTTAAAAACATTATCTGGCAATTAACAATGCACTAACGAACTTAATAAAGTAACATATTCCAATTGTTAATGAACAGATTACAATAAATCGCAACAAGTTGGCAGCTCTACTAAATTTCTAGCTTTAGTATTTAATTTAAAATTTATTACGATTCAAATTAGCTTTCAAAGATTAGCTCAAATATTTCATATATTATTCTTAAGTACAGTCCAAAAACTAGACTCGTTAATTTTAATTTGTTAAGCAAGTTGGCAGCGCTGTTCCATTGTGTGAATACGAGTTGGCATAGCTAGAGTAAAAACTATTGCAGCACTCTTAAAGACATGATCCTTTGGTATTTTCCCTGAGCTGTAGAAACAATAATTTGCGACAAGTTGGCAGCTCTACTAAATTTCTTACGCCTTGAGTATTCGATTAAAGATGAATCAGAATGCGTATTAGTTTTGACAAATTAGCTGAAATATTTATATTATTTTCAAGCACAGTACAAAATTAGACTATTTTCTTCTAATTTTGTTAAACAAGTTGGCAGCGCTGGTCATATGTGTGAATAAAAACCAGCTTAGCTTCAACAAATTATCTCAAATATTTATAATATTTTTTTTAAACATAGTTCAAACAAGAGTATTTAATTTTAATTTTGTTCAGCAAGTTGGCAGCGCTATTTAAATAAAACGTTAATTTTTCTTATTACCCATGAGCTGTAACATTTGCATTGGATTAACAAATACCAATTGCACTATGAATGTTTATCGCATCAGAAAACAAGTTGGCAGCCCTATTAAATATGCAAATAGTTATCGATAATGTGTGAACGGCATGGAAGCGATGATGCTGGTGTTGAATTGAGGCGCTTTAAAGGGATGGATGTTCATTAGGCCAACGACGATTAACAATTGAGGCTGTAGATAGTATCTAAAGTATTCCCCACACATTCTCGCCGCACATTGAAGGCATCTTTCACTTCAAAATGCAGCCCAGGGGTGGGTGAGGGGAAAAGGACTTTTGCAATGAGGCAGTGAATTGTTTCGACGATGCTTGCGATAGGGAAACAATAAGAACGGCATTCAAAGGCAGCCAAGGAATTCACAGCAATCCAGGCGAGTTCTCTCATCTACAACTTCAGTATGAACGAATGTGTGTCTCTCTCTCTCTCTCTCTCTCTTGGTGTGTGTGTGTGTGTGTGTGTGATGGTTGTGTGTCAAAACAAATTTCATTTCACATTCAATTAAATTAATTTTAACACCATTTGCAGGCGGCAGGACAACAGCAGAAGCAGCACACGAAGATGCCAATGCCAATGAGGACACAGCAGGATGCGAGATGGACGCAAAAGCGATGGAAAGGGGCAAAGGGAAAGCGAAGAAGAAGAAGAAGCAGCTGGATATGAAGTTGGAAATCGTCCTCTGATGGCCCAGTTGGGGCACTCTGTGTGGACGTCTGTGGGCGTCACAGTTGCCGCATGCCTTTGCCACGTTTTCCACATTTCTTCGGCTTCTTCACCGTTAATGGTTTTATCTTTTCCTTATTGTTGCCGCTGCCACAAAACGTTGCACCCACCCATAGATCGATCGAGTGGCAAGCGTTCGAGTCCGAGTCGGAGTCCGAGAGTCAGAGCCTCAAAGCCTCGAGTTTCCGTTTTCGCACAGCGAATTCGAACAGCGAGTTAATATAATTACAGAAATAAAGTCTGGAATTTTAATTAAAACACAACTTCATTTACAGCCGCAGAGCAGACGACAGTCGGACGCTGAACAAATACTCAACTCTCTTGTCCGAGGGAGGGAGGGTGGTAGAGAGGGAGAGAGGGGCAGGTGCAGCCACAATAGACAATGACAAACGAATAGCCGCAGTCGCAAGTCCAACTCGAAACTCAAACTCAACTCCTGCATTCGGCGCCCAGTTTCAGTTCGAGTGAGTGTCATTTGCTCTAGAAACATTTGCCAAAATAAAATACGAACAATTAAACTTTGTTCAGCTGCTGGCAACGATTGTCGAATACCCTACCTTTTGGGAGTATGAGTCATAGTTAAGGAGAATACGCCAAACATATTTGTAATGCTTATTAAGAATTTGAACTTTTGATTTTGGTTAATCCCGTATAAAATTCTGCACATTTACTTCATTCTGTGAGTAGTTTATAGTATTTTTAAATACTAAATGCACTATATTTTGGTATTTACAACACTACAAAATTCATATAGAAATTGTTTTAAGGCAAAGTCGCGTTAAACAAAAGTCAATTGAAAACTATTTTAAACTAACTTTCGAGGTCTGGGAAAATTAAGATTATAGCACATTAAATAATGCCAAATAAAAATAAGGTAATCTTTTAACATGCCACTTGTTGTCTCTTAATATCTACAGAGTATACTAAGTCATTAAATATGCTTCATCATACTAAATAAAGTGATTATTTTACTGCTTCTCAGCAGCTAACTAATTTAGAGGGTATAGCAATGTGATACGACTTCCTGAACATAATACACTATAAGTTCAATATATCCTCGCATTAAAAAGAAGTGAATAAGTCTCAAATCTATATTTCCATGCTCTTCATAATTTGCAGGGTATATTTTATAAAGTTTGCTATAATGAATAGTTCTTGATTCATTTACAGAAGTCTTCAACGCTTGCGAACGTTTGATCGCTACAAATGTTACCGACAGAAAGATTAAAAGGAAGCTCAAATAAGAACATTAGAGTCAGGTGTTGACTGTGTGAGACCTGTTCAATCGCAATGAAATTATAAATATAATATTATAATAAGAAAATATTATAATAATGAAATACAAAACTAACATTTAATTTTAAGTTTTTCAGAGTACAGTGAAAAAAGTTGATTTATTAATTCAAATATATATATTCACATATGAATTAATAAATAAATCTTCTTTCACTGGCATTTTGTATTTGCTTTCCACAACTTGAAAAATATATGAAGCGTAAAAAAAGCAAGTAAAATCAATTCTAGAATAATATAAAGCATTCATCTACTTTAATATTGATTCCGGTTTAGCATAAAAGTTAAGTATTCATGTTTATTAAGAGTCTTGTTCATTTGGTAAAATGGCCTAAGAGAACTTTTTTACTTATTATTTTTGTGTAGGGAACGGGTCTAAAAAAAAAGAACACACAACATACAGTTTGTTAATTAACGGGCAATTAAATATCTGCTTCAGTTTGTCAACTTCATGATTAATAGATTATCTAATGCGTATATTTGATATTGAAGCATTTAATTATGTGAAGCAAATCGAGCAGCAGCTAATAAAGAGCGAAATGCATAAATATGCATATGAAGCTTTTGTTGCAAGATCACACAGCAAGGTTTTGTGGTCGCGTTTGTTGTTGTTGCTGCTGTTGTTGTTGTTGCAACACGAATGTGGCAACGCGTTGTTGCTATTCTTGCTGCTTCTGTTGCCGGTTGCCGGTTGCCTAATCAAAAACAGAAGCTATGCAAGCCGCAGCATTGTGACAGGCTTTTCGCCAGGGAGGCAATCCAATGCGTTGTCGGCGGTCGAAAGGGGCGTGGCACACACACACACACACAAACACACACACATACACACACACATAGATTCCAGCTGACATATGCACAAGAGACTTTTGCCGAGTAGCACTAACATTTTCAGAGAGGGGGGTGGGGAGGAGGGGGAAGCGTTCTCAGGTGTGCGGACATCAGCAACAGACGAGCAGATAGAGAGACAGACAGACAGACAGATAGAGGAGAGACGAGCCTACGTTGCGTATGCGCAACGCACGTTGAAACAACTAATGGCTAAATTTTTAGCTAAAATTTGCAAAATTTGCATTTTTTGCCAACTGTTGTTGTTGTTATTATTTGTTGTTGTTGTTGTTGTTATTGTTGTCATCGCACTACATGTGCCTTGGAGAACCCCCTCTCCGCCCCCCGTCTGCCCCGCTGTGAAACGTCTGTTTGTGTTGCAAATATAATTTTTAATTTAAATGCAAATTTTTGAAATCATTTTCGAAGCATTATGTGCCCATATTGATACGCAAATTGCTGTCAGCAGCGCACGCATAGACATAGACACAGCACACACACACACACACACATACACATCTATACACACACACACACACACAGAGCAGCACACACACACATATGCAGATTTAATAACGCATACGCGTCAGTCAACCGCTGGAACAGGCCGCAGCCAGCAGACGAGAGACGCAGAGAGAGAAAGAAGGGAAGAGGGAGAGGAAGAAAGAGAGAGAGAGAGAGAGAGAGAGAGAGAGAGAGAGAGAGAGAGAGACAGAGAGAGAGAGAGAAAGAGTTGAAGCTGTGACCGCTGTAGCCACCGAAAAGCTGACAACATCAGCGAAGCCAAACACCGAAACCCAACACACACATACACACCTACACACACACACCTACACACACACACCTACACACACACATACACACACTCGCACTTAGAAGAGTTCGTTGTTGTTGTTGCTGATTCTCGCTATTGATTTTTGAAGAATTCGTTTGTTTCACAGCGCTCAATGCCTTGCTGCCTGTTTTTAATGTTTATTGGCGGTGGCAGCAGCAACAACAACAACAATAACAACAATAACAACAACAACATCAACAACTTTAACAACTAAAATAGCAGCAGCAACTACAACAAATTAGAAAGCTAAATTACGAGTTGACTTGACTGCGAAATACCCGAAATAATAATAAGAATAATAATATGTAATAAAAAACGAAAAGGTATTAAAATCATTACGAAGAATATGTTCAAATGTTATTGCAAACTTAATAATAAAATATATAAAATCTAATAAACAACAATAATAAATTAATACAAAAAAAAATAAATAATAATAATAATCAAAATATAAAATTAATAAAAAAAATAAATAAATAAATAATAATAATCAAAATATAAAATTAATAAAAAAAAAAAATAAATAAATAATAATAATCAAAATATAAAATTAATAAAATACAATAAATATCAATAAATTTTTTCATTTAATTGATTAAAACTAATTATTGTTTTTATTAATTATAAAAAGAAGTTATAGAAAATAAAAATAAAATAATTAAAACAAATAATTAAATGAACTATTGAAATTTTAAAATTAAATTTTATTTATAAATAAGAATTTGGAAAGCAATTAATAACTCGAAAAAATAAAATAAATAAATAAAATAAAAAATAAAATAAATCAATTTATGTACTAAAATTAACAAGTGGAAATTTCCAATTGAATTTATTAGTTAAAAATCAAATGTGTCAAAAATAAAAATTAAATTCACAACGAAAATAATTTGCAATGACTTGAAATCAAATTATGAATAAAAAAAAGTTTTATATTTAATTGGAGACAATCAAAGCAGACGAAAATGTTTTAAGTCAATAGACAAGTCAATAAAGAAGAGAAGAAGAATATATAACGTAACTAAATGATTTGGAATGAAATAAGTAAATCAAATTTTGCAAGGAACTGAAATCAAATTTCACAACCAAAAATCAAATTGCCAAGAAAATAATTTTCAATCAAATTAACAACTGGAAAATTAAAATATGCAATGCATAAAATATGAAATCAAGTAAAAGCTGATTACAAAGAAATGACAATAATAAAATAAATCTTCATTTAAAACTAAATTTTTTCTTTTCAAATTAAAAAAGAAATATTTAACAGAAAATTAAGAACTTTAAAATCTTGAAGTGTTTGCAGAACTGAAGAGCTTGAGTAAAATGTAAAGTTTAGGGAATAAAAATTGTTTTTTTTTTTTTTTGCTGGGTGTTATACTACCCTTTAACCCTGTGGAGATGCCGGGTATTAAAACAGCGTTGGCAGCAACAAAATTGCAAACGCAGCCGCATCAGCGGCAGCAACAACCAAATGCTCATCACGGGGCAAAAGCGTGTAACCAAGTGAAGGTGTCACTCCATCAAAAGTGTACGCATAAACCCCTTGCTGCCCCTTCTCCTCCCTCCCCCATCAACTCCAACTCCATCTCCAATCCCTTCTCTGGTTGCCGCTGACCGAACTGTTCTCCGTCCAGCACTCAACAAAGTCATTGAAGTGCGAAATACAAATGCAAAGTGCGAATACACTGCGCAAAAAACTTTATAACGATAGTTGGATTTGGAATAAATAGATAATATAACATGTAATACAAAACAAAATCATTATCATCAAGAAAAAGTACAAATATGTATTATAGTAAACTTAATAATAAAAATGTCTAGAAATCACAAAAATAATTTAACTTCAATTATAATAGATAAATATTAATTCCAATACAACTTAATTATTTGTATTGTATTGTATTATAATAAAAATATATAAAATCATAAAATATAATAATAATCAATAAATATCAATAAGAAAAAAATAAAAAATAACTAATAATAATAAAATTCACAAAATAATCATTAAATACCAATAAGATACAAATAATAATAATATTATTCTCTTTGTATATAAAAAAAAACTATAAAATAAACATAATAGATATAACTATTTTCTACTTCAATAATAGAAGCAAAGCAAACAATTAAAAAATACAATTTTCCAATTCACTTTTCTAATTCCTTAAAGTAATTTTGTATTATAGTTAATTTTTATAAACTAAATAGCCAAACTTATCGTAAAGAACTGGAAGATTTCTAATATACCGAAAATACACTAAAATATACCAAACTCAAAGAAAAACTTAAGTAATTTAAAACCAATTTCTAAAAATAAAAGCTCTACGGATATTAATATACTGAAATATACTAAAATATACCAAACGCTGTTTCAATTTTAGCGAACTCAAAGTTATTTAAACTCAATTTCTCATTTAATATACTAAAAACGTACTAAAATATACCAAATGGTATATTTCGTTCATTAAAACAAAGTTGTTTATGATTGACTTCGTTAAATGAGCACAAAAGAGTCAAAACGAGAAGCATTTTAAATGGGAATATCAAGAATTATAAATATACCAAGAATATACTAAAATATACCAAATGTAATTGCAATTGCTGTGAACTCAAAGTCAAAATTCAGTTACTTTAATCCAATTTAGAATGAATTTAAAACATACCAAACAGTATATTTTTGGTATATTCTTTTGTTCATTTCAAAAATGAAGCCCTAAAAAAATTTGTTTCGAATTGATTTCTCTAAACGAGCACAAAAGAGTCAAAAGGTAAAGATACCAAATAATAAATATAACGAAAATATACTAAAATATATCAAACAATATATTTTTGGTATATTCTCTTCTTCATTTAAAAAATGAAGCCTTTAAAATAATTTGTTTCAGATTGATTTCTCTAAATGAACACAAAAGAGTCAAAAGATAAAGATACCAAATAATAAATATACCGAAAATATACTAAAATATATCAAACAGTATATTTTTGGTATATTCTCTTCTTCATTTAAAAAATGAAGCCTTTAAAATAATTTGTTTTAGATTGATTTCTCTAAATGAGCACAAAAGAGTCAAAAGATAAAGATACCAAATAAAACGTGGAGCAATTGAAATGGGGAAATGTCGAGGGACAAAAACAGTGCGTAGTTTCTTTGTATGCATGGGCATTCATTAGGAGCTTATGCTGCCATCAGCACAATCATTTGCAGCTCCAACTCCCGAGTTGTGGAACTCGAATACAACCCTTTTGGACTCTGTGTGTGTGTGCGATCGTCATTTAAAACCATTTCACAAGTCGTCAAATCCGATTATGAACTCATTTCACTATTTTGCCCATGAACTACTTTGATGTTTAATTTGCAATTTAATTTTAATGTGCCTAGCCTCCTCCTCCTCCTCTTCCTCTTCCGTTTTCCTCTTTTTCTACTATCTCTTTCCCACTCACACTGTGTGTGTTTGTTTGGTCCACCTGGGCGTATGAGCAATTCTAAAAAGGGCTGTCATGATGGAAATGGGGTTCGGGAGCCATAGCGATAATTTTATTATTGTCGTTGTTGTTGCTGTTGTCGTTGTTGTTGCTGTTGTTGTTGGTGCTATTAGTTGGTTGCCAGCAGCTGGCCATTAACGTCCATTTAGTCAGGCGCCACGCATTTCTAAGTTGGTAACATTTTCTAATTGCTGCTGCCAGTTGTTAAGCGGATGCGAGGCAAAGGGCGAGGCGCGGGTACTTTAGGTGCGACTTGGACGTTTATTACAACTGACAGCAGCAGAAGAAGAAGCAGCAGCTGAAGTTGCAAAAGTATGTGTGTGTGTGTGTGTGTGTGTGTGTGGAGCATGAAGCTTCAAGCAAAACGAAGCAGCGACCTTTTTGCCAAGCTTCGCTTTTTGTTATTTTCTCGCTCCGCAGTTACAATTTCTACTCCTCCTTTTCCTTTTCGTTTTGCTTTTCCCTTCACTCCCGGTTGCCATCGATTTCACCCACTTTGCGTGCGAAGAAGGGGGCGTGGCTGCCTGCAATTAGTGCATCACGATGCAAAAACCTTTCGACCTCAGCAGCTTTGCCTCCCATGACACTTATCACACACACACACACACACACACTCGACTCTTGTTGCCTTCGTTTATGAATATTTTAAAATGCATTCACGGTGGGAACGAAGGAAGTAGAAGAAGAAGAACCTCCTCTTGTTATTATTATTGAAATCTAGGCGGAAATTAAGTTGTCCCGCTCGACTGTTTTGCCCTCTCTAGACTTTGCTGCTCTCTCCCTCTCCCTCTTCCTCCCTCTCTCTATCTAACTCTCTTCCTTGTTACCTGAGACACTTTAATGGACACGAAAGACCAAAGTTCAGCTTGTTGCCACATGCAGCACGTTGCACGTTGCACAGACGTCGCTAGCAAAAGGGATGCTCATACTGTTGCCCAATTAGGCACTTGACATCGCTGCAAATATTATGAACAGCAATTTTCATGTCTTTGCGTCACTTTCCAAACGAGTTTCGAGTTGAGCAGGAAGTGGAGAAATAACTAATATATTGAGAAGAAACTACTAAAGATTAGAATAAAATAGAATAGAATGGAATAGAAAAGAATAGAATAGAATAGAATAGAATAGAATAGAATAGAATAGAATATAATAGAATAGAATAGAATAGAATGGAATGGAATAGAATAGAATAGAATAGAATAGAATAGAATAGAATAGAATGGAATGGAATAGAATAGAATAGAATAGAATAGAATAGAATAGAATGGAATAGAATAGAATAGAATAGAATAGAATAGAATAGAATAGAATAGAATAGAATAGAATAGAATAGAATAGAATAGAATAGAATAGAATAGAATAGAATAGAATAGAATAGAATATTGAAATATACCAATATGGTATTTCTCATTCAACCGTAGGCTGGTCACACTAAAAGTGTTTCGCTCTCTGCTTTTTATGTTCTCTTCCCTTTTGATTTTTCACTTAGAACGGACAAGTTGTATCTTGAAACAGGTGAAGAAATATAGCAAAACATAAACAATATAACAAACACTCGTGTTATAATTTAATTGAATTGAATCTGGGAAGCCTTTTTACAACAAGTAGAATAGATTAGAAGACAATAGAATAGAAATAGAAATATATAAAATAGAATAGAATGGGTTAAAATAAAATAGAATGAAAAATATCAATCAAAGATTATAAACAGAATACAATTGGAGCGAAGTTTATGAAATAAAGTGCAGCTATTACGATATTTACAGCTAAGTTGAAGTCTTATGAGATGCATTAAACACTTAATGAACTCGATAGATACATATAAAGAACATGCGAATTGTGGTCTTAAAATAAAACCAATTAGAGAACAAATTCATAAAACTAAAAGCATCAGTCTAAAAAATGCCAAATTCTCAAAATAAGACCAAAAATACTAGATTTTGGTTACAAAACTGTGTAATCTATTAAAATTCCTAAAAAGTTTTAATTTAGCTATCATTGTTTTCTATCGTAACATAACTCAGTTAAACGAGATGTTGGGAATCATTCTTCATTGCAGTCTACAAAAGGAAAGGTCCTGGGTTTATCGATAATTGTTAAAAATCCAATCAATCCGATTTAATCCGCAACGATAATATTTAGTTGAGCACGGCGACTTCTTTTCTTGAATCCTTTAGTTGTTTCACTTAACGAAGAAAGAGGAAGAGATTTAGAAAAAGTGAGACCATGTAAGGGCAAACATCAATCGATATTCGATATCGAAAAAATTTGAAACGAAGTTTTTAGAGATAAAAAGTGAAGCGGAAGTGGAAATATTATTATGAAATATACTATTAATGAATAACAATTACAACTGAAGAAACTTGAATGCGCTAATTACATTACAACAATATTTTAATAAGATTTCTGGTATGAAAATTATAATATTTCATTCTCTGAGTAATTAAAACTGGAATCTTATATCAAATGTTCTTGAAATCAAGATGTGTTTTCTAATTTGTGTTCTTGACGCACTTTTTAGCACAAAATGAATAATTTTAGAACATTTTGTTGTTCAGTGTGGAAACTATCTAAGGGATATATGTTTTTATAGTGCTATATATATTAAAAGAGCTCAATATTGTAGCTCCCAAATATGCAACTTTGGATATCACGAAGATCTTATATTAAAGGATATAATTTTGAGAGAGGGTTTGAAAATATAAAGAAAGTCTGTGCAGATGAATAGAAGATATAGACAGAGAGTCAGCAGGAATCGAGATTCGCCTGCTGGACAACGCCACTGTGGCAACATCAGTGGCATGTGGCATGTGGCATATGAACCACATGACCCGAAGGAAGGCGAAGATAAGCTGAGGATATGAAGCCAGAGCAGAGGAGAGGTGAAGAGAGAGAGAGAGAGAGAGAGAGAGAGAGAGAGAGAGAGAGAGAGAGAGAGAGAGAGAGAGTCAACTGGAGCTTTGAGCTGCGTCTTTTTCACCTTTTTGGCCTTTGCCTCTTTTGCATGCAACACGGCGACACCCGAAGAAGAAGAAGAAGAAGAAGCAGCAGAAGGAGCTGTTAGTTCTCTGTGCTTTGGTCCAGGTCACGTGCCTGCGATGGCTTCCTTGGACTCCTTGGGCTGGATGGCTAACAAGCTTTGGGAGCAAGCGAGCGTGCGGCGTTTTGTTTGTGTGGCGTTTAAGGAGAGGGTGGGGCGAATGGAGGGTCACCAGAGATGGCGCGTTAATGTTTCTTTTACGTGAGTGGCCCGAAACGGCAGCCCCTCCCCCTCCCCCTCTCCGTCACCCGTCGCACTTGTTGGGTAATGTAAGTTAATAGCCATTGTTGTGCCACAGCTACAGCTGCTCTCCTCTCCTTTCCGATCCTTGCCCCTTTTTGTTGCTGCCCCGCAACAAGAGAGAGCAACAACAACAACTAATACAAAAAAAAAAGGTAGAAACGGCAGCTTTATTGATAATTATTGTGCCATGCTCTTGCTCTTCTTCTTCCTCTTCCACTGCTGTTGTTGGCCCATGCATAAATTTAATTTGCTTAATTAATTAAGAAGAAGCGGGCGCTCAGGCGACGGGGGAGGGGGGCGTGGCCACTTTAAGTGCAAAGCAAAGGGCAATGAGGCGACAAGCGGCCAGAACGAGATGCATAGAGTGAAGTGTGAGCGAGCGAGATGCCAATAGGAGTGTAGGACGCGTAAAGGCAAGTTTGTCCGGTGAGCGGGGGCGGGGGCGGAGGGCGGAGGGCGTTGGCCATGTACTAATTGAAAATAAAGACCAATTTTTTAATTAAACTTTAAATTAATTTATTGAAGTGCCGCCGCACCGCGCGAATAACGTGATGAACTTTGACCCGCAGCGTCGCGGTCACTCAGCTTGAAGATCAAAGTCCAAACGCGAAAACAGCTGAAAGCAAAAACCAAAGAAGCAGCAGAAAATTTCAAAAATTGAAATTTTGCAAATGGCGCCGCAAGCAATGCCAGCGCGTATGAGAGTGTGAGAGAGAGAGAGAGAGAGAGAGGGATAGGTGGATGGATGGCATGCACACAGAATCAACAATGCGCTCTAATGCTCATTTAATGCGATTTTGCACGTTTGCATTTTCAAACACTCACACATACATACATAGATAGCTGCATAGCTAAAATTTATTTATCCAAGTGTTACGCAATATTTGCACTATATTACATAACCGCATTGTTGCCCACCACCGCCAATGAAGACCCAATAAAATGCAACAAAATGCCAACTTCCCAAAAGCAAACACATTTCACACATACCTACATACACATGAGGATGTATGTGTATGTATGTAACGTACGTTGCGTTCAGCGTTTTTGGGTGCAAATATGCAATGTACGCATTAGCTTAGTCGCGAAATCGTGCCCTGATTTATAGATATGCACATACAAAGTATATATACTTACATGCACTACTAATCAGCAATCAGCAGTTCATTTTACACACGCGCGCGTTTATTGCGAAAACTAACACACATCAAAAAAAAAATTTTTTTAACTGCCACTGCAGTTTGCAGTGTTAGGCAATGCTGCACATAATTGGTTGAGTGCCATCGATGCCGCGATCGATTAGCATCGATAAATATATTCAAACATACTTCGAATGGCCAAATGACATGCACTTGAAAGCAAAGTTATTTAATGCAATTATTTGTTGTTGTTTTTTTTTTCATTTCTATTTATATATTTTGCTAAATTGTGGTTTCCTGCATTTTTATGGGCAGCACTTGTGTGTATATCGCTGTACGTGTAATATCGATATATCGATATGTTTGCGATCAACAGCTGTGTGGCGTCGCCGTTTCGTGAAAAAAATGCAAATTCAACAATTAAATTATTAAATTGTGAAAAAATTATAGTAAATGTGTTCCTCCGCATCTTTTTTGTTGTTGTAAAGGTGAGTAGCTGTAAATGCATATAAAAAACACTTTAGCATTGGTAACATTGCTGGCAGAGTTTTTCGGACCACCGGAGCGCTTAGAAATTTGCACAGAGAAGCGCCAAAATGTCGCATGGAAGAAGAAGCAGAAAAAGCAGGTGTAGAAAATTGCAAATATGACGTCATAACAGCGCAATTTTGGAGCAAGTGATAGCAAAGTTGGTTGTAAGAGTGAAACAGCAACAGAGAAAGTGCAAGTGCTATGGAAAACCAACAAGTGCAACAACATTTAACGTATTATACAACAAATAATGGTGAGCAATACAATAATATCATTAATTATAACAAATATTTATCTTGGTCAACTAACGTTCAATTAGAGAATTGCTTAGCCCAATTAACTGTTTTCGTTTCTGATAGCCGAATATGTGGACAATAATCGAATTGGATAATTACAAAACAAGAAGTAAATTGATTCTTATAAGCGTCGATGGATTATTGAAAGCTTGAGAGCTGTATTAACAATTAATTATGCCACAAAGCGAAGTAAACAGAACAATTGGAAAATTGAATAAGGCGTTTAGGATAAAGTGAATTGTAAACAATTCGATTTATTCTTATAATGTAATGTGGAACTGACGTAAAGTTTACAATGGGATTTTGAAGAATCACAAGTAAGGTTATAGAATTTCAGATACTGAACACTTATTTTTACTAATTTGGATTGTTCAATATAGGAATTATATTAAACTGGAAAAGCGGAAATTGTTTCAACGATGCAACTCAAATTACAATGTTTAAAATGTGAAACAAACTGTGCCTCAAAAAAGTGTTGACCAACAAGAAAACTGATTCTATGCTTATTTGATGATTACAACTGGAAATGGTTTCTTATAAGCATCAAGCTGCTCAAGTATTATGAATTGAATCAATTGAAGAATGACCAAGCTAATCAATGTCCTTTGCTTACAGAAAAATGATGATACATTCAAAAGTGGAATACAATTTCATGCTTAATAACGAACAATTTAAACTATGCAAGTGAATGAACAATCAAGCCTTAAAAGTGAACAAAACAATATGAATTTTCAACATTCAATTGGATTCTTATACGACATTTTAAAGCAGATTCACATAACGCCAAGCTTCAGCTAATGAAAAAAAGGGTGAGCAACGCTTTAATAATCAATATTATTTAACTAATGTTTACATTGTTAAACTAACAAGTCAAGTCGAGTCTTTGAGAATGCGGCACTTGTTCCAATTAGAGATGAGAATGGAGTGCAATCAATTCAAATTCGAATTTCCTTTTGGCAATTTGATGAATGTTTTGTGACGATGATGATGATGATGATGTTGTTGTTTGTGAATGAAGTGTGAATGCACTCATAATCATAATAATATGCTGTACGTGTGTGTGTGTGTGTTTGTCTGGCAAATTTGCGTGTGTACATTTCAATTATCAGCTCATTAGCAACGCCATTGAAAACGCTTGCGACTAATTGACAAAAGTACTACGCACTTGCCACGCCCCATTTCGAACTCTTTTAGGTGCTCAAAGGCAAGACAGCAATAAGGAGACATCCAGAGAGAGATAGAGAGAGAGAGAGAGTGTAAAAAAAATATTAATTAAATTAAAACCACAAAAGCAAGTCCGCAAATATCCGCACATACACAAAATGTTGTAATCACGATTTATGCTGAGTTGCTTATTTACACTTTGCACTTAATGTGTGTGTGTGTGTGTACATGTGTGTGTGTGCAACATGCATTCCCAATGCGCCACACACACAAACACACACACACACACAGGTTGTTGCCGCGGCGCTTTTTGCATGTTTAGCAGAAAATAATATGCAAATTATGCAATTATTTTAGCTGCCAGTGTGTGCGTTTGTTCTCTCTCTCCCTCTCTCTCTTGCACACTATTTCCCTCTCTTTCTCTCCCTCTCGCTCTTTGTGGCAGGTGCAACGTGACCAACACAGTGGACAACAGGCAGCAGGCACTTTGCCTGATTGCTCCCGTCTGCTGTGTGTCGAGTCTCCGACTCTAATCGCTTTGCATGATGCCCAGTTCAGGGCTTTAGTTGAAGCCAACCAGGGCTGGACAGCGGGCAGGGATGGACAGACAGATAGAGAGGGGGTTGCACTGGACTTAAGCGGCCCTGATTTCTGCCAGATCATTTGCCAACTTTTTGCCAGGCTCTGTCTGCTCCATGAATGAGCTTGAGCCTTAGTCGTAGTCGTAGTCCTTGTTCTCGTTTGCGTTCTCGTTTTCGTCCTGCTGCCAGACGACAACCGCACTCATTTCCTTTGTTGCTGCTGTTTGGCACTGCACATTGTTTCTTTGCACTTTGTCTGCAGCATCGTCAGCTCATCCTCTCATCGGTCCTTTTGCTTGTCCTTGTTGTTGTTGTTGTCCTCGTCGCTGGGTGACTTCAAATTTATGACAACATTTGGCCAAAACATATGTTGGCAACGAGAGCATTAGCAGCAATTGCTTCACCTCTCTCTCTCTCTCTCTCTCGCTCTTTCTATCTCTGTCTTTCTTTCGATGTGGCTGCCAGGATGCGGTTTAGCCTTTTGTCAATTTTTGCATGACCCATTGTAATGGCATTGCACGGCTTAACAGGATGTGTTGTCAATGGCATATCCCTTTTTTTGCTGCCCCCTTTTTTTCTATTCATCTTCCTCTAACCAACATTGCCTTGTGGTAATTATAATGGAAATTTCCGGTATTCTCTAGTTTGACTTCTCTCAACATAGATTTCTATCGGAACTGTGATATGTGCTTACCTTTGTTGCCTAATGTAATGAGGAAACTTGTCTCTTTGCATCTTGCATGCTATGATCTCATTCTAATTTTAATTATAATTGTTCAATCACTATTTCAATGAAGAATATCTACAAATTCATATAGTTATTGAACATATTTTTTCTTTTAAAAATTTATTTGATATCTGCATGATTCTCTTTCAATTGTTATCACATTCGAGCTTTTAATTTCTTCAGAAATGAAATAAGTGATTTGAAATTTAAGTCAATTTTTTACACATTTATGTATCTGCTTGTCAAACAACTTATTTCTAATTTGTCCTACAGCTTTTGTATTTATTAATATTGCCAAATTCTCAAATACGTTTTTGTTGTCTGTAATTTCGTTACTTTAATGTCTTCTCTTAACTTGCAATTGTTTAAGCAGACATTCAATTACTTATTGATTTATCTTAGTTGAACTTTAACAATTATTGCTCTTATTTCGCTTGTAATTATTATTTTTTCGTTAGATACTTTGTATTTATCTAAAATTTCGAAAGGGTCTTTAGCTTTCGAAGCCCAAGCTGAGTTTCAACAATTGTATCTTTTCTTTTTGATGTTATTCATTTAACAAGTAGTTCATTGTTCTTTAGCTGCTTTTAACCCATTAATATTGTAGCTAAATTCTTTTGTATATATTTTTTAAATTATCTAATGAAAGGGTCTCTAGCAATCGAAGCTTGAATTGATTTCCGTTCATTATATATTTTTTTGACAATGTTATTTATGTATTTATTTATTAGCAATTATTTCGATGCTCTCTAGACGCTTTTAACTCGTTTCTAATATTGTCAAATTTATTTTATAATAGATATGTATAATTTATAATTTTGTTGATACTACTGAAAGCGTCTCCTGCAGTCAAAACAAAAGTTGAATTGCAACAATATCTCTTGCCTGCAATGCTATTCACCTTTTTGCAATTATTTCGTTGTTCTTCAGTTCCTTTTCACTGGTTTCTTATTTCGTCAAATTCTTTTCGTATAATTTATGTATACAAATGTATAATTTATATTTTATTTATTTATTAAAGGCATAAATTAATTTATAAACTAGCGTAAATTTACTATCGCTGTCTGCTTTGGCCTTTGGCTATGTATAATTCATAATTATCTTAACACTAATGAAAGGGTCTCTACCAGTCGAAACTTGAACTGATTTCGTCAATTGTATTTTTGTTGGCAATGTTATTTATCAATTTATTTATTAGCAATTCTTTCGATGCTCTCTAGGCGCTTTTAACTCATTTCTAATATTGTCAAATTCTTTTTATAATATATATGTATAACTTATAATTATGTTGACACTAATGAAAGGGTCTCTAACAGTCGTTGCTTGAACTGATTTCGTCAATTGTATCTTTTGTTGGCAATGTTATTTATCAATTTATTTATTAGCAATTCTTTCGATGCTCTCTAGGCGCTTTTAACTCATTTCTAATATTGTCAAATTCTTTTTATAATATATATGTATAACTTATAATTATGTTGACACTAATGAAAGGGTCTCTAACAGTCGTTGCTTGAACTGATTTCGTCAATTGTATCTTTTGTTGGCAATGTTATTTATCAATTTATTTATTAGCAATTCTTTCGATGCTCTCTAGGCGCTTTTAACTCGTTTCTTATGTCAAATTATTTTTATAATACACATATAGTATGTATATGTATGTATGTATAACTATTAATTATGTTGACACCAAAGAAAGGGTCTCTAGCAATCGTAGCTTGAATTGATTTCCATCAATTCTCCTATGCTGTGCATCTTGTTTTAATTCCTTCGTTTATGCATAACAAACTAGCACTTGAAAACTACATTTAACTGCTTATTGGGTGTCATAAATCGTGCCTCGCTTGCCTCCAAAACAACTTCTCATCGACGCCGAAAAAGAAGAAGAGGAAGAAGAGACAGTGCTGAAAAGTATGCAATGATTTTTTTCTTTTCGTTTCGCAAATTCCTAAAAGCACTCAAAGAAACGCCACGCTCTATTTCAGAGCTATAAGCTGACAGTAGGCGTGTCTCTTGCCTCTTGTGGGGGAGTAGGCATGTGGGCGTGGCAGCCACGCATATACATATATGTATGTATATGTATATATTAAAAACGCTTGTCTGAATGCTTAATGAGCTCGGGTCGAGTGATTTGCTCAGTTGTTGTGATGGTGTCTGCCAAATGCTTATGCGAAATATTATTTATTGACTTTCATATGCAATTTGGCAGGCAGTAGTCAGAGTGTGGGTGTGTGTGTGTGAAAGCATGTGCAAGTCGCTTAAACTATGCAGGCATGAAGGGGGGAGCGAAAGCACATAACAAAGTCACTTGTCAAATGCAGAAAGCAAAACGAAGGCGAACACAAATTAAAAGCTACAACAACAACAACAACAGCAGCAGCAACTGAGGGCAACAAGAGCCAAACACTTAACGCCAAAAATATGGATAATGTCATTTTTCTATTGAGCAAAATCGAAATCGAGTCGCTTCATCCTTCATCCTCCCTCTGTGAAGTGAAGGACGCTTCGCTTCCTGATGTGATTATGATAAAATATCCTCGAGCAGTTTTATGATTTATGACTTTGAATATGGCAAACAAAACGGCGGCCAACTTGTATTGACGACGGCGACGTCGACGGGGGGAGGTGAATAAAAAAAAGCAGCAAGCAGACGGAAGTAAAGAGGCAGGCACTCGATAGCGTTCGTCCTGGCCAAGGGCAAGGACACCAACAGCAGGAGGAACAGCAGCAGCAGCAGCAGTCACAATAAGCACTCGAGTGCGTCGGCATAATTTATCCGTTGAGCCGTATTGGCAAAAGTTCGTCCTGCGTCCTTCTGCGTACGCTTTTGTTTCTTTTCCCCATTTTTTATGGCCTCTGCTGGAAGAGGACCTCCGTCCAGCCAAGAAGAACAACAACATGTCTGGTCTGGCCTGGCCTCTGGTCTGGCACTTTTCGCGCATAATTTGCTCCATTGTCGGACTTTGCGATTTGCAGCTGCAGGTGGTTGGAATTTTCATAATTTCACCCTCCAACCTCCCACTTGGCAGCGTCACGCCCTCGAAAAGGAATAAAGGGAACAGGGTTTTATACCCGGTACCCATAGGGTAGAAGGGTATTATAAATTTGTGCCGGCAGGAAATGTATGTAACAGATAGAAGGAGGCATCTCTGACCCTATAAAATACATATATTCTTGATCATTAACAGCCGAGACGATCTAGCCATGTCCGTCTGTCCGTCCGTCCGTATGAACACCTACATCTCAGAGACTATAAGAGATAGAGCTATAATTTTTTTTCGACAGCATTTGTTATGTTTCCACGCAGATCAAGATTGTTTCAAATTTTTGCCACGCCAACTCCTGCCCCCGCAAATCGAATAATAGGCATAATTTTAAAGCTACAGCTGCGAATTTTAGTGTATACAATAATAACTATAGTAGTTATGATTCCTAAAAATTTGGTTGTGAGCAGATGAAAATTGTCGAAGTTATTAAAGAAATACTTTTGTATGGGCAAAAACGCCTACTTACGAGGGGTCTGAGTTGCTTTGGCTGACAATCTGGTATATTGTGTCGTCTATGGTATATTTTGAATGTGGTACTACATCGATATATCAAATAGGCCATTTGGTATATTTTTAGTATTTTATTTTGAAAAAATACCGCAATATTTTGCCTTTATTCAAAATAGGTAGCGGGTATCTCAAAGTCGAGCACACTCGACTGTAATTTTCTTACATGCTTTTTTCCTTCATATTCTTTGGGGTGGTTTTGGATTGCGTTTCTTTTTTTCTTTTTTTTGCTATCCAGCTAATTCATTTCACCTGCAGGCAACGCACGAAATACTCGAGTCGATTATTTAATCCTTGAGCTTATCTGCTTTTTAGGCATTTGTTTAGCCCCGCAAATTATTATTGATGATGCTCTCAGGCAAGTTCCAGGCTTGTGTGTGTGTCTGTTGCACCAGTGTGACCAGAGTACTTAAGTGTGACCAGAGTGGCAATTGATTCAATGCTGTGTTGTGTGTGTGTGTTGTGAGTGCAGCACGCTTGACAGCTGTGTGACTAATGACAATGATTTTAAAGCCCAATTTCCAATGAACACTCATTTAGGAAATCCTTTGGCTTTGGCTTTGCATTTTAATGTATGCTGCAAAATACTAAATCTTAGTTATGGCCATCAATTAATCAAAGTCGTAATGCCATACTAGCAAAGTTACTTAATGCTCAACTACTCTTTTCTTATTCGTGCTTTGGCTTGTTTCATTTAACTATCGGAAACTTGTTGTTGTGTATTTTATTTTATATACAAATTAAGCAGTTCGTCTTGCATTTCCTTTTGTTATTATGGAGTACATAAAAATATTGTGATTTCAATAAAGATCCTAAAAAGAATGCAATTTATTTAACATTAATATATAATTTTATTGCAATTTGAATTTTAATTTTATTAATTTTTATTTATGCATATACATAAACTAGGTTGATTAACTTCGTCTATTTATAAGCAAATCCTATTTAATTGTTTTGATTCCAGCTTGCTGAAATTTCATTCTTAAGTGGAATGCACTCAGATCTGATTACTATATAAAAATCTTTGATATTTTTTGAATTGTCAAATTTTTTGTTATTATTATTTTTTTTTTTAACTTGTTTTTAAACTTGTTTTGTTTTTGCTATTAGTTTAAGCAACCTCAAAACGGTGAAGTTTATATAAATTTTTCACATTTTTCTTTAAAATTAAACACGTAACAATTATAATTTATGATTTGTGATAAAAAGTTGTTCATCAATGCTGAGAAAAAGTTTGCTGCCGACGCTGCTTAATTGCGTTGCTGAAAATCTGGTATATTCTCTAGTCTATGGTGTATTTTGAATATACTATAATACAAATATAGCTATAGGGATATTTCAGTATTTTTTCGTTATATTCATTTATTTTGTCTTAACGATAATACCGTAATAAAATTCTTAGAAATTGTTTTTGCTCCAAAAAACGGCTGCTGTTGTCGGATCTTCATTGTATTGCGGACAACCTGGTATATTTTGTACTCTGGTATTTTTTAAATATACTATCACTTTTGTTGTGTATTTTAGTATTTTTGGTATATTAATTTGGTATGCTTTAACGATAAAACCGCACTGGTTTGATTTTATTGAGCATATTTTAGTATTTTAGCGGTATATTTCAGTATTTTTCGGTATATTAATTTAGTATATCTTTTTAAATATTACCGCACTATTGTTGAAAATCGCTAGTGGATGACTTTCCCACTGGTTTTTATGGATAAAAATGAGGCTGCCACAACTTTTATTTCTATTTTTACTCGTATGTTAAAATATTTGTAGATTTTGTTTGATTTTGATGAGTTCATTAAGCTTGATGAGTTCCAAAAATACAGAATAAACTTGTGCATTGCTTACACAGGATATGTGCAAGCAAACAATGGAAAAGCTGACATAATATTTAAAATGTGTCAAATCAACAAACCAAAAATACTAAAATAAACCATATGATACTACTACTGTTCTTAAAATATACTAAAGAGTTTATAATATGCCAAAACAATGCAAAAGTTGGTATTATGCTTAAAATATACCGAATTAATATACCAAAAGTACCAAAACAGCGCAAAAACTGACAGTATAATTAAAATATGTTAAATCAACATACAAAAAAATACTAAAATATACCATATAGTATACTACTGTTTTCAAAATATACTAAAGAGTATACAATATGCCAAAACAATGTAAAAACAGGTATTATGCTTAAAATATATCGAATTAATATACCAGAAATACCTATAATATACCACTCGGTATACTACTGCATTTAAAATATACTAAGGAGTACATAATATACCAAATTTCCATACATTGTATAGTCTTGTGCTTATACAGGGTATCTGCAAGTACATCAAACTCTCTTGGTTCACGCATATTTCACATGGTTTTGTTCTCAGGCTTAATTCGCCATTTAAATTTGATTTATTTGCGTAAACACAATTATTTCAAATATATGCATATCTATTTTTTAAGGGACTTATTGTCAGAGAGAGAAAGAGAGAGTGAGGGAGAGAGAGAGAGAGTGAGGGAGAGAGAGAGAGTGAGGGAGAGAGAGAGAGTGAGGGAGAAAGAGATAGAGAGGGAGTTTAGAACTCTTCTACGCACACACATTTGAAACACTTTGTCTAGACAGCGCGGTAAATTCGCCAGGCAAATTTGTGGCCCTGGTCAAGTGTGGCAAGTAAGGGCAGCGAGTGAGAGGGGAAGAAGGGAGGCATGGGCGGGGACAGGGGAAGGGGAAGTCTATGGGCTGTTGCTGATAAAGCCAAGCGCACGTCTGAGGCAGTCGACCAAAAGGTCTTTATATTGAACGAAGTGCTGAACTTTTGTCGGTTGTGGGGAGTTTGGTTGCTGTTGTTGTTGTTGTTGCTGCTGTTGATGATGAAGCATCAGTTACCACAAACGAAAGCCAAAGTGTGCGAGTGTGTGTGTGCGACTAAATTATTGCTGCTTGAATTTGGCTTATTTTGATGAATGCAATGGTCACGCACAGACGACCTCGTCATTGACTCTGACTCTGACTCTGACGCTGACTCGATTCGACGCATGTACAAATGAGACATATGAAATGTAATGTAATGAATTTGATGATCTATTGTCGCAGTCGAGTGAGCGAGATGGGGAAGAGAGAGAGGGAGAGAGAGAGATGTGGTGAATAGGCCTGAGTCGAAAAGGCTTTTTAAAGTCAACTCGTTTGCCTACTTTGTATGCGTGTCTGCTGTGAGCGAGTGTGTGTGAGCAAGTGTGTGTGTGAGTGTAGTGTGTGTGTGTGTGTGTGTGTGTGTGAGTGTGTATGAGTGTAAGAGTCTGTGTGTGTGTGTTGTGGCTCTTCTCTCTCTTTCTCTATCGCTGACATACGCTGTGCACATCTCTGAGCATCTATCAGTCTGTAAAGCTTCCTTCCTGCGAACGTGCGACTATGCGAGAGTCGCCTTCTCCCCTCTCTTTGCCACGCCCCTCCTCCTACTCCGCCTTCGATGCTTTGTGTTATTTTGGAATGCGGCGACAGATATGCATATGTGAAGAGACACACACACACACACACATGTCTATGTGTGCTCATTCATTCATTTCATTCGAAATGTCTCTATGCATCCATCTCTCTCTCTCTCTCTCTCTCTCTCTCTCTCTCTATCTCTGTTTCTCTGCATGCTGGAGTGTGGCACTCTCTGGAGTTGGGTGGCTGCCTGGCTGGTTGGTTGGGCATATTCAATTTAGCAACAGAGAAGAAGATGACAAAACGATTGCTTTCGACTGCTTGTCATATAGATGATGAATTGTTCCTGTTCCTGCGGCCTGCTTCATGCCTGCCAGCCAAGAGAGAGTGACCCAGACCCAACAGCAACACCAACACCAACGACAACGACAACAACACACACAGAGAACATCTCCCTGACCCACCGCATTCTTCTTCTTCGCTGCTTTTCTCTCGCTCTCTCATTTTGCAGTCTTTGTTTTCGTTCCCGTTGTTGCTGTTGCATATTTATGCGTACTACGTGCGTGTGTTTCCTTGTATGGGTGTGTGTGTGGCAAACTTAAAGCGGAAATTAAATTTGGGGCAATTAAGCTGCTTTGCCACGTGCAGCATTCGAAAGTGAAAAGACGCCACCTGGTGGACACCTCAGAAAAATCATGAGGAAGCTTTGCTAAACAAAACTCAATACAGTTGAAAGTTGAAAGCGAAGCAAGTGCAACATTTAAGAATGAAGGGAGAAAGGGAAATTGACAAAAAGAAGGCAATCAGTGAAAGAAAGAAATCCGTTAAAAATAATAGAATGTTAAAATATAAACAATATAACAGAAAACCAATAAAATAGTTTAAGAATAAGACTCGAAAATGAAAATGGTTAAAAAGTGTAAATATACAGTAAGAAAAGAAGTTATAATACAACTAATTAAGGTTATATCAAATGAGAAATGCATCAGAATCAAGCAAAAATATAACAGAAAACCAATAGAATAAAATAATGCGTTAGTTTAAGAATAAGGTTAAAAGGGAAAATGGTTAAGAAGTGTAAGGAAGAAAGAAAATAAGTATAATACAACAAATTAAAGTTATATCAAAAGATAAATACTTCAAAATCAAGCGAACGAGAAGAAAAACCGTTAGAAAAGTAAATAAATGAAATAAAGAAAAAATAAAAAAAAGCAAGCAACAGTTAAGAATAATGCCACAAAACAAATTTAGAACGAAGCTCGATAAGAACAATCAAGCATAGAGTGAAATATACAGAAAAACGTTCAAAAGCGAAGACGAAGAGAGAGAAAAAACGAAACTAGCAAAGAAAAGGAACGACAGAGAACATTGCATTATGGAATTACATTTAAGAATGCTACAACAAAGCGAAGTACAAATTAATCGAAACAAAGAAGAATTAGAAAAATAAAAACAAAAAAATTTTAAAGTTTAGAAAATGATGTAAAATAATGAAATCATTAAAAAAAAAAAATAATTCATATGATAGATAAAATCAGTACAAAATGAATGTTTTCAAAAAAATACATTAATGTATTAAAAGAAAGTTGTAAATGTCCGAAAATGAAATTCAAATATTCAGCAATTTAAAACTAAAACTGAAATTAAACGATTTTGAGAAATGCAAATCGAAATTGAAATCGGTTTTGTTGTGAGGTTAACAACCGTTTAATATTTCCTGCGGAAGTCTTGAATATATTATCGATTATAAGCGGAACTTAAAGCGTCGGCCAAGTTGATCTGTTGCCTGGAAAATGCTAAGCCTTCATTCATTGTTTCACTGCAGCAGCAGCAGCAGCGATGAGTGCATTTGAAGTAAATTCATTACGTCGGAAGCACTCAAAGAGTGGGAGAAAGAGCACTCAAATGGGGTGAAAGCGGGAGAGAGAGACAGAGAGAGAGAGAGAGGGGGGGAAGCTTTGTAGCACCGGCAAATCAATTAGTTCGATGCATGCAAAAGCGCAAGTTGGCATTATTTGGCGCACTTCCGTTTCCGCTGCATCGCTGCCAACGTTGCCAACAAACAAAACTAATTACAAGCATTTTCATTAACGCCTACGAGTGAGCGACTTTTAGCTGCAATCCCACCAGCTGCCTCATTGCCGCACAGCCAGCCTGCCACGCCCCCTCCCCACGCCCCAAACTACTTAAAAGTCGATGCGCCAAGAAGGCAAACGCAAGGCTAAAACACTTTTGCACTCGCTCTCTCTCCCTCTCTCTCTCTCTCTCCCACACACATCTGCATCTGCTTGTCTCGCTTGCGCAAGTGACAACGGTAGAAGTTCCCCAGGACAAAGTTCCCTGACGCTGTTGCAAACTTTACCGCCAATGCGGCGCGGCTTCAATCTGTGCCGTCAACAAAAAAAAATACTAGAAAAACCAAAAAAAATAAAAACACAATCAAGAGTGCTCGACTGTGAGATACTCGTTACTTACAAAACAATGAAAAGATGGTGCTATGGTTAAAATATACCAAATTAATATACCAAAAAATATCAAAACAACGCAAAAGCTAACATACTTAAAATATGTCAAATTAATATACCAAAAAATACTGAAATATACCATATAATATACTACTGTTTTTAAAATATACTAAAGAGTATACAATACGCCAAAACAATGTAAAAACTGGTATTATGCTTAAAATATACCGAATTAATATACTAGAAATACGAATAATATACCATTCGGTATACTACTGTATTCAAAATATACTAAAGAGTACATAATATACCAAATTTTGAAGCAACGCTCTAAGCTGTGGTTAAAATAAACCGAGTTAATATACCAAAAATACTAAAATAAACCATATAGCATACGAATTGTTTCAAAATATACTATTGAGTACATAATATACCAAATGTTCAAGGAAAGCTATCAAAACGCAACAGCTGCAGCCCGTTTTTGCCGTCTAAAAGCATTTTTTGAATAACTTTTAAATTGCAGCGGTCATAAAAAAGAAGAAAATGTATTTTTATCGAATGTTAGTCAATCAAAAATTATAGTTAAAATTAGCAAATGCAATTGCAATTAGCTCAGCTTACGCTGTCAAAATGAAGTAGAATTTTACAGGGTATATTGCAGTTGAGCATTTACGGTTTGGCAATTTCTTTCGTCTAAACTAAAACCCAAAACAACGAGTGGGCGAGAGAGAGAGAGAAGGAGAGAGATCGGCGAGTGGCGAATGGCGAGTGAATTGTCTAATTACAGCTGCCAGCTGCAAGGCGAAGCATCTTCTCTTGTTCTTCTTGTTGTTGTTGTTGTTGAGTTTCAACCGTTGTCAGGGACAGAAGGCAGAAAGGCCGTCTAAGAATGCCTTTTGTTGGCATCGTCGTCGTCGCATCGTCGCAAGTCGAAAACATCTTAAGCACATTTTTAATTAATTTAAATGCGTTAAGTTGCTTGTCACTTCATTTGGCGATGTCCTTAACATGCCCATACACTTGCTACCTAAGAGCATTAGTCCTGCACACCAACACACACACACACACACACACACATTGACACCCTTCATCGCTGTCACTTGAACTCGTCTTCCTCCCCTCTTTTTTGTCTCCCTGTTGAAGTCGCGTCGCGTCGTCAGGTTGCCTGCCGCCTAATGAAGATGACGCAGGTCCTTTTTTGCACTTCTTCTCCTTCTCCTTCATCTTGTGCTTCATCGAATCGTCAATAATTTTTCACATCGAATTGCTTTAATCCCAATTTCTCGTTTCATTTTGCCAGTTGACCACCTTTATTACCCTTTTTATATTCATTTTTCTTTTCTAATCTTTAGTTTTGCAATTCGCCTAGCTTTGGCAATTGACTTTAGTTGAATTTATGCATATTTCGATTGGTTTTATTCAAAGTGAGGTTATGCTTAGGCTGCCTAAATACATACATATATGTATAAAAGAGTTTTTCATGAATTGAATCGATATTCGAGGAAGCTAAAAGTCGAGTGTCTCTTAAATAGATATTCGTATTTTAACATATTATATTTTGCAGTCTAGGAATTAACATTTGTCCCTTTACTGAAAAGTCTTATGTGGTCTTTATAGCTTGTAAATATTAAAGTTAATATAACATTTTATATAAAGTAAGATCTACTAAAATATCCCTTAGTTTTTCCAGAATTTCATACGGCAAATTAATCGAAGAAGCGAAAAGCAAACTGCAAAGAAAACAATTGAAATATCAAAATGAAATGGTTGAAGTCCATTTTCTTTGGAGATGAAAATGGTAAAGGAATGGAATAATATTTTATAAAGCATGATTAACTAAAATATTTTATAGTTTTTGCAGATTTTTATGTGGAAAATTTATTAAAGAAGCTGTAGACTGCAAAAAAAATAACGATTGAAATAACAGAAGGAAATGTGCCAGACTATTTTCTCTGAAGACGGAAATGGTAAAATAATGGAAATAATTTTTGCAATTTTTTTATTTAATGCATATTTCTAATATTTTACAGATTTCAACAGCAAAAAATGCCAGACACACAATACAAATAACGGAATTAAATTGCTTTCGTCACACGGCTTCAAAATGTAGAAAAATGGTAAAAGAATCAAGTTAATATTGTAATTTGTTTTATTTAAAACATTTCTCAATGTTTTTATAGCTTAAAAGAGTGAACAACTAATCAAGAGCACTAAGATCAGTAAAATTCAAGGAATGCAATTTAAATATCAGAATGAAATGGTAAATGGAATGGAATGGTAAAAAAATTGCATTATATTTTATAATATTTTATTTAATGCATAGTTTTTGTATTTTTTCAGATTTAAACAGCAAAAAAATGCGAGGAAAACTAAAATAATGAACTCGAATTAAAATGCTATTTGCATTAGGTATAAAAATGATAAATGAATTAAGTTAAAGTTAATATTGTACTTCCTTTAATTTGTGACATTTATCTATGTTTATACAGATTTACAGAGCAAAAACGAAGCCAGATAATGATGAGCAAAATGAAAGCAAATCAATGCGAATATTGGAATTATATGGTTATTGGCATAAGGTTTAAATATTGAGAAAAATGGTAATAGAATCTAATAAATATTAAATTTTGATTACTTAAGATATTTCTCTATGCTTTTACAGATTTAAATAGCAAAAACTAATCCATAGAACGATAAGGAAAATATAAGGAAAGCAATAACAAAATCGGATGCCTCAAGTTTATTAGCTGGAGAAATAAAATATGTGATCTGAAAAGAGCGATAAGCACTGAAAACAATTTAAATATGGAATGGAAATACGAAAAGGAGTCGAATGTAATAATACTGGACACAAAGTGTTAAAGAATCAATTAAAATAACTTTTCACAATGGAAGCGGAATAAAATACAACATTGGTATCAAAAAGCAACAATTTGATTAACAAAGTAAAGTGAAATAATGTTGAGGAAGTGTTGCAGAACCCGTTAATTAATGGAAAGTGAAGCGAAATATCAGCGACAAAGGTGAGTAGAATAATTTCTATTTAAATTAAATTTTCACTTAAAAAGTGAGAGAAGATTTCAAAGGCGTTTCACTTGCATAACTGATTAATTTCGAGGTGCAAAAGCTGTGAGTGCTTGTTAGAGCTAATAGAGTCACATTCGAAATCGCATTCGAATTCGAATTTGTATTCGTATTCGTTTTTGTATCGGACTGTCATGGAAGTTGTGTCGCTCGTCGCTCGTCGTTCGTCTGGTTGGAAAAGTGGCCGCGAAAAGTCTATTATGCCTGACAACTGGCTACAAATTGTGCAACTTAATTAAAGAAACGCTGTTAAGCTTTGGCCATTGAGCGCGCTCATCGGGATGGAACGGGAGCTGGACGGAGGGCGTGGCCCAGCCGCCCACACACACACACACACATATGGATGGATATATGCAGCAATCGCAATTTGGAATCGGAATCCGAATCTGAATCAGAAACACATTCAACGGCGACGTAGAGGAAAAGCGTCAACGGATCGCAGTTTGGGCAAGGCACAGAAAGCTTTCTGTGCATTATAACGCAATTCAATGGAACTCCAAGCCGAGAGAGTGAGTGAGAGTGAGAGAGAGAGGAAAGAACGATGGACAACGTCTGCGGCTGCACTTCATCGCTTTTGCCCAAAAAGGGGCAATTTCCGTGCTGAAAACGATGGCGACAGCAACAACAACAACAACAACTGGCAACAGCGACAACTCACAACAACAACAACAACAACCCAAAAGCAATACCCGACAAAAAAAAAACAATAACAACAACAACATCGAGACAAAAACACACAGTACAAAAATAGAAAAAAGTGGGCGGACAACAAAAAAAAAACAAAAACAAAAACACAGCGAAAAGGGGGCGTGTGGCGCGACACAAAAATGAAATCGTATCTGGGCAAAAAGTGCGCGCTGCTTTTAATTGAAAACGCAAATTGGTCATCAATTAATTTGACATATAGACGTTGCCGCAGCCAAAAAGCTACGGCAACCGTTTTGCAACTATGATGAAGTCGCCTCTCTCCTCTCCTCTCTCCTCTCTCTCCCCTCTTGCCACTTGCCACACATTCAACCAACTTTTTCCCATTCATTCCCATTCACAGTGCACAATCTGCAGGTCTAGAGAACCTACACAGTTTTCGCATTGGATATAACTCTTTTTCTCTCTATTTTTTTTTATCTCAATACTGCAGTTTGCTGTCTGAGCACATCGTGTTAGATCTAAAGTCAATAAATTGAATGACTACTAAATATATCAAATTACTTTGCTAGTTTAATTAGCACAACTCAAAATTAAAGTTAATTTTGATTAAAAATTGTACTACAAATACTTTAAGCATGCTTGCTTATTTGTTGTATTACATTTTGTGTGCTTTTTTATATGATTCTTTTGAGTTTAGAAAATGTTAAGTGCAATTTAATTGATTTTACATTTTATTGTGTAAAAATATTATATGTAGTAATTCAAATGTTGAACATTAATAATAAATATAATTCGAAACGATTAGATGAACATTTTTGAAGTAATTTAAGAAATACTTTTGTATAGCGAAAATCTAGCACATTTTGTACTTTATGGTATATTTTGAACATAGTACTATATCAATGCGGTATATTATGATGGTAAAGAATAATATCACACAGTTTTGCTCGTATTCAAAATGGGTAGCGAGTATCTCACAGTTGAGCACACTCGACTCTAGCTTTCTTCCTTGCTTTTATATAGTTCTAAAGCAAACGCTGAGTTTGCAATTTTGAGGAGAAACTTTATTGTGTAAACATTATAGCCATATGTCCCATATCTGCTAAACTGCTTTGAAGTGAAAACTTTGATTCAAATGTTGAATGCTAGCAATATTAAATGTAAAAATTGCAGCCTTCTAGGACTTACCTGAGCTTTACTAACTGTAAATTCTCTTTACATAAATTTAAATTTTGGATTTCGACACAATACAATATATATACAATATCATAAATTATTTTGCGTCAAATTTTTAAAACGAAAACAAAAGTATTCGACTATTTCTATTGTGTACAAACGATCCTAGAATTTATCATTTGGTCTGTGCTTTACTAACTTGAGATTTTGAAAAGTATCATAACAAATGTCTTAGACTATGTTGTGCAACATTTTCAGCCTCCTTCCATTTACCGTTTGTGTTACATTAACATTAGAATAGGAATATTAAAAAATGAAAAAAAAAAAACGAATTGCAGTAATAAAAGTATTCCACAATTTACCATTTGGTCTGTGCTTTACTTCTCTTTACACAAATTTAAGTTTGAGATTTTGAGCAAAAGTATAATGTATATCAAAGGTCTTAAACTATGTTGTGTACAATTTTCAACCTCCTTCGATTTACCGTTTGTGCGGTGTATTAATAACTTTAAACTTGTTAAAGTTAGAGTAGGAATTTTGAATTTGAAAGAAAGATCTAAAGCCACCTTGGACTTATCGTTTCGACATATATAATTTTATACTAAGTGCAAATATTGCAGCCTTCCAAAAAGTTTGTTTTTTGCTATTCGAAACGTTCATCAAAACGTAGCTTGACTATCTAATGTCGAGCTTGAAAATCTCTCAACTTGATAACTAAAACTAAAAATAAAAACTTCCACCACACCAAAAATTAAAAAAAAAAGAAAGAAAGAATAAAAAACTAATTTTTGTCAGCGTGTTGCGACTGACAAGTGACTTTGCCAGACAGCTGCAATCTCCAAGTCCACGATGGCCACAAGTCTGACTCTGACTCTGAGAAGAGCGCAAAACTGTGGCATAAATAAAAATTTGTTTGGCAATATGCGCGCCGCGTATTTTGTTGCAAAAGTCTTGCATTAATCTAAATATTTGCATGCTTACGGCAAAGAAGGGGACGACTAGAGTAATAGCAATAGTCCTGCTGCTGCTTTTTTTGGGAGCTTTGCCTATTTATTTATTTTCATCGCCGTCGCCAAATTGTCAACGACTTTCCACACACAGAGAGAGAGAAAGTGGAAAAGTGTGGAAGGGAGAAGGTTGGAGCTGCATTCGACAAAACTCGCATTTAAAATGCATTTCGCATGCAGCGTCGACGGGCGGCATTTCCATTGCAAATGCAACTTGCCACAGACGAAAGACAAAGAAAAACGCCAGAGCCAAAATAATAATAATAATCATAGTAATAATCATCAAAAACAGGATCATCATCATCATCATCATTATGAAGGACGAGGCGCAGAAGGAAAGTCGTTGAATGCAACGTAGCCGGAAATATAAAAACGTTTTATTTATTTGTATTTCTCTTCCTTTCCATTTTTTTTTTGGTTTATTATTACTTTTATAGCTATAGCTGTTGTTTTTGTTGTTGCCCCGTTTTAAGTAATCAAAATCGTTTAAACGAATTCGCGGAATTTGCATTTTGTGGCCAAGTTTCGTCAACTTCGCTTTGCTCGCTGCATTGCATGTTGCATGTTGCACGTTGCATGCTCAAATCCTCTGGCTCAAATCGACTACAATTCCCCAAATGCTATAAAACGCCTTTCCTCTCCTCCTCTTTCTCCTGCTTTGCCGCACTTTTATTAACTGTGACGAGTTACGAGTATTTCAACAATTTGATCACAATTCATGCACTTCATTCAGTTCGGCCACGCTGTGTTGTCCTGTCAGCTGCCTAAACATTATGTTTGCCATTAGTGTTTGTATTACATGGCTCATTAATTAGCAGTCTCTCTCACTCTCTCTCTCTCTCTCTCTGTCCTCAGCTGTCAATGCAGCTGATGAGTCGAGTTGACGTTCACTCTAATTTCGTAATTAAAGCTGCCTGTTGAGTTAATCAAAATACAAATGCATTACTTAGGCGCAATCGAATGGGTTGTTATTGATTTTATGAAATTACGAAAATTTGTGTTATAAAAACACGTTTGTTTTTTCAACTACTGCACAGTTATTTTATTATTGATTTTAATAATTAATATTGATTCTACGAAATTACGAAAACAAGATTGTTTTTTCCATCTATCATAAAATGCATTTAAGTTATTCTTACCCTCAACTAAACATTCCATTTATTCTTAGTAGGGTAGCGGGTCATATTTTGGTATATTTTGAACACTATGATATATTTTTCATGTTGCAGTATATCGATATATGAACCTAATAGAACCTTTGGTATATCATAAGGATATTCCTAACGCAGCCTTTGGTATATTTTATATTTTTATGAGTATATTAATTCGGTTATATATCAGTATATATTCTTTGGTATATTTTGTAATACCATACAAATGCATTTAAGTTGTTGTTAACCCTTAACTAAAAATTGCATTTATTGTTAGTAGAGTAGAAGGGGATATTTTGGTATATTTTAAATGTAGTATCATAAAGATATTCCTAAAGCAGCCTTTGGTATATTTTATACTTTTATCAGTATATTAAATCGGTATATTTGTTATGTAGCAGTATATAATCTTTGGTATATTTTTTGATATTATCAGTTATTGTTAATGTAGTATATTTTCGAATACAATACAAATGCATTTAAATTGTCGTGTATTTATCATTCTTACCTTTATAACTATTAACTAAACATTCCATTTATTGCTAGTAGGATAGAGGGGCGTATTTTGGTATATTTGCTACTCTATGCTATATTTATCAATATATCTAATATAGACTTTGGTATATTTTCAATCATAACGATACACCTAATAAAGCCTTTGGTATATTCTAAAATGTTATCAGTACAATAATTTGGTATATTCTTAGCGTAGCAGTATATCGATATACCTAATTGAACATTTAGAGTATTCTCAATATATCGAATTACCTATTTCTTTCTTTGTTATACCATATTTTTAAGGCAGCAGCAAAATGATATACCTAATGTTGTCTTTGGTATAATTTTTTATTTTATTAGTATATTAATTCGGTATATTTAAATGTAGCAGTATATATAATTAATATTTTTATTAGTATATTAATTCGGTATATTTAAATGTAGCAGTATATTGATATACCTAATGTTGTCTTTGGTATAATTTATATTTTTATTAGTATATTAATTCGGTATATTTAAATGTAGCAGTATATTGATATACCTAATAAACATACCTTAATTATCCTGTGCTATAATTTATAATTTTGTTAGTATATTAATTCGGTATCATATCGATATTCCTAATATAGCATTTAGGTTAGGTTATAGCATTTGGTATGTTTTATTATTTTTAAAAGTTATTATTAATTTGGTATATTTGTGAATACCGTATGTCACTCGCAATAGTGCACACTTGACTCTAAGCGCTTCTTGCTTGTTAAATTTCTAGTGAAGCCTCGGAATTTTACCTTATCAAATGCTTGCTTATATTTTCCACCTTTAATTAAATTCAATTCGGAAAAGATCCCGCACTTTTCCTGCATCCTTTTCAAGAGCTCCGCAGTACTGCAGAGTTTCTGCTCTGTTAACTCGCATATTGCGCACTGAGTGTGCGGCTCTCTTTTCGTTTTCTCTCTGTCGCTCTCGCTCTTTGGGTCAGCCATAAAAAGGCTTGCTATAAATTCAGTTGTTGCGGGTTTGTGACTATGCTACACAGCAACAGCGAGAAAGAGAGAGAGCGAGAGCAACTCAGCGAAAGAGAAAGACAATGGGAATGAGGTGTTGCATGTGATAATCGTAATGTTAACCCATAAATTGTTGAGGGCAAAACCAAAAAATAAAATACGGAGCAAAAAAAAAGCTACACATAAATCATAATCATTTTTCATAATTGGAAACATTTTTTTGCATTCCTTCTGAAATGTGAAAGCAAAGGTGGAAAAATGGATAAAAAGAAAAAAAAAACAAAAGAAAACATTTGAATATGATTCGATGCGATTCGTTGTGAGTGAATCGTTTTTGCTTGTCGGGTTTTCCCCCCCAAGTTGTAGCTGGCCAATTATCAACTAATTTAAATTTCTATTCCTGTCTATTGGCACTTGGCAAACCTCTGGAAACATTTTCATTCATCCTTTGCAATTCCCCAAGCCCAAGCCACAAAAACAATAGCAACAAGAACAATTGGCAACTATTTTGTATTTTGTGGCAAGCATCAAAATTGTATGCCACAATAAAATGCATTTGAAGGTTTCACCTTTCGTGTAACTCTCGTATTGTTGCAGCTGTAAAATGGGGTCTTTGAAAGGTTGAGTGTGACTTGAGAATACCCTGTAAATACCCAAAAATAGATAGATATGAATATGCTTAAAGTGTAGCATAGTTTTTTGGGCAGTTGCGAATAAGCTGAAATAATCAGAATATGTAGTGAATATGTTTATTAACGTTTGAATACTTTTGAGAGTTGTTTTCAGTTGTACAAATATAAATGGGTTATATAAATTGGAATCAATTTGAAAGTTGACAAAAACAATGATTTATATGTAATGAATTAAATTTGAAAGTTAAAAAAAAAAGATTGATTTACATTTAATGAAATCAATCTGTAAGTCGAGCACACCCTTTGTGGGTGGCTTTGCTGCTTACAGGGTATCGAAATGGATGAGTACATGAGTATTACAAGTTGAGCTTGCCAAATTGGTTGGATTACGCACATCGAGATAGCGCTAGAGCCATGGTTAGAACGAGATGCACACCAACCAACAGAGATGCACAGAGATAAAAGAAGTGTGAGCGGAAGAGAGAGATGGGTGTGAGCGAGACAGATGGCTGAAATGTGGAATGGCAGCAGCCGATAAACTCGAATTGCACTTGAAACTTAATTACGAAACTCGCAAATGCAAAATGCAAATGCAAATACCTGACAAAGCCAAAGCTGCAGTTGAAGCTGGGGCTGTTTATACGTCTGAACGCCTGGTTAAGTGCTCGATACTCGTCTGTGTATGTGTGTGTGTATATGTGGCGTATGAGTAATATGCATGAATGCCAACTAAAGTGAGAAGGAGAGAGAGAGAGAGAGAGATGCGCCTATAATGTCCATAATGCTCTATAACTCAGGCACTTCAACTCGTCATCTTGTTAAGTAAATTCTAAACATAGTTGCTAGCAACAAACCCTTCGCTCTCTTTTCCTCCCCTCCCCCTCCCTCTCCCTCTCCAGCATGTGTGTGTGTGTGTGTGTCCACTCACTTATGTAATTAAGTGTCTTGTTAAAACGGAAATGGAATTCGGTTTTGCCTTTAATTTACATTAATTGACGATGCATTTATGCCAACGACCACTTGGGGGGCAACTCGCAGTTGCAGTTGCAGTGGCAGTTGCATATGCACTTGCACCTCCCTTCACTTCACCCCTTTTGCCTCCTCTCGCTACTTGTTGGTATTTATTGTTTAATATTAATGTCTGTCTGGGCGCAAACTTGCAACAGAGACTCGTCGTCGTCTGTTGGTGAAAAATGCATGACATGAACTTGCAGCAGCATGTTGTGCTGTGCTGTGCTGTGTTGTGTTGCAAGCTGCATACTTGCAACTTGGCTTTAATCGTTCGGCATTAGGCCACATGCAATATGCATGCGTCAGCAACAGAGAGACAACCAGCAACCAGTTAGGGATCGAGTGAGTGAGTAACCGGGTTATGCACTGACCCGGTTCGCTTCTACACTAAGAGAGAGCGAGAGAGACAGAGGAGAGCGAGAGATAGAGAGGGAGAAGATGTTGCCTCTGCAACCCCGAAATGCCAATGGCCAGCGGGCATTATTAATGGCACTCCGAGTGCACTTAGTTGGGGCAACAACTTTGATTTATTCATTGCCACACACACACACACACACACACACACTCACATGCACACTCAGAATCACATATAGAACATCTGCATATACATTTCACATTTAACTATTACAATTATTGTTATTTATATCACGATTATTGTTGTCTCCACAATTACCAAGCTGTCTGCTTCTGAGTTGCATCGATCTTTGACAGCAGAGTTGTAATAAGCACATACGCTTTCTACACTAACAGCACACAAAGTGAGTCCTATAGACTGATGATCACATTGGTAACAGTCTGTAGAAAAATGCTCAAGACTGTCGGAAAAATTACGTTTGCCAATTCCCGAAAGATTGCCTAGTGAAATCTTAAGTACAAATCAAGTATGAAATGAAATGTGCAAGAAATTCTTATTCTTAAAATGAGATTTGACGACTTTACGCTTCTCTTAAAATGTCAAAAATACTACCTTAAGATTGTGAATATTATACACAAGGCAAAAGTTTAATAAACAATTCGTTGTTGTCCTAGGAATCTGATTGTCACACAGCTCTAAAGTTGTGGGTTTAAATAAGCTTGGATATTATTTAAAGTTGTCGGTTGGTGATGGTTAAAAACGAACTGTGATCCACTCTACCATAAGTATGTAAAGCACAGCTATGCCCATTATACCCTGTACAATTGGCATACTAGTAGTGGGTTCTTAAGACTTTTTCAAAAAGCATTTTAGATGTGACCATTACTTAATTTTACTCTATAATGTGACCATACATATCTGCTAAAACAAAAAAGTCATGTTATTATTCCTTACATGACTTTTTTGATTAAGCACATATGTATGGTCACATTATGGAGTAAAATTAAGTAATGGTCACTTTTAAAATGCTTTTTGAAGAAGTGAATTTTTTAGGATACAAAAAAGTATTTTGAAAATAAAACTATTTGATTGTCAAAATGCAGTTTTAAATGAAATATGCAACAACGATTAAGATTTAAATGTATATAATGAACTTATACTTTCGTAGACAGAAAAAGTTAAGATCAAGTGTGACTACATGTTATTAAAAAGTACAAGATATTTAAAACTAAATACGGTCACATTTGTAATGCTAAGTGTGAAATATATGGTCATATTTACAACAAAAAGAATTCTAAAATGTATAATTCTAAAGAAAAACTCTTCTTAAATAGATAAATGCAATAATATAGTGAGCAATCGACTTAAAAAAAATTTTATCTATTTAAAAAATAGATATCTTGTTATGTGTCATGAAATGCTTTGCAACGTTTAAATATGAAACATTAATCAACTTTACATCGACTTGTATTTAAATGTAAAGTACTTTCTAATAAAATCAAGAGTATACCATAAATTAGTGTTAATGCCGAGACAGTTGAGAAGCTCAAAACTAAATTAGCATATATGATATGTAGGTAACATCTATGTTAGCAGCAAAGCTTCTGCCAAAATGTATTCTAAGCTAATGTCCTTCTAGTTCAATTGGCAATCTCTATTTGTTCGTTGTTTTGTGTGCGTGTCGAACTTGACCAGTTGAGATGTTAGAGAGCAGACAGAGAGTTTGCTGTGAATAATTTTTGTGAGGCGCCTGAAAAATGAGTCGTCAACAAAAGAGTTGTAACGAGTGACACAACTGCAATTATCGAAATCAAAACGAGAGAGACAGAGACAGAGTGTGTGTGTGTGTATGTGTGTGTGTGTGTGTGTGTGTGGCACATGACCAGTGTTGTCAATAAGCAATTATGGCTGTGGTGTGCCGCAGTCGTTGTGCAACACTGGACACGTACTAAAGCGTATTATGAACACGCTTGAGTCATAAAAATACGTCAGCAAAGTTGCTTTTTGCCACGAGGTCACGACCAGCCAGCAACACACTAACAACGTACAAGCGAGACAGATGAAGAGTGTGTGCGATAGAGAGAGATAGAGAGAGAGCGATAGGTGGGTAACAGGTAACGGTAATTGAAACTAAAGTTGAAGCCAAGCAAAAGAGGAGCATACGTTGCGGCGCCTTAAAAACCCATTTCCAACTGTTGACACGTGCCGCATCGTGCCGCGGCCTCAAGACCCAAAAGACCGTTGCACACCTCTGCCAAGGACTGAGAGAGAGTAAGGGAGAGAGTGGCAGAGAGAGAGAGCAGCACTCCATTTTGCTGGCGTTGTCCGTAAACGAAAATCACGCGGCCGCATGCGAAGTAAACAACGTGAAATGAAAGTCATGCGTCGCATTTTAAAACCCTCTAGATGCCGAGGCAAGAGACGCACCGATGTCTCCCAGGACGTGGCACCCACCATCAGCCTCCCCTTCCACTTCCTCCTCCTCCTCCTCCTCATCCTCCTCACACATGCAAAGTCTGCGGCCTGGCAAAGAGATGCGCATAATTTAAAATACAAATTTGCTAGCAACGTCGAGACAGAGCACAGCACAGCACAGATGGAGAGCGAGCGATGCATTTGTAAATATGCCTCATTATTGTGCAACCTTCTACCACACTCCGCACTTCTACCTCCTCTGCATTACCAAACACCTGCCTGCCACACGCACGTCTCATCGTCGCGTCGGAGATGGAGTTGGAGGTGGAGGGAGGGGCATCTCATTCGTCACGTCGCATGTTTTGCGTCTCGTGCAACGCCAACGGAAATGGCAACAAAGTACAAAGCAATTTAATAAATGCCGGAATCACGTGAAGGTGTTAAGCAAAACATTTTGCAGCAATGACCACAGCCCAAAAACCGACACGAATCAACCACAAATTGAAATCCCAAGCGAACTCACGAACACACACTTACATAAGAGCTGTGTGCACCTCTCTTCTCAGTCACCTGAACATGCTTATTAGTAAAAAGTACAAGTTTATTTTGTGCTCAAGTGGATCTTAAGCAGATAAATAAAAAACTTCACCAATTTTAATTTCTTTCCTGTTTGGTTCTACTAATAAATGTTCCAAAAACTTCATTTTTATATCGAACTTAGTTATTTGTTAATGTAATAAAAGAGAAATTAGAATGTTATGTTAAGCTGTTTTTTTTTTAGTTAAATTAGTTTAGCAGTAGAATTTTTTAATGTCAGATCAGCTTGGTCAGCGTCAAACTAGTTAAAACAGTTTTTTGCTTAACTTGAACTCCTTCTGTTTTCAGTAAATGTGATGTGTGTTTTAAATAATTTGTATGTAGACTGTTTTTCCACCCGCTTCCGACATAAATGTATTATGTAACAGGCAGAAGGAAGCATTTCCTATAAAATATAGAGCCATGTCCGCCTGTCCGTCCGCACCTAGATCTCAGAGACGCAGATAAAAATTCTAGAAATTCTATTTAAGAAATACTTTCGTATGGCAGAAAATACCTACTGCAATAGGGTCTTAGTTGCCTTGGCTGACAATTTGGTATATTTTGCACTCTATGGTATATTTTGAATGTAGTACTATATTAATATACCAAATATAACTTTCGGTATATTTTAGTTATATTTGAATTTAGTGCAATGACAATATACCGAATATATTTTTATAGTATTTGTTCGGTATATTTGTATCTTATGGTATATTTTAGTAGTATATTGATTTGCTATATTTTAAGAATAATACTGTTTTGATCTTATTCAAATAGGTAGTGGGTATCTCACAGTCGAGCACACTCGCTGTAGCTTTCGTAGCTGTTTTTAACTCCTTTCATCTACCATCGATATGAAAATTTAATGTTTGAAGCCTTGATTATTATCTAAACTAAACATTAATATCAGCCTTTTGCAATCTCTCTGTTTGGGTACTTAACAAAATTGAAATGAAATTTAGTTAATCACATTTGCAGTTCTCTAAAGGGTCTCGTGTTGTCTCAACTGCACTTTAGCTTGTTTGCCTATTTAATTCTAGACAGACTTTATTTTTGTTTCGTTTTGGCACCAGCCTAATTTGTCATATGCATTTATTCATTCATTCATTCGCTTTAATAACTGTCAATATGGCGTCGCTGCAGCTGCAGCTGTCGTTGTTAATAATAAACGAGTTCCGGCGCATGTACAATGGGCATTTTTAACACTTTTTGTGGACAACATGAATGAAGCTTAAAAATCAACTAATTCTTTGAACATCATTTTTAAATTTAACAACATATTTCGTTGGAGGAGTTTACCTTTACCATTTTTTTAGGGCTTTGCTTTTATTTATTGAATCTTCTTCTAAATTTTTAGACTAACAATAAGTTTACGAATCTAAACATTAAAATTTAGCTAACAGTGTGTTAAGACCTTATTTATTGGCTTTGTAGTTGGTCTTTAAAAGACAAAAATGGTTAATGTTTTCTGAAATTTCACATTTTGTTTCGTCATGAAATCGATCCTAATATTGGGCTCTCAAAAATATCCTGAATTATTTTATTATTTTTTTTCTTTATTTATTTACTTTGTAGTTGGTCTTCAAAAGACAAAAGAATTAAAATTTTTTCTGCAATTTTGCATTTTTGTTCGTTGAAGTCTAACAAACTTGTAGTGTTCAAAATATTCAATTGAAAAAATGGCCAAATGAACCAAATGAGTATAAATTTCGGAAATTTGTAGGCAATGTGATTTAAAGTGGTCTGTTCAATTGTTTAAACATGGATTAAATAGTCTAAAACACACATGTTATATGTGTTTGATTGATAAATTCAGTTGAATTCATTGTGAATTTGTATTGAAAAATTAGAATTTTATATTGGTTTAACTGCTCACACTTTTTCTAAAATCGGTTTTTACACTCACACTTTTCTTATTTCTGATGAACCTTTAATATGCTCTCGAAAATATTGCAATGTAACTTTTAAAATTCGAGTTTGTGAACACAAACAGTGGTCAAATTTCCCATAGTGAAATGGCGCGACATTGCAATGCCTGACCTCAACAACAACAACAACAGCGACAACAACAACAACAACGAGGACATCAGCAATGTTGGCTACTGAAATAAAGCTCTGGGTCGTGGGCCGAGGCGGCGTTGCCGGATTGCGCGCCTTTTTCGACAGTCGACAGTCGTCTGGACATTCAACACTCGCCGCCTCTTTTACACACTTTGTTGTCGTTTTGTTTGTACTCTCTCTCTCTCTCTCTCTCTCTCTCTCTCTGTGTGTGTGTGTTTCTCCCCCTCTGCATTTTGGATTCTTTTCATATGATTCACAGACGTATTCGGGTTGGTTGTATTCACATATTCGTCGACGTCGTCGTCGTTGTCGTTGGTCAGCGACGCTGCTGACATCAATTTGTAATTTCAATTAAAAATTTAAACTGCACAAAAAGCGCAAGAGCAGCGAGAGCATTCAATTCCATTGCTGCTGCCATTTAACGGGCGAACCCAAAGAATTCACCTGACTAACACGGAAATATCCTCTGCTCTTCCCTTCTCACTCTATTTCAGCACTTCCCCCTCTCTCTCTCTTTCAGTATCGTTCCTTCAACTTTCGTGCAACGCAGAACGCATTGCCGTTTGTGTGTGTGCGGGCATAATTTGATATAGCGTATGCTACAAATGGCTGCCCCAGGCACTTAATTTGATTTCTTTCTACAAATGGCTTTGCCACACACACACGCACACACACACACACACACACACGCACACACACACACACACACGCACACACACACAAAGACTAGATAGAGGGCTGCTGCGTTGCGTTCGTTTTTTTTTTGCTTTCTTTTTGCCTTCTATCGCTTTAAAAGAAACCAAAAACTTCACTTTACTTTTTCTTGCAAGCAAAAGGCAAAAACCTGCTACGGCTTCTTCTTTTTCTTCAGCTTCAGCTTCTTCTTTTTCTGCGCCCCTGACCAAGTTTTGGAATGGCTCTCGGCTATATATAAAAGTCTGCCGAACGAAGTTTTGGCATTAAAGTCATAACTCCACTCAAGAGTTGTGGACTTTTTAATCGAATGTTGTCTAAATATTGATAAGACATGTACACAACAGTCAGAGAACCTCGTCGAGAGGCTGCTGAATGATGTGAATCGATTCGAGGGACTATTCTATTCGCCTTCAAAAGTATTTCAAAATAGTTTTCTCAATAATTCTCATACTAAAAATCAAATTAGGTTCGCACCTTCCACAAAAATACAACACTATTTATACTGCACCCAAAGCACTCCAATTAATAGGTCATTAATAATTAGGTGGCACATTATTTGCTTGCACCCAACTAAATGATACCCTGTAAGCAATTTCGTTTAAAAATTAATACTCTTCAAGCTTCTAGCTTGAAAAGAACATTTCAAAACTTGATTTAAAAACTTTTCGATCATAAGAAATAATCTTAAAAAACGATTTTTAGGTTGAAATAATCTTAGAACAAGATTTTATACTAAATTTGCCTTTTAAGATTAAAAACATTTTATTTTAAGATTAAAATTTTGATCCAACAATGTTTTTTCTAGGTTGAATAGAAAAATGCAAATTTTGGTTTAAGAACTTTTCTGTCTTAAAAAAAAAGAAGTTCCTTCTTGTTTCTGAAAATGTTGTCCTTTCCTTTAATATTAGCTGTCAGGTCAGTTAGTAGAGAAAATAAAGATAAAGAAAAAGAAGAGATTTTTATTTGAAACAATCTGAATTTAAGGCTGTTTAATCCAGATTTTGCTTTCTTGGTTCAATTTTAAGATTTTTTCTATTCATGAAACAAGATTATAATCTTGAATTTCAAGATTGGGTCTATATTTCTTACAGAATTTCGATCATGATTTAAAAATAAGCCTTGGTTCAATACAATACAATCTCGATAGAAAAATTTGATCTTGATCTTAGCACTTTTTTTCTTTCTGTGTACAATTTGTAGGTAATTGTATAGATACGCTCAGCTTTGCTCAGCTTACAGGGTATGTGGGCAAATATGATCTAGCGTGTAGGACACTAAACTCAATTGAGGCTCTCAGGTGTCTCCTAACACATTCTCGTACATAAGCAAAGTACTTGTGCCTAATAGGATTTAGCGACTCAATCTTAAGTTATTTGTGCAGCCTCGCATCGGCAATTCATCATCTCTTTGAAAATGATTTAAAATTTATGTTTTCGGATTCTTTTTCAAGAGTTTCGAGGAGCAAAAAAAGAAATAAAAATAAATACACACAAGAAAATAAAAAAAAAGAAGGAAAGAAAATGATGACATACCCATTGAGTGCTATTCAAATTTTTCCCCAAAGCGACCCACAAAGCTATTGACTTGGCATCGGGCGATGCCAAAGCGATAGAGTGTGGAGTGGAGTGGAGTGTAGGTGCCTGTTAGGGTTGGGTTAGGAATGGGAATGGGAATGGGCTTTTATGGCAAGTGTGTGGGGTTTGGCATGATGTTGAGGACTCTTATGGCACGGCGCAACGGAATGGCTGCTGCTGTTCTGCTGTTGCTGTTGCTGTTGCTGCTGTTTCCGCTTTGCCCGAGCCCCTCCATTAGACATGAAAGTGTCAACTTCCGCGTTTTTGCACACACAGCAGCAAAAGAGAAAAAGAAAGAAGCGAACAAGAGCGGGAAGCGAGGGGGAGACAGGCACTCACTTGTGTCGTCGCCGGTTAAAAGCATGTCAAATTTTTACACACTCGAAAGTGGGTAAGAGGTAAGTGACTAGCGGAGAGAGAGACACACAGAGAGAGTGAGAGAGAGAGAGAGAGGGGGGTAAAGAAAGAGAAGCAAAGCGCACGCCTGCGAGAATGCATGATTGAATGATTGAGAAATTAATACACACACAGAGAAAGAGAAAGAGTGATGGAGGAAGAGACACCCAAACACACATGGCTATCGACCACACACACACACACACACACACTCACACACAGAGAAAGCGATGAAGAGCTGGCTCCGCACGTTGGGCGTCATCAGCGGCAACGTGAAATTATTCCATTTCACTTTACAACTGAATGCAAATTACATGCTGTAATTTCCTGCAAGAAAGCAAGAAATGAAGCGAAATGAATGTGGCACACACATATACAACACACACACACACACACGCATGCACATGTATGGATGCTGTGAATGTATTTGCGCCAAGCGGAAATAAAAATAAATTCGAAAAGTTAATATTAAATGTGCTACATTGGAAACATATTGTGTGCTGCTGCAGCCTCCCGCGCAGTCTTCCCCTCTCCCCCTTCCTCGCTCTTTCTCTCTCTCTCTCTCTCTCTTTCACTCCTTTTCACCATCTCGCTCTTGGCTGATTCTCTCGCGTCTCTCGCTTCGCTGGCGCTGATTTTCCACATGCCTAGCAGACAACAAGGCAGGCGCCGCACACACACACACACACACACACAAGCAAATACAGACACACACACACACATATTAAGATACTGACGCTAGCGGGCAGCAGCCTATCACACAGCCACTGCCACGCCCCCCCGCTCTGCTCCGCTGCCCATTCGCCCCTCTATCAGCTCTTACTTCACTGGCCCGATCCGCTGGCCGTAAACAATTGCGCATTTTCAGCGCCGTTTGCTTACATTTTTTACTCCACACGCGCGCGGTTCTTTTTTTCGCATATATTTTGCAGTTTGAGATACCCTGTAATTATACGCAAACTTTAGTGGGGCATAGAGACGAGTGCAGCAAAATAAACTTATAGTTAGCTAGTTAATTTCACTAAAAAGTATTTAAAACTTTGTAAAATTTTGCATAATTCATAAAATCTTATTTTGCATTATTTAAACTCAGCTTCTCATTGAGAACGTGCATCGATATTTCTTATTAAAATTCTAGTTAACTAAACTAAACTATATTTAAAATCTTTAATGGTTCTTCTTCATTTTCATTTTTTTTCTTAACCGACAGTTTGAACTTAGCTTAGAGCAAAGCTTGAATCCCCAAAAATCATAGTAAACTTCTAGTTAACTAAACTAAAAAGTATTTGAAATCTTTCTAAACTGTTTCACATTTTATGCCAGCTTATTGAACTCACTATTTGAACTCAGTTTGGAGCAAGGCCAAAGTTCACAGTAAGCTTCTAGTTAACTAAACTAAAAATTATCTAAAATCTTTCTAAAATGTATACTATGAGCTGAGTTCTACTCAGCTTCCACTTGAGCTTGTGCATTTTAACTTCGTATTAAGCTTTTAGTTAACTAAATTAAAAAGTATTTGAAATCGTTCTAAGCTTATTGAACTCAGCTTCCAGTTGAGCTTGTGCATCGAAGCTTCGTATTAAGCTTTTAGTTAACTAACTTAAAAACTATTTAAATCCTTCTCCACATGTTTCGCATTTTAAGTTGCCTACAGGGTATCTGGGCAGTCGATCAAGTCCGGCATAATTTATCCATGCAGTTTTACATTTTCATATGGCGCATTTTCATTGCATTTTTTTGCCCGTTGTGTTGTTTTTGTTTTTGTTTTCGGCTCCCTTTTATTTTTATTTTCTTTTCGTGCATTTTTTGTGTGTTTCGGTTTTCTTTTTAATTTGTGCGCCTTTTTTTGCGCTTGCAGTTAATTTTTTATTGTTATTATTTTCATTGTGGCGCTGCGGCGTCGGCCAACGGAATGAAAAGGGGGTAGAGTGGGGAAGGACGGGGCAGGACATCATCGACAGTCGACGAGCATCAGCGTCAGCAACAGCATCGGCATCAGCATCAGCATCAGGCTGAGCTTCAGAGGCAACCAGCCGCCACTTGGTCAATGGCTGTTTTTTAGTCAACGCGTAAAATATGCTTAAATATTTTAAATTTAATCACACGCTTCGCTGGCTTCGGCAAATACGTCAATGCATATGCAAACAAATAATGCGCGGCCAACACGAACGACACTGCCAGGGTTGCCACCATCTCCTCCCCACACAACATTTGCCGCCTTTGAGCATGAAATGTTCTGAGCCCCGCCAGGCAACTGTCTGTTACCCTCAGCCTTCCAGCTAGTACCTGCCTTTTCACACCATCCATGATGTTGGCTGTGCGTTGCGTGGCTATTGACCGCTTATCAACCGCAATTAAAGCCACAATGTGTAACCTGGCAACATGCAATTAGCCGAAGTAGTCGACTGCTGCCTGCTTTGGCAATTTGCAATTTCTTAAGCTTATTGAGAGCATTGCAACTAAATAACTCTGGATGTGTTTAGTAAATCATTATCTAATGCCTATTCAAGTTTGCTTCTTTAAACGATTGCAACTCTACGCATTTATAGCTTTATTTTCGATATATGAGTTAAGTTGAGACCAGAGAGAAGTTATGATTGATAAAAAGAAAAAAAAGTTAGATGTGGTAAAGATTAATAATAATATTTAATAATTATGACAACTTAATCATAAGTTGATTTCTTTGCGACAGGATTCTTAGGCAAAGATAAATCTAAAGCATATTTGTTATATATATATATATGTATATATCTTAAGAAATATTGACATATTTATAATTAGTCATATATGAATGGACTTGTCCTAGCAGCCTCTTTGAACTTAGCTGACAGCAAAGTTTAAGACTCCAAAATTTATAGTAACTTAGGTAAAGAGTACCTCAAATCTTTGTCAAATGTTTTACAATTTATGCCAGCTTATTGACTTCACTGACATTTATATTCTTGTGATTTTTGTATTTCTCCAAAAATGGAATAAATATAACATATGTACTATATATGTAATAGAAAGAATTGATGTTGAGCATGCAAAATATTAAATTACATGAGACTGAAATTCATATTATGCTTCTATATTATACTTACTAAATTTGAGAATTTGGTTGCGATCGGATTAAAGTTGTGGAAGCTATGATATAAAAGAAATATTTTTATGTGGCAAATAACGACTACTGAAATGGGATCTTAGTTGCTTTGGCTGACAATTTGTAATATTTTGTACTCTATGGTATATTTTTAGTCATTACAATACCTTAAATATTCTTTGGCATATTTTTAGTATTTTTGCGGCGTATTTGGTATATTTAGAGAATAATACCGCACTGTTTTGCTTTCATTCGAAATGGGTATCGTATTAGTATTAGTATTAGTATTAGTATTAGTATTAGTATTAGTATTAGTATTAGTATTAGTATTAGTATTAGTATTAGTATTAGTATTAGTATTAGTATTAGTATTAGTATTAGTATTAGTATTAGTATTAGTATTAGTATTAGTATTAGTATTAGTATTAGTATTAGTATTAGTATTAGTATTAGTATTAGTATTAGTATTAGTATTAGTATTAGTATTAGTATTAGTATTAGTATTAGTATTAGTATTAGTATTAGTATTAGTATTAGTATTAGTATTAGTATTAGTATTAGTATTAGTATTAGTATTAGTATTAGTATTAGTATTAGTATTAGTATTAGTATTTTTGTGGTACACTAATTTGGTATACTTTAAGAACTTTAAGAATTGCGTACTGTTTTGATATCGGATATCTTACAGTCGAGCACACTCAACTGTAGCTTTCTTTCTTGTTTTCCAGCTTATCTTGATAACACCCCATGTTTTTAATGACTTTGAACGTGGAAGTAACATTGAAAACAATATTGCTAGTTTATTTGATTCTAGTTCATATATAATATTTAAAAAATATTCTTCTGCTGTTTATATTTTAGTTTATACAAATATCAACTAAGCAAGCTCGTTGACAATTTTTGTCTTGTTGCTGTGAAACATGAGCTAAAATAATTAGAGAAACGGGCTCAACTTTCCTCATTCGAAATGCAAAAATTTGCGAATATTTTCGGGCTGTCTTTGTCAAAGCGCAAGTTGCAGTTTCAGTTTCCTCTTTTTTCACAGTTTTGCAAAGCTCTTGCTGCATATTTGGTAACAAGAATGAAAATTAGAAGGCAGCAAAAACACTAAAACAAAAAAATAAAAGTAAAGTGTCAAGTGGCGTCAGTCACAAAGCTGTTTCTCTCTCTTTCTCTCTCTGTCTCATTTGCTGTGCTTTTCCACCTTTTGTCTGACTACAGACATAATTGCGCCTCGCTGTGTGTGTGTGTGTGTGTGTGTGTGTTGCACGTGGCATATTATACAGCCAAATGCCTCCGGAGCCATTTGACTCCGATTTCGGTTTGCGGCCAAGTGAAATTTATATGCCCAAAATATAATGAACCCAAAGCACTTGCACGTACTCTCGGTCTGTCTCTGTCTCTTTCTCCCTCTCACTCTCCCACTCCTCCCACAGCTAGCTGCTGTCTCTATCTCTCGCTCTGTTGTCAGGCGTTGAATTCACTGCTGGCCAAATGCAGTTTGGCTGCCGCCTGGCTTGTTGGCCACTCGGCTCCTGTGGCAACATTTAGTCAAGTGCCCGGCCAAAGCATAAGGGGTGAAAGGGAGAGAGGAGAGGGCGGGGGCGGGGGCGTGGCTGCATTGTGGCTAGGCCTGAGCTAGCCCAAAATTGGCGTTGCCGATGCATTTGCTGATACATAAACTAAACTAAACTCAACTGAGCTTAGCTCAGAGTCTCGCTTGCCTCTCCACTCGCTTGCCACATGCCACACGTAACAACGAAGTGTATGTGTCTGCGTATATGTGTGTGTGTGTGTGCGAGGGAAAACAGCATGAAAATCATATTATAAATAAATTATGCAATTATAATTACACAAGAAAACTACTTGGGGCGAAACAACTTACACACACACAGCGAGAGTGAGATGGGGAAAGAGAAAGAGAAGGAGGGAGAGAGCGCGCTAGAAGCGCCAGCAGCTACATTGTCTATGTGTGTGTGTGTGTGTGTGTGTGTGTGTGTGTGTGTGTCCTGGCTGCTGCTTCAGCAACATTTGCTGGAAAAATGCTCCAAGTTGTCATGTCAGCCGTGTGTGTGTGTTCTGTGTGAAGTTGTCCTCGCTTCGTCTCGTCTCAGTTTTGCCCCCACGCTTCCCTCTCTCTCTCGCACTCTCCGTCTCTGTCTCTGTCTCATTCTCCCCCTTTGGCCAAGCACAAATAGCACAAGTACAGGAAAATAATTACATTTTACGTGTTCCTATTAATCTTGCTGAGTTTTTAGTTTTAGTTTTAGTTTTAGTTGTTGCCCACTAATTCACTTTTTGTTCTCAGTCTTTCACTAGACGTCTCCCCTTTTCTCTTCTCTCCTCTTTCTCTCTCTCTGTTCTCTTCAGTTTCGAATTCAATTTTCTTGTTTTCAGTTTACAGTTCACAGTTTGCTTTTTACTTTCGACTTTATGCCCGGAACTGCCCCCAACAAATCGCTTTGCCGAGTCCTTTGTGTGATAAACAAGCACACAAAACACAGACGATGCATCTCACACATACATAACATATATTCTTTTAATATTTTATACATCAAATTCATTTCTCAAAAAAATCTCAGTGCCTTCGAACTGAATTCCAAGCAACAAACAATTATGAACAAATAAATCCCATACTCGTAAATCGAACAGTCTTTGATTTTTCCTTTTTTTTTTTTTTTTTGCAGAGTTGTATCAAAAAGTTGAAATTCCTCGAATATTTGAAAACGTTAATTTATTTGCCTCGTCTGCTTGGAACATGTAAGTACAAGTATTTATTAAGTATCTTTTGTTTTAATACTCTTAAAGAAGTAATATATTTTATATGAACTGCTTTGATGAATGTATACTGAAAATATCATTTGAAAAACTCGAAACGAAAACTTTCCACCAAACTTAGAACGTTCAGTTTTAATAGTTTCTTCAATCGAGACACTTTGAGTATATTTCTAGTCCATTTTGGAATATTTATATATGGTATATATGAAAATACAACACTTGCAGTATATTTTTAGTATGTTTTATGTATACTTAAAATGTCAACCCTTTAGGTATTTTCTACTAGGTATTGATATAGCTGAAATGCTAACACTTTTAGTATATTTCTAGTCTATTTTGGTATAGATAAAATGTCAACACTGAGTATATTTTTAGTATATTTTGGTAAAGTTGAAATGCCAACACTTTGAGTATATTTCTAATGTATTTTTAATATAACTGAAATGCCAGCACTTTAAATATATATTTGGTATATTTGAAATTCCAACAGTGTGAGTATATTTCTCGTATATTTTTGGTATAAATGAAATTTTGAATTTTGGTAAAGCATTAATGCCAACACTTCGAGTATATATCTAGTATATTTTGATATAGTTGTATCGGTAATACTTTCAGTATATATCAACCCTTTAGTATTTTATGTAGTATATTTTAGTATAACATCTATTAACAAAATTTCTACCTATAAAAGTCAATCACGTATCGCTTTAAAAAGCGCATAAAACACACTTTGTAATGTGAGAAATTTGTATAATTTTTTTGGCTTTAAAGCTGTTTTGCTTCCCGCTTTTTAGTCCATCAGCAAAGAAAAAAAAAAGCTGTAGAATATCGAGGGAATGTGAGAGACGGAAATCGAGGCAGAATGCTTTGGTCTGAGGTTATTACATGCAACTAATTATGCTTTATAGCATTCGGTAGTTTGCTCTTTTGTCACTTAGCAACATCATAAGCCGCTTAACCCACTAAAGCCGCAAAATTGAGGAACACACACACACACACACGCAGACAGACGGAGACGGAGACACGTAAATCTCATTAAAGTTAAGGGAACATGCTTCAAAATTAATTTCCGTAATTCTGCACTTTGAGTGTGGCGTTTATTCATGTTGCGGTTGCGTCCTTTCACATACTTTTTTTTTGTTTTGTATTTTCCTATTCCCATTCATTTCAAGAGGTGTTTTTCCTTTTATTTTGTGGAGGGGGGATTCCCTCGGACAGTTTGAGACAGATAATTGAATCGCTGCAAATTGGAGGAAGTAACAATTTTAACAACTGCATCGGCATCATCATCGGTTGTTGAGACTGCTGTGGCAGCATCGTCATCATCGGTTGCTGTGATTGCGGTGGCACTTGCATCAGCTGCTGCTGGGATTGCGGTGGCTGCTGCCATTGCTGCATCTGCATTGGGTGCCCCATCAATGACTAGCACCGTTGCATCGGAGATCGCTGCATTCCCCCTGGCATCGACAACGACAAATACATGCTTCGTTGCGTCGGCATTACCTTTCTCTCTCTTACCCCCTGCTCCGGGTGCTTCGACGACGTCTTTGGCATCGGCGGCGCAATTTTAAGGATCAACTTCGGCTGCTCACTTCCCGAATGATCGAGACGCTCATCCGCCTAAATTTCGGACCCAACCACCTTATATTAATGGACGGGATATTCTTTGTGAAACTCAAGTCTCTCCTCTTCATGTCTGTCTATGCGCTGACTAACGATCTCCATAACATACGCCTATCGATATCGTTCAAGTATCCAGAATTCCAATCGGACTCCAAGCCAGAGTAGCCTTCAGATCTCGGCCTTTTTAATACTCGAACGGGTTCGACTGATTGTTGATCACATGTCTCTTCAATTTCCATTTGAATCGGAATTTGTTGAGGCTCAACAACGTGTGCCGACGTCTGCTGCGTGAGCTTGAGCTCAATCTTTTCGCACTTTTTACAAAGGCGAACATCGTTTCCTTTTTGAAACATTTTTGCACCTGGTGCACATAACTTGTACCTACTCAAGTTGAACACATTCAATTAACTTGCAAACTTAAAACTTAGTTTTTTCGATTCATTTATCTTTTTCCTTTTCTTTTTTTTTCGATTTAAAATAATAACTTTTTGAATGTTCTTTTTGTGACCAATTGATTGCACTGGCGCTTTTTTTTTAGCGAAGCTGCAATTTTTTCACAATTTATGTGACATTCTACAACATTGAATTACACTAGTTTTCTTGTCGAAGCTGAAAAGCGTTAGAAAATTCCTTCACAAATGACGTGACCAAAATACAGTAGAATCCGGTTATAACGACTCCGCTTATAGCGTCCGACCGGTTATTACGACGAAAACTCGATGGCTTGGTTGGTCCCCATACAAACTTATATGAAAGTGCCTCCGCTTAGAACGTCTCCGCTTTTAGCGACTAACCGCTTATACCGACGAAATTTTTCAGATTTCAACCGGATATAGCGACGAAAAAAAAAATTCTGCGAAAAATTGCCAACAAATTTAAGCATCAAACGGCGTAATTAGAAATGTATGTATGTATTTATCAGTGATCGGAACCCTTGCTTGTGTGCGTAGCAGCGACACGAAGCTCTTAGACTCTCACTATTCTCTGTCAGCCTTAGCCGTCGCCTTAGCAACGCTGCTGTTAGAGAGAGACAGTCGAAGTGCAATGCTGACGTCACACAAATGTTTACAGCGTGCGTGTGCAGATCACATAGCCTATTCCGTTATATTTCTAGTTCGCAAAATGTCTCAAAAAAAAATTGTTTTTATTTAAAAATTAATTTGTTTTATTTTAGAAGCCTATTACGAACTGGAAACCATAAAATAAACAGAAAAATATTTTTTTTTGCTCCTTCCGGTTAGTGCGTCCTCCGGTTATAACGACGTAAAATGGTCGGTCCCTTGAAAGTCGTTATAACCGGAATCTACTGTATATGATTCAATTCTGTTTGATGTTTTACAACACTGGGTTTCCTATCAAACCTGAAAGCATTCTTCGCCAAATAAATGCGTTATTATGTTTGGCATTTTACAACACTGATTTGCTTATCGAAACTACATAAGTTTCGTAAATTTCCCAACAAACGGTCACACCGTTTTCTATAACCAAATTGACAAAGCGAAGCAAATGAGAAAAAAAGGGAGAGAGGAACGAGGTGACAATCTATGTGTGTTTGTGTGTGTGTGTGTGTGGGTGTGGGTGTGTGTGTGTGTGTGTGTGTGTGTGTGTGTGTGTGTCGCCTTGGTTACCCAAATGGTCGCCGTCATTTGACTGTTGCAGCCGAAGCATTTGGGGAATGAAGCATTTCAGACGCTTCGACTCCAACTCCGACTCTGTTTTCAATTTAGTTTTGCCCCAGAGAAGAAGCTGAGGAGGAGGCGCAGAGTCGAATAGAGCGGCCGCTAGCTAGCACCTGGCGTTGCATGCAACAATGGTGCAACATGAAAAAGAGTTGCAAATGGAGAGAGAGCGAGGCAGAGAGAGAGAGAGCGAGAGATTGGGTTTTTGGGATTGCTATTGGGATCACTGTCTGGCTGCAGCTCGCAACTCGGCTGCTGCTGTTGCCTTGGTCCATTGGTGGCGCCACTCAATTCAAATGAATTCCCGTTTGGCTTCCACTTGACAATGGCAACACACACACACACGCACACACACATACATTCGCTCTCTATCGCTGTGAGTCAGTGAACTTAATTTGGTCACACACAATTGATTCTTTTTACTGACACACACACACACACCCAACTCGACTCGACTCGACTCACATTTAGCTGTTATTGTTACTGCTGTGTGTGGCATCAACCAGCAGCAACAGCAGCAGTTGCAACGTGAAGCTGACGACGTTTTGTTACCTTGTGCAAAACTCGTTTTGTAATTTGTGGCTGAAACAATGCAATTAAGTTGACATTAAGTGAAGTTCCCCTAACTCCCCTTTCCCCCCCTTTCTCTCTGCCTTCCCCCTTCCCCTTCTGATGCGTCGGTTGGCCTACTCCAACTGTGCATGGGTTAACCTCCAGCAGCTCCATTTCCATTTCGGCCAGACGAAGCCACATTTCATCGCCTGCTGCTGCTTTTGCTGCACGTAGCAACAGTTCTATTGTCTGACTTGCCAAGTGTGCTAGTGTGTATGTGTGTGTGTGTGTGTGTGTGTGTGCTGAGTGTGTGAACATGCAAAGGTAATGACATCAAAGAGGTCATTCCTGTGGCCAATTTGACATGCAGCATCTTCAGTTGCTTGACATCAATTTGCCGCCTTCCCTCTACTCTCAAATAAAATCATATCAAAAGAGACCACAACTATTCAGTTAGCATTGAGATAGCTTCACATATCAGTTAGCATAGATATTTACTATTTGCCAAGCTTAGTATTGTATATTAACAAATATTTACTAAAGTTGTTAGTTCTGCTGTAGTTTATATTTTTCACTAATGCATCCAACTTAACAGCCACTTTGCATTTGCAGCCAAATTTCACACGTTTCGCTTTCATGCAAATTCAAAGACTTAAAAAAATGATTTCACGTATATTATAATTATGCGAGTATTATAAGTAAAAACTTTGCTCTATACAAAGCTTACTTAACTTACTGAAGTTGTTAGCTCTGCAGTTATTGTCATTGTTTTTTAATGCATCCAATTTAGAAGCCACTTTCCATTTGCAGCCGAATTTCACACGTTTCGATTTCATGCAAATCCAAAGACTTTCCAAAAATGATTTCAAGTTTATTTCAAGTTATTGTCATTGTTTACTAATGCATCCAACTTAGCAGCCACTTTGCACTTGCAGCTAAATTTCACACGTTTCGCTTTCATGCAAATCCGAAGACTTTCAAAAAATGCTTTCAAGTTTATTATAACTATGCGAGTATATACAGTATTATAAGTAAAAAACTTCGCTCTATACAAAGCTTATTTAATTTATTGAAGTTGTTAGTTCTGCAGTTATTGTCATTGTTTTTTAATGCATCCAATTTAATAGCCACTCTGTATGTGCAAATATGTATATCAAAAGACTTTAAAAAGAATTGCATACAAAATAAAGATAAAATGCCTTCACATTTATTACAGTTAGCGGCCTCTTTTTTGATGTGGCCGCTAAGAGAGATATGTGCGTAGAAAGAATATTAAAAGTTGAAATTAATTTATATTTTACGCACTACAGCTGTGTTCATTGAAATAGCAGTACGTATGACAATTGAATATTTTTATTTTAAAAATAATTTCAAGACAAAAAGGTAATTATACCAGCTTCATTTATTCATTTATTTATGTTTAAATATTTCAACAAATTTTTGCATTTTCAGTAATTCAATATTTTAACGTACATATATGTTTAACAGAAGTTAAGGAGATTATGAGATTCGTTGAAATAGCAGTTTAACACACAATATAATATACTAATGTTTCATTAAAACAGAAGTGGGCGTGGCAAAAATTTGAAACAAACTTGATATGCGTGCAAACATAACAAATGCTGTCGAAAAAAAATTATAGCTCTATCCCTTATAGTCTCTGAGATCCAGTGTTTCATACGGACGGACAGACGGACATGGCTAGATCGTCTCGGCTGTTGACGCTGATCAAGAATATATATACTTTATAGGGTCAGAGATGCCTCCTTCTATCTGTTACATACATTTCCTGCCGGCACAAAGTTATAATACCCTTCTACCCTATGGGTAGCGGGTATAAATATAATCAAATTCAAAATAGTTTATAAATATTATACTATATTCATAGTCAATTAGGATGTGATTATGACCTAATATTTTGCTCTGTAGCATGTATTGGCTGTTATAGCCTCACATCTACGTGGCATGGAGTCCACCAATTCCTTGTCGGATGTCTCCTTCTCAACTTGTCAAAGTAATTTCTTGGCAACTTAACGCTTAATAGTCTCCTATAAGTTTTCAATCGGATTTAAATCCGGGAACTGTGTTGGCAATGACATTGCGTTAATTGTTCCTTAGCATATTGTACATATAATTTAAACCCCTTTGATAATCATTTTCAGCTGTTATTATTGTTTTCTCAGTGCTGATTATACAGCAAATGTTTCGCTAATTTAGTAAATTATATTTTTGTTGCAATTCTTTAAAAATTATTTGTTTTTTTTTACCCTGATTCCTTATATAATTGTGCTTCAAGTTGAAATTTCGTATTAAATCTGGAGTTTGTTTTAACTTGTTTGCTTAGTATTAAATGTGGAATTTGTGTTAGCTTGTTTTTTCCTTGCAATTGAAGTGCATCATTGTGTTTAAAGCTAACTTGATGAGCTGCGTTTCCATGTGCTTTAAAATCTTCTTGTTGTTATTTGCTTTTCATTCCCAATTTTTGTTTATTTTTTTTTTACATCTCTGGCAAGTTATGAGTTATTTTACAGCGTTGAATGCAATTGCCGCCAGCCGCATTTTTTTCGTTGCTGACAAGAAGAAGAAGAAGGAACTCCTGCAGCCCTTTGGCTGGTCACCAGGACACACACGCTCTACCCTCCCCCTTCTTCTACTCCCCCCTCTTGGTTGTCTCCCATCAATTGAGCGAAACTTGGGCAAGTTGTGGGAAATGCGACTCAAAAGCATTCCATAACCATGCCGGGCATAGTCTTGACACAAAGATAATGCTGCGGATAGCAGAAAAAGATTCTGAATTGTTAACCATACACACACACATGCACATATGTACACGCACACACACACACACACACACACATTCATATATACACACACACACACACATTAGCACTTGCATGGGCAAAGCGAAGAAGAAGGTGCAAGCGGATGAACGTTTCTGCCCTCTCTTTCGATCTCTCTTTCTCTCTACCTCTCTCCCTCTCTCTCTCTTTCTCTCCCATTCTCCCTCTTTATGTGGCACCGCTTTTGCGCGCTTTTGCTAGCTGTGGGCGTGGCACGCGGAGGACAGCATGTGACAAAAGCAGCTGGCTTTTGTTTGACTCGCCTAACGCGCCCTTGGCCCACCTACGTTGTGTGTTCTCTCTCTGTGTGTGTGTGTGTGGGTGGGTGTGTGAGTGTGTGTTTATCTGCCTGTCTGTGTGTGTGTGCTGTTCTTCGCTATGTGTGTTTGTGTGAGCTCAAGCATTCAAATAATTAAACTCATCAAGTTGCCTTATGAGCATTTCACGCAGCTAACCTGCTGCCGCCCTCCCAGCCACGCCCCCCCCCATTCTCTGCTGTCCTCCCCTCTCTCTCTCTCTCTCTCTATCTTAGATGTATTTCCTGTTGTCTGCATCTACCTCTCTCTCTCTCTCTCAATCTCGCTTCTAGCTGCTGCTTTTGCATTTAGTCTAATCTTCTTTGTTTTCTTTTTAGCACAAAGCCGTGCGCCGAGTGCCAAGCTCTGTGTCATGTGTGTATGTGAGTGTGTGTGTGTGGCATCCTCTTGCTAGGACAGAAGGGCGACCACAGCTACGCACACACACACACACACACACACAGACAAACACACACACGCCTCTCTTTTGCCTTCTCGCGACTTACACGAGCTGTGGGCACGCATAATCCTTGATCTTTTGTTAGTTGTTTGCTCAACTTTCTGCTGCCTCTTCCCCCCCTTACCTCCCTCCCCCCCCCCCACGTCTCTGTTTGTTTGTGCGCTCTCTCCCTTCGGTATCTTTTTGCCTTTGCTATCTCTCTAAATTATTAATTAAAGTATTTAACAAATATGCAAAAGTTTGCCCTGAGCTGCATGAGCCACATCAAAATCCAAGCTTCATCCCCGTGTCCCATGCCACATGCCACATGCCGCATGCCACATGAGTCGCTGTGTGCGTCACGCCTATTGGCGGGCGCCTTTGTTGCGGCCTCCGAGAGCAGCAGCAGAGTTCAGTTCATTCTACTGCAAATTTGTCGACTAGTTAATAATGTGCCCAGCACACACACAAACACACACACATTTCTTCATTTAACATACTTGTCTTGTCCTTTTCCCTTCACCTCCCCCGTCCCATGACTTTTTCTACTGCTTTTTCTTTGTTCTGCAAGTTCTCGAGTTGCTTTGTCATGTTGACTTTTGCATCTTTTTGATGTTTCAGTCGCCGCAACAAAAAGACATTTCGACCAAATAGTTTGTTCGCTTCGTATTTAGTTCTAAATTCACAGAGGAGAAACAATTTTTGGAGCTATTTTGTAAACAGACGAGCCTCCTTAGAGTTTCTTTAGAGAAATAAAAAGTTTGATATCAAATTAGTGAGTTTTCGTAAATTGCTTATGGCAAATACATATCAATTAATATCGATAGTAATCAATGATGGCCAGCATTTGCAAAGTCTATCTATTAATCGATGTATTCATATTCAAGTTGAAGCTGAAGGATTGAAGGAGGAAGACAAAGAAATTTATTAGTGATATATATTGAAAGTCATTAATAAAAATGCTCGTGAATATTTTTAACGATAGATGCCAATATATCGATAGTAAGCATTAGGAATTTTTGATCGATTGCATATGCAAGTTTAAAGTCAACTACAAACGACATATTCTCAATTTCAAGTTGCAAAATTTCCATTAATGACTTACGGTAAATGCTAAGAAATTCATTAGCGTTAAATAATGTACTGAATTCATTTGTAAAGTCGATCAAAAACAATAGATGTAAATATATCGATAGTAAGCAATAGGAATTACTGATCGAATACATTTGTAAATTTAAGGTTCATATTATAAAGTTGAAATTGAAGAGTTCTCGTACATTTTGTTATTGGTAAATACACAAAAACTTATTTAAGTCGTTTGAAATTATACCGATAATCAACCATGAAAACTATTAATTATAGCGATGTCGATACTCAAATTTAATTTAAGTTCAAATATTGTGCTTTATTTAATGTTTATGGTAAACACAAATGCATTTATTAATGGCAGCTAAAATCATCGACAGTAAACAATGAGAATTATAGATTGAAAGTATATTAAAAGTTAACAATGACAATTATAGATTACTAGGCATACGCATATCTGTATCTCTTTCGATTACAATCGATAATCATATTCAAGTTAAAGTAATAGATTGTGGTCCATTGAATGTTCCCCGTAAATACAAAAGCACTGATTAATGGCAGCGATAAATATATCGATAGTAAACAATGAGAATTTTTGATGGACAGCTTTCAATCGATGCATTTGTGTCGTTGGCAAGCAATGAAAAAAGCAAATTATGAAGTTTATATATCTTTCAATTATAATCGATAATCATATTCCAGTTAATGTAGAAGATTTTGTTTCATTGAATGTTTATGTTGCATTTTAATTCCAACAATATGCTTCATTATGCTTCTGAGGAGAGAAATGTGACGTAGTGTCAAGGACACGAGCTTATTTCAATATGGGACTAAAAAAATCAATATTAAACGATGAGAATTATCGATTCACAGCATTTATATCGATAGTAAGCAATGACAATTATATAATATGAACTATATATCGCTATCGATAGTAAACAATGAGAATTATCGGTTCACAGCATTTATATCGATAGTAAGCAATGACAATTATAGAATATGAACTATATTTATATCTCTATCGATAGTAAACGATGAGAATTATATATTATGAACTATATTTATATCTCTATCGATTATAATCGATATGCATAATCAAATCAATAGTAAACGATGACAATTATCGATTCACAGCAGTTATAAGTAAGCTATAGCAATTATAGATTATGAACTGAATTTATATCTCTATCGATAGTAAACGATGAGAATTATCGATTCACAACATTTATATCGATAGAAAGCAATGACAATTATAGATTATGAACTGAATTTATATCTGTATCGATAGTAAACGATGAGAATTATCGATTCACAGCATTTATATCGATAGTAAGCAATGGCAATTATAGATAATGAACTGAATTTATATTTCTATCGATTATAATCGATATGCATAATCAAGTTGCATTTAAATTCCATCAATATGCTTCATAAATCTGGCTGTCTGGAATGAAAAATGTGACGTAGTGTCAAGGACACGAACTTATTTCAATATGGTCATCAAAGAAATGCGCAAAGGACGCTGAAAGTGGACGCATCATCGATTGGGGCAAATATGTGCTGCGTCTAGCTGCTATCTGCTTTTAGGATTTGTGCTGCAGCTGCGGTCGCCGTGTGCTCGGAATAAGTGCTTGCTTCTTTTTTTTTCTCGTTGTTTCTCTCATTTTTGTTTTTTAGTTTTGCTGAGAGAGAATAGCCACGCCCATTTGGTGGCGGTCGTCACTTAACTTGACTTACTTAGCAGGTTGACTTACCGTTTGGCGACAGCGGCTTTTGCCCTGCTTAAGTTTCATAGCATCACCTCGACCAGAGACAAAGCGCAAGAGAAAGAGAGAGACAGAGAGAGAGAGAGAGGGAGATGGCTGCTGCCTGGCTTACAGCATGGAAATCCTTTTTGCGTAAATCCTCAACTACATTTGACCGCATCCACGCACATTTACGTAAGCTGATTACGCTGCGAGTCTTGCTCACTGTCCACTGCCCATTAGCGCCCACTGTGCGCAGTGCTTTGTGTGAGACACTGTATGGTTGTGTGTGTGTGTGTGTGTGTATTGTGACTCTTTAAAAGTCTGCTTTGCGCATTGATAATGCAGTCAGTGCTCATTAGAGCAGAGCAAAGGGTGAAAGAAGAAGAAAAGGCGGGAAGGGGAAGGGGAAGGGAAATCGCTACAGTACTGCTCATAAATATTTGCACAGGCGCCCAAACGAAATGACAGCTTTGGAATGTCAAGTGTATGTGCATACTTTGAATTACATGCAACAACACAAGATGACGACGATGATGATGATGATGATAATGATGTGGGGCAAATGCAACTGCATTTTTAACATATTCCACGCATGGTTTAGTGGCAGTTGCTGTGGCGGTGTCTAAGGCGGTGGCGTTGACGTTTCGTTACGTTTGCCAACTGCGGCTGCTGTCAAAAAATATAAACTGTAAACGTTGCGAGCGCAACGCAGCGCACTTAAACAAAACGAGACGAGCACAGTAAATGATGTAAATCATAATGATCATGATGATGATGATGAGCTGCTCTTTAATTCAAATGCAGAGCAGAGCATCTTCAAGGGGCAACTCGCTGACACCTTGTTGCAGCATGCAACCCTCCAGTTTTTGGCCTCATGATAAATAATGCAGCAGCAGCCTCGACACAAGACTGGCCATGGTCAGGTCACAGTTGGCGGAGGGGGGAAGAAAGCAAGAGAGAGAGAGAGAGAGAGAGAACTTTACAGCAGTTTTTATACCCGCTACGTATAGGGTAGAAGGGTATTATAAATTTGTGGCGGAAGGAAGCATCTTCGGTTCTATGAAGTGTATATATTCTTGATCAGCTCTCTGTCCGTCCATAGAAGTTATTTTGTCGCCTACTTAATACAAGTCTTAGTAGCTTTGGCTGACAATATGGTATATTTTTTACTCTATAGTATTATATTATTGCATTTGGTATATTTGACTATTTTTGCGGTATTTTAATTTGCTTTTATTCACAATGGGTATCTCAAAGTCGAGTGTGCTCAATTAAAGAATTTGATATAATTTAGTATTTTTGCGGTATTTTAATCGGTATATTATGAATATAGTACTATATTAAAATACCAATTATATCATTTGGTATATTTTTGAGCATCTTTGCTGTACTTTATTTTATACTCTAGTATATTTTGAATGTAGTATAATACTATATCTATATACTTTGATATATTTTGGTATTTCAGTGGTATAGTCATTAATACTCTATAATATATTTTGAATGCTTTATATCATAAAAATTTACCAGTTATGGCTTTTGGCTGATATATTGTTTATTCTATGGTATATTTTGAATGTATCATTATATCAAAATACCATTTATAGCTTCTGGTATATTTCAGTATTTTTGCGATATATGAATTTGGTATATTTTAATGATACATGAGTGTTTTACTTTTATTGATAGTAGGTAGTGGATATCTTGAGTGTGCTAGACAGGCTGACCATCTGGTATATTTAACACTATGATATATTTGGAATTAAGTACTATAACAATATACAAATTATAACATTTGGTATATTTTTTAGTATTTTGCGGCATATTAATATTTACTCTGATAATTTTTGAATATAGTATTATGTCAATATACCAATTATAGCTTTTGGTATATTTTCGTATTTTTGCAAACAAGCTGATATATTGTTTACTCTATGGTATATTTTGAATGTATTCATATATCAAAATACCAATTATAGCTTTTGGTATATTTCAGTTTATTTGCGATATATCAACTTGGTATATTTTAGAAATAATACCACATTGTTTCGACTGCATTCACAATGCGTAGCGGGTGTCTCACAGTCGAGCACACTCGACTGTAGCTTTCCTACTTGTCTTCAGCTGTCGCTGTCAGTCAGCTCAGACTTACCTGTGACTTCACCTCTCGCTCTCGCCTCTTGCGCTCTCCTCAGTCTGTTGACACATAGTTTGTAGTTGGCAAACAGGGGCAACAACTGTGAGTTCAGTGAAGATGCTTTGTATAAATTTGAATATTTAACATTAACAACAACCAAGAACACTGCGAGAAATTTCTAGCGCTGAAAATGCAATTTGGGAAATCGAGTGAAAGGAAATGAGAACACATTGGAGATTGCTTGACATTTAGCTTTATATTCATTTATTTATTTTTAATTAATTCATTAGTTTTGTTTTCTTGTTTTTGTTTTTCGTTTTTTTTTTTTATTTATTCTTAGACCCTTGATATCCTCAGAAGTGTGTGTGGTTTATTTTTATATTTTGTATAATTCAACTTAATATGCTTAAAATAATTTCTTGTTTTATTAGTTATTACATATACATAGATAATCGTCATTATTATTATTATGTCCGCTTGCTGGTAATATAATGCCATATATAATTGTTCATTTTGTTGTCGATCGAATACATATACATACATATATATTGATATACATATATGCTTAGGTTTTACGATCCTGCGATCTGCCAATGTCCGAAACACACATTTGGCAGTATTTTCTGTCCAGTATTTTCTTTTCTTTTTTCTTTTTACGTTTACTTCTCTCTCGCTTTTATCGGGCTTACGAGGGTTTTTTTCTTTATTATTTCATTATTTTTCTAGGTTACAAAAAAAAATCATTTTGGTTTCTTTTTTTCGTTTTATCATTACTTTTAGTAGAATTTGTCCTACAGTATTTTTTTTTTTGTTTGTTTTTGCTTTTCTTTTTATGTTTATTTACTATTTTTTGTTGTGAAATACATAGTTGATATACTACAAACTTTAAGTTTTTTGTTTTATTATTATTTTGTTTCTTTTGTTGTGTAGTTTCTTGTTTTTTTTTTCGTTTGTCTAATAAATATAATTTGTTCTGCTTTCCTTTCGCCATTGTTTTTTGTATTTTTTTCCATTTTCTTATTTTGCAATAATAATAACTGGTTGTGTCGCTTTTGTCTGGCTTTTGTTTTTTGTTTTTTTTTTACGTTACTTTATTTAGTGTTATTTATTATATCTCATAAATTCTTGTTGTTGCTAAATTTTGTTTTCTTTTCCATCGTTTTGTGTGTGTGTGAGTATGTTTGTGGGTTTCTTTCATCTTCTGTTGTTTGTCGCAGTAAGAATAGCTATCTGTCTCTGTCTATCTGCAAATGTCTGTGAGAGTGTGAGTGTGAGTGTACATGTGTGTGTGTTTATCGAGTTTAATTGTTTAAATGTTAATTTATCTCAATTGTTTCCCTGTTTCTTTATTTGCTAAGTATTTTTTTGTTTTCTCTTCTGTTTTTTTTTTTTTTTCATCTTGACTTTGCCATTTATTTTATTTTGTTTCTTTCTTATTTGACGGCGCATCTAACATAAATATACTAAAATACCATTTTATATACATATACATACTTATTTTTTGCTTCATGCATCGTCTTCTCTTTAAGCCATTTCATCGTCGGATGCTTTTGCTCTAAAGTATTCTTTATTTTCCCTTTTTTTTTCCTCCTCGTGCGCAATTTGTTGTTCTGCATTTTGTTTCATTTTCATTTGCATTTTTGGCTTCTTACGTGAGTTTCATTTTTACGTTTTCTTTTTGCAGTATCATTTATTAGTATTTTGTTGCTTTTGAAGCAATTTATTTTTTGTTTTTCATATTTGTTTTTTTTTTAATGCTTGCCAAATTCTAATAGGTAACTGACTCCTGCTCTTTATTTGTGTTTTTCTTTTTGTTTTTTGTTTTTATGATTTTTGTTTTGCTCTTATTTTTTGTTTGTCAAATTGTTTGTCATTGTTTTGCCAATTAACAAAAGAAAACCGTGAACATCGCGTAACGAAATTTATATATAAAAAAAACATTACACACACATTTATATATATTTTTAATTATATATATATATTTGTATAAATACTAAGAATATACCATTTAAATACCAATTGGTTGCATATCATTATGTTATTGTATTTATTATGTAGCTCTATTTGGTTTCTTATTATGTTTATATATTACATTTAAGTATTTTTAGGCGCGAGCGACGAGAAAAGCCACAAAAAAAAAAAAAAAACATGTCGTTACATGTGTGTGTGTGTGTGTGTGTGTGCTATATAAGTATGTTTGCGTTATACAACACTAGTTTATCGTTCAGTAGCCCTTAAGAAGTATTTACACAAAAATCTAACAGTGGGGCTGTCCACTTGCCAAGCAAAGCCAAGTCAGCCATATTTTTTTTTTTTTTTTTTTTGGACTACAAACTAGTATATTTATATGGTATTTTTTCTCCTCTGTGGTATTCTCATTCTCATTTTCATTTTAGGTGTATTTTGTTGTTTCTTGCCAACATAGAAAGCAGAAAGCTTTTGATATAACGCTTATGTATGCAATGCGACCCATGACCACGCCCCTCGACATACGCGGGTAAGTACATACATACACATATCGTACTATATAGAGAGAGTATGTATATAGTACATACTTAGCTACATAACTAGCAGTTGCTTAGGTCGGGTGCGGTGTTTGCCAAGTTCTATGTTCATTACAGACTAAAAACAGAACAAACTTAGAAAAGAAAACACAGAGTTATCGTTTATCGCTATCGTTTATCGTTATCGTAATCGCTATCGTTATCGTTAGTATCTACGCCAATTGCCTTGCACTTGCCTTTCTTTCTCTCTTCTTCTTTTCGTCTTTTGGCCACATTTCATCTAAAAAATTTCATTTTTTGTTTTCCTTTTTTTGTTGCAACTAATTCAGCAATTTGTAGGCCAAATCTCTCTATAGATATCATTTATATATATATATATATATATTTATGTATATATTATCGTTAGCATATCGTATTATATCATCTCACTTAGGCGCTAGAAAAAAAACGAATCCTTCGACCCCTCTCGACAGGACAAAAAGAAGGAAGAAAATTCGGTTATTATTCTAAGCTTAAATAGTTTTCTTTTTTGCAATAAATTCGATAAGCACCAATTTATTAAATTATAATTTTTGAATTCAAACAATTGCAAAGCAGAAAAACTAATCAAAACTTAAGTGAATGTCTCTGTGTGTGTGTTTATGTATGTGTGTGTGAGCATGCAATTGGACGGAAAATGAATCAGCTGCATGTGAGTGTGAGTGTGAGTGTTTGAATCGGAAACGAATCATTCGTCGTTGAGTGAATTTTGGTGTACTTCTTCCTCATCCAACGTCTTGTAATACTGTCAATTGTTGTTGTTCTTCTTCTTCATGTAATAGTAATTTCATTTATTGATTTCACAATTTTTGTTTTTTTGTTCTTTTTTTTCGTTTGCTCGTTTTATTTTATTTATTTGTGTAATGAGATTTGCGTTTTTCTTGTTCTTTTGTTTGTCAAAGAAAGCGCAAAAGAATCTTACAAATAATAACAAAACATTTTACAATTTTAATAATAGAATTAGGCTTTAATTTAATCATTAATTCATAATAATAATTCGCTTACAAGCTATCTACTAAAAAAAAAAAAAGAAAAGCTCTTTACGTACACTATTTTAAATTTATATATGTTGCAATTATTTTTGTTTTTTTCTTTTTGTTTGTTTCCCTCCCATTTTGAAAGCAATAAATTAATTAAGTTAAAAGTTACGTACAAAAAAATGCAATTATTTTTTATATTTAAGAGCTAAAAATTGATGTTGCATGATTATGCCTTTTGTTTTGTTGTTTTGTGTTTCGTTTCGCTATTGTGGTTTGTTCTTTATGCTTTCGCCTGATAATTTCGCTGCAATATGTTTGCGAAATTGCAGCGTAATTGCCTCGACGTTAATGTGTGGCCTATTAATTTGTTTAAATATTTTAGCCATGCTTTTATGGTTTACAGTTACAGTTACATTTATGGCGCATATTTAATTAGTTTTTACTATGTTTTTTTTTTTTTTTTTTGTTGTTTCCATTGTGGTTTTGCGTTTTCTCTATTAGTTTATAATAGTAATATGTGTGTTTTGTTGTTTTTTTTCGCTTTTCATTTCATATATAGAAAGTTGGCTATATAGCATGAGCATGTCTGTCTGTCTGTCAGTGTGTGTGTGTGTGTGTATCAAGCTTTCTCTCTCTCTCTCGTTCTGCTCGTTTTGGTCTAAACTTGGCATAATTAGCTACAGCTACGACGGGCCCCTAAAACTATGCTTCATTATTTGTTGCATCCTATATATACAGTTATCATAGTTATACGTCATGCTCAAGCGTGTCTATATCGAGTATATATGCATATCTATATATATATATTCCTCTTCCATCTCGCTTAGCTTGGTATGTTTTGTATGAGTGTGAGTGTGATTTGTTTAAAACTATGCCAGTCTCAAAAAGCTCGAGTACCACGATCAATCAATCAATCAATCAATCAACGAAAAAAAAAAAAAAAACTAGTTGGCTTACCTCTCATAGATCTAACTTCCTTTACCATCTCTTTCGTTCGTTTGTTATGTGTTTATTAGTAGACATTGATACGGAATATCTTGACACACATTTTTATTACATTTCTAGACATCTAGACATATTTATCTGATACACACATACTCAATCTATAGACACGCCTGTGCATGAACTGTCCGTCCGTCTATAAACTATTACAATAATATTATTGTTTTATATTGTATATATATATATTATATGTATATAGTGTATATATCATCATTCATTATATATATGCATTTGCTCTGTCGCATCTAGTTACTAACGATTTAAAAAAAAAAAAAAACATTCTTTAGCTTGACTTATAAATGAATTCGATTAACATTTACGGTGTGTGTAGATCCTATTGTTTAGTTATTTTTAGTACAGTTTTTCCTCTTCTCTCTTCTTCATCTTCTCGTTCTCTCGTTTGCGCCCTTCCGCTTTTCGCTTTTCGGGGGCTAATAATACTCGGTAATGTATTGATAGTTTTCTTTTGTTCTCTCTTTTATAAATATGTTTTCTTTGTAATTTATATATATATAGTATATGTATATGTTTAGTGGGTAGAGGGGAGTGGTGACGGTGACGATGACGGTGACGGGTGAGGATGCGACTAACACGCAACGGACTCGGTATCCGCATCCCCTGTCGAATCACCGTGATCCGAGCCAGTTGACCAGGCCGATGTGAGGCTGCGTCGTCGTCGCCTCTGCTGACCATTTGGCACACCCGCCGCACCCCCGGTGGCGCCCTTCTTCTTCACGAACTTGATGTTGTAGGGATCCTCGGCGAGTTCCGGATACAGGGCGACATCGTGTATGTACTCACCCTCATAGTTATTGGCATAGCTCTGCTTCACAATCTCATCGGACTCCTGCTGAGTCCATTCGAGCGCTGTCGTCAGACCGCTGCGCAACGCCTCCTTCTCCCTGTGCCAGGCCTTGCGCACCGCCGTCAACTTGGCATGATGCATCAGACGCTGCTGCTCCTTGGCCACCGTGGTGCCGTAGCGCAAATTGATGATCGCATGCGCTCCATGGATCTTCACATCCAGATAGTTTCCAGTCGAGGCGCCAGCAGCGTTTGCCCCGCCAGCTGCACCGCTCTGTGAGCCCGAACCACCGCCGGGCGTTGTCTCGCGTGTGATCTCGTGGAACGTGGTGTTCACCTGACCCTGGAGTCGCTTCAGTTGCTGTCGATCCTCGCTGGCGCGCCACGCATCCTCCTTGACGAAGAAGAACGAATCCTGTTGCGCATTGTGCACCACGAAAGTGAACGGCAACAGCTTGGAGCGATTGAACACACTCGTGTAGACATCCCGATAGATGGCATTAGCTGCGGGGACACTCGACACAATGGCCTGACCGTCGGCGGTGCGTGAGACAACAATTCCCTTGCCGAAAGGCGGTTCAGTGTCGGAGCCAATGCTGCGCGGCGAGGGATCCATTACATCGCATTTGAGTGCGGAACGCGGCGGTGCCGAGAGCTGCTCAAAGTCGGACATGCGACGCACATTGAGGTGCGCAAGGAAGCCGCTTTCCACCGCCATCGTCGGGATGTTGTCGAAGGGTCGCCGCATGTTCAACGCTATCGGATTGGTGGGCGGACGTCCCCAGAGTGCTGGCGGTTGCCACAAGTCCTTCGACAGTTGGGGCATCATGTTGGCCACATTGTAGCCGAGGGTGCGCATCCAGCTGGCAAAATCGGCGGGATAATGACGCTCCTGACCCACATTGATCGGATCGTTGCCATTGAAGCGATACAAATGCAGACGCGTCGGCGTTATGATGCGCTCGGCCACTCGCTGCCAATCGGGCGACATCCATTGGCCAATCAGGGGATCATAGACACGTCCGTCGCCCATGTGCACCAGCGTGGTGACCTGATCGAGAATGCCGCCACAGAAATCGATGGGCAGATACAGATACGGATTCGAGTCGTAGACAATGTGACCGAAGGGCGAACGCATTATCTCCCTGATGCCCTCGCCGTACTGATTGAACAGCATCAACGGTGTGCCGCTCTGATCTGTGGCCACATAATACTTGTGCCGATACACCTGGGCGTAGATCAGATGACCGACATCGTCGTACGTCAGGGACATCAGTTTACCATCGCGCGGTGAATAGATTTGCGAGACTTCGTACGGTCGCTGTTGGTTCGTGTAGAAGAATTGCGTGACATTGCCAAAGTTGTCCTTGCGCGTGGTCAGCCGCTTCAGATGATCGTAATAGTAGCGCACATCAAATCGTCCCCGTTTCGAGGCGCGCACCAACAAACCCTGCGTGTTGTAGTGGAAGCGTTCCTCGCGTGCATTCTGCGCCACCAAACCGCGAGCATCGTACTTGTACTGACCCTCACCGAACTTGACAATGCGATCCTGGGCATTGTACTCCATCGGTATGGTGTTGCCCCGATACGTCAGCGACAACAGATTGCCGTTGTCGTCGTACCGGAATCCCCACGGTTCCTGCGCCTCCACGCCCACCAGCTGCCCATCACAGTCCCACGTGTAGTTCTTGACGTTCGTGTAACTATTCACGGCCATGTTGCGGGTGTAAGTGCGCGTCTGCGAGATGCGACCGTGCACCCCATAGCTGAACTCCATGCGGAACACCTCCAGTCGATGGATGGTCAAGGCCATGCGTTGCGTCTGGAAGCGACCGTCGACGGTGCGCGTGAAGCCAGCGGTGCCATCGTGGAGTTGCGTTTGATTCAGGGCCGGGCGCGTGAACTTGAACTGTCCGATCAGACTTGGCTGGCCGGTGCGACGATCGTAAGCGTACGCCTGGCTGGGCAAACTCTGGCCCCCGATGCGTCCCTGGAGTGCAATCACACGCAATTGACTGTCGTACTCGTAGCTGAACTTCGCGTTGCTCAGACCGGTCTTGGCCACATAATCGATGCGCTCCTCCGTCAACAATCCGGCGGCATACTCAAAGTCCCACCGGTACTCAAGTTCCCGTTCCGCATGCGACACCGTGCTCGGCATTCCGGTGGCATCGTTGTACTGGAACTCGCTGCGTCCGTCGCCATGCACCACCTCGGTCAGTTGGCCGGCCGCATTATAGCGATAGACAATGCGCGCCCCATCCCCGGGTAGAATCGTTTGCAACAACGCTCCGGCGTGACTGTAGTGCTGGAGATAAGCCCGAGTGCTGCCCGGTGGCGTGTACGTGCAACGTATGAAGCCGATGGAAGTCTGCATGCTGAAGCTGTGACGTGTGCCCGAGGGCAAGACAACGTGTCGCAAGCCGCCCGCATCGTCATATTGGAGTACAAACTTGCGCTGACTGGCCAAACCGATCTCCGACACCAGATTCCAATCGTTGTACACAAACGAAATGATGCCGTCCTGCTGCGATGTGATCTCCGACAGCAGACCGTGACGATCGTAGCTGTACTTGAGCTCAGCGGGTCCCCAGGCCCAGCCCTCGACGCGATTGAAGCGATCATACGTGATGTTGACGGGATAACCGTTGGCCGGATAATACGATTTGGGCAGACCCGATTGATCGTATGCGACAATCAGTATCGGTGTGCGTTGGGCATCGTAAAAGGTCTCGCGATTGGTGAACTGATCGAATTCGACGCCAATCACCCGGGATTGATTCACCCAGATCTCACGATTCAATGTCTGCTGTGGATTGCGCACATCCCCGATCAAATTGTACACGGAATACATGGAGTTCGTAAGGCCATCGCCCATCGTGACGCTCTGATGCGACCACATGGCCAACATTTCAGCCTCCACGGGCAACGCAGCCTCCAGCAACGGATGCCGGGCCACCGCAGAAGCCTCAACCACAACGCCATTGGCACCGTGAATGACCAGCGTATTGTTAGCCTTGAGTTCGGCATCGGCATGAGCGCGTCCACGCTTCAGGAACGTCGAGCGAACGCCACCGAGAACAAGCAGTTCGTTGGCATCACCGGATCCGGAGTTCGGACCCGTGGAGCGTTCGCGTGAGAAGAGCGACTCGACGGAGGCGTGCACATACACGGTGAGTCCCTTGTTATCGGCCAGCTGTGAGGTGATACGCACAATTTCACCGCTGGGCAAAATCATGCCAGTGACGCGTCCAAACTCATCGTACTGATAGATGTAGGTCTCGCCACCCGACGACCGGGAATTCAAGAGTCCCGTGTTGCTGTCGTAGTCCAATTCGATCTCCTGGCGTCCCTTCTCGCTCAGTTTGGTCATGATGCCAATGCCATTGATCTGTATCTCCGACTTGTGATCCTGTGTGTTCTCAATCGAGCTCACCACATTGCTGTAGTCGCGCAGGAATTGGATCTTATTGCCCGATGCATCGGTCACAGTGGACAGACGACCGAAGCTTGTGTTCTTCGAGTAGAGGAACGAGTAGCGAGTCTTGCCCGAGGTCAGATCCTTGGTAGCCACATGCTGACCGTAGCGATTGAACACATAGATTTCACTGGACGGTGGGAATGGAATGTGGAATTCACCGTTCTCATCATGCGACGGCAAATAGTGTTCCAAGGCGAGCACATGCAAAGAACCTGAAAGAGAAGAGGAAGTATGGAGTTAGCTTAGGGGAAACTAAAATTCAACAAATTAAGTATTTTAATACCAGAACAGGATTGACTTTCCTTACAGCATTGAACACACTTCGATTGACAAACTAACTTAAAGTCTTTCGACTCCTCTTTGGTTGTTGAGCATGTTTAACTAGGCGTATACTTAATTTATGTGTTCATTTCGACACTTTTGATAGCTTTGTGGTGTGACTACTAAACTTGGCATTTATTTGTATGTGCTTCTTTCTTGAATACACCCCATTTGCTTTGTTTGATGACTACAGGGTATTTACTTTGTGCAAATATCTACAAAACGGTCATTAAATTGGTTTGTCCAGCTCTCGAAAGCCGCTTCCTCCCCCTTCCACCTATCTCGTTACTTTTTCCCTCCTCTTTGCCCTCTGTTTGTCGGGTTGCATTTGCGTAAGCCAAACGCCAGCGTCTTCTCTCTTGGCTGCTTTTGTTTTTACAATCACACTTCTTCCCCGTCTCCGTCTCCGCCTCCGCTTTGTGCCAAATTTGCACTTTTCCTTCACTGCTGCTCATAAAACATTTCAAGTTTTAAAATCACTGCAACAACAAGAGAACTGTAGTTGGGTTGTGCGAGTGTGTCTTAAGTATTTTTGTGCAATTTGCTAGATGTTGTCCATTATTCTCGTTGTTGTTGTTGTTGCTGTTGTTTCTGTTACGTTTCATTTTAGTTAGTGTTGGAAAATCGCTTTGGATTTGCATAAATTTGCTTGCTTGCCAGCTTTGCATGGCAAACACCGACGACGACGACGACGACAACAGATGACAGATACTCAGACATTCAGACAGACTGTCAGACAAGCAGCGAACAGCAGTCAGACAAAGGAGAAGAGTGGAGAGAAGGTGAAGAAATGGGTGGCAGTTAGATTGAAAGTCTACAACTTGCTTGCTATCATCATGAGGCTGCTTTAGTGACACGCAAATTCAGAGAGAAACATTTGCAAATAGAATTCTCATACTTATTAAACAAACTAGAGATACAGGTGTTGAATTTCATGAGCTCAAGGGGCAGAGCATAGATATCCAGGGTGATCCCGGTATAAGTTGGACTTCGTTTCAGAAGTCAACCCCAAAAATCCGGAAAACTTCCTAGTTGGTAGCTGTAAAACGTCACGAAGATCGTTTAGATACAGAATTTTAAGGAAAGATAACGCTGAACATACACAGAGAAAATGCTCGTGTTTCTTTAAAATTTTCATGCCCAAATTAAAATGGGAACACATAGAATATATTATTTCCATAAATGATTAAAAGAAGCCCTAAGTATCTTTCATTCCGATTTTCGATACTCTAAGTCCATTGGTATGTCCTTACTCCATCCATATATATAAATAAGTACGAAAATGTAAATGTTAAATGTAAAGTCAATGTTGGCTATGGGCAACAGTGGCCATGAATAGGTTAACTCCGAACTTTCGAACATTTCCTATTCGTAATGTCCAGATTTACTATATGAGTAGCTGACAAACAATAAACAGTTGAAATTGCGAGCATTATCTTGCAGTCTTTCCTTGAGAGTTGTTGGAGCTCCAGCTCACGTCTCTCCGCACTATTATAAATATTAAAAATGCATATTTAAGACGCATGAAAATAGCTCAATTAGCCATTAAAGCAAGAGTTTTCTGCATAGATAGATTCATGATTTGTTTCTTCACTATGTACAAAAATATGTGTAGAGATTCTCTCTCTCTCATTTAAGTCCTTTAACATAGACTGTTCGATACTTTGTTTAGCATTGTATTACATTAAGATTTAACAGTACTGAATTGTACATATGTTATAGTTATGTTAATGTTACAATATCGCTAGCCTTGCCATACTATGATGTATCCAAGAATAATTCATTTAAGGTGAAACAATATGAGTGGCAAATATGTAATAAACAAATACAACTCATTCATCTAGGAATCCATTAGATACAAAATTTCCCAGCTAGATTTCTGCTAAGAAAGAATATGAAACACAAAAAGAGATAGAGAATGCGCAATTTTTAGCATAGTCAGCATTCGTATTATGTGTAACTCCAAGTTGCCAGCAACTTAATTTGCGCAAATTCAAAATTCAAATTGTAGCTCAAAAGAACACACGCGACGCGTTCATCTCGCAGTTGGTTGCTGGTTGCTGTTGCTTCAATCACAGTTGCAATTACGAGCGTTCATTCATGCACTCATTCACAATTTACAATTTGAATCATTATGCGTATTAGTGTGCCACAGACACACTCATACACACACACACACACACACACACACACATTACAATAAAATATTAAATACATTGTTTGCTGTTGCTGTTGCTGCTGCTGCTGTGGTTGCTGCCTGCCAGTGTTGATTTGATTGCGTTACAGTTCATTTACCCAGAAACACAGCGCGAAAAATACCAAGAGAGTGGGTTGCTCAGGGGGAGGAGGAGGGGGAGAGACACACTGCCATTATGGGGGGTCGCATTTTGAAGCGAGTTTTCTTGCGTTGCTTTTTTTTTCATTTTTGTTTGGTTGTTTCTGTTTCTGTTTTTTTTTTTTTTTTTTTGGAAGCAGGACATTGGCACAGCGCCAACAATTGAGCGAATTTCAATGCAATGCCAAAGGTTGGCGAGGGCGTGCCCCTTCACCTCTCTCTCCCTTTCTCTAGCTCTCTCTCTCTCTCCCTTTCTCTGTCTCTTTGCCGTCGCAGTGTGGTATAATGTAATGTAATGTAATGGTAATGACCCCATAAAGTGAACAACTTGTTTGTGCTCCACGCTATGCTCGCTCTCTCTCTCTCTCTCTATCTGCTGTCTCTCTTCCTCTGAAAGGGGTTGTTGCCATTGTGTCGCCCCCTTTTTTCTACCCCCTGCCCCCTCTAGTCGTGTTTTTATGGCACACGCCCATACGCTCACATTGTATCGCTATTTTTCGTTGAGACGTTGAGTGTTCGTTCGGTTTTTGTGGGTCTATCGTTCTATATCGGTTCGCTTGTCGGTCGTTTCAGCTACGCTTCGCTGATTTTAAGCCTTAAGCCTCATTTGCTGTAGTTGTAGCACACACTAAAGTGTCGACAATAGTCCCATTCACCGTCTCTCTTTAGATTTATCTACAACTCCTTCTCTAGACAATAAAAGTGGCATAAATATCTCCCTCTTATTTTATTTGTCAATTATTTCGAACAAAGTTGAGCACACTTTTTTTGCAGTGCATGCAAAAGAAGCACAACTAAATGTTTACCAAAAAGGTGACAGAGATTGAGGAGGATCGGGATACGGAATGGGGAAAGAGGAAAGGGAAAGAGGAGACAGAAACTTGTTTCCGCTGCGTCGCTTGGCAAACTGATAGAAAATTTGACACAAGCCAACGGCAACAACTGCAAACAAATTGGCAAAAGGCAATACACACACACGCACACACACACACACACACACGTGTGCAATTGGGGAAAATGCTACATTTCCTTTTGGCAAATTTAGATGGCATTTTCTTTGCCTTGATTTGGGCAAAAATCGAAGGGGAAACGAGTAAAAAAGCAAAAATTGGTTGAAAAGCAAAAGCGGATGTTGAATGTTGCGACATATTGCAAAACACAAAACGACAATAATAATAATAATAATAATAATAATGACGACAATAGCCACAACAACAACAACAACAATAATCGAAGCGAAGAAGTGGGACAAGAACAATTGCAGCCGCCGCAAAAAGCTAAAAACAGTTGTCGCAGCCTGTGGTTGTTGTTGCCGCTTGTAATTGGCTATTATGGCTGAAGTGGCAGGCGAGGGAGTGAGAGAGGGAAGTAGCAGAGGGAGCGGAAGAGAGAGAGAGAGAGTGAGAGTGAGGGGGAGAAAGCACCGGCAGCTTGGGCTGGAATAAAAAGCGAAACCAATTTCCGTCACAATTCGAACATCGACAAATTAGGACGTTAGCAACACACATACACGTGTACACACACACACACACACACACACAGCCAGGTAATAGGCGCCGAAAGCAGAAGCAGAAGAAAAAAAAAACAGAAATCAAAATGGCCGCCAATAAATAACGCAGCCAAAAGTTCTACGACAACTGCAAGAAACGCGAGCCAAAGAACCAAAAGCAAAAGCTCAAAAAACAAGAGCAGAGAAGAGCATAGAAGAGAGAGAGAGGCAGAGAAAGAGAGGGAGATAGACAGCGTGAGGTGGAATCAAGGTATAAATTTGAGTGCATTAGCAAAACGTAATTTGATAAGACCAAAAATGTAATTAATAAATTTCGACAATGGCCCAGACGACGAGGCAGGCGACGCTAACGATGTTGCACGCTGTCGTTGAGGAGGGGATGAGAAGGGAAAATGGTAGGAGAGGGAAGGGGAAGGGGAGGGAGTTAGACGCCGCCTGGCAACGCGCAACACAAATTAATGAAAGGCAGGACGACGGGACAAACGGACAACGTCAATGAAGTGGCGGCGGCAGCCGAAGCCGAAGCCGTGGAAAGCAAATCAATGGCTATAATTAATCAAGTTTTAGTCCTGCTTCGTTCCTCTCTCGTCCCCCCTCCTCCAACGCTGCCAGCACCTGCTTGACACCCTAAACTCCCCCGGACAACGAGCCACGTGTGAGTGATTGCCAAGCTAAAGAGTGTGTGTATGTCTGGGGAGAAAGTCCTGAGATGTAGACGGAGGAACGGGGGGAACGGAGGAGGAAAGAGAGGTAGAGGGAGAGAGACTCGGCAAAAGCGAAAAAGTGAAAATCAATCTTATTACCAACTCGACGCGTATTGGCGAAAGTAATGCCCGGCTATAGCGCTGACCTCTCGCCTCACCTCAGCTCAGCTTACCTCTCCTCTGCTCTCCACCCAGCATTCCTTTTTCCCTGTTGTCTCTGCTTGCGCCTTTGTGGCCACTCTGTGCGCTATGAGCTTGCATTAATCAAGCGCAAATACGTACGTAAGTGTGTGAGTCTGCCAGTGCAGACAAGACATACGACAAGACTGCGACTACGACTACGACTGGGGATTTTTAGAGGCGAAGGAGTAAAACGTAAATAAGCTCCATTAAAAGCTTACAGCTTAAGTGCCAATACACATGCGTGTGTATGAAAAATTGTTGCGTTAATTGCAAGCGAAACAAGAAGACAAAGCAAAACGGACCAACAGAGAGAAAGAGAGAGCGAGTGGGAGACACGAGTGTGAGAGTGAGGGAAAAGATCGACCGGCTACGGCGCTACGAATTAGGGCAATGACAAAAAGCTCATTAATAGTTGAAGCAACCGAGCAAATTAGTAAGGCGGGGGAGAAGATGAAGAGAAGCGAAGCAGTTTGAACCTATAAGAACTTTGTCATTGGCAGTGAACATCGCATTGATACCCAGCTTTATAATCGCCATAAACATCGGCAGCAACATTGAAATGCATTACATTTCATCAAATTATTTTTCTTTTCTCTCCTATAGCTTTGTCTTTTCACTCTCTCTCTGACCTGCGAAAGACGCAAGGACTTCAATAAGACGGCATTCGCTTCATCCCAGCAGCTTCCAATGAAATAACAACAAATAATAGCCTGATTTTCTTTTTGTAAATTATTAATTGTAATATTTTTGAAAATAAAAGTAATCCAGTTGAAGAATACTTTGTGATACTTTTTTTTACTTAAATTACCAGGTTAAAAAATAAGTGAGCAGCAATTAGAAATACTCAATAAGTGGCGCCATCTATCGAATGGTCGCGGTATTACAACTAAATTCGACTGAACAGCTAAAAAGCCTCACATCAGCAGGTGAAATACCAGGCGAGCATAAATCAGCAGCAAGTAGATAACCAAAAAGTCAACGAGTGGCGCCATCTATTAAACGATCTCGGAACTACCATTTCAATTTTTTGTGAGCGACGTTAACGGCTAAAAAGTACCAAGTTAGCAGGTAAAATACCAGGCGAACATAAATCAGCAGCAAGTAGATAACCAAAAGGTGAACGAGTGGCGCCATCTATTAAACGATATTGGAACTACTATTTCAAATTTTTTTTGAGCCACGTGGACGGCTAAAAAGTAACAAATCAGCAGGTGAAATACCAGGCGAACATAAGTCCGCAGCAAGTAGATATGCAAAAAGTAGACGGGTGGCGCCATCTATTAAACGAACTCGGAACTACTATTTCAATTTTTTGTGAGCGACGTTAACGGCTAAAAAGTACCAAGTTAGCAGGTGAAATACCGGGCGTACATAAATCAGCAGCAAGTAGATAACCAAAAAGTCAACCAGTGGCGCCATCTATCGAACGATCTCGCAACTACTATTTAAATTTTTTTTCGAGCGACGTGAACGGCTAAAAAGAACGAATTCAGCAGGTGAAATACCAGGCGAACATAAATCAGCAGCAAGTAGATATGCAAAAAGTAGAGGCGTGGCGCCATCTATTGAGCGATCTCGGAACTACAATTTCAAATTTTTTGTGAGCCACGTTAACGGCTAAAAAGTAACAAATCAGCAGGTGAAATACCAGGCGAACATAAGTCCGCAGCAAGTAGATCTGCAAAAAGTAGACACGTGGCGCCATCTATTGAACGATCTGGAAACTACGATCAACACTTGGCGTCCCCTCAAAGTATGCTACACAAAACGTAAAATTGTTACTCTCCAAATTTGAAATTGGCGCTAAACAAAAATTAATTTTTTATAGCATACTTTGAGGGTGCAATGAGGACCTTTTTTCGAAAACAGGCTATATCTCGGCCATGTCCTGCCGGATTTTCAAAGGACATATATTGCTATGATCACAAGGACCAACTCTACCGATTGGCATCAAAAAACTGTGTGATTATCTAAGGATACAAAATTTGAAATTTTTCAATCTGGAAAACTTAAGAACCACAGGGACGATTAAAATGTCCTTTGACCAAGAGAAAGGCCTGATCAATATACATAGTTGGACATATCGCTTGTCAGGATACGCAAGGACATTCGGGAGTTATAGTGTAGTTTCTGTACACAAAAATCTCGAGTCCTGTAAAAAGTATCATAGTTTTTAATGTACCAATCGGTTTGTATTGATTAGAACTATTGTTGTTGAAAAGGATATACCGATCGTCCTTTTAATGGAAATTTTCTTAACAAAATTTCCCACCCTCAAAGTATGCAATAAAATTTTGATGCACCAATTTTAAAAATTAATTATTGAAACTGACAACGTAAATCCGTTAAAATTGGAAAATACTCCTCAAATTATGCTACACAATATTTTTCACAGCTGGGCGCAAATTTTGAATTTTAAAACCAATTGATAAAAAAGCATATCTGTTATAATTTGAAAATATATTTGTTATTTCATTATTATCATATTTTGTATTAATGAATGAAGTTGCTTTCTATTGTGATATTCAAGACAAATCAAAAAGGAATTCTATTTGTTATTTCTTGTAAATATTTCTCAACTATTCGCAACTTCTGTTTGTGTTAATCAGTTTGTTTCACTAATGCTCAAATTCGGTTTACTCCTTTTTAATGTTAATAGCTAAACAAAGTTCCCCTTTTTCGAGGAATGGACACTTAGTATACTATTTGGTACTCACCTTGATCGGCCACATTGATGACGCCGTCCTGGGCAACGGCAATCGCCGAGATGGCCTGGAAGCGGGCATTGGAAGAGAGCAGAGTCTCGGCATTGCTGAGAGTGCCATCGTCGTTGAGGGTGGCGCCGTTGCCGTTGAGATTCGCAGCTGTTGTCTTGGCGCCCAACAGCACCGTGGTCGTTGTCGTGGGTCCCGTTGACATTAAACTGCCGCCGGCCACAATACCCGCCAAAGTTTGGCCGGCACTTGGGCCCGAGGAGGAGGAGGAGGATCCGATGCCGGAGCCGCCAGCCGTTGCAGCATTGACGCCGCCGGCGCAGACACAAGCGCCGGTGCTGCTGATGATGCCGATGTTGATGCCATTGCCATTGGCTGAGTTGCCAGCAGAGTTGCCATTGCCGTTGCCGCCACTGCCAGCATTATTTCCGTTTCCGCCAGCTGGTGTCGTTGGCGTCGTGCCGCCATTATTGCGTGTCGGATTCACGGTCGTTGAATAAGCACCACCATTGCCCACCGTCAAACCGTTCGCCGACGAACCGTTGCTGCCATTTCCAATTGCACACTCGCAGGTTTGGGTGCTGAATGAAATGAAAGAAGAAGTTAGAAGAGCGTTAGCGAAGGATTGAGAGCGTTACTAATGCAACAGGAAATGCTTAGAGCGTTAGCCGCGGCTGCAAACGCAGCAGACCACAGCACCACAGCACTGCATCAAATGCCCCCTCATTCGCTCACATTTGTTTGCCGCCCACTTTGGGTAGAGTTGCCTGTCGCTATCTGTGGCACAGGCAGCGTTTACTACATGTCGCTGACCACGCCCTGTTTGCACTCCTACAACTGCAGCAGCAGGAAGTGTGAGAGACAAAGGCAGACAACTGCAGCCGTTGAGCGTGCTCGACTATGAGGTACTTGCAATGCACTTTTTGTACCCATAAATATTTCATATTTTATACTTCATAATTTATATGTCACAAATGCAAATTTCTATGCAAACATTTGCTGAATAAGATCAACAGAAAATATGAATCAAAACTATAAAATAATTGATAATAACTCGTCATTTTGTTGTGCCACAATTATAGACTACAAGTTTAGAGACATTTTTAATTTTGCCTAAGCAGTTGTAACCATATTTTAAAGCATCTATTAAGTATAAAACTTCAGCTACTAAAATTACTAACTCTTGTGTGTTTAATTGTTGAGTTGTAGCTATAAATTCAGATGGACAGACAGAAAGACGAATGACTTAAAAATTAAGTATACGCATTTGAAAGTGTGTTCGATGTTTTCGCTTTGAATTGCTATCAAATTAGAAAACTCACATACAGCGCATAAAGTCTTAGGACAACAAACAGAAGACTGTTTTTTTTTTCTGTTTTGAGGGGGCGCTGTGGCAACCCTGTTTTGTGGGCCGCGTATTTATGATGATATTGTTTGTTCGATAAACAAGCGCCAAAGTAAAGTAAAGTGCAGAGAAACGACGTCGAGTTTCGCTTCGCTTGCTTATCGCCCACGGACACGCCCCTGCAGCCAACGCCCGCTTCCCTTTCCCTCCTGCTCCATACAAGCTCCACTCTCCCTTAACAACTGAACTGAACTGAACCGAACCGAACCCTTTAACCCCTTGGACTGCTCCTCTATAAAAAGGTTGATTTATAGTTTCTGTCGTTGGCGCGCCGTTTTGCGGTGTCTGCTAATTACTTTGCCACGTCTGCCACGCCCCCATCCAAGAGGATGGACAAAAAAACAAGGGGGAGAAAACGAACTGACAAGGACAACGCTTCACATAGTTTGGCAGCCACCTGCGTCTTTCTCATGCTCAGCTCCCCTCAGTGAAATTGCCAGTTTGGGGCAACTCTTCAGTTTAGTCCATCAAATTCTATTAGATTAAATAAACAGCCACTGCATAAAGTTGCACAACAAATGTGAGAGTGAGAGTGCAAGTGTGTGGAGCACCTTTCTCTCTCTCTCCCTTCCTCTTCCTCTCTGTTCTTCTCGCCTATCTGCCTAACTCCTTTTCTCTCCTTCACTCTGTGTGTGTCGCCCGCTTGGGGCAGTTTCACAAAAGCTGTACACCCAAATTAATTGCTTTAGTTGGCAACATTTTTGTGCCACACACACACACACATAATGCAACTGAGCGACAGAGAAGCAGCTAACATTAGAGGGAGATAGCGAATGAACTAGAGAGAGAGAGAGAGAGAGAGATCGCATGGTTTTGTGATCGCTGTTGTCACAATTGTATGTGAGGTTCACCTTGACTTTCTCTTTAACTACATTTTGAAATCTAAAATTGAATTGACTAACACTTCCTAGAACATTTTCCAACACTTTACAACACTGCTTGCTTGAGAGAATGTTTTCTGTATTATTAATTGATTCTATTCAATGTTTATTGATTTGGTTATTACTCATTTGAATTGTGTGACTCATTATTTCTTATTTTACATTTACTGACAGTGTTGCTATGTTTTCGAACACTTTACAACACTATTTGCTTGACTTTATGTATTATTAATTTATTCGACTCAATGTTTCTTAAATTTGTCGTCACTAATTCGTATTTGTTTGCTACTCTTTTCTCACTAAACATTTACTGCGAGTATTGTTAAATGATGCTAAATTTGCACATTTTTCAACACCATTTTTCTTCCTAAAGTTTCATGCCTAAGTGCCATTTTCTTGCACTTTTCGCAAACGCCGTTAACAAGTGTTGTCAGCTATTGCAACACTGTTGAAAAGTTCACTTTTGCCTTTGCAACACTGTTTGTAAGCAACATTGCAATGTGGTAATTGCCAACACTGTTGTCCTTTGCTTTTGCAACTGTGTTTTTTTAACCAACACTGTTGTCAACTAAGCTAAACTATGCAAATAGTCCGAGTGTCAGTGTGACCAACGCACATACACATATTGTATGCACATATTTGTTGTGACAGCCAATGGGGAAATGTTCGGGATTCCAATTAATTTGCTGTCCGCTTTCGCTTTGAAAAGCGTTTTAATCAAGTAAACGCTGACGACAAATCGATGCAATGCAAAAATGTGCCAACTGCGTATTATTTATGCTGACCGAAAATGCAAATACGCGAATAATTGGGTCAACTTACCCGGTGCTCTCCTGTTTGCCAGCAAAGTAACGCATGTTGCCCGCGGTGTCCACAACACGTATCGAATTGATGCGTCGCGAATCGCTGTCGGCGATATACAAATCACCAAAGGGTGAAAATGCCATGGCTAAAACAGTGCCAAGGACATTGTCCGTTGCCGTCTTGTTCGCTCGCCCATTGTCCTGGCCATTGTTGCTGCAATGCAACGGAGTGCCCGCGACAACACGGATTTTCATATCTGAAGTCAGACGCAAGACGAGACGATCATCGATGAAATGCAGCGATCCGTCGAGCGGACTCAATGCCAAGCCGGTGGGCCATTGGAGTTGGGCCTGATTGGCCATCAGGGTGCCCGAACATGGTGCGGGACTCCAGTGATTGTGATGTCCATGATGTCCGATCAGGGTGTGGATGATGCCCTTGGGATCGACGGCACGAATGTTGGTGCCATCGGCAATGTACATGGTGCGATCGGCGGCAATCGCCAGTCCCTTGGGATGCGAGAGACGCGCCTGAAGAGCGGCACCTCCGTCGCCGCAATTTCCTTCGTCGCCGGGAATGCAACGCTGACCGCTGCCCACAACCGGTTCGCTGTTGATGCTCGGATCCTTGACCTTCTCCAGTCGGAGTAGTCGCAGGATTTGATGACGTTCCGGATCCGAAATGTACAGATGTCCATCGGCGGGGGAGACGGCCAAATAGTATTGATACGACACCTGAGTGGCGCTCAACTGGAGAATGGTAAACACCTTGCCGTCGGGTGTAATGCGACGCACCAGATTAAAGTCTCCGACATACAGACTGCCATCGGGCCCGGTGGCCAATGCGATCGGGGTCAACAGCTTGGCATCCTTGGCCACGCCATTGCAGTAGTCGGGACAATTCAGAGGTCGTTGCAATCCGGTTCCCATCACCACCTTGACGGTGCGGGGATATTCCTTCATGTGCAGGGTGCTGCCATCGCCCTTCTGCAGAATTCCCTCATGGAAATTGTAATGATGATGAATGTCAAGTCCCCAGCCACCGATATCGGAGATATCCACATCGTAACCCTGCAGCTTCGCTGTCTGTGTGATCCACACGGGAGTTTGGCACGTGGTGTGCTGATAACCCACCGAGATGCGTGCGATGGTCACACCGTAAACCTTCTGACGATAGACGTTGCGTTTGTTCCACGCAAACGTGTGTATGAGATTCGGATCAGCCTCGTAGGTCTTCACATGCAGTGCACCCTCGATCTCAACGCCCACGTGCACGTGGGTCAGGGTCTTGGGAATGGTCTCAGAAGTCAGACGCATGCGCACGATGCTCAAGTAACCAGAAGCCTGCGACGATTGATAGGTGAGGTGCAGATCCGAGCCGGGAATCTGTATAGACTCCTGTACAATCTGTTGTGGAAATGGGAGAAGAACACAAGGTAAGAAAGTGTAAGGATAAATAGCACTTAAAACTAAACACATTAAGTATATTAATTAACCGTTATGATACTGCGATTGTAAAGTTGTTAAATAATGCGCACAACAAGCGGAACATGTGCCAAAACTTTCAAGTCTGCAGCTTTTTTGGTTGCTGAGAAAAGGCTAAGCAAACAGACGGACAGACAGACAGACAGACGGATGAATCGAAATATTTCTATTTCTACACTTCGACACTTGTTTACTTTCCAAAAGCAAAAGTGCCACTTGAGAAGAGAGAAAAATGGATTGTTGTGGGGCTTAATGCAAAAAGTAATCGGAGTTGAGGCCTCAAATAAAAGTCAACGAAAGGTGCAGAACAACAAAGGTAAGAAATTGCGGAAGTGAGCGAGTGAAAGTAAAATGCGCAACTGAAAGAAAGACAACAATTAAAAATGACAGAGGAAGTTGCAGCAGACGAAAAAAGAGAGAGAGAGGCACAAAGCAAAAGTTACAAAAAGGAAGAGGGAAATATTAAAATGAAGCGGCAACAAAAGCGCATAACTTGCAAAGCCAAGAGGTGGAACCATGGAAAATGAACTGAAAAAAGAAGAAGGAGTGGTAGAGAGTTAGACAGAGAGAAGGAGAGAGAGAGAGGGGAATGAGCATTACAATTGTCGCTGCCACTAAGTGAGTTGGTTATTAAGCCTTGTGGTCGAGTCTCGAGCCACAGCTGCCACGGGTCGAATGCAGCAATTAAATGTAATGCGCTCTCGCTCACTCACTATCTCTCTTTCTCTCACTCTCTCTGTGGCACGCTTTAGAGAATTAATGTGTGTGCTTGTGCCGCCGCTGTCTGTGTTAGATGCAAAGTTATAATGTCATTAAGGCGAACTTTAAATTAATTAAAACTACGCAGAGTCCAGCTGCTGCTGCTTTTGCTTCTGCTTCTGTTGCACGACCGCTAATTAGGAGTGGCATCTCTTCGCACCCCCCTTTCACCACCTCTCCCCTACTAGTTAGGGGATGAGCTACCGCTAGTTACTCGTAAGCAACATAGAACTCACCTGCGTCTCAGCGAAGATGACCCGCTTGCCGGGCATGGCGCCCACACCGTTTGGCATCCAGGTGCTAATCAATTGGGGCTTGAGCTTCTCGTGATCATGATCCATGCACACTTTGCTCGCATCGTTCGCCTCGTCGGCCGTGTGATAATGGATCGAGTTGAGGAACGTCAATGCCGGATTCAATGGTGCGACCCTGTATCGAAAAATTATATTGGAATCGAGTGTGCATTATAGTATATTGCTGGTATATTAGTTGTTTATTAATGGTATATATATACTAATAGTAGTATATTTGCGGTATATTTGTAGTATTTTCTAGTGATTTGTAGTATGTCAATAGTATATTTTTAGTATACTAGCCAGTATATTTGTGGTATGTTTATAGAATATTTATAGTATACTAGTAGTATATTTGTAGTATTTTCTAGTGATTTGTAGTATTTAAATAGTATATGTTTAGTATACTAGCCAGTATATTTGTGGTATGTTTATAGAATATTTATAGTATACTAGTAGTATATTTGTAGTATTTTCTAGTGATTTGTAGTATTTAAACAGTATATTTTTAGTATACTAGCCAGTATATTTGTGGTATGTTTATAGAATATTTATAGTATACTAGTAGTATATTTTTGGTAAATTTGTAGTATATCAATAATATATTTAAAGTATACTAATAGTATATTTGTGGTATATTTGTAGTATTATCTAGTGATTTGTAGTATATATTTCAATAGTATATTTTAGTATACTAGCAGTATATTTGCGGTATATTTGTAGTATTTTCTAGCGTATTAGTAGTATATTAACAGTATATTTTTACTATACTATTAATATATTTGTAGTATTTCAATAGTATATTTTTAGTATACTAGCCAGTATATTTGTAGTATATTTGTGGTATGTTTATAGAATATTTGTAGTATACTAGTAGTATATTTGTGGTATATTTGTAGCATTATATTTGTAGCGGTATATTTGTAGTATATTTTTACTATACTAGTAATATATTAGTAGTATATTAATATTCATATTTTTAGTATACTAATGTTATATTCATAGCAAATTTTGTGGTTTATTTGCCGTATATTTTTAGTATATTAATAGTATGTATCTAGTATACTAGAAGTATATTAATAGTGCATTCTTAATATACTTGTAATATACATATTTGTGATAAAATTGTTGAATATTTCTAGTATATTAGTAATACAGAAATAATACATATTTAATATACTACTTGTATATTTGAAGTATATTTTCGGTATATTAGTAGTATATTTGTAGTATATTAGTAATATATAATGGTATATTTTAGTGTACCAGTATACTATAGTATATTTGTAGTATATTGACAGTATATTTCTAGGATATACTTGTAGTATTTAGTATTTTTGTAGTCTATTAGTAGTATATTGGTAGTATGTAATGGTACATTTTAGTGTATAAGTATATTTTAGTATATTGGTAGTATATTGTCAGTATATTTCTAGTATATACTTGTAGTATTTAGTATATTTGCAGTATATTAGTTAAGTTAACTCACTTGATGTTGCGACTGGTGGTTTCATCATCATCGCTCAGCTGCATTTGCACCGGCGGCAACACGACGATGCGATTCCAGGGCACAAACACGGTGCGGGTGAGTGGACGGAAGGGTGATCGCTGGAATTGCAGGGTAACTGCACCGCCACCATTCACTAGCACATCGAACCTGTGGAAGAGGCAGAGAAGTGAGAGTGTTAATAATGTTTGTGGGAGAAATGTCTATATCATAATGTATTGCTTTAAGCTGGCAGGTAATATAAAATAAAGTATTAAAATTAGATAACAGTATATTTAAAGTATTTTTTGATTTATTGATACCTTAATGCTTCAGACATAGATATAATAACGCGTCAAGAGAACTGTCATAATAAAGTATAGCTTAAAACTGATTTGTAATATAAAATATGGTATTAAAATTAGCTGATAGTAAAGTTACAAGTATTTTTTTGGCATAATATCCTACGTTGAACCTTTTATTGTGAACTTAGAGCATAGCAATGTAAATTTCTTTAATATTTAATGCCATTCTATATTCAACCAAAACTAAACTACAATTTTATTATGTCAAACTCTTCTTTGAAGCGCTTAAAAACTGTCAATAGAGTTTCATTGCCTTTCCTCTCATAGTTCGTAGCTAAAATTTGATTTTAGTTCAACAGAAAGTTCAGCTATTGCTACGCCTAATATAAACATAGATTTTATGGCAAATATATAATGAAATGCATTTTGTTTTACACTATTTATTAAAGCTCAAATGAGCTATTAATAAAGCGAAAGTCAAAAGCCATGAAATAAATACACGTTATACGTATCGAAATACGAACCTGCTATTAAACTAATGGCTAAAGTTAAGTTTTACTAAAGTTATTGCGACATGTAATTGCCACGCCCACAAACACACACACACACACACATAGATATATTTATTTACATTAGTAGAAGAGAGAAAAGTAGAAATAAAAGTTGTGCAGCAAATTTCATGGCACAAACATGCAAATTAATATTTTAATGAACTTCATTCTCCAGCTGCCCACGTCAACTGCGTCTGCGTTTGACGCACACAAGAGTTATGCAGATTCCCTGGCCCCCTGGCCCCCTGACCCCTGACCCCCTCCTTCCCCTTCCCCCTTTGACAGCCAGTGAAAAGATAATGCCTCAATTGTTTGTTGAAATTGAAAAACTTTAGGATTTGTCCAAAAATAACAACAACAAGCGAGTAAGAGAGAGCGAGAGCGAGAACAAAACAATTGCTAGAGCATAAGTTAAGACCTTAACCCCTGCCCTGCCCTGCCCTGCCCAGTGCCACGCCCACCCTTTTGGGGGTCATGCGTTAGCCGCATTAAATATAATGATGCCAACGATTGGCGAGGGCCGCGCCTTCATTATATTTTGCCGAGTATTTTTCGCATTGGCGTAAGAAAAGTTGCGAAAAACTTTTTGCTCTGGCCGTTGGCAGATGCAAGATGGCAAAAACAAAAGGAAAACAACAACAACACAGAGAGAGAGAGAAAGAGAGAGAGAGAGAGAGAGAGAGAGAGAGAGGGAGGGATAGCGGGGAGAGAGAGAGAGGAAGCAAAAGGCAAGTCAGTGGCGCAGAAAGCTTAAGAAATGGCAAAACTTTTGCTTTGGAAATATTTAATTAATGTGATTTTTAATTGTGTTTGTGCGCGAGTTGTGCAAAGAGGAAAGAGTAGAAGGTGGGACAGAGATAGAGAGAGGGGAGAGAGAGGGGAAAAAGAGGAGGGGGAGCACTGTGAACATGCCACAAATTGAGGCAATCAAAATGCATTCGACACCTGGCCAAGCAATTTAGCTGTGAAATTTGCCGGGATATCGATTTCATTACACCAATCGTCTCTATAATTGCATTGTGGGCGCAAAAAGGGGCGTGGTCGTGGGTTGTGGGTTGCAACAACAATTGTTGTTCGTGGACAAAATAATGAAATGAAAAAATAATTACATTTAATTTTTGCAATAAACAAAAGTCGAGGCCTTATTGTCCTCGCTTCGATGTGTGTCTGTGTGTGTGTTTGGATGTGTGTGTGTGTGTGTTTGGATGTGTGTGTGTGTGGTACAAGCATTTATAAACATTTCAATAAACAAGCAAACACACACACACAGAGAGAGAGAGAAAGAAATGTAAATGAATTTGTTACAATTTTTGCTAATTTAATTTAAATGTTGTCACGCTTCAAAAAGTTGTTTTCATTTGCGTTATTTGTTTGTTTGTTTGTTGTAATTGCAATTCTTGTTGGTTGCACACACACATAGAAAGAGAGAGAGAGAGAGAGAGAGAGAGAAAGTGTGAGAGAGAGGGCAAGGCAGGAGCCATTTATTTATCTGTAATTGAATTGCATATGGCAGCAACTCTGCAACCAATAAAAAAAGGCTTGTAATGGTAATGTCAAGCACACACACACCCACACACACACACAGCACACTCTAATAATATGTTGCAAAATAATAAAAAAAAGAAAGAGAAAGAGAAAGAGAAAGAGAGAGATGGAGAGAGAGAGTCGAACGAATGCCCACGACAATAATGTCCTGCAGCACAATATAATGACTTTTATTACCTTTATTACTACACCAACAAGAGCGACAACAACAACAGCACCAACAACAACAACAACAACAACAAACAACATGGGCGACAATAATAATAATCACAACAATCGCAACAACAACAACGAGCAGAACAATGCATGTCAAAGGACAACAACAACAATTGTAACAAGCAACAGCAACAGGACAACAAAACAGCAAATGGAGCAGAGTGAACACAAAATAAAAAATAAAAAAAAATGGGAACAGTGAAAAATGAAAAATGAGAAATACAAACAATATCGAAAAGAAAACTCTGCCAAGAGAGCAACATGTAACATGCTTTTATAAAGCAAAGTCAACTTCAAAGTCGACTTCAAAATGCGCTACAGTTGTTGCTTTTCAATGATCATGAAATTGCACGAGAGAAGCAAATAGAGAAGTGAGAGAAGCAAAGTGAGAAGTGAGAGAAGCAAAGTGAGATATAAGAATGAGAAGCAAAGGTGCAAAGCGAGAAGAAGTCAGGAATATAGTGCGAAAAGACAGAAGAGAGGTTGAGGAAAGTTACAGAGAAGTCGAGGAAGGAAATCAATGAGAAAAGTAGAGAAGTCAATGGAAGAAGTCAAAGAGAAAGAGTTGTAGAATAGTCAAAAGAAGAAGCTAAAGAAATTTAGAGGAGAAGTCAACAAGAGCAGAAATCATAGAGAAGTTATAGAGAAGTCAAGGGATGAAGTCAAAGAGAATTCAAAGGAAGAAGTCAAAGAGAAGTTATAGAGATGAAAAAAACCGAAGAATTTAAAGAGAAGTTGCAGAGAAGTCAAGGAATTAAGTCAAATAGACGTTATAGAAAAGTCAAAGGAAGAAGCCAAAGACAAGTTATAGAGAATTCAAGAAGAGAAAAATTCAAAGGATAGTTATAGAAAAGTCAAGGGAAAATGTTGTCGAGGGAAAAAGTTAAAGAGAACTTATGGATAAATCAAGGGTAGGCGTCAAAGGGAAGTCAAGTGAAGAAGTCAAAGGAAAGAAAAGTCTAAGAAAAAAGTCACCGAGAACTTATAGAGATGTCAAGAAGGAAAGAATTCAAAGAGAAGTGAAGGGAAGAAGGCAAAGAGAAGTTGTAGGGAAGTCAAGGATAAAAGATAAAGAGAAGCTGTCTAGAAGTTAAGGAATGAAGTCAATCGAAGAGGTGAAAGAGAAATTGTAGAAAAGTTTAAGGAAGAAGTCAAAGAGAAACTATATAAAAGTCTAAGAAAGAAGTCACCGAGAAGTTATAGAGAAGACAAGGGAAGAATTCAAAGAGAAGTGAATGGAAGAAGGTAAAGAGAAGTCAAGAGAATAAGCCAAAGAGAAGTTATAGGGAATCGAAGAATGAAGTCAAACGAAGAAGTGAAAGAGAAAAGTCAAAGAAGAAAGTCACCGAGAAATTATAGAGAAGACAAGAAGGAAAGAATTCAAAGAGAAGTTCTAGAAAAACAGAAGAATACAAGAAAATACTATTGGGAAAGTGATGAGCGAGATCATTGCTGATAAGATGCATAGAGCACATTTAAGAGAAGATTGAACGAATCACAAAAGCATAAAGAAAACCAATGAAAAAGAATAAAAACTAAGAAGAGATTAAACAGAAAAAAAGACAATGAAATTTGCAGCTGTAAAGCAACGTAAAAAAAAGAAAAGTTTAAAGTTTAAAATTAGCAGTAAAATCGAATTAAAAGAACGCGTCGAATGCAAAGTAACGGAAAACGTGCATCAGAGACAAAGACAGAGAGTAAAGTGCACAGTGGGAAGAAGACATTAAAATGACATTCAACTCAGCTGTTTTTCGACTTATCTATTATATAGTATATATGCTATTTTAGCTCTACCTTTGCTTTTGCTTCTCTAATCCGCCTGCTAAGCAGCTGCAGCTTATTTACCTATCGCCTTTTGCTACTACACTTAATGGCGAAAGCTAAAGCCGGATCAAGTGCTTTCCCTGACCTGTTGCGAAGACACCCTTCTTCTGGAGGTTTACAGGGTAAAAGGGCAGAAGCAAACAGCCACTAAAAGTGTCAAATGGGGGGGGGGAAGGAAGGGAAGAGCTTAATAAGGGCATAGAATCGAATCGAAATAAACATTATAAATACAAAGCCATAAAAACAAACGAGCAACAACATTAAAAGCGACAGCCAGCCAAACACAGTGGTGCCAAAAAGTATGTCAACGCAGTGTGTGATCGTTGAAATACATACATGTATATAACTATAAAGCATGAAGTGTTAATGCTTTTTACTATATTGTTTTCCAATGATTTTTTTCTTTTAAAATATTTCATATTTCCTATACAACTTTTCTATAAATATTATAAGGAATTATCCATTGAACTTCTTTCAGTGATTTCATAAGCTGTTTATAGTTTTTACTTTATTTTTTCGAAATTTCTTCAAAATCTTTTTCCATATTGAACTTTCCTTACAACTTTTACCAAACAACTCCCATTGAACTTCTCGATTTTTTAATTATAATTGTTTTGCTATTCATTTTTGCTTCTCTTGTAAATATATTTCTCATTGAATTTACTAAACTTGTTGTGTGAATTCTATTTGTTATATTATTCCATATTAAACTTTTTATTATATAATTTTACCATACATTGCTTATTGAACTTCTTTTAATGATTCTCTTTACTTTACTTTTTTAGCTTTAATTTTTTTTACTTCTCTTGCGACATTCTTTCTCATTGATTTTGCTAATTTTTATTTTAAATGTTTTATTTGTTTTATTCTATTTTCTATTTCTTTTCCTTCACATTTCCCATTCAACTTCTTTCAATACTTCTTTTAAACTGCTTTTTTTTAGCTACTCATTTTTGGTTCTCTAATTTCACTTCACTTGCGACATCACTTCTCATTGCTGCTGTCTGAAGTAAATATTCTGAATTAGCTTATATATATTACTGCTGGATATATCGCTTCTTGATTCATCTGCCAGACTTTTGGCCGTTGACTTTGCTCAGTTAATTTCAATTATTGCTGCTTCTCTTCTCATTTATTGATATTGATGCGATGCAGCTCTCTCACTCTATGTCTCTCTCTCTCTCTCTCTCAAGGCTCTTTTATCACCTTGTACCAGATAATAGCAGCAGAGGGAAGCTTATTGAACACACAATGGGCTTACAAATGATTGGCGAAGAAGGACGAAGGAGGGGCGACGAAGCGCAGCAATTGCATTTAGTTTATAGCATGCAATGGCGCAATAATTTCATTGCTCACTGTGTGTGCCAAGGCTTTGAAGGCTGCACATTTAATTTTATAGAGCACTGTTTGCAGCTGCATAAGCCCAAACACATGGCTTCCCCCCTTCCCCCCTTCTCCGCTCCTTGCATGTCGTATATTGAGCTAAAAATAATGTGAACATAAACAGAAATTATTGCGCAGCTAAAAGTAAGAATGTAAGAGAAAACAAGCACAAAAGAAAACTTTAAAATACGAGCAGAGCAGAGAAGAGAAGAGGAAGGAGGAAGAAGGAATACATAAAAAAAAGAATAACAAACAACAAAGTAGTCATAATAAAAATAAATAAAGAAGCAGAAAGAAAAAAAAAACACACACAAAAACTGAGGAATTTATATGAGCTGCAAAGGACATGAAAGAGAAAGAGATAGAGAGAGAGAGAGAGAGAAAGGAAAGGCAGCAAATCAGGACATGTTTGTGATTTTATGTTTTCTTGAGCTCCACACACACACACATACACACACACAGAGACAGTTGCTAGTTGTGTTTTTATAATTGTTTACGTTGTTGTTGCTGATTGCGTTGCGAGTTTCGAGTTGCGCAGCCAAAAGTGTAGCCAACAACAACGATTGTGAAAAATGGTCAACGTTAGCGGCATTTAACGGCCACTGGGCTAATGAGAAATTATGGCGCAGTAGGTAAAAACGTAGAGCAAACAAAGCACAGCAAAAGCGTAGCCCATGGCAACAGAGAGAACAGAGAAGAGAGAAGAACAGCGCCCACATAAGTATGCTACACTTTTTGGAACAAAGCAAAGCGACGACAACTTCGTCTATGTGTGTGTGCAGCTGTCTGTGCCTGTGTGTGTGTGTGTGTGTGTAAAGTAAATACAAATAATCATCAGACAGTTAGTTTGTCTGTCTGTTGCACAGATTTTATTTGTGTGGCAAGCTTGTTGTTGTTGCGACATAATAAAATCAGCAACAACGATGGCGGCAGGCAAAAGCGGGTGCGAAATGTTTATTTAAATTGGCCAGCAAAGACACACACACACCCACACACACACTCGCACAAAAAGAAAATGTCAAAACAAGAACAATAATGATGCTGCTGCTGTTGCCTTTGCTCGGTGAATAACGGAAATCCTTTTTGCCAAAAACAACTGCAAAAATATTTATATTAGATATATTGGATTGAATTGGATTGGATTCCCTCGCTCCTCTTCTCTCTCTCTCTCTCTCTCTTTCTCTTTTTATCCACAATTTCCATTTTCTATTTTGCCATTTTCCTGCTTTTTCCCTCTGTGTGTGTGTGTTTTTGATTTAAAATTATCAAGCAAACTGCCGAAATGCGCAGCGAAGCAAAGCGAATGACATTTAAATGTGGCTGGCTGCATGGCAACATGTTTTCGACATCCCAGCAGCTCAACTCAACGCAGCTCTGCTTTGTTTTGCAATTTATCGATAGTAAAAGCCACCTAAGTAATCAATATACAAGCATTATTATTGTCAGAAAAGCAGCCTCAGAAATGTAGTTGAAATCTTTGTAAAATAATGCTTATCAAAAAAAAGGATAATACAAATTTTTTACTTTAAAATTGATCAATAGTAAAACCTATTCGACTAATCGATATACAAACTTGAATATGCTCAGAAATGAAGCCGCAGTAATCTTGTTATGATTTTTCTAAAATAATGTTTATCAAGAAATATAATTTATATTTAAATTTGCAGTTCTGCTCTAAGATTTCTAAAATCCATAGTAATCAATAAAATAAACTTATTGATATGCGGATATTTCACTAAATTATTGGTCGTCATTTAAATCTATAATTCTGCCTTGCAATTTATTGATAGTAAAAGCCACCTAAGTAACCAATATAGAAGCATTATTAATGTAAGAAAAACAGCCTCAGAAATTTCCTTTAAATTGCTGTAAACTAATGATTATCAAAAAAAGGATAATACAAATTTTTACATCTGTAGCTATACATTAAAATTTATCAATAGTAAAACCTAGTCGACTAATCGATATAAAATATGTAATATGCTCAGAAATGAAGCCGCAGTAATCTTGAAATGATTTTTCTAAAATAATGTTTATCAAGAAATATAATTTATATTTAAATTTGCAGTTCTGCTCTAAGATTTCTTAAATTTATAGTAATCAATAAAATAAAATTCTTGATATTTCACTAAATTACTGTCAATAAATATGAATTATTTTTCTGCTTTAAAATTTATCGATAGTAATTAATAGTATCAACCAAATCTGTAACCGAAATACCAATTTTTAAAATTACATTAATATATTTTATATTTTTGAATAATACTTATTTTAAAATATTATTTATATTTGTATTGCATGAAATGCAATTGAATGTAGTTTCAACTCTTTAATCAGCAGCTAAATTTTGTTGAAGGGAAGCGAAACTCGAATGATTATAAGAAGCATTCTTGAGGTAGAAATCGATTTGGAAATGTCGTCACATTAATGAGCAGCAACTTGTGCGGTTGCTTAACGTCTAAACAACAAGAACATTTCGTGTGGTTTTCTGTTTCTGAGCTGTGTTGAGATTGTCAGCTGCCAGCTGCAAGCGAATTTTGTGGCCAGAGGCTAAAGTGACCCAAACACAAACACACACACAGACATACACAAAAAAAAAGAAGAGACAAGAATCGAAATAATAGGCAAAAATTCACATTTCAAGCTGAGGCCAAAGAGCAAATGCAATCGAAATCGAAATCGCAGACTGTGTCTCGACTTTTGGGTTCAACACGGATTCTAGGGGTCACATCAAAGTGAAAGATTTAATTAAAAAGTGATAACTTATTTTGTATTTGGCTGCGCATAAAATTCTATTAACAAAATGTAATCAAGAGAAAGCCCAGAAGAGCAGAGCAGAGCAGAGCAGAGAAGAAGAGAAGCACACGGCGACTGACAAATTATGAAAAATTACTCATACGTAAGTAATTTGCATTTGGAGTAAAGCCAAAAGAGATTAAAGAGACCACCGAACGACGACGATGACGACGACGATGGCAACGTCATTGCTCTAGCTGTTGCCGAATAAAAAATTAATTAAATTGCGTTTGCGGGAGGGCGCCCGCAGCAATTGGATATTACGTATACGCGCCGTGCGTCCGATTAACAGCAGATAACTTTATATTTGATCAAATTAAAACTTTAGCGCGCACTTCATATTTTTTAAGACGCTTAATTAAAGCGGTTAATGGCAAAAGAACTGATAGAGTTTTAAGTAAATAAGTGAATAATTCTATACTTTTGACTAACTCTTTTGCCTTATAAATCATATTTAGTAAATAGGTGAATAATATTATTCTTTTGACTAACTTTTTTTGGTTGCAAACTTGTTGCAAATTATATTTAGTAAATGGGTAAATAATTTTATACTTTTGACTAACTCTTTTCCCTACAAACTAGTTGTTAATTATATTTAGTAAGTTAGGTGTATAATTTTATACTTTTGACTAACTCTTTTGCCTTATAAATTATATTTAGTAAGCAGGTGAATAATATTATACTTTGGACTATTTTTTTTTGCCTGTTAACAACTGTAAATTATATTTACTAAGTAGATGAATAATATTATATTTTTGACTAACTCTTTTCCCTCCAAACTAGTTGTAAATTATATTTAGTAAATGGGTAAATAATTTAATACTTTTGACTAACTCTTTTCCCTACAAACTAGTAGTATATCACATTTAGTAAATAGGTGAATAATATTATATTTTTGACTAACTCTTTTTCCCCCAAACTAGTTGTAAATATTATTTAGTAAGTTAGGTGTATAATTTTATACTTTTGCCTGAAAACTAGTTACTAGAAGTCGAACTTAAAAATGTTTAGAATATATTTAGTTTTCTGTGTACTCACCAGCCGCCTTGTCGTGTGAGAGTGAAGCCAAAACGTGAGTCACGATCCACAGAGACACGAATGCCAACGATGCCCAGACCTTGGGGCGTTATCACCTGACCTCGCATCACCGAAACACGACTGTTATCAAATCCAGATCCAGATCCAGATCGAGGCAAAAGTTGGTTGGTTTGGGGAGAAGAAAGTGTTGTGTGGTTGGCAAAAGATAAAAAGCGATTTGTTAGTTACGTGTTGCAAATTGATTTCTTATTATTATGATTTTTGCTTTGTATCTTTCTGTAGATTACTTTTTTGATTTGAAAACATAAAATCGAAACAAAAATGTATGAAAAACATCGAGTAGATATATAATAATATTGTAGTATATATTTATATT